>JAOTQP010000304.1:9317075-9371697 GCA_026413545.1 Cichladusa arquata | reverse complement strand
TTTTTTTTTTTTTTTTTTTTTTTTTTTTTTTTTTTTTTACCAGTTGTGACCTGAGTGGAGATTATTTAGGAGTTTTCTGCCTTGAGAGCAGACTTCCATCACTGCAGGCTTATCTGGCACAAAGCTCATCACAGCAAAAGCCAAGGGTCAGTATATTAAAGCAGAATGCAATAACCCATTCAGTTGGAGGCTATCTTGATTTCCATATAAATGCAGAAAATGATATTTGAATGTGCACCTCTCAGGCATACGAAGTGCTAATGGTGAAGTAATTTTTATGCCACTTTGTTTTGATTTAGTTGTTTGATAAATTGAATTCTTTCTGGCGTTCTTGCCATCCTGTGTTGCTACATCAACATTTGAGCAGGGTTAATTTTAAGTGGAATTAATGACAACCAATGGGACTTATGCAAGTCATTGGCTAAATCTTAGAAAGCTGAATTCCTAGAATTGCCAGAGGTGTTTAAAATGCCCAGTAATAATGACCTACAGTTTGGTCTGTGGTTCTGAGCTAAAAAGAGTGTGTTACTCTTCTTCCATATATCCTTAGCCTGACCCACAGTTGTACCACTAAACCTATTTTTAACAAGAGACTTTGTTGTTAATAACATGCTGTCAGAGCTAGACTTTTTTTGTTTCAGCTGTTTTCCAACCCTTCAAACGGCAGAACTTGCCCTAAATTCCTTTGCTACTTAGAGGTTCCTGACTATTACAGGCACCAACCATCCTGACCTTTTTTCTAGCAAGTTTTATGATAAAGGTTATGCTAAATTTCTGGTTTTCCTTTAAATAATTCTAACATGTCATGTATTATTAATAAGTATGGAGTGGCATCCTAGAAGATGGTATATTTACCATCTCACCATATTTTTGTTCCTTATAAATGAAAGAGGAGCACAGATGACAGGTTGCCACGCAGGGATAAATGAGCTGCAGCTCAGGAGGAAAAGTGATGAATTGTAGCTTTATCTGGAATGTAAAGCAGAACCACCTCTCTCCCCAGCAGCCACGTCGGCAAGACAGGGCTGCCAAGGCAGCTCTCAGCCCCAACAAATGATTTCACACTAGGGGTTCTTATCTTGTATTAGTGGCTTTTTGTTATCCTGTAAGAGTTTCTCCTCAGGAACAGAAGCAAGCTGACTTTCCATAGATAATGCCAGGGGGTAAAGCATCGTGGGTGGGAGGGGCCCATCTCTGGAGAGTGCAGGATGCTGATTTACTGGGATGCTGCCCTCTGTGTTTGTCTCTACACAGAGCTGCAGGCAAAAAGCAAGAGTTCCAGCTAGTGGGGAGTGCTCAGAAAACATGCAGACTTCACCCTGCCCCCAGTTTATGGGGTATCAATTCTCCCAGGAGATCTTTTCTTCAAGAGTACCAACAAAAACTTTCAACAATGTAATACACTCCTAAGGCTTCTGAGCCGCTTCTCTGCTACTCCTTTTCAAACTTGTTTTAAATTTCATTGTTCCTAATTCAGTTTCTAGTATTTCATGCAAAAGTCACATCAACAGTATAATAAATCTTTTCTTATCTCTAAAATTCTTTTTCTATTGCCTTGTTCCCAGAAGATACTGCTGCTGTTGTGACAACTAAATAGATACAACAGCCTTAGAGTTCAAATATGACTCATGGTATGTTAGCTTACTGATACAGTAAACCTGAAAGGGAAGGAAGGAAAAAAGATAGTTTGCTTTTTCAATATATTTTTTGTTTTTAAAGCTAACCAATGTAAATGGCACATTATAAAATGTGAGTGTTTTTAAAATCAGAAATCTACTTTTATAAAGAGAATCTAAATTTTCTTTTTAACCAATTTTTTTGTTGTTGTTGACAGGGTCTTGCTGTCGCTTGTTCTGTCTCCCCTAGTACTAATTGCAGATTTTTATATAGTTGGGAAATCCATAAGTCTATAATAGTTTTGATAGTTTCTAATTTACTCAGAAATTCAGCCTGTGTTGTGGGTCAAGAGTTTCCTTTTGTCAGATTAAAATTATTTTTTTTGCTAAAAGAGAATGTGGAGAATCTGAAGGTATTTTATTTTCTTGTAAAGAATACAAGGGCAGATTCAGAATGTCAAAAGGGACACATTGAATTTCCAGTGCCCATTGGTAGTGTTGGCACCTGCCCTTATTGCTGCATACAATGAAACCCAGACTCATTTATAAATTGCTACAACACATATTAAAAAATTATACTGTGTGCCTTGTCCTCTGCTCATTACTGGCACTTGATATTTGTCTCTGCTGAGTTTTCCTCTTCCTAGGGATGCTTTCTTTTTGCCATGTATCCCAGGACAGAGCCTACGTTCAGTGCCTTCTCTTTCATCATTTCTAATTCCAGAAGACCCACTAGAAACATATGTGAGAATCATCAGAAAGATCTGCAAGGTCTATTCAGACAGAAGAATGAATCACACAAGGTCTCTTCCAAGTTTTCAGCTCTTCTGTCAAGCGTCAGCATCCCTCCTTTACTTCTCTTGTTAAGAGAGACAGCAGACCCAGCATGCTTGGCTCTGTTCTGCTCCTCGGGCTCATCTCTCCTGATATTTTCTTGAACCATGAACTGAATTGCAAATAATAGGATTTCTTATATGAAAGGCTGCCTCTTTACATGAGTAGAAGCCGTGCATTTGGGCTCTTTGAAAATGGCTCTGTGGCATTTCATACACTTTGTTCTCTGGGCAGAGGTTCAGGATGTTCCATTTCTAAATCTGATTTCCGGCTAAAATATAAATGTGTCGCATTGACTGATCATCCTTGGAAGTTTATATGCTTTTAGAGTTAAAGATGTGAATGATTAATGCTTCTGTTGTGCTTGGCTATGAATCATTATATGATGCCCTGATTTTTCTTTCTAAATCTCTGTAGCTCTAGCAAATAAGGTGTTTAAGGGAGAGAGGGGAGGAAAAAGGGTAGAATATGACCTTCCTGTTAGTCACACTTCAGATAAAATAATATTCTTGCAAGGATGTGGTTCTCTTTGAGTTTCTACCTACCCTGTGAACTGTGACAAAGTGCAGACTATCACCTGCAGGCTTTTGGAAGTAAATTCAAACATGAAAGTCTTGACAGGTGAAGCAACAGATGAAACTGTCAGGATTTAAGTTTTAATACAATCCTAATTAACTCTGGTATTACATCCTCTCAAGGTCAATTAGAAATTTCCAGAGTATTTGAATGAAGTATTCCTCTGGGAAACATATTTTTCCCCATCTAGTGACCAATATTCTTTAAAGAACCTCTGAACCTTTCTTGTCTCCCTTTCCTGTGGTGCAGGGAGCTGATGTTGTGTATCCTGCATGCAAGCAACTCTTTCAAAATACTGATTTGAAAACAACAGGCCACAGCTCATTTAAGTACAGGCATCTACACTTTACACAAAATGCATTTTCCCAAGAAGCCACCCACATTTCACTTGATTCACTGTGACACTTCTTCACCCCAGCACTGGAAGCACCACCTTTCTGTGCTCTCTGAAGAGCTCAGGTTTTGGTGGGGTTACAGCCTGGAAGGGGCAAGGTCCCAGGGGGAGATGCTTCACTTCTGCCACCAATCCAAATTAGAACAAAGAGGAGGCTAGAAATCGATTTGAGGAGGGATTAGGGGTTCAAAGAGCCGTGCTGTGCTCTCAGGGGGCAGATGCCATGCATTTGACTGGCAGGCATTGCACTGAGCCCTCTGTGTCATCCTAGAAGGCACAGAGCTAGTGGCTCTCATGACACTCCTAAATTCCCCTCGCCATATTTCTTCAGTGAGGCAAGAAAGATTTACCATTTGTTGACTTCACCTCTTAGGGAAAAAAATGCTTCATCTTATGCTTGTTTTGTCATAAATACTGAGGTAGAGCAGGGGAGCGCATTTTAATCTAAAAACCCAAACAAAATTTTAGGCAGTCTTTTCCAAGATGAACCCTTTCCTGGCTGAGATGTTTGGAATGAGCTTTCACATGGAAAAATATGGAAAATAGTCTGTGAAGCAATGACTGCCCACTGAAGGGGAGATGGCAGCAGTATTTAGGGGCATGAAGCCATTCTGTTTTGATTTGATTATGTTGAACTGCATAGCACTTTCTGTGCTCTTTGGATGGCTGCCATAGTAAAAGGACTTGCTTCACCTCTTGGCAGACATCTGCTTCTCCTCAGAGAGACAGAGGACTCAAAAGAAGAGAGGAAAATAACTTCAAATTCCTTGCTCTTTTACCTGCAGTCCTTTTCCTTCCCTTTGCAAAGCAATCGCTTTTTGTAGCCAGCCTCTTTGAGAGAGAGCTGTTTTCTCTCAGGCACTCATAATGTTTCCATAGCTCAGATCACCAGGGAATGCAGTCTCACACTACTTGGGGACTAATTGCACGGAATAATTACTGAGCCCTCAGCCCTCACAACGATTGTTTTATAAATAATTCCTGCTTTAAACGTTGATTACACATATTCTTCCCAAAAGAATTGTGCATAGGAAATAATTCTCTGAAGCTGTCACTGCTCCTGTGGCACAGGAAGAAAATGTTTCAGGGTGGCAGTGACAGGAGGCAGCAGGGGAGGTGGGCAGGGTCTGTGCCCCTCCACCAGGGGACTGGGTCTGAACACGGGCTGGTTTGGCACAGCTGATGAGCCAAACATTCAGCTTTAAAGCAGGAATGGCAGAGCTCTGTTGCTCAGCAAAACTTGTGTCTAAGGGCTGTGGAGATGGAGGGGTGATGCTGGGTTTCCAATAAAATGGAAAGGAGTTTATAGGGGGGTGTGTGGCACCACGAAAATCCTTCCCTCAGGCTTTTTTTGCCTGCTTCAGAAATTCAAATGGATGTGGCAGTGTGTGTGAGGGGGACTGTGGAGGTAACCATATAAATGTGATGGAATGAGAATTTAAAATAGTGAATGTGTAGTGGTTGTGTAAATGACAGATTACAGATGGGGTTTTGCTAAATGTATTAGCATGATTGGTGAAGCAGGCTGACAGTATTGTTAAAACCAACACTAGAGCATTCGTTCAGAGCAATCAATATCCCTTCTGGCCACAGTTCCCTATGTCAGGTGAAGAAAATGTTTTAATAGAAATTCAGTTTATATGTCCGAATTGGAGGAGGGGTTTTTTTGTACTTCTTATGGTAACAAATGTGCTTTTCTCTTTTAAAGTATGTGTCAGGTGAATTTTTTTCTTTTTTGTAGGAACTGGAAAGCCTATTGTAATAACCAAAAAAACCACAAGTGGCAGTAGGGCACTGGCAGGTGAATCAAACACCAGCCCCAGCTGATAAGGGGCTGTCCCTGGATGACTGCTTGCAGGCTGAAAATGAACATGTGTGTAAGTGTGCAGCCTGAAATAGAAGTGAATTGTTTTGAATAGTAAAACATAGTATTTATAACACTACCCCAGCAGTTTATAACATACCCACTTCCTACTACAGAGGGCAGAACTATAATCAAGAATACTTCTGAAAGCTCGGAAATACTGTTTGCAAGTGCATGTTCTGGGAAATGTTTTTTAACTGCTTACAGGATCTATGTCATCTGCAGAAAACCAGTTTTCAATATAGAACTTGATTTTTTAGAGAGTTTTTTACTGCTTTGGTGATGGGTACCTGTGTGGATTCCATGGCAGATCTACAGGTGTAAAGAGGGCACAGCTTGTTTTCTGGTTTGGGTTTGCATTCTAACAGTGGGGGTTGGAAAATGATTCTTTCCCGAGGTGCTCAGGAGGGTAACTCCTGTTAGTGTGACACAGGAATGTGCTGACAGCTTGCCACTGACACAAACAGCCCCTGTCTGGGTGTTGTCACCAGTGAGGTGTGTGATAGCTTAGGTTCAGATGCCTGAGTTCATCACTCAGCCACTCCTGAAGGCTGTCCTGGTCATTCCATGGCATTGCATGAGCTGTTTTGTGAGTGATGGAGCTCCCTGGATCTACACTGGCACTGCTGGTGTATGAAGGCTTTCCCAATATTATTTCTTCCTGTTAGACATGACATGGGAGAAATGTTAATGGGTTTCCTTTAGATCCTGATAGTTATCAGCAGTTTATTAGCATTTATTTTGCATTAATCAGCAGCAGCTTAGAGTTCAAGTTTAACAGTGATGATGGTCTAACCACAAAAAAAAAGAATCTTTTCCCAAACTCAAACAGAATTTTTTTTTTTTTTTGAGCCTGCTTCTGTGTTTGCTTTGCCTTCACCTAAAAATAACACTTTCAAAAGTAATCTAAGAGGCCAGATTAGGTACAGAATTAGTAAATGTGCTTCTGTTGTCTGTGGCTGTGAAGGAATAGCACGGCCCTGCTTGCAGGCTGAGTTTTGTCCCACAGCTAGAGAGAGAGCATTGCCCCAGCCCAGCCCCCAGAGACCCCTCCAGGAAAAGGACCAGAGTCAAGGCTCTTGCTTGGAGTTGCATTGATCCAAACCTGCAAGAACACGAGAGAAATGATGGCAAGTTCCTTCCCCAGATAGAACAATGCCATTTTCTACAAGATGTGATCTTTAGAAATCAATCAATTTTGTACTTTTCAGTAAACTCAGGCAGCTCCAAATTAAATTGGGAAAACTGTTTGCATGGAAGTAATTCTTCTAAGTAAATTTTTGCCTGTACTCCAACAATAATATCAATATAGATTTCATTAATATGTTTCATTAAAAGGATTTCCATTAGGAATTAGTTTCAAAATTGCCTAATATGTCAGACTCTGAGGACACCCATAATTACATCTATAGCCTTTCTAGATCTATACCATTTTCCCTCCTGAGTATCTCTGTCTGTGCTAATAAGCATTTCTAAACTGCCTGTTAGAATAAGTCTGGCAGGTTTTACAAATTACAAAAAGTTTTGTTTTCTCTATATTTGTTCAGACCCCTAATCTTCTCATTCATTACTTTTAAACTTCTGCTTTTTTAATAAAGATGCAGTGAAGATGAAAGCCATTACAGACAGTATCAAATCTAGATATTGGACTCTGGCCATGCCATCCCTTATGGTTTTTAAACACATGTTCAGACAAAATCTTTTGCTCCAAGGAGTGAACATGTCCAGACCCTCACACTGAAAGGACTCCCCAGTTTCTGAAGAGACAACTTCCAGCGAGGGATCAGGGACCTTCAGTGTGGTTGGTGGACAACCTTCTCTATTTAAGGGATTTAAGGATGTCTCACCATAAGAGAAGGATCTCACTGGTGGTGACTGCCAGACACATCACTATCCAGTGTGCAAGAAATGATGGCCTCACACTGCCTTGAGTCACTGCTGGAGCCCTGATGAACATTGTGTGCTTGTGTTTATCAGCCTAAGAGTAATTTTTACAATATTATCATTTTCCAAGGTTAAAGCTGATAGAAAAGTAATATACAAATAAAAACTAAAGAAAAGTCGACAAGGATCAACTGAGAAATATTACTTTTGCTTAGCTTTGGTTATTTAAGAAGGAGCTCTGTTTCATTTCTCATGTGTTAAACTTTTCTTTGGGTAAGATTTAGCAGCAATAATGAATTCCAGTGCTACAACAGGTTGAAATTGAATGTTTACCTACACTTTACACAAAACCATTATAATTAAATGTATTCCAAACAGCATGCACACAATGAAATAAATTGCTCTATATAGTAACATTTAAGAAAAAGGCAATATTGCTCTCTTTTCTCAGGACCAGATAACAATGGACCAATTATTCTTTACTGCTTTCCAAGAGGACTTCCCATTGTACAGAGAGGTTTAACATCTGGATCAATGCATGCATGCTTCTTAATGAAGTCCTTTAGCTCTTAGAAATTATTGAAAAAACGTCTCCTATGGAAAACAAAGATTAGTTTAGCTGGATGCCATGCTGAGCAATGGATGTTTTTCTTGGCTGGCACACCACAAAACTGCTTCTATTATCTGCACCAAAGAAGGATCTCCAGGCTTTAGTCCAGTAAACAAACCTTTTCTTGTCATTCAGTGCACGCTGTAGCTTCTTGGTTTTCTTTAATGCTGAATTAACTGGGCCAAACTCTGGTTGTTGCCTTTGTATTTTTGCCTTGCACTGTACCCATAAAGGAGACTCATAGGAGCTCCTGGAAAAAAAAATTTATATATGACAAAGCCCTAACTGAGAAATCCCACGTCTGTCCTGTAAATCCACATGTTAAGACTTGCCAGAATAAGGATTAAGCTGTGTGAGAGGGCTTGGCAAAGTGCAAGGTGCAGCAGTGAGACCGTGCTGAGGTACCAGCCTCCCCAGCACGTTTGCAAGTCACTGCCAGGTATACACTTAAAGGAAAAACAGCCTCTAGAAGGTTTGTGATGCTTCTCACGTGTTTTTTGCCTGCTTCTTTGGATGGAGGGCAGTCTCTGTGAGGAGCAGCAGTGCTTGCCCTGCTGGCTCAGAGAGTGCCAGGGCAGGAGGCTCCCAAGCGGCGCTCGCTGGGACAATCAGACACTCACAGACTGTGATCCTGGGGCTGCTCTTACACAAAAAGGGCAGGACTGCAATCTGCCCTCTCAGAGCAACCACACATCTGGAAGAGCAGATTTCTTTCCCTCGTGTGAGTAGCCTGATAAGAGTGTGGGCTGATCCCTTCCTTGAGTGCCAGGTTTTATTCATAAATCACTTCAGCGGTTCTCTCTAACCTTGGCGCGCCGCTCCAGCTCTCTGGGTTTCCATCTAACACAGTGGCCTCTGCCTACTGAAGGGTTCTCTGTAATTCTGCTAGTGCTGAGGTGAGGCTCAATAAATCTCAGCTGGTGAATAAGTCTGATTTTTAGTTGAAGAGATAAATGATGTGAGAGGAGCGATCATGGCAAAGAATTGTTCTGGTAAAGTGAATCAATGCATGCTTAAAAATGTCCCGCTCTGGGACCTGCATTTCATGGGATGACCAGAGGATGTTGAGAGAGCTAAGCAATGAAATCTTTGTTTTCCCTCTGAATCTGAGTAAGAGTTCTACATCTAAATGATTAGTTTAATAGTCTCTTTTTAAATGAAGACATGCAAGGAGAGAGGCACTGAAAAAGGGACTGTGGCTAGAGGCTTCACAGCAGTTCTACCCACGCTGATGAACAGCATGGCTCTGTGCTCTCCAGCAGAGGGACTGGAGAAGTGAAATTATATCTGACAGGTTTATTTCCACATTACCTCCGTTTTGGCTAAAGGCAAAATTGATTAAAAAGAGAAAACACTTAGGATGTTAGGATTTGTGGCTGCATTTCTGTGCTGAAGTCCCAGCACTAATCTAGACTTGGCTGCACTGGTTACAGGAAGAGAAAAGGTAATTCTGTACCAATTTCAATCTGTGTTTATTTTTAAAGTACTGATGTAATTATAGAACTTTTTTAATGCATGAGGTTTGAATTCATCTGTCAAGAGAAGCACAACTGAGAAGTGATGAAAAAACTCCATTTAGTAAGAAGCACCTGAGAACAGTGTACTTAGGAGGGTAAATAATTGGAGTAAACAGAACTCTTCTGGAGAAAAATGATTGTACTAGTAAAATATTGAAGTGTGATTATTGTTTATAGAAATACTTTTTCTAGATCAGTATGTATAGAGACAAACATGCAAACATGGGCAAAAGCAGTCACCTTGTACAAAGGAGCAAATTTAGAAGTTCTGGGGAAAAAACACAGAAGTGATAAGTGGCAGATTCTGCCTTACCTTTAGAGTCAATCTTGTTCATCTGTGTTTTCTCAGTACTTTACAAAAATAGTGCTGAGGTTGTGATATGGCTTTGGTTTTTGTTAATTAGCCAGATTCACAAAGGGTATTGACCAGTTAAGGCACCATCTAGGACTTGTGTGAATTCAGTTTGCATTACTTACAGTGAGATACCAAAAGGGAGGGGACTCTGCCTGTTTAGGGTGTAAATGAACTCAATGCAAACCTCTCCTCATTAAGAATCCTAAGAACAAGTTAAAAGATTCTGTAAAGAAATTATTAACATTTTGAAAAAGGATGAAGCAGAAACAATAAGATGAAAAATCCATCAGAACTAACAATCCAAATGTTTGTGTCTCTCACCCTCTAAGGCCAGCCAATCTTTGAAATTACCTTTTTTATTATTTTTTGAATTTTAAGTCCTATAGCAAGTACCTAAATGAAACTTTTTAATATTTCATGGATTGCACATCTTCTAATCTGTTCTTTATTTAATTTTTATGAAAATTACCCTTCAAATTTGTTTTATTCATTTCTGAAAGACCCATATCTTATGCATTATAATTTTTTAATTATCTTGATTTGTGTACAGCTATGACTAGAGAAAATTACAGCTTGAATTTCCAAAATAACTGGTGTAGCATACATGGCATCTAAATGATGTTCCATATTCCTCACCAAAGAGCATTTTGGATGGTCTTTTGAAGTGTTTTCCCTGTGAAAATTAGAGATTGTAATTTCAGTTTTGTGTTTCATTCCCCAAATTAGTTTAACCCCGTAGTAATATTGGTTGCAAACAATTCAGATATTAATTGCCATGGCTTCCCCAGCCCTCAGCTTTCCTAACATGTTCCTAAGGAGATGGCATTCTCAGGAAAACAAGTGAAAAGGTCTCCTTCCACAGGGAAACTCTGAGCAATGAAATACCCAGCACTGATGTGTGGTGGGAAGTGACAGAGACTGATGACCTGACTAAACAGGTTTAATTAGTTGTTATTGCTGTAAGATTTATCCTTACACCCACTGACATGCCTGGGCCAGGAGAGCCAGCTCAAGGCAGCCCAGAGCTGCCAGCACTTTCTTACCACTTGTGTTAGCTCTGTTTTTTCAATGGTAGGGGTCAGAAGGAAATAAAGCTTCTCTGATGTTTTACTGCTGTGATAAGGGGACTGAGGGATAGCTATGAGGGCTGAGATTCTCTGCTGAAGTGAGGAACCAGGCAAACCTCCAAAGTCCAAGCAGGCACTTGTTTGTCAAGTACTTCATGACAATCCAAATGATAACCACTGAAACAGCAAGCACTTATCAAACAGATTAGTCAAGTGACAATATCAATATTCCAATGCTGTATTTCTGTCTCCAGTGGTTTCAGTCTTTGATGATTCTTAATTTCCAAGGCCAAAACTGCTGGGCTCAAGACTTCTTTGATGAGAAAGGCAAGGAGCAAGGTGGGGGTCTTTGCTCCTCCCCAGGCTGTGCATATACATCCGTTTTTTGTTGGAGAAAACCAGTCTGGCCCAAGGGCTCACAACCTCTTTCCAGAGGCCCTGACTGTGCCAGGCTGTCCAGACAGGTGGTGCTCCTGGTGCAGGTCCACCCTGGTGTGACCTGGATGACATCAGATGTTGGTCATGCAGTTCCTTCTAAGAGCTACCAATCTGAATAGCTAGCAGGATTAAATAACTTTTATGCAGCCATGCCAAATGAGTGCACCTTATGCAATGTTTTACTTTCTACCTTGAATTGAGCATGGCTGGTGTGCAAGGCAAGCAGCAGCTTTCCACAGGGAGCTACACTGCTAATCCAGCCACTGCCCTGGCTGGAACTCTCAAAGGAGCCTCCTGTTTCTAGTCCTGAGTAAGTTTATCAAACAAAAAACTACTGTGGGCAGAGTATTCAAACTCCATTATCCAAAGTGAAAGTGTCAACCCTGGTATAGACCTGGGGACATCCAAGGTGGCAGTCAGGGTCTGGTCCCCAAAGGAGGAGGAGCAATGAGGAGGAGCACCTGAGGAGCACAGGCTGACACACACTCACCAGCAGCACTGGCTGGAGCTGCTCTCAGCAGCTTTTGTCATGTTTCACACTGTATCTTTGATCCAAATGTATTTTACTTTGGCAGAAGCTGTTTGTACCTCCCCTAGCACACGTGCAGTATGTGTTGTGTTCTTTTCTCCAGATGATTTAGACAATGCTTTCCCTGGCTGCTCTCACTTGTGCTGGTTCAAGATGCTTTATCTCCCACACAGTGTCTCTAAATTATTTGTATTTTTTGAGTGTGCTCTGGAAAACTTGCTAAATCTCTCTTTCAGATCAGACATTCAGTTCCACCCAGAAGCTGAAAATATATGACAACTTTCAGTGTTTTTTCCTTCTCTCTGGAACTTAAAAATACAGAACCCTGTGAAAACGAATGAGAAGCCCTGCTTATGTAAAGCTGGTAGAGCTTTGCTGCACATTCAGGTTGTATTTGAGGCAAAGCTTAATATGCAGATTAGGTTTTATAATTCTTCATCTCTCCTGCTCTTCCTTGTTTCCCTGTAATGGATTTTGATTTATTTGATGATGGGATCAGACTTCTCTCCTCTGTATCATCACCTTCACAAGTTTTCTGCTAAGGGAAGGGATAGTAAGATTTGCATTACGGTTTTTTTATTATTTTCCTTCTACTGCAACTGAGATTTGAGAAACCCTGGTAAGGCAAATTTTTTTTTCTAGATACAGATCTGTAAACCAAAAAAATATAAATATGTATATGTGTACTGATAAGAATTATATAATACATTATATTAGTAGCTGGAGGTAAAGAAAATTATTTTCTACCTAAGACTATAAATGTGTTAGGCAAATTTTCTCAGCTTAGAAAGTTTCTTCTGTGTATTTTTATCATTGGGCATTCTGTTCAGAGAAAAACTGCCAAAAATTTTGATGTACCCTGGATTCATTAGTATTTGGTAATGAATCTGTGATTGTATAAAATGCCTGTGAAGCAAACACAATCTCTTCATTGGTTTTGCTGTGTTAATAGTCTTCCTACAGCTATCCTAGGTCGCATACGTATTCATCAAACATCTGTCTTTACTTGCTGGCAAACTGAGCTAATAATATATGCAATAGTCTGTGCTGTACCAAAGTTGAGATGTGTGCAAGCTTGCACATGTTTCCCAGTAAAAAGGGAAAAAACACTTAAGCTTACAATGCCTTCTATTTAGCTTTCTTATTTTTATTCTGCGTGTATGTCATTATTATTAGTAACAACTTTTTATCAATGTTACCATAGAAATAGAGAATTCTAATTCCTAGAATCATGCCAAAACTCATTTTCCATCCTGTTTACTTAGTTGCTCTATTGCAAACAATGCTTGCTAGATAGCTGTGAATAATTCAGAGCAGCTACATTATCTGGCCAGTTTATTTTTGTGTGCAATATCCTTCCTTTTCAGCAATACATTTTACATGATGTTCTGGAAAAGAGTCTTGTGAAACTATGCTGAATTTCAGAGGACAAACCATCAATGAATTTCTGAGGGGATGAGGCTGAAACCCTAACAAGAATCCATAGTCTTAAAGGAAAGGAAGAACAGGGCTGTATACTGTGTACTGAGTAGCTCTTTCCTTTTTGAAAGCCATTTCATATTAATTCATAAGATGTGTTTCTTCAAACCAGTACATATATGTTTTATTTTAATGGATCTCAATGATCATTAGGCACAAACCAAGTACTGAGCTGCTCTTTAATGTTTCCCCTGAGAGCTCAGACTGCCAGTAGAAATTAAGGCACTTCAGCTGTGTCACCTACAGCCATCTAGAACCTGAGTCATTTAACCATAACATTACAATTTATTTAATTTTGAATAACTGATTAATTGCCAGCGGAGGGGGCAAGAGATTCTAGAACTGTCTAATAACCATACTTGTAATGCAGAGATTAGTTAGAAAATTAACTCTTTTAAAATAAGATCTTTGTGTTCCATACTTAATATAATTAGGGCACTCCACTATGAATCCTAAGAGTTTGGGAATAATAATTTCAAAATATTCCTACTGTAACAAAAGAATCCAGTTCAAAAATCAGCATATTCTTTCTGCTTCATGCATCATCATCATCATCAGCTACTTCAAATTGCAAATGTCCTAGAATCAAAAACCAGCAAGCAATTTTGTTAATGTAGTAGAAGGTGGAAAAGAATACAATTCAGTCTTTCACAGCAATATTGACTGTTGTGCTGACAACCCTGCTCATGCTTCATGGTACTGCATAGTTGGAAAGACACAAATCAGAGATTTACAACAACTTTTATACAGTGCAGTACTTTTACATAGCCATCCTCTTGATTATTTTCCCCCCAACACATACATTATGGCCATGAATAAAAAGAGAGAAGAGGAAGAAAGGGAGATGTTACTTATGTGTAGGCTCCCTTGAATAAAAAGAGAGAAGAGGAAGAAGGGGAGATGCTGCTACTCAAGTGTGGGCTCCTGAATCTCTCTTCTGGCGTTGTGAATGAGAGCACTGATTTTATAGTGCATATAGCATTTGGTGATTCTGGTCTGTGTTTACAGACTTGCTTGCCTATTTTCTATCACTCACCTGTTTCCTTACAGCCTGTGTCACTCAAAAGTAAATCTCCTTTTGGTATTGGGTACTCCTTTTGTTTCCTTGTACGCTGTGAACAGCAATAGCACCTCGGAGCTGAGCATCAGCACAACATAGGTAGTAAAGAAGTGATTCAGCTCTTAAAAAGAACTCCACAACTGACAAGTTTCTGCACAAAATCCTGCATTTCCACACAGTGGATGGCTGCATTTGTAACAGCCCCATCTGGAGACACTGCAGTGTCACAGGCACTAAATCTGCACCCACACAGTGTGCTTGAGCCCTCAGTGGGTGTGCTGTGTGGTCCAGCTAAGGGTCTGGAGTGGTTAGCCAGGCTTATGTCCAGCTACCAAAACTGTGAGTGCAAAACTATCCCTAATATCGTGAATCACCTCTGCCTCAGACCTGCAGATGCATCTCTCAGTGTATCAGCCTTCTCCCACAGCTGTCCAGCTGGGAAGGTCACTGCAGTACCAGCCCACCTTTAGACATTACAGCTTGGAGTTTCCACATCCCTTCAGCCTTTCAACCCATTTTTGCATTGCAGCATGTGAGTGTCTGTTAGCAAAGTAGTGATGATCATTTTGATCAGCCCTGCTACCAGCCCTGCCAGCCCTTTTCCCACTGCACACAGGAGCACATCCCATACATATGGAGTGACTGCAGCCAGCCATCTGCAAGGGAACCAGCATTCAGCTGCAATAAGCAGGTAATGCTTCTGTAGTCAGGATTTTTCAACTGTGGTTTCTCTCTTCACTTGAAAAGGTTTTGATCAAAAACGCCAGTTAAAAAAAAATAATCCTACTGTTCAGTACATTTACTGTTATTAAAACTTCATTTTTTTTTTCTCTGCTGTTTTTTCATATGTCCTCCTTTAAATTAAAAAATGGGCAACTCAACACAAAGTTTCAAATCAAAGAGAAATTACTGCTGCTTGTAAAACTGCAGTAAGATTATTTTAACGTATATTACTAATATTTTCAACGTCCTAGCTCTGATTACACCATTCAAAAAATGTTTAGGAAAATGCATATCAGTGCATATCAATAAGGATGGATTCAATTTGAGTGCCTTTACAGTGCTGCTGATAAAATTCTCACTTGCCAGAACAGAGTGTGCTATGGCAAAAATACTGTTAAGCAAGAGCATATTTGCACATGGTGCACCTCGAAGCAGAAATCTGCTTTCCCCTGGCAGGCTCTGTAACATCTGTGAGAGGTAACAGCAGAAAGGTGGAAGATTTAGCACCCTTTGCCATGTTCGTCCATGCTATGATAGCTGATGTCTGATGCTTGTCTTTGAACTCTGTTTCTAAGCAGAATGGGGTGGGCTAAAGATCTCTGTATGTCTGACTCCTTTTGATTAATCTCATTTCACTGTGCCCATCTCTGTGTCAATGTCAGACAGCCACAGCCTGCTGCAGGCAGCCCCATCTCCAGGTTTCTCTCCTGTGCAATTTGCAGCAAGTGTTTCTCCTGCCTCACTCTGTGTACATTTGGTGTTATTTTCCTCTCCTGCAGATCTGCAGAGCAGCACACTCCTTTACCCAGCCCAGCTCCTGCCAGGCTCTGAGGAGTGCCTGGTCTGACCTGGTGTCCACAGCTCTGCTCTCACAGAATAAACCACAAACCACAGGATGGATCCAGCTGGGAAAACCCACCCATGCTCCTCCAGGAATCCATAGGAATGCAGGAGAAACATGGCCTGGGGATGGTTAACCCTCGTGCACCTCAGAAGGGGGAAAGAGCTGATGGCTTCACCCTCAGAAATGGACCACAGGGACTAGGACGCCCCAGAATTTTTTTTTTTTTTTCCTGTACTGATGACAATTTTAAGACTGCCTGTGAAGTGCTGTCCTCTTGAAAGAGTGTGCATTTACTGGAATAAATCACATTTTCTCTTCCCCTCTGTCAGCTATTAATAGTGGTAAATTTTAATTGCATATGTAAATAAAAACACTGTGTACTCATTAGTTTAAATATGTTTTTCATTAGGCAAATGAAATGCTTATTGTATGTGATTCAAAGCTAAAAGGAGAATGTTAACAGTATTGAGCAGTTTGGGAAGTATAGTGACTTGAATTTTTAAAGTTCTTTCTTAGGATAAAAATAAACCATGTTTTAAGGGATTATTATGGGCAAATTTTGCAGTAGAGGCATCTTGTTTCTTGAAATGGAAAAAACAAAGTTAAGTGACAGAAGTATGGGTAGGGTGTCAAGGCCAATGCATTAAAACTTCTACTAAAAGAGAGAGACAGCACATAAACTTGTATTACTATTTATAGCATTGGCTATTTTAGAGATGGTAACAGCAAGGCAGGCAGCATTTTTCAGTTTCTATATGGAAAAATCCTGGCATGTCTCACATTTTGATATCTTGAAACATACTGCTCCTAAATTACATCACTTCTCTATCGTTAATTTTCAGACTCTTGGAACACCACACTCCAAATACACTTCTTGCTATTTTTAGGGGCTATGCAATTATAGTCAAGAAGATACAATTTTTCAGTTCAGTAATCCATACTTTCAAGCTCGGAGTATATTTATCTACCTACGAGCTCATAATTTGTTTCCTTTCTATCAACAAAATACCCAGAATTTCATAACTAATTTCTAAACCTTCTTTTCTATCTCCTTCCACTGTTCTGCTCACTGTGAAATGACACAAATCTTATCACAGAGACACTTAGTAAATTAGTATCATTTTATACAAAAGCCTGCCCTCTAAACACTTTAGACTTAGTGAAAAGATGCTCTGAAGGTATGACTTCCTAAAGCCTCAGAACAGTTTAACAATCTCCCTTAATATCCAAATGTGTTTCATGATTAATATGAGAATATAAAATTCCTCTCCCTGCAAAACTCAGAGCACCAAATACACTTTCTTCCCAATTGCTGTAGAAAGAGAGCCAAGATAAAAACCATTTTTCATTTTATAAAGATAAGCTTGAATATCCTTGTCCCATCCATGCTTCCTCAGTTCAAATCCTATCAAACTTTTATACTGGAGCACAGTAAAATATTTATGTGCAAGATGTAGCAAACGAAATGCAAGGGCTGGCTAGAGGGCAGTCTCTCAGAATTAACACAGAGCACTCTAAAAAAGACTAATATGTCAGGCTTCTAGACTCTTCATTTGGCAAACTAAATTGTAGCTAACACTACCCATTGCCAAGAGAATAAAGGCAACAGAGATTCCATTTTGTGTGAAGAGTTTTTGCACTTTACATATTGTTGAAAACATACTAATAGTTTTTAAGACCAAAACAGGACTGTATGATATCAGACTGGACTTACTACCTAAGACAGGCCAGAGGGTTTGTCAGTGCTCTGAACACATTTATGAATGGAGGCTGAGTTGGAGCAAAGTTTTGAGGATGATATTCAGCTTGGTCATGGCTGAAAAGCCAAGAATCAAGCAGTATCTTTTGTATCCTCTTGTAGAAAATGTTTAAAAGCCCTCATAATTTAAAAAGCAGTGCCCTGTATTCGATTTTTTCACTTGTCTGGATCAATCTTCTCGTCATTGCATCATATTTTATTTCACCCTACCACTGGGCCATCTGAGGAGAATGGGGGTAATAAAGTCGAGGGGAAAAAGACAGAGGTTTTGTCAAACAAAGCAGTTTGAGTTTTGTTTTAACAGATTTAGGGAGGTTGTGGTTTAATAAATGATGATATCCCAGAATGTATAATAGGTCCTGATCTCACTTTTGCCCTTGATGCCCACAAAATACTTTTTCTAGTCTGCTGCATTAAAACCAGTAGGCAGTGTATTGTATAAGTAACATTCATTGGGTATTCATGCTTTCATACACTAAGAACAAAAACCTTACTTCAGTTAGGATCCGTGTCCCAACAAATCCATGGACTCATTTCCTAAGAACTTGATCATAAGAACCCACAGAGCCCCTTGTTTACAGGCTAAGGTGAATTAGAAAGCAATCACACCCTGACCTTTGCTGTCCTTACTGTTCAGAACAGAAGTTCTCGTTGATCTATAATGCATGTAGCGTTTCTCCAAAGTTATAAGTATTCACAGAAAGTGGTTATCTTTTACAAATGATTTCACTCATCTCCAGATGATTCCTTTGATTCTCATCCAGCATCAGATACTCTGAATGATTTCTCATGAGGTTCCCCTCCCTCTCACCACTGAATTTCTCTAGGTAGGAGAAGACGAACTTCAGAGATGTATTTAATATTGTACACAGATGTCTTCAAGCACTGACACAACTCACTGTAGCTTTTAACAGCTCCTTCTTCAGGTTCCTCAAGAAGCTTATGGCAGAGGCTGTGTAACACTTCAATCCGTAGTAAGCTCTCAAATATTTAAATTGTAGATACATCTAGACTGAGTGTTTTCATGGTAAAGTGTAATGATATGTAGGTAGATGAGGAAATGTAATTTCTGTGTAACTCATCCAAAACTAGCTTATCACATTTTATCCACATTCAAATGTCTTATCTGAAACTTGGCTCAGCAGGAAATGGTAACATGTCAAGGATCCAATTAACATTATCTCACTCCCCTGGTTTTTTTCTTCAGTTTCTCTGCCTTATGGGAGCTGCTTCCAGTTCTGTTGTTACTCACAGCGAAATTGATTGATTTTTGGCATAGTTCTGATTTGCTGATACCTTGAATACTACTGGAACCTCTGAATTTGTATGAAATAGGAACCTCCCCACAGGGGAAAATCCACTCATGTGTGTGCCATCAGAATTCTGGATGGTTACATCTTTGTTCTGTCTGGATTACTTTGTGCAAACTGTGAAACCTTCTAAACCCAAAAGCTATTGAATGGTCCATTTTGTAGAGTGTACAACATCAAAAGGAACATGAGATTGAAGTACAGCCAGCTTGCCAAAATCAAATTTAAAAAGAGGAAACTGGAGTGCTCTTTAACAGGGAGAGTTAGAAACACAATTGTAAGCTGTATTTGACACTAAGGAGTATGAATGGGGGGGTGAGAGAGGTCCATGATGAATATATTTGCACACTAAGATAATTACTGTTTATAAATAAAGGAGCAATTATCAACTGCAATGCACCGAACAGCAGAATTTTACCTGACTTCTTCCAATATTAACCAGAATATCCTTGCAAGGCTACACCAGAAAGGAGTGTTTGTAGAGGGGTTCTTAGGCAAGCAATGCTAAATGTAAACACTACATGATTTTTTTAAAAAATAATTGCCTTTCATCAGAAACTGCAGCAAGACTCTGCCTTGGATTTTGTTTTATCTTTTCCAAGATTCCCCGTTACAATATAAGGATCTCTTGAGTGTGCTGAGCTGGCAATCTTTTTACCTTTGCTGTTCCAGAAAATTTTCCAGCCTCCATTTCCTCTTCAGGTGATTATCTGCCACGCAGCTGTTAGTTTAAATTCCAAGTTATGAAGGGTCATTCACCAATATGGAGACTTGTGGGAGGTAGAACAGGAAAAGAGAGAAACTTTGTCTCCAAACTGTTTCCTTAAGGCAGTTCAAGACAACTAAAGATACAATGTGACTTAGGATCTGCTTTGTTATGTTGTTAAAAACAGTATCTTGCCACTATATTTTTTCTACTGGCTTGTATCAGTTTTGACTATTTATCTATATTTTGCAACAGGTGTTTTTCAAGTCCCAATGTACTCAACTGGTTCCCTGGGAAGCATTTATTTACCATCTATACACAACTAAGAGAATGAAAATTAAAATACTGAATTAAATTGAAGTTGGTGGCATCCACTGTGGAGGCAAGCCATAAAAAAAGAAAATAATCCAGCAAGTCCATTGTGGATCAGTTTTCACTCTCTTCTTTGAGCTTCTCTCCTGCTTGTAACACACAGTGGGGTTTACCATGCAAAGCAGTATGGAAAACAGCATTCCCCAGGGAGAAGAGCAGCATCTTTTTGAGATTAATGTCTGTGATGTCTTGGGAATTACTGTTGCCTTGGAGGAAGGCTATCCATACCAAGATAAATCATGTCCTCCCAGGTGAGTCTGAAATCTATGTAGCCCAATGCATACACAGTCACTAGGGATGTGAATAGAAATCTATGTAAGTGGAAATATGAACAAGAACACTAAGGTACTTGTGCAGTGTGCCCAGGGATACAATGTCAGTGTCCCAAGATTATTTGACCCTGATCTGGGATGAGCTCAGATGTATGCAAGCCTTGATTCAAAGCACATGGAAAATGGCATGCAGATCCTTATAATGAATTTTTGAAGAAATGCTCCAGGCTGTGCCTAAGTGGGAGTGACTCCTTCAAATCTAGCTCTGATCATTAACTCATGAGCACAGCATGGTAATGTGATTCAGCTGGGGATGCCTCTGGAAATGCAGGTAAGTGATGGAGATGTTCATGTGGGCAGCATGTTATCTCCATGTCAGCTGGGCTGCAAGCTCTGAGGTAAAGCAGTGGGCTGCAGCTGGCAGAATGGCTGTCCAAATACTGAAATTCCTGGCTTTTAAAAGAAGATTAAGTGCCCCTTTAAAGTATGCAGTTTTAGGTACCAAGTCAAATACTGATTCAGACTGAGAACTCTATTGAAAAAGATCATTTCCAAGCAAATTGCTATGAAAACACTTCCTCTGCCACTCAATTCCTCACACTCATACTTGGACACAGCAAGCTCTTAAGCGCCTCTTAATGCCTACATCCTGTAATCAATTCTTAATATTTGAGATGCCTTTGATTCCTGTGAGACCTGTCATTAGTGTTAAAAATTATCTTAAACACTTGGTTTCCAAAGTTCTGCTTCAAAAACTATGGACCTTAGTGGGACACCTTGTTTTGAGGGATGTGAAACTACAAATACCACAATAAGTGACAGCCAGGCATTTTTATTTTGAGAGTCCTCAGCATGATACTCCCAAAAAATGCCTTCTTAGGATATTATTTTGGCAGGTTTTTCATTCCTTTTGAATTTTATGATCTTGATGTATATGTCTGAACAGATATATTTTGAAGAGGGAGGAGCATATAGCCCAAATCTAAGAAGTGTTCTACTGAATCTGTGCCCAAAGTTTTCATGAATCATGAATATGTCTATTCCCACTGTAATACTTCATTTTTTGAATAGGTTGCAAAATCACATTGAAGAGAAACTTGCTCACAAGGCTCACAATATTGGCCATTCATAATTAAACTCACAAAGTAAAAATATCTTTGCAGTGTAACTACCAGGCACCTGTTTATGGCATTATCCCATTATTTTGGGATTTGAGAACTGCAGAAGTAATGGCAGCAGGGTAAGGGGTAAGGAAAAAAGAGAAAGAAATTCCTACTTCAGTGACCTCAACCAACACTTTTGATTTTTGACAACCAGTCATTCATTTACTGCATGTCTCATGTCTAGTATGTATAAATGCTTTCCTTGGTAATATGCAAATGTACTTTCACAAATAGCAAGGGAAAATACCTGTGCATTTCTCTAAAATGGACTATTTTCATTGAAGATACAAACTAGGTTTTTACTGAGCATTTTTAACTGAGCCTTTCAGCACCAGGCTCCAGCAGGACTGTAACGGTTCCTTTTGTAGCTGAGGCCAGTTACTTTTGAAAGCACAGTTTTCTGCTTACTGTAGAAAAACCTCAGCACATTTCTGCAAGAAATCAGAGGTACAGCTTTTTCTCCTCAGGTTCAGAGTGTGATTCATAGTTTTAAGGTATTTCCTCCCCAGACAGAAGCAATGAATGTACAAAATTGTTTCGTTTCCAGACATACACCTCAGGTTTACAATCCTTCTCTCCCTTTCTCTTCTATTTCTCTACCACTCACATCACCCAAGAAACAAAGCCATATGCCAGGCACACATCATAACTACCTTCACTAACATCTGTTTCAGGCCAGTTTCAATGCTATTGCTACTTCTTCTCTCATTCTGCGTGTATGAGCTGGTATTAATATCTCCAAGGAAAACAAATGCATGAATCGATGTGTCTGAATCAAAAAGGCTGAACAAACGAAGCATGTGTATAAAAAAAGGCATGTGGCTGTTTGTACATGCAGGTTCTGTGCTGAGCATCACATGTGGCAAGGGGCACATTGTGGAGGCCACATGCAGCTTGTCCAGGAAAGGCAGAGCAGACAGAGGGAGAGTCAGGGAGACAGACCCTTCATACAAGTTATAACAGCCTTTGCTGAAAAAAAGGTATGGGTACTCTCTGGGGCTGTGATGCTTGTCTGCTCTGCTGCCACACAGGTCCCAGAGGAAAGGACTGGCAAACAGCCCTCCTATTGAGCCAGAAGAGCAGAGGAGAAGGAGGACAGAGCATCAGGGCACATCAGGAACCAGGGCCAAAAGACCTAAAGATGTGGTGGCTGCCTGTGAGGTCAGTGCCCATAGTAAGAAGTTCTTCCAAAGACATCTACAGAAAATGCAGCATATCCATCCTGGGAAGAAAAACAGGGGGAAGGGAAGGTACTATCAGAAACCATCTCTGAAAATTGCTGCTGAGCAGGGGTGGTGTGTATTAGAGCTGCCCTTCAGCTGCTCCCATTCGATTTGCCCTCGCAGAGCTGCCTGTAGAAGCGATGCTTGTCCCAGGGCTGCCCAGAGCGGGTGGGCTCACTCACCTGCTGACTGACATGGGGCCAGCTTGTTCCAGCCCCACACTTCCCTGAGCACTGAGACAGTGCTTGTACTCTCCAGCCTTGCCAGCCCAGTTCAACCCCTTGTCAAGAAGGCAGCTGGCTGCTAGTCAGTGAGTAATGGCCACAGCCAGTGCCACGGTGACACTGGCCCGGCCCCAGAGGCTCTCCCTCCTCCACTCATCCATCATACCTTTAATCCAAGTCAGATGTGTCACGGTCAGCCACCTCCAGCTTCCCTGTCCTAGCAGGCACAGTCTATTAGAACAATTTTAACAAAACAATAAGAGGAGATAGACACCGGTAGCTGACTAATAAGGGAGAAGGGCGATTTGGCTGGAATGTGTGAGGTGATAGAAACGTTTTTGTAGTGTTCAAATTAGCACCTTTCAAGACACAGGGTAGCTGTGGCTGAAAACACCCCTCATTCAGCCAGGCCATGTGGCTGCCCTGTCCTGTGCTGAGTGTGAGCAGTGCATGGCCCAGGAACTGGATTTACTTCATGCTATATAATGTCCTGAAGACTGGTGTCACTGCTATTTTGCTTTATGTGATAGCAATAGGCATTTTTGCAGGAGAAAAATATGTACAGGAAGCTCTCCAAGGTCAATATAATAGTCTAAATAGCCAGATCCTATTTCCTTGTGAATTACAAGGTTGAGCAGCCAAACATCTCTTAGTCATGTAAATTATGAAAATTCTGAGAACTGCAGTGCAGACAAAAAAAGTCTATGGCTGTTGAATCATTTTCTCTGGTTCAGAAATGACCATATCTTACCCTTTTGTTCCAGATTTTATTTGCATTGCATGATTGTGCTTCTTCCTGTCAGATCTAGGAATGAAGCTAACATCTTTGCTTTAGGATATTGTTCTTTTATTATCAAAAAGGCATTCAGCAGACTTGCAGAGATTCTTTTCAGACATGAAGAAAATAATACAAAACCAGGATTGAGTTATTCCTTTTAAGCTATCTGCAGTTAAAGTGATTATTAAACCCCAGGACAGGTTTAAGGGTAATCCAGATGAATATTGTTTTCATCAGAGCAATAGTAAAGTAATCTGCTTCTTCCTTGTTGCCTTAGGACTGACATTAGTAAAGGCACAGCAAGTGAAATTGGGAATTATTTTCCTCCACTTCCTTTAAAGTTCAATTTTTATCAGTTGCTGCTTGTGGTTATCTGATGTAAGAAAGTTTACTTCCTTTTTGAAAAATGCCATGAATGAGTGTTGTTTTCCCACTTTCACATGGGTAACATGCTGTATTTATGGTAAAAAAAAAAAAAAAAAAAAAAAAAAAAAGGCCCACTAGATGAAAATGAACTCTTTTTCTGGAACACTAAATAAATAAGTGCTATGCAGACAACAAGTAGGATTTGAAATATGTGAATGCAGAACAGATATGAGAATAGCAGGGTATGTTAATGCTCCAGACTTGGGTCTCATCTAACAAATAAGGGGTAAATGCTTATCTTTTGTGGATAAAGTCAAATGACAACAGACAAAGTAATAAAGGAAAATATAGGGCACAACATTTCATGAAACAATTTATAATATCAGGACTGCCCACCTCAGAACAAAGCGAGTGGAAAATGCACCTAAATTAGAATAATTAGGGTTAATAAGCCCTTTTCATTGTAATGAATAATTATTTAATTCACAGGTCAAAATCTGTCTCTTTGGCTTCCTCTGATATTTTTTTATTTAATAAAGTGTAAGAGGATAATAGCTGAAACAAACAGCATTGCATCTGGAGGAGGTTTGTTGTCCATATAAACTCAATCATTAAAGTTAATTCTACTTCATTCACTGCTTCCTCAGTTTGATCATCCCAGCTGCTTCCCTAGAGAAACAACATTCTTATTTTTTTTCTGTTTTTTTCTGTTTATCTTCTTTGGTCTTACATGGCTTCTTGCAGTGGTGCTGTCAGCAAGATGATGTCTAGTCCCAATTAGAAATTCAATCAATATTCACATAATGAGGATTCTAGCAAAACCATGTCATTTAGTTCAAAGACATGGATATATTACTGTAGCAATTCAGAATTCAAGTAATTTAGGGCACCTCAGTGAAAAAAAGATAAAATAAAGCTGAAGGGCTTAGAGGTAGTTAATTGTTACTATGGCAACTTCCTAAATAAGCTTTAGATTCTAGACATTTTTCAGTTTATTTGGAGGCAGAACAGAATCATTAAATATGAAACTGATTTAAAGCTCAGAACAGTTATGGGATCTTACAGTTTCCTGCTGTTCCTTGTAGAGTTACTTAAAGCTTGTCCATCTCAACTTTGAACTGTGTAAAAGGGCAAGATGCAGCCTGCACAGATTAAAAAGTGACAGCAATGATCTAATGGATTAACTTTGGCAATTGTATTTTTACATTTTTATGTCCCAGTAGAACTCTTTTTAAAGAGTCCACCCCTCCTTCCACAAAACCCCCATGTGTGGAATAGAGGGCTACATTTTAGCCTGGTCCTTAGCCAGTGGTGTGAAAAATCAGATTATAAGGACCCAGGAGAATGGCTGCCATATCAAAATCTTGCCATGCTGATCGTGTCCATTTGTGCTCTTCATGTGGATGAACATATTTGGCCTCTGTGGGGCTGCACCACTGGGCAGATCCAAGGAGCCTTCTGCAGGCAGCAATGGAGACAGTGAAGAGACAAGACAACAGAGTTGAGAAAACTCTCAATCCCTGCACACTGATTAGGTGAAGATCACATCAGCTTAAACTGCTTGTGTTATCTCAGCAGCTATAACTCACTTCCTTAACCACTCCACAGTGCATGATAAACTAGCAGAGGCCATGAAATAAAATCGTGTCGCAGTATGAGAAGCCCCCTGGCTTCTCACAGGACTAAATTCATACCTCAGACCTGTTTGCACTCTTCTGTAGGCTGGAAATCTCTGAAGTCCCTGAGTCATAACTGCAAAGTTGTCAGGGATTGATGCCTTAGGTGTGAAGACACTTAGAAGACACCCCTAGAGGTGAAGGTATCAGCAGGTTAGACTAAAGTAGTGTGTTGTTCTCAAACAAAAAAAAGCAGAAGAGGTTACCTGGCTGTGAGCTCAGTGCTCCAAGGGTGAGCAGCAGCTGCTCTGTAGGCGTCTTTAAACCAGCCTCAAGGAGAGTAACTGAGCAGGATGGGGAAACTGAGGTGTGCAGGTTTTGCTCATAAGATAATTCCCTTTCCCACCACCTGCAAACCTGTCTTTCTGTCACAAGTAATAGTCCTGGATATGGAGAATCACCCAGCCCAGGAAATATCTGGCTGTGTTGACAGGCTCAGAGTGACTCTAGACTTTCTCCATAATCAGTGTGGGAGAAACAGTCCATGGTCCATTCCATCCTAGGGATTAAAGAGCAAAAGAAATCAGGGAAAATTAGCCTGTTTCTCTCCCTATATCTTGAATTATGAAACAGAGAAGTGTTGAAAAAAAGTCTCTTCATTCATTTTCCAAATTAAATTGTTCTGTTCACCTAAAAAGACTAAAAAGCTTTTGTTCTGGAATATAAGTTGAACGTCAAAGTCTCATGATAGAAACCAGCCATAATGGATAGAAGTTCAAATTCAGACTGGTTCCATGTTACTTCATCAGGCTTAATTCTGTTGGTCTTACTCCCTTCTTTTGTCCTCAGACAACTCCTCCAGACTGTTTTCTGATTTAGAACAATAAGAACGCTCTTTCAAATTGCACATGATTAAAAAGAAATGTGCATCCAGCTGCAAAAGAAACTGTTTTTCTCTCCCATTTGAAAAGTCTGTACCACGAACAGGAATTCTGCATTGCCTATTACTTGCACCACTCCTTTTCTATGGAATTCCAGTCTCCAGAGTTATAACTCAGGGAACTATAGTCAGGAGTAACTTGGTTTAATTTCTAAGAAGAGGAAAAAATACCTGCTGAGGAAAAAAACAAAGGAGAATATGGTCTGATCCCAAACAGCCTGAGCATTATTTATTGTATTTTCTTTTCTTTGCTGTTATACAACCACAGCACCCAGCTGTTTGCTGCGTTGCAAGGGAAGTATTTTCAAGGTTAGCACAGAAGTAATCAACCACTCAATGGTGACATGAATATTCATATCAAGACACATTATGAGAAAGTAGATAGAGGTAAATATGCAATTTAAATATAGACTACAGCAGGAAATGGGACATGAAACAGTAATTAAATAGTGAAAATTACATGTTATTTACATAGGTAAATACACTGCAGGGGTTATGCATGTGAACTTTTCTATTAGCATTTGTTTGGTTTTGATTCAACCCTGATTTTAAAAGGGAGGCTTTTAAAGCATGAAAATGGGAAGAAAGGAACACTTACTTTGAACTAGAAAATCTGCATTGCTTGAAGGATTATCAGTTTGGGCTGTCAGCCAGGTTTCACAGCTGATGTGGATCAGAGTAGGTCTGAACTGCAGAAGGTACTGGTGGCAGTTCTCTAAAGCACAGCCTTTCCCCACAGCCCTGCTGATGCAGCTCCGTCCTGTTTGGCTACTGGAAGCCTGTAGGTGATGGGAACAAATGCCTGAGCTCCTACAGCCCAGGTTAGATGGAAATCACACTGCACTACTGAATTTCTGGGGGGAAGAACATCTAGAAGGGGGCAAAAGGATTTGCTTTCCTTCTTCAGGGAACACCTAGTTTTAGACTGTTTCCTGCTTTTCCTTTCAGAAACAGAAATATGGCTCTGTCTATCTGGATCAGCACAAGCACAACCTGAGCCTCCACAACCATCATGCCAAAGGCAGTAATACTAATTTTTAATTCTACTCTGAACCACCTCATCTTGCTGGATTCCTTACCTATGTCTGTTCTTTTTTTCTGCTTCATTAGTCAAGAGGAAGGTGAGAGAAAAGGCTTGAGTAATAGATCTCCTTTCTTCTCTTCACCTGCCATGAACACAGAGTTCATTAATAGTTTGGGATTCCCAGAGAAAATGGCTACAAGGGAATTAATGAGAGGAAGAGGGATGGAAATAGATTTCCCTCTTGCAAAGGCTCATTTCTTCCTTAACCTTTCACTTTTGGGTTGTTTCTGCTTGGGTATCTCTTGAGTCTGCAAGCAAAAAAAGCAACTTCAGAGTCCACAACACTTATTTATAGGTGAATACATGCAGTGGGCAGCTGGCACTACTATGCCACATGACCACATAAATATTCTTTTGTTTCTGGGTGGGTCTCTGCTGAATAGGCAGTCATAAGTCAAGCGAGGGAAGGGTCTGCCTCTGCTCCTTGGTGTAGGCTGATCTTTGACGTTGCAGATTTGCTGTCTTCCTATTCTTTGCTTTTCCTTCCCTAGGATTTTACAGCTTTTCATGTCAGTGTTTTCCTCTTGAATCCCTGAGCTTTAAGTAACCCCATCTCAGCAAATACTGTTGAGCCTATTGTTTTGCTTTTCTTAGCCTGTGTGGCTTTAGCTCATAGGTTTTCTCGTACCTTAACAGCATTTTTCTCTAAAGCTCTGCCATGGTGGCAATGGTGTTGTGTAAAAGCAGGCTGGGGTGCACGGGCAGCCACAGGGCACAAAGGATTGTATCTTCACATCACTCGCACACCAACTCACAGCAGCTGCCCCAATAAGGGACTGCAGAATAAAGCACAAAGGACAATTTGTCAGACAAGTACATGGTGCTGCAGTGCAGTAACATTTTCAGGGAATTCCTGTATGTAGGCTACCGAGCTGGCACTTGGTAAATGCCCAGAATCTGGCCTGAGAGGGCACTGCCCTCCTGCAGCTCCTGTGCTTCTTAATATCAAGAAATGCAGATGTTTGACAGGGACAGAGTGGTTTCCCAAAGGGCAAGTGTCTCAAAATTGGTGTTCTGGGCAAGTTCCAAGCTGGTCGGTCCCACTCTATTTAATATAAACTCTATATAAAGTTCACCTAAAATATGGATTACTGTATTTTTAAAATCTAGTAAGACTTCAATTCAGAAATCATGATAATGCAACCTTTGTTCTTGACTATCTTTCATTTCCAGTTTTCTTTTCATCAACAGACAAGTGCTTGTGAATATGAGGAAAAACCCTGAAAACTCTTCCTATCTTTTATGCATGCTTCAATGCACAAGTGCTCTGCATGAAAGTGTCTATCTCTCCTCTGTGGAGTGCCTGTGTGTATTTGATTTGCCACTTCCCCTTGTGGAGGTGGCAGCTCATTGGTCCTTATTCTTTATAGGAAGTTTATTACTTTTTGTGAAGTGTTTCAAGACTTTGTGGACTAAAAGACTGTGTTGAGATAAAGATTACTTATTATTCATCACTCCAAATACATTTGTTCATACATTCTGAATCTGGGAACAGTGTGTGATAAGAGACAGCTGCACAGCTAGGACTCTTCCTGAAAGCATGCAAATTATTTTTCAGATCTGAAAAGAGGTGATGGGCCCAAGCAAACACTTTTTTTTCCCAGCTGTATCAGATGGGTCAATGAAAGCTATTACTTTTCTCCATAAAACATAGCACACTGGGGAGATCCCCAATCTGTTGATAAAATCACATTGTAGCTAACAGAACAAGCCCACAGAAAAGGATGTTAAAATGTCATAAAAATCACCTAGTCTCAGATTTGAATCTTTTAAGTGAGGTATCCCTTATCCCTGTGTGCCCAGCTTCTCCAAGTAAAATTGCTTAAGGCAGCAAGAGGCAATTCAGCTCAAGAAATAAAAGCAAAACCAGGCTTCCTGCAGAAACTAGACATTTTGTGGAACCAAATGGGGCAGAGAGAAGAGCGGATGTCTGTGACTGAAACCACCGGGGCAAGACAATCTCTCTGCATGTCAGATGGATAAAATAACAACTGACTCCACTGAGGAAATTCAATTGAAACTTACTCATATCAGGCCTGTGGGCTGCCTCAGAAAAGGAAATTAAGATTGTGGTAACCCTTCTCCACCTGTTCAAATGCATCTTCTTTTTTCCTCGTTATGGAGACAGGGAGAATTAAACATCTCCTGTTGCTTTTGGATCCAGTTTGAAATTGTTGAGTATTTCACAGGAAGCAATTTTTAAGAGGATTATGCCCCTAACTTGGTCTGAAATCATCTGAGTACCTGTGACATTTCAGATTGAAAGAAGGGACAGAGCTCTGCAGAGCAAGCCATTTTTACGGCATTCACTGCAGTCACTTCTAGAGACTTTGACACAAGAATATTTTTTTCTTCCTTATTTTTGGGCAGTTAAGAGGAGCCTCCATGGAAGGAGGAAGCTAATTTTTCTTTTTCCTGATAACAGTTTAGTAGTCAGTTCCATTTAGGATGAATTCCAAAGGCATGTTTTCCTCCCTTTCATACTATTCAGGATAGAGAAGTGTTACAATGGTCATCTGAAAGGGCTTATATTTATATTAAGGATAAAAATTTTCAACAGTGGTTTGTCTCTGAAACCTGCAGGTGACTTTCCAAATTGCAGATGTAAGAAAGAAGAGATCCTGTTCTGTACCTTGCTGTGCTCACTAGTGCACAGTACTTTGGAGGAGTCCATTTTCAATGAATGATGGGGAGAAACAAAACCTGAAATGTTCACATGAAGAAGACACGGCTGAATTTCAGGTTTTGCTAAACTGAGGAGAAGGTGCTGTCATAGGCATGGAATCCATATGGAAGATTCCTCAAATAACAGATCTGAAACCTTTTCAGAGTGAGCCAGCATCAATTCAAAGGTCCAGGGTCAACTAACAGAGTCACTGGACTCCACTCCACTAAAAATTAGCAATTTGTAAACACCAGACCACCAGCTTCACCTTCAAGCATCCACATAGCTTCAAAAAAATCCTCTTTACTCCTTCTCTGATTCAAATCTCCTACTTCTTCCCCTCTGTGTTAAACCTAAGAGATTTGTACAGAAGATATTATAGCAGAGAGTCTAATCTCAGGCAAGGTATTTAAGTAGCACTGTACTTAATTATTTCTTATATCACTTTCTTTCACTTAAGATATTCCTTTTTTGTTTGTTTGTTTGGTTGGTTTTTTTTGTTTGTTTTGTTTGTTTTTTTGTTTTTGTTTTAAGCTCTCAAGAGTATTCAGCTATTTTTTAATGTATTAACTAACTTATTCCAACTTCGAGTCCCTGTGTGCATAGGATTCTGCTCTGCAAGACATTTCACACAGTAGACATTCTGGCACAAAATCTTAAAATCCTTGGTTTGGGGAACAGATTTTGCCATTTCTCTACCTGCTGCCCAAGATAGGAGCAGTGACTGTCCAAGACTCCTAAATGCTGTTTCAAATGATTAATTCAAGAGCACAAAAAATATCATGATGAACTTTTGCAAACAGGAAAACAATATCTCCAGGTATTTGTGTTCAAGATTTGATTTATATAAATGACATTTTGCATGTAAATATGCAGCCTCTCATTTCACTGCCTGCCAAGAGGCATTTCAGCTAAACCCATTGATGCTCCTCTTAATCTAAAATGTCATGTTCTCATATGCAGCTACTGCAAAGGTTATCACACACATCTGAAAGTAAACAAATTATTTGGCAAATAATTAAGTCTCACCAAATTTTTGTGTTTTCTCCCTGGTTAAAATAACTTCTGTCAAGGAATATGAGTCCCCAGACAAGCATCCATCAATTCTGAGCACCTGACTTGGGATGATATGAAAATACTAATTGCCTTTCATTCACCCCAAATAGAGCTGAGTCCCAGCTCCAGGGGCATTGAACAGATGTGCTCAGAGAATACCAAGCCCTGGGCCAAAGCCTGCAGGCAGTCCTGTCTGTAAAGATTCCTTCGAGTTTTATGACTAACCAAGCCCTCACTTTCTGTCTTTCCCAAATATGGACCTGCACTCAGAGCCCTGCAAGAGTAGTTCATTTATAACATAAAATTGCACTGGCTCAGTGTGTGTTGAGATTTGTTTCTTCAGAAAACAGGATTTCACTTCAGGAGGGGCAAACATCACAGAGCATCTCTTATTTTCTCCTTTTGGAGTTCAAAAGGTTTTCAGGCTTCTGATCTACAACTAGAAGATCTGATCTGCTCCTCCAATACATATTTACTGAGTATCTCTGATGTGTCTATTGTCTGCTCCACAGCTACTGCAGCACAGCTTTCCCAGGCCCCAGGATGCCTCCTCAGAACTGAGGCCACAGCAGAAGTACCTCAGGCACTCCTATATCTACCTATATCTACCTATATCTACCTACATCTACCTATTCATTTGGCATGCTATAGATACTTCTGGGAAGAATACAAAACCTAGGCTCTGAAAGACAAATTTGGGTCATGATGATTACATGAGCCTCATCCTCCTGCTTCAGGATGCTACAGTCAATGCCTCTGTTGCTGGGTAAAATTAATTCCTGTTCTGCCATAGAAAAATTCTCCAAATTTCAGTTAGTGTTTCTACCTTTTTTCCCCCTCTATATTCTTTCCTCTTCTATATTATTTAAAGTAATCAAAGTCTGAATTATTGATCCCTTCTCTAGCAAAACAACCCTGTGCTCTTCATTTTGTCACAGGTGCAGTTAAGCTGCTGCCATGGAACTGCTCTCCTACAGTGTGACATTGCCTGCAGCTCAGAATCACCTTTGTTTCCTCTCCTAGACTTTTGAATGGGAAGCCCCAGCGAGGCTTGCCTCATTTCAGTCTCTCTCATGTCAGATATAATATGTGTACATCTTGTTTTGTGATGTCAAAATTTAAAAATAAATTTAAAAATCATAGCTTTCCAATTATATGCCCAAATTTTGGGTTGAGGGGTCTCAGGCAGAATTTCTTTTTCCTTTACCCAAACACATGCTATACACAGTGGGGCAAAAAAAAAAAAAGGACTGGAGTCTGTCTGAGGAAATTTAATTTTGTTTTTCACTTTTAAACCTAGCAGGAAAAAAAAGACTAAAATTCAGGTCTTGTTTATTTTCTTTTCACTTTCATGCATGTTGAACCTTTTATTAAAAAACAATAACAACAAAGAAGATTGAAATGAAAACATAAAGAGGAAATGTTCTTTCATTTTCAATCCCAACAAAATTGATGGTATTTTTCACTGCAGAGGCTAACTTCCTCCCACTTCAGACTGAAGGATTTTTTTTCCAGACTCGAATGGCACATATATATGTATCTCCCATAAAATAGGAGAGCCTGCAGAGGTTGCTATTGTTCAAATGGTGTAACTTTATTTTTCCAGTGAGATGGCTACACATTGGTCTCCTGCTGTCCTTCAGCCCTGAGCTAAGGACCAAGTTTATTTTCCCTCAGATGTTTCTAAGGCAAGCTCCCAGAGCTAGGAGAGGCAGTCTGTTCGGGTAACAACTAAAGGAAAACAGCCTTCAGGTTTTAGCATACAGGAACATAAGCAGTGGTCTAATTGCTTAAAAGGCTGAAGGTTTGCTTTTGAGCATGGATCCAAACCTCAAACACAAGGCCCACACACATCCCAGAAGGATCTGTGATGGTCTGAAACCGAGCATGAGTGAAATGCTAAGGCAGCAGAAGAATCAGTCACCCACCTCTGTAACTCATACTTTAACCAAGGCTTTATTTTAAATCTGGATTTTCTTTTCTTCCAGTCCTTACTTCCTTTTTCTCCCATTCCACCTGAGTTGCAAAACTCAGTTTTATCTACAGAAATGAGAAGTCTGTAATCATCTCAGTTCTGTGCCTGTACCTGGAGGTCAGGCTCCAGGCCTGAAACAGAGGTAGAGTTCTAAGAACATGTCTCTGCCCTGTAGTTGTAAGATAAGGCTGCTCTTTTCATGGGATGGCAAATTATTGCTCCTTGAGCAAGAGCCAGCACCCCAGGAAGAGCTCAGCCTGAGCCAAATCACCACTTGTGCTTGTTACTTACTCTGTGGTGATAACCTCTGGCTTAAAACCACGTTTGTGGCACTCAACTGTAGAAGAGATGATGAGCTAAATTGCTTCCTGAGTGGCACTCACAAATAAATATTTGAGCTGATCAAACAAAAAACAAGACTCTGAAGCAACAGCAAAACCAGCAATTAGTTTAAATTTGTCATTGAAAACGTAAATTTTTTTGAGGCTGAAAATAGTTCAGCTACAACATTTTGCTAAAAGCCATAAGATACCATAGGAGCTGTTTTCCAGGATTCAGCAAAGGGAAAGAAGATCACAGAATTACAGAATCACAGAATGACTAGATTGGAAGAGACCTCCAAGATATCAAGTCCAACCCATGCCCTAACACCTGAACTAGACCGTGGCACCAAGTGCCATAGCCAGTCTTTTTTTAAACACATCCAGGGAGGTGACTCACCACCTCCCTGGGAAAACAATTCTAGTATGTAATTATTCTTTCCATGAAAAACTTTCTCCGAATATCCAACCTACATTTCCCTTAGTGCAGCTTAAGGCTGTGTCCTCTCATTCTGTCAGTTGCTGCCTGGTGAAAGAGACCAACCCCACCTGATCACAGCCACCTTCCAGGGAGTCACAGAGAGTGATAGGGCCACCCCTGAGTCTCCTTTTCTCCAGGCTGAATAAACCCAGCTCCCTCAGCCGTTCCTCACAGGGTTTGTGTTCCAGCCCCTCTCCAGCCTTGTTCCCTCCTCTGGACACACTCAAGCATCTCAACATCCTCCCTGAACTGAGGGGACAGAGCTGGGCACAGCACTCAAGGTGTGACCTCACCAGGGCTGAGGACAGGGGAAGAATGACCTCCCTGGTCCTGCTGGCCACACTGCTCCTGACACAGGCCAGGTGCCCTTGGCCTTCTTGGCCACCTGGGCACACTGCTGGCTCATGTCCAGCCTGCCATCCATCAGCACCCCAAGTCCCCTTCTGCTGGGCACTGTCCAGCCCCACCATCCCCAGCCTGTAACACTGCAGGGGGTTATTGTGGCCAAAATGCAGGACTCAGCACTTGGATTTACTAAACTTCATCCCACTGGACTCTACCCATCCATCCAACTGCTCCAGGTCTCTCTGCAGAGCCCTCCTCCCTTCCAACAGATGGACACATGCTCCCAGCTTAGTGTCTGCAAATTTACTGATGAAAGACTCAATGCCCTCATCCATGTCAGCAATGAAAATACTGAACAGGACTGGCCCCAGCACAGCCCCCTGGGGGACACCACTGGTGACTGTCCCCAGCTGGATGCAACACTGTTCACCACCACTCCCTGGCCATCCAGCCAGTTCTTAACCCAGCACAGAGTGCTCCTGTCCAAGCCATGGGCTGACAGCTTTTACAGGGAATGCTGTGGGACACAGTGGCAAGGGCCTTGCTGAAGTCCAACATCCACAGCCTTTCCTGCATCCACCAGGTAGGTCACTTGGTCATAAAAGGAGACCAAGTTGGTCAAACATGACCTACCTCTCCTAAACCCATGCTGGCTGGGTCTGATGCCCTGACCATCTTCTAAGTGCTCTGTGGTGGCACTCAGTATAAACTATTCCATTGCCTTACCTGGTACTGAGGTCAGGCTGACTGGCCTGTAGTTACCAGGATCCTCCTTGACACCCTTTTTATGAATGGGTGTGACACTGGCCAGCTTCCAGTCATCTGGAACTTCCCCAGTGAGCCACGACTGCTGATAAATGGCGGAGAGTGGCTTCACAAGCTCATCTGCCAGCTCCCTCATCACCCTGGGATGGGTTCCATCTGGTCCCACAGATTTATGAATATCCAAACAGCTCAGTAGTTCTCTGACTGCCTCCTCTTGGATCACAGGGGGACCATTCTGCTCCCTGACCCCATCTGCCATCCAGGAGGATAGTTGTCTTAAGGACAAGCCATCTTCCCACTAAGGATTGAGGCACAGGTGTTAAGCACTTCTGCCTTCTCCTCATCTGCAGTTACTAAGTTCCCTCCCTCATCCAATAAGGAACAAAGGTTGGTCATACCATTCCTTTTCCCATTAATATATTTGTAAAAACATTTTTTTATTATCCTTTACAAAAGTTGCCAATTTAATTTCAAAGTGAGCTCTGGCCTCCCTAATTTTTTTCTACAAGCCCTAGCAGCCCCCTTAAATACTTCCTGAGAGACCTGACCATCCTTCCAAAGATGATACTTCCTCTTCTTATTCCTAAGTTCCTTCAAAACCTCACTGCCCATCCAAGCTGAAAGTTCACCTTGCTGACTCATCTTTTGGCAGACACAGTCTGCTCCTGTGCCCTCAAGATCTGTTTTGAAGGACACCCACCTTTCCTGAACTCCTTCGTTTTTAAGGGCTGCTTCCCAAGGAACTCTCTGAATAAGTCCCCTAAATAGGCCAAAGTCTGCCCTCCAGAAGTCCAGTGTAAAAGTTCCCCCTGATATCACCAAATACTGAGAACTCCATAATTTCATGATCACTGTGCCCCAAGCAGCCTCCAACCACCACATCTCCCATCACCCCATCTCTATGTGCAGACAACAGATCTAACAAAGTCCCTCCCCAGTGGGCTCCCTTACCAGCTGTGACAGAACATCCTCCACACACACTAAAAGCTTCCTGTACTGCCTCTTTTTTGCTGTATTAAGTTCCCAGCAGATGTCTGGCAGGTTGAAGTCACCTGCAAGAGAAAGGGCTGGTGAACCTGAAACACTCTCTAGCTGCTTAAAGAATAAGTTGTCCACCCCTTCCTCCTGGTTGGGTGGAGGATAAGAGCCCTCCAGTAGGATGTCAGCCTTGCTGGCATTCCCCTTAAATCTTACCCGAAGGCATTCAACTCCATCATCATCAGTTTCAATACCCATGGCATCAAAACCTCCCTAATATAAAGTGCCACTCCTCCACCTCTTCCCCCTTTCCTGTCTCTTCTGAAGAGCTTGTAGCCCTCCAGTGCAGCACCCCAGCTGTGTGAGTCATCCCACCACGTTTCTGTGATGGTGACTACATCACAGCTCTGCTGTGGCACCGTGACCTCCAGCTCCTCTTGTTTGTTACCCCTGCTGTGTGCATTGGTACCCATGCTGTGTCCATTGGTACCCATGCACCTCAGCTGGGCTGCTGATTTCACCCCTAGCTCAGGCTTACCACCCTTTGGGCTGCTTCCAGACAGCCCAGCTGCATCCCCTTCCCCCTTCAGACCTGGTTTAAAGCCCTCTCAATGAGTTCTGCCAGTTCATGAGCTAAAATCCTTCTGCCCTTAACACAGAGATGGAGCCCATCCAGTTCCAGCAGGCCAGGTGCCCATGATCAAAGAACCTAAAATTCTGCTGACTTCAACTCTTGAGCCACTTGTTGATAATGTGGGCTCTCCTACTCCTTTCATCATTTTTTCTGCCACCAAAGAGACTGAGGAAAGGACAACCTTTTCCCCAGATAAAACAGAGGAGACTATGGAACCAGCATTGCATCCACTTCAGCCCCGAGTCTGTGGTGTTGCTTTGGTTCCAGATGCCATCGGGACAGTGATAGCACTTCAGCCTTCTGGCATGGTATGAAAGAGCTGGTGAGGAGCTGTGGTGCTATACACACACCAAAGTCCCACCTGGAGGGACCCCCTCATTAGTTTCAGTTTCTTACTGTGGTACCCACCCTACCTTAAGAACTGGGAGCAAGACTGCACTTGCAAGACATTTTGATCACCCCACTAACAGAGCAGAGATGTCTTTTTCTGTAGAAAGAGCTGTGTTAAAAGAAACATAGAGGTCTGGACAAACACAAAAACTCCACAAAATGCTCTCTGCTGTATATAGACATCTTCTCTGGAGGTGATTTTATGCTCTAAGCCTACTCATCTTTTAAGCTTCTAGCTGCAATGACAATTAGAATGAACTTTTTCACAGATGTTATTAAGATCATTCACGTGAAACTGCCATTCTGGTGCTAAAATCCACATGCTTTGTTTTATGCAGTTTCAGGTGGGTCATGTGCTTATGAGGCTGGGCCCCAGACTGGATTTTAAGTGCAGGTCCTTTAAATCTCTACCTCATGCCAGGTCTTCCAAGCAAGTACATTCCAGTCCTTTTTGTAGAACTATAACTTTTCCAAAATTATCCAGGGGAGATTCAGATTACCTGTCATTAGGCTGCCTTCTCTTTAAGGATCTCTGCATGGCTGACCACATCCCCATAGAGAATACAAATGCAAACCCACTGCCTGCCAATGCCTTCCAATACCCGAGACCTTGGAATTAAACTTCTGCAATATGCAATTATATTGCAGCAAGTAATATGTACAGAAAACCTCTTCACGGGTGAAACATTCTCAGAATCATTTAGTAAGTCAAGCTACCTTTTATTTTAACAGCATGGTTAGTGTTTTTCACATAATGTTTAGGTGTGAAATCATTAGCATGAATAATTCAGCTATGTTTTTTATCTTTTTTTTTTCTATTCACACTCTCCATTAACAAAGAAACCTGGTGAGCAGAGTGCTGCAAGAACAGTAAATTTGTGAGTTGAAAGAATAACATATATATATGCTGAAGTGGTTCTAAGAGTGATTTATTATTCCTGAAGTACAATATAATTACAGCATTTGTTGATTCTAACTTTTTTATTATACTTTCACTTGACCTATTTGTTAAAAGCTGATGGCATATAATGTGGGCCTTGTACAAAACAAATCTGTGGAACACAAAATAGCACTGCTGACATTATTATGATAGGGCAAAGAAAATAATGCAAAATGAATTTATTAAGAGTTTAGGGAATATCAAAATTATCACTGCATCCATTTAACTCACCATTTAAATCAATTTGCTTTATTCTTCCACCAGATTCCTGCCTCATTCCCTGCTCTTAACCTTTCTTCTCATGCCCTACATTCACTCTATAGCTAGCTATTTAATATTTTTTTTACACCTTTCTCTTCCACTGTGTGGCCTCAGCACCTTATTTGCTGCACCACTCTGGATTTTTCATCTCTGTGGATGAAAAATTTACTGATGCCGTCAGAGTTGGTGGTTGGACGGGGTTTTTTTGTTTTGTTTTGTTTTGTTTGCTGTTTTTCTTTTTTTTAGGTCACGATATTTTAAGTTCACTTGCCAAACCACAGGGTTATTAAATTTCCCAATTAAGCACATTTAAATTATTGGTGTTACAGATTAACCCATGGGTTTTCTCCCCAGGATCTTCCCAAGAACTGACAGAAGAGTTTTTCTTGGTATATGTAAAGCCTATGCAAAATTTGATGATAAAAGTTGGCAAAGCCATAAGCCAAAACAGGTTCCCATAACTGACAGTGTTAAGAAACTAGCACAGCTGGGTTTGGAGGCTCAATTAAATCAATAATGTACAGTTAGGAAAAGCTGGTCTTGGCATTTGTAATGTCCTATATTTTTTGTAGCATTGACTAATCTATCCATCTATGGAATACATTTCAAAGAACTATTTGAAAACCAGCTGATTTAATAAAATAGCCCAATCCCTATATTCTTATGAGTCACTCTGCAGGGAAAGTGATCTTTTTACAATGTATTTTTGTCTTTAGGAAACATTAACATTTAACTATATTTATATGAACATGAAAATTAAGCTTTTCTCATTATTTAGTGTTGATTTTTAGAAAAGTTACAGCTGAGCCTTTTCTTTCATAACTGATTATCAGCTGATTTTTAGCTCAAAAGTTAGAAAAAAATCCCCATTATTTATTTAGCTAATTTAATTGAGTTGCACTGAACATTCTTCTGAAATAGATAATTGTGAAGCCAATATTACATTAATGTTAGTTGGTGGAAATTAAATAATTCTAATTTTTGGGTTAATTAATGGGAGTAACTTTATTAGAGGAAAAGGACATTGGGTGTAGATTAAAGAAAAAAAATTTTGAAACCCTGGTAAAATCAAATGAGATTAAAATCAAATGAGCCATAGAGTGGCTGAACATGGGGACATGGCATCAGCTGTGTTTAAAGCAACTATTTTCTTCTTTTAAAGGGGAAAAGAAGGAAAATTATCAAGCCAACCTGGGTTATAATTTTGTAAGGGTTTATGGTAACTGCTGTCCTTAAAACATTCAAGGCTTAGGGTCCATACAGAGCCATCACACACCCAGCTGGCAGGGAGGGCAGGTTTATTAACTTACTTTGTGTTTCATGGAGGCTTTGCTGGGCACAGCACAAGTGTACTGGATTCTATTCACCCACCTGAACAACAAACGAAGGGATTTAACTGTTGGTTTATGATTGTGCTGGGAAGGAATACGTCTGGTCTATTTTTAACAGCTTTGTGCCAGAGAAAGAGATGTCTTCTTTTCAAGGCTTTTCAAAATAGACCTTAAAAATGTACTTCACTTTATCAGCTCACAGTGCTCATGCAAACAGAAATGAGACAGGGAAGAACAGGAAGGTCAAACTTGCATAAACACAATCTTGCATATGTTGACTGCCAGGAGAAAGAGCAGCGTGCAGCTGAACTGAATGCATTATGCAGAGAAGACAGAAGATGATACTCTGGCAAAGTCAAATTTTTCTTTTATGCAAGCTCCCATGGCATAAAGGGTAGAACTACTATTTCCTTTCAGTAATATAGGAAGCATAAACTAAAATGGATTTTTATGAATCTGGCATGACGTTTATAATGACAAAGGAAAAACGAGCGTTTGAATGTCTTTGTTTTAAAGTACAACCTATATATTTTTCTTTTTCCATCAACAAAAAGCTAAACTTCCTAGCACCATCCTTCTAATAAAGCTCTATTTCTTTTCAGGAACTCCACTTGCTGCTGCAGAGAGGCCACCACCAGAAGCTGACTTCCTTATCTTGAATTTCATACGTAACGAGTAGCTAAATCTGACACCAAATTATTTTAGGAAGAAAATTCAGAGTCAAGCCATTTCCTTTGAAAAAGCCATTTGAAACCTTTGGGGAACAGATATGGAAACATAATTTAGAACTCATTTCCCCACAGAAGTGATTGGGATTAATTTCAATAAATCCAGTGTTTACTATGCACAGAACAACTCCTCTCTCACCACAAGCCCTGGACACTTTGGACTACTCTTTCATTTGCTGCTTCCTATAAAAGTGCTCCCTCATTCTGCTTGTGTAATTCAGATTTGTTTTTATCTGTGAGAAAATGCCTCTCCAGTTATAAGGCTGCTGTAGCTGTGGGAGCAGGGGCTGGCTGGGCTGTGCTGCAGTGAAGCAGCTCCCAGTCCCTCCTCCAGCCCTGCCAGGGACCTGCGACCCCGGCTTTGCTCCTGGGCACCTCCACTGATGATGCTCAAGGGCTGGGGGAGAAGCTGTGCTCTCTGGCACTATCTCCATTGGAAAGCACTGCCTGCATTTGTAATGCAAAGCAGACATGATTTCAGAACCTGATCCCTCTGACAACAAAGGCTTTGGAAGATTAGAAATACTTAGATTTGCAGTTCATTAAAAAATGAATTTTCCTCTGTAAAAGGAATTGGTTTTCTTAACTCATTTACCATGTTTCTCTCTTGAGTGTATATTTCCATTTATGCCTTTAGTGTATTCTGGTAGTTCTATGAAGTGTGGATGGGGTTTTTTTTCCACCAATTAGTTCCTTTGGGACTATTTTATTAAAGTCTTTTTGGCATTTAAAATATGTAGATGTTATCATTAATCCGATTAAAGTGTAGGCAAAGTTGATAATACAAAATGTGAAAAAGCAATGCAAGGTACAATTACTGATTTAATTATTTTCATTATCAATACAATTCTATTTTTCAGTTGTTGCTTGCTTAATCTTTTTATTTTTTCTCCATTTCTTTCATTATCTCTAATCTACCGCTGTGAGAGGCAGTTCTCTGCTCCTTCAAGCAGCATGAAGGTAGAAAGGGGCAGAACTATAAGCAGAGGGAGAAAAACTTTTTATCTGTCTCTGTCTGGCTGAACTGCACTGAAGTCAACTCAGCCAGCAGAACTGTTCGTTTTTCTAGGGGGATGAGCAATTGGGGTCTCAGTTTATTTTCCAGTCTCTAATGGTTTTACTGAAAAATCATAACAATCTATAGGCTCTATAGGTATTATCAGGAAAAAGAGCCATAAAATACCATTTCATCCCTGGAAGTATCCCAGGAATTATTTTAAAGGCCCACTCCATTCTGTTTCACTGGCAGGCTACCACCAGTGGCATTTCATCAGTACCACTGAGCAGCTCTTGCACCTGGGCATGATGGGCAGCAAAATAAGTCAATGCCATAAGAATTGCAAAGTGAAAATGGTGAAAATAACACTGAGGAAATGATTTAAGGCAGGAATTCAGAGTGAAGAGGTAGGTTTAATTTTAATGGGAATGAGAGGAAGCTCATGGATGGTTTACATAAGCTAATTCTTGTGTGATACAGTTCTCAGAGGGAATGAATTTGTTTTAACTTGAAATTGGGCTGTGTCTGATGGCACTTCCCTTTCTGTCCATTCTAAGGGAATGCCCATGGAGAGATTGTGAGCTGGTGAAGCCTGAATTGAAGGAAAATGCTGGTTTTGAAAACTAAAAGTGAACATGAGTTCCCACACCTACACTACAGTTGGGACTAATCAGTGGATGACATTTTTTTCTCTGGGATTTTCATGCTGCTTTCCAGGCAGCACACACTTGAACTAATGCAAGTAGATATTTCCAAATCTAAATCTATATCCCTAAAGGTAGCAACTCAAAGTTGAACTTATTGACATAAATTAAGGAAAACTTAATTCAAGAGGCTTGTATATGTAAAATAATTCACCCACATCTAACCCTGGGACTTCTTGATTTCTCAATTAAAGGAGCAGGTTAAGAAACTAGAATTCTGTTCTAACTAAGACCGTGTTAGTACAATGTGTTTTGTGACATCATTTTCACCTTGTGTATTTGGTTTGATCACCTACCAAAGGAGTTTGTAATTATAAATTATTTTTTATTTTTTATTAGGTTCTGCAAAATCCTTTAAAGTTTCCACATATTTACGTTTGCATGTGCATGACTTTGTCTTGCTTTGGTAAAGTGTCTTCTAACTGCATGAGGCTGCAGTTTGTGAAATGCCCGGGGAGGTGGCTATGTCAGTTAAAATTAGGGTGAATTGTGCATGATGCACAATATTTTCCTCATAGACATGATCTCAGCATCAATGAATAAAAAATATTTGTGCAGACTCTCCCAATGGGAAGCAAGTGAATGAAAAATGAGAGCCACTCTTAATCTGTATGATGCCTTAAAAAAGCACATAGGAACCAATTCAGTCTTTCAGACACAATTAAGGGCTCCAGAGCTACCCTAAAAGAAAACCCAGTGTGCAGCTGTCATTCAAAAACTCAGCCCCCAGGCTACCTGAATGAAAGGCTGAGGTACAACACAGCGCTAGAGAAGCAGTGGAGAAGAAGACAGCAATCAGAAAGGTTTCTCCTCTAAATGAGAAGCAAAACGCCATTAAGTATTAAAAATGATGACCATACAGAAGAGCAGATTAATGTACAGTTCTGAAACATGAGTCCTGATGCAGATTCAGTGCTTAGCATGTGTGCTGGATAAAACCTCAGAGCCTTATTTTTACATAGATTATTAAAGATTGTATTAATTCCTCTAATGCTTAGGAAGCAATTGCGACTGAGTTCTCCCACTTATCCTAAAACAGTTGGCAGGATCTATAGTTGGAATCCTGGCAAGACTAGAGTAAGAGCACCACTGGGAGGTTTTTAAATCCCTTTTCTGGCACACAGGACAGTTCCTGCCTTGCATGGGCACTTTTGCATGCCTCCAGTGTTGTACTCCTTGATTCTGCCCTTCTGAGCAAAAGGACCATCATCATCCAAGATATACACATGCTTTATGAGCCTGGGAGCCCCTTCACCTCGTCCCAGGTACTCTACAAAAGGTATGGAATGGCCGTGGATATAACACATCCAGAGTGAGTTATGAGATGCTGTTAAATAACGCTTTAGTTCTGCAACTTGGGAGGCAAAAGGTATCTAATTAGTGAGAAAAAGAACAGAAGGAAGAATGAAGAGGCAACAATAACAAGGCAAGAGAGGAAAAAGGTGTTTAGTGATGCCCATGATGACTACAAACATATGAAACAACTCAGGAATAGGCAACGTCTAATTGAGCTTTTTTGACTACAAACATATGAAACAACTCAGGAATAGGCAACCTCTAATTGAGCTTTTTTTCAGTGCCACTATGTTATTGTAAACAGCTAAAGGGAAAGCTTTTTGGAAGAAAAAAGCATGGATTACAAGAGAAGAGGAAACAATATTCACTAAACCTTTCATGATCATGAGGCTTCCTAATGCAATCCCTCATCCCAAATATTAGAAATGCTTTGAAGTCTGATTGGTGCTCTCTCTCTTCTTCCTCTCCAAAAAATGTGGTCTTCTAAAGATAACACGTTATCCAAAAGAAGCATACGTCAAAATTTTAAAATGTTGCCATAGAGAGTTTCTTTCAAGTTATGTCAATTAATTTGCTTTTGTAATTCTATTAAAAGAAGTCTGTAGGTCCAAAGTCAGCTATTAGCAGATTTTGTTGTGGCACACCACATGTAGTCCCTCAAACATGGGAGAGCAAGGAGACCACAGGTTTAAATGAGATGACACTGGATATCAATCATCCTCTAGGAATACCAGGGAATTACAAGAAAGCAATTTCTGACTCATGTTTGTGCCACTAAAACAATCTCATGTAATACACTGATTCATTCAGATGTCAGCCCAGTGGTCAATCCTTATTAGTAAATCAGTAGCAGCTGAATGCCTGTTCTCTGAATATGGTGACCAAACCTAAGCTCAGTACACTGCAGTTTAAACAAAAAGCTGCTGGAAGAAGATACTGTTTCTACACAAAGATTTAAGAACTCTCAGAACAAATACCAATAAACTACCAATAAATTGCTTAGGAATAGTTTAAAAAAACCCTCTAGAAACAGAAGCACTTTTCCTAGCTGAGAAATCATGCCAAATGTTAGATCTACTGTGGAAAAGGTTGTCAACCCAGGCATTCAAATGAACTTCCCTTGGTGGTTTCCTAAACTGTGGTTGAACAAAGCAGAAAAACAGTAAAGGTTTTGGTTAGAAGCATTTAATGTCCAGAAGTTCCTAAGACTGGTGCTTCTGTAAGGCATCCAAGTGCTGGGATGTGAGACTGGGACATCCACTGATCTGCAGAGTGCTGGCTCATCCATCCCCCACTCCCTGCATGCACGTTCTTCAGGGTGAAGAACGGGTGCCAAATTCAAGTACAGGTGACTATATTTATCCTCCTTATTCATCCTTTCATTGTAAGAGGGTAGGAGGAGACTGGAGGGCCACTCTTTACGCTGAGGGGAAAGGCCTGGCTGACTGTGCTGCTAGGCAGGCTGGACCACCCATAAAACTTCTGGAGAAAGTGTTGTCACAAAGATGGGCCTGATGGTTTGTATTTAGAGAGATGGACTATGGATAAATGATGGCATTTCAATCCAGCAGATGCATACAATTAGAGCGACTTAATTTAAAAGATAAAGGCATGGAAAGGAAGTATAGAAGTGGATTTCTGGCTATTTTTCATAAACAATGCCCCTTCTAAGAAAATCCTTGTTCCCTTAGTCTGTCCTATTAATGTTTAGTTTCCTGCTGTACTTGCATATCTGCAGAACTATAGTACAAGGCTCAAAATCACATAATTTATTTGCCCTGTGTTTACACCATGTTAATATCAGGCCTCCATGATTCTTCTAAGGTACCCATGGGAGATCAGGAAGACTTTTCTTATTTATTTATTTTGGTATTCTGTTTGGCTTTGAAATAGTATTTCTACTAACCTCTGCAGCATTGTAGTTTGGCCTTAGTTTCTGGTAGGATTTTGGCAAGGTACACACAGTAATCTGCACTTGATGTATTATGTTTTTCACACCAGAGGAAAATCTGAATTCTGTGGAGAACATGTGTTAGAAAGCTGACAGAAAAACCAAAGAGCATGAAATTCAGATGTGTTTGATTGGTGTTTTGCTAATCCACTTAGCATAAAGCCAAGCACGGATATGGAGCCAAATGGGAATTTTCTCTGCATCAGATCATGAGCAGGTATTAAGGTTTGTTTTCGACCCTTTTCTTCAGACTGAGTCATGATATTACACCAGGCTCACCTGGGAGCTTTACTTAGGAAAGCCACTGCTTTTACTGGGGTGTTATTAGCCCCAGCACTCTATTATTACTGCTTCATTTGTGTGAAAATACAACACGTTTGGGCACAAGGCAGTGTGTCTCCCCCACTGTGTGATGGTGCCTGGACATGTCTACAAGAGACATTTCTGGCATTTTTAACAAAAAACTTTGGAGCCAGGACCCTGCAGGTCAGGAAGCCCCTTCTGACTCTGTGTTCCTAAGCCATTGCATTGCCACAGAATCTGCCCAGAATGGGCAGCAAAAGCCTCTATGAGAAACAGGGTTAGATAACACGGTTTGTGAATGAGTGATGCCTTAATACTGGGAGAAGGCCATAAAAGGGAAGTCCTCTTGCACATGGCCCTGAATCTTGTTCCTGTAATACCTAAAAAATGCCACATGCTTTCATGGTAAGGGACCTCTACTGTTAGGGAAATGGTGACAGAAGATCAAAAATGCAAGTGCCAAGGAAACAGCACTGTGTCGGTGCCTTCAGCTCTGAGCATAGCTGGGGAAGCTGGAGCAGTCCTGCCAGCAGAACGCTGGGAGGTGTGCAAAAATTGAGTTCTCTACTCTATTTCCTATTTTACAGGAACATTCAATGGGTGAATGCTATCAGCTTCTATGGTCAGATGGTTGTTCATAACGACTTAAGCTGTTTTCAAGCTCTACTCAGTCTCTGGGTGAGGCTTGGCAGTGAGACCGTGTTTGCCTCCAGGCAGTTTTGGGGTGGGCCTGGCTCTTTCACACCGAGTGGTTTTGTCACTCATCTCTCTGGGATGTCTTGGCTGGGGATAAAAAAATTCCTCGGGTTGTTGTTGTTTTTGTTGTTGCTGTTGTAGTATTTGATAAAATGTAATTCGCGTAAAGCTGTAAATTAATGTAGAATAAGCAATGTTTGTATGAATAAAGTAATAAAGAAACTTGAAAACCAAAAGCTGCGTTGGGAGGAACAGGGATTGCTTAATCGCAACACTGTGACTGCCAACAAAAACTGAAGAGCTGGGATTAGCAAGACAATAAACGTAGCCCCGGCAGAGATAGCCCTCTCCGAACGATCCAGGGAACACCCAAACGATAAACTACCAGCAAGCACCCATGATTAAGATAACCAGAGCCATGGGGAAAAATACATCTGAATGCCAGTTTCCAGTAAACCAAGACCTGCAAGTCACATCTGAATACCATCTTCCCAAAAACCACGACCTGCCTTCATCAGAATTCATCGTCTCCCAAAATATAGTTTTGTCCAGCCCAACGCAGTGAAAGAAAACCACATGAATATGTGAAACAACAAAAAAAGACAAAGATCTCTGCTCTGGGCTAAATAAACTGTATAAAAACTGGGCTGACCAAGGTAGTTTTGTGAACATTGGGGGATCTGATGCGATAGAGATCAGATCAAAATGTGTTCACCCGGCCCCGGGCTCGGCGCTGTCCCTTTTTTGATTGTGGATATCGAGGACCGTATTTCAGTCGCAAAATAAATATCGCTTATTTTAATCATATTTAATTCGGCTTGGTCTCGTTTTTATCTATAACACGGTTGTGTCGAGCTGTGCTGCCCTCGGTGCAGGCCCTGGGGCTCGCTGGGCTTGGGGGCACTGCCTGCGCTGCTGCATCAGGAAATCTCTGTCTGACCCTGCTGAGGGGTGACGGTGATCCCCAACAATACTTTTTAGGGTTCCTCTGATATTAGGGCTATCGTGGCAAAATAAAAAAATAGCAGTGTGATGACCATGACTAGCAACATAAAATACTTTAATAATAGTGAAAACAAATGTGGGACGAGGCCCAAAAAATTGAACACATTAACCAGGTCTTAGTAAGTCGAAGACCAAGATGAAGGGAGGTCCAGGGTATTAATGTGGGGCAGGAAATGGGGTGGAGTCGAGGTTAGGATCCAACAGGTATAGGGGAAAGTGGTGCAGAGGTGGGGTAAGGGAAGGTAGAGTCCAATGGGGTAGGCTGGGTGGGACACTGCATCAAATGAGGGCCAATGGGGATACAAACAAGGGAGAACGTCCTAGGGGCTGGGAGTGGGATCATAACTGAAAATAAGGGTTGGGAATATTTATGGGGCATTAACATGGGGAATCCCATAATTCCTTGGAACAACTTCTTTTGGGATTGCCACAACTCCAACAGCTGCCTGCCACGGCCTAGGGTTGGGGTACAAGCCTTTTTCAGGAATGGTTGCTTGATCTGGAATACAGGTCAGGCTGACTCCTACACCCATGGGCAAGGGTGGTGAAGGAAGGGGCAGTGATTTCAGCACCCGGGTGGAACCTTGTAATCTGTCCTTGCTTCAGTTCTCTCTGCAGTACCAGCAGTAGTTTTGGGTACTCAGGCTAACAAGTCCTCCATACCACATGTTTTCATTGCAAGTGGTGCCTAGCATGAATTTCAAATAGGAGCATTTTTTGTTTCGTCAGGTGGTGGAGGGGATTTTTCTTTGTCTTTCTTGGTTTGTTTTGTGAACTTTTATCCTAATGCATGGCTACTTCAAACAAAGTCTCCAAATTTTGAATATGAAAGTAACATCTGGTTTGTGTTCAATACTGTTATGAGCAGCAAATGCAAATTGAGTTTTGTATTTTAACAAAGCACTCTTGGATTGTCATTCTAATGAAAGTTTCCTACATCCCAATTATCCTAATGTCAGGCAGGGATTTGCTAGCTTTGCTTCAGCTGAGAAAGAAACAAACTCGCTAAACATTTCAGTGCAAAACTACCCTTAGAATGACTGTCCATTTTAATAGCATTAACTATTCTGCAACTTGCAGTTTCTTCTACTTATCGTATTTTAAGGTCTGTAGGCAATACATAAAATCTCTTTTTAGGTCTTCTGTGATCTGTTATGCAGATTGTATCAGGCCTGGGCTATTATTAAGCTGACAGCCAGCTCTTCATTCATATTTGAGACTGCTCCAAGCTGAAGTGGCATGGAAGGGTCATGCTGACCTAGAAGTGTTAGGAGTATCTCTAGTGTTTTATTGGGGTGTGCATTTGACTTGGGAGAGGGCTCTTTTGAGGCCCACCTAGCGAATAATTGTACCAACATTTCCTGTTGGCTTTGCTTCGGAGATTTAATTTCTATTCCTCTCATGGTTTGAGTTGTTACAAGTTGTTACAAGTTGTTGATCTACAAGAAAATCTCGTTGAATTTCCTGTAAGTTTCTGCTTTTGGTTGTATTGTTTGCCTGATGACTCAAATAATGAAGTCTTTTTCCAACTGTTGTGTATCACCGTGAACCTGGTTCAATGTAAGAAACAAAATTATGACTAAAGTGTTATGGAAGTTTATTTTTACATTGGATAACTACTTTGTTTTATTACAGTGTATTTAACTGTTGTGCAGATAACCTGACAGGGAAAATAACAAACCTACACCCAAAAACTTCCTTCCTTTTAAACCTCTATCTGTATGTAAGTGAAAAGTTTCCTTTGTCTATTCTAAAGAAAAAGGATTTGGCTGTTCTTCACATAACTGATTTTTCCCTTCCTCCTCCCTCTTCAATCATTTGCATTTTGAATGCTCTGGAGAAGGATGGTAAAATAAGAGGTGAGAAAGGTGATGGTATTGCCACAAATCAGACTTACTGAACAATTGATTTTCTGGTGTTTTGTGGCACTGCAGTATTGCTTCAGCAAGATTCAGAGAAGGAAATGTGATGACAGCAAGTGCTGGAGAGCTCAGGGATGATGTTATTGATGTGGATCCATCAGTTTACTGTTTTCTTTAATAGTCACCTACCTGGCATTGTCTTGTTTCTCATTTTATGGGGTAGGCATCTTTGCATTTCTATAGCCACATTTGTATTTATGAGTTAAGATTTGTATTAAAAACATGTCTTTTCAAATGAACTGTGATTTTTTCTGTGACATCTCATCATTGGATTTCATTACATGATCATTAGTACTGCACTTGCCCCAGTCATGCAGTATAGATCTATACTATAGATCATGCTATACAGATGCTGTAGATCATATGGCTGAAATCTTGTTAGAGCACAGTTTACTTCGGTCAAGAGAGGACACAACTGCAAAGGCTGTAGTCCAAAAAGTGTCCCAAAGGCTCAAGCGTTGTTGCCAGCCTCTCCTGCAAGAGATGACCTATTTCAGCCAGAGACTCCAAGCAAGGAATACAAGAGCTGTAGCCATAACTTTATGCCTAGGTTCAACAAGTCTTTGAAGAGAGTTACCTGTCTTCCGTACAATTCCCATCCTGTGGTCACCTTGCTCTGCACAGCTGGGTTAGAAGTGTCTAACATTTGGACAAGAGCAGTTAAAAGCATGTCCAGCAGTGTTTGTAACTGCATGAAGAACAGGGCTTATATCATGCTTTGATAATGTAGCTGGCACTGTTGCTTTTTGATAATCTGCCAGGTAAAGTAGTAAAAAGGTAAATTGATCTGAAAGGCACAGAGCTTGTGGCTGCTTTCTTCTCTAAAAGCCATCCAAACTCCACAGTTTATTTGTTTTGACAGAAATTATGTAGAGAAATGCCTGGCATGGCTAACAGGTGTTTGGAAGAAATTTGTGTCCAGTTTCCTGCTTCCTTTCCTTTATATTTTCCTTAGTGAGTAGGACTTGCTAGAAGCATTTTTCTTAATATTTTAAGGTTATGGGAATACTACAGAGGAAAACAAAGTGGTTATGGTCACAGCTGGAAATGTAGATTGCTGGAGTTAGTGGTTATGGAAGCCTGGATATGTGGCAGGAGATTCAAGCTCGGAGTCAGTGGACTCCTTTGTGGTGACTTGAGATGCACGAATAGTAGAGCTCAACTTTAAAGCATGTTGTATAATATTGGGATTGGGGGGGGTGGGGAAGGCAACAAACAAAACCAAATTGTAAACCCCTGTCTTGGTTTGCCTGACTGTGGGATCCATCTGTAAATGAAGCAGGTGGGAAAACAGCAATCCTGAACCAAAAAACTACAGCAAGTCAATTACTTTTGCATGGTACAGACGTGACAAATAGAGCTAATCCCACCTGCTTGTCTCCTGTACAAGAGGCAAAAGATGAGATTAAATCGGGCCATCAATTGTACTGTGGAAATGCTGAAGCATCTGTCAAATATTTGACACTTACTATAACCAAAATTTGTTCAGTCTGGCACTGCACTGAAGGAGCATCTGGTAAAAAAAGAGTAGAACCTGGCACAACTTCAGACAAAGTCTGGTTCCTGGAAGGGTATTGCTATGGTAACTAAATTATCTCAGCCTCACTCTTCCCTTTAAACTAGCCAAAAAGCATCAGTGTCCCACAGGTAATTCAGATTCACAGAACAAGTTTATAATTTCTAGTAGTGAAGATATTTCTGTTCTTTTTCAGATACTTTAAAAATCCTTATATTCTTAAAAATTAGGTCTCTAATACTAGAATGACTAAGGAGCGAAAATGAAAATTAAATTCAGTGTGGTGGTTTCCATGGAATTTGTTACTTTGGGAGCGAATATTGTAATGAATATTTGGGAAATCATGGTGGTGGTTTGTTTCTGCTGTGTAAAAGGCTGAAACGTAGCCCAGGGTTTATATCATGATTTGAAAGTATAATATACTGAGCTACATTATATGTTAATTTTCTGGTTTATTTTTCTTGCAAATTATACCTCTTTTAGTGCAGCTATATTGTAAATCTTTCCTTGAAAGCTGTGTTGTATTGGCAGAAGATGAAAGCATGAGTATACTGTCATATTCATGGTCTAATCTTACTTCTAAATGATGTTTCATGGGAGTATCATTTAGGTACAGCTTTCCTATCTTTTAAATGGAGATAGAATTTGCTTGTCACATAAAGTTGTGCTGAGAATTAATTGCTTAATGTGGTATGTATGCACTGCTTTGAAAATGAGGGCGTATAGGCGATGAACATCATTACCAGGTAATTATTATTAATATACTGAATTCTAATTAAAGCAACTATTGGTAGATGAAGAAGGTAGTGTCTGCTTGCCCATTTTAATGTCAAAAATGCTACAGTCATAAAGCTGATATAATGGGGTGAAGAAGCAGCTGTGGGAATTGCTGCTACTTTTAAGGAATCCCTTTCATCCCTGTAACCTAATGCTGAAATGAATACACATTTTAGCATTTACACTGTTAAGGGAGTGATAACTGTAACTACTGCCAGACAGGCAGATTTAGCATGAACAGAAATGAAATAGGGTCCTGCACGTATCTTGACAGGAGATTGTTGATCACTGGCAGCATCTTGAGTTGTCTTTTGTGACGCCATAGGTAAACTGTGCTGTGTAGTGATTTTTGCTGCAAGCAAAATGCCCAATGTATGTGGTTTAAATTAAAGGAGTATATTAAAAAGTAGTATCTTGGCAACTGTGTGTATGAGTGTAAGCAGGTCATTGCATTAGAATAGGAAAAGCTCTGCTGATCAAATTGTTAGTTTAGTATCCAGGCTGGGGATAAAATTATGAATGTGGATACTGTGAGACATAATTTCTGAGATAGATCTAAGGAGTTCTGTGAACTCGCTGTCTCAATATTACAGTATTGGAAATGCACAGGTAAAAATTATCTGCTCTAGGCTGGGTGATTATTTTGGAATGTAAAGCAGTGCAATTTTGTCTGAGACCATGAATTAACAGTTCCTTCAGTTTCAGTAGTGCTGCAGTTGAGAAATAAGTATAGCTAGCAAATAAAGCACTGGAGTATCTTACCTAGTATAGACCTCCCAACACAACAGCTTCTAAAGAGAATTTGTTAAATTCATATCTCTGGGGTTTTTTTGGGGAGATGTAATAAAAACCTAACTCCACAAGATGGAGAATTTGGGAAGCTGATTTATTAAACCTTGTTGTTTACATCCAAAGCCACCTTATAATGGTCATGATACTGAGATGGCAGTGATTAACTATTTTTTTCCTCTGTATTATAGAGGAACCTGCAACAAAAGATTACTATTAAGAAGCAATCTTAGAAGAGCTGAATGTGTGTGATGTCTTGTGGCTTCAGAAAAGAATTGTACAATACTGTCCTGTGTTTCAGAGTATCTCTAATTCATCAGTGCTCGTGCATAATGATTTTCATGGTAAATTTCATAGAATCACAGAATATCATAAGTTAGAAGGGATACACAAGGATCACAAATTTGTTAGATTTGAATTCCTACATCTGAATTTTTCTGTGGGCTCAGTGACATTAATTTACTACAGTAATTCTTGATTGACCTCTTAAGTGATCACACTAACCTAATAAAATAGTTAGGACTTTTGGAAGGTTTTTGTTAGCTCATTTATTTTGATTAAACAAGTTTAATAAAGAAGCTCATTTAACATGAACATTATTATATTTAATCACTTGATACCTCCTAGTTTTTCTTCAAACAGTAATTCTGTCCATTCATCTTGCATATCTAAGAGTAGGGCAATGAAGCTGATGTAGGGTCTGAAGAGGAGCAGCTGAGGGAACTGGGGTTGTTGAAGAGAAAAGGAGATTGAGGAGGGACCTTATAAATCCCTACAACTCTCTGAAAGGAGGCTGTAGGCAGGTGGGGATCTTCTCCCAGGTAACAATGACAGAACAAGAGGAAATGGCCCCAAGCTGCAACAGAGGAGGGTTTAGATTGGATATTAGGAAAAATTTCTTCACAGAAACAGTTGTCAGTTCTTGGAACAGACTGCCCAAGGAAGTGGTTGGGCCCCAAGGCCTTGAGGTATTTAAAAGATGTGTAGATGTGACACTTAGGGACATGGTTTAGTGGTGGACTCATAGTGTCAGATTAAGGGTTGGACTCGGTAAAATTGCAGGTTTGTTCCAACCTAAATGATTCAATGTAACATTTCCATGAATTTGATTGATATATAATCAAGCTTTTTTGGCTGATTTTCATCTAGATCATTATAAAACAAGTCACTTTTCTGTGCTCATTTGCAAAATTCTTTTTAATGGAAGCAATTAAAATCAACTTTTTTTTTTTTTTTTTTTAATTTGACGTGCTCTGCAATATTTAGTTTTAGACATGGGGTTTGATTTACTGGTGTCAAGTATTAATGGAATTATGGTGTCAAGCTTTATGGAATGGGCTGCATTTCTAGATTCAACTTGTGTAATGCAACTCAAAAGCAATCCTTGGTTTTAGTGAGATCTCATGCTTTCTCTCTATCTGACAATAACATTTGGAATACAGGCATAGCTCAAAGGGCAGTGATTCAAAAATCCCCTCCTCTTACAGTACAAATATTGATGAGGATGGGTATTTTCCATTTTCTAATGCTAACTGTGGGAGGATGCCTGCAATTTATCTTGTTACAGTAAGTGTATTGTAAAGCCAGTAAATAGCAGTCCTGGGTTAAATTGTTTGTAATCATATGAAGGAGGCAAATGCTGAAAAATCTGACAACCCCCCCAACTTCTGAACTTCTAGTTCTTCTTTGCTAAGCTGTATAAGACCTAAAGAAGGTTTTGAAATTTAATGGGCTAAGAGAGCAGCTCTTCCTTTGGTCTTTTGACCTTATTTTCTGGGAATCCAGTGTTGTAATGGATTTCAATTTTAAAAAATTGAAAGACAAAAATGTCTTATCCAGCTTTGACCTTTCTCAGCATTTTCATTGCTTACTACTTACTATACTTGGCAGTAAGTTTTGGAAGGAGAATATGACTTGGAATTTTACTGATGTTTGAAGTCTTATTTCATACTGACATTCTTGGCAAAGACCTCTACTCTTTTACTCTCTCTGCACATTTGCTTTCTACAGATGTTTGTATCTTTATTCATTACTTCCTGCTAGCTTCAAAGAAAAAAATTATCTCTAATCTTTCGATTCTACAGTGAGTTGTTTAGGAAAGAATGAAAAATGCTTTGTTATTGTTGGGGGTTGAGTGTTTTTTCTGTTACTGTGTCAATTTGAAGAATTTTTCCCATTATCATGCCAATGGAGC
>JAOTQP010000304.1:9295500-9316975 GCA_026413545.1 Cichladusa arquata | reverse complement strand
AGTGGAATTAAAGCCTCTATTTCAGAGGAAACTTCTGCCTCTACTGGCAGACACCTGTCCTTCAAACCAGGACAGTTATAGGAATAAAAGTTTAAAATTTTCTTACAGTAGCTTGTAGAAGTCCTAACAAGGAATGGCATCTTACTGTGGCAAATTTTCTATAAATAAATAGAATCCAGTGCACTGTGCTTTACTAATGTAAGCAGTGGTATAACTGCACATATAATGTTGAGGACCACTTGTTATCATGTTGTTTGGGGGGCAGAGTTCCAGCCAGTAGAGGATGAATAAAAATACTAGTAGAATATCACTTGCTCTTTGTTCTGCCCCTTCCAGCTGAATCATAGAAGAGATAGAAAGGAATGTGGAGAATTCCATCTACCAGAGGCCTTCCAAAAATCCCAAGAGTTGCAAGTGCCCTGTTGTTTTCTATGCAGAGGTGATTGTGGTACTACATAATTAATTAGATATATATGATTAAGTCAGCATTAGCTGGGTTTAAAAGATCAAGAAAACCCAAACTCAAGGCAGCAAGTGCAGTGTGAGTAAATGACTAGCTGAAGATCCTTCATAAATAACATAAATTGTGGAGAAAGTAGGAACAGGGTGAGGCGCTAGTTTGGAGGGTTTTGACCAAAAGGCAATTCTTCCCTCATGCTAGTTTATGGTGAAAAGAGTTCAGAATAATGAGGGCACTGAAGGAAAGATTTAGTCAGAAAAGGAATATGAAATTCTAAGTCGAGCTTTTATAGCTTCTCACATTTTTGACGCAAGTCAAGCAATCAGAACTTAATTACTGTTTGAATGCTTTTCTTGTTGTCTATCAGTGGATCCTGTATCGAAAACAGACAGAAAAAATGCTAGTTTGTCTTCAGTTATGCCAGTCATGTACGAAGTTGACACCTGCAGCAGTGTTAGAGGAGCTGGCATGATGAGAGGACAGATTTAGCATGAATATCATGCCAATTGTGGGACATAAATTTTACTGATTCACTGGTTTTGTTTTTAATGGCAAACTGCCCAAAGCCCAAAATGTACGAATAGAAAGTTTCTCTCTAATTCACTGAAAAATCAGCAGCCTGAGGACATGCTGATTTATCCTGTGTGCTTCTGTTCCTGGTTAGTTCAGGCTGCCAATACAGTCTCATATCTCTGGAATGCTACTCCTTTAGAACCTGTATATCTTGCTGGACTTTAAAGATCCACATTTTGTATAACTGTACTGAAGATCAGGATCCAATCAAACAGATTGTAATTCTTCCTGCTTTTAGCATATGTTTAAACATAAAATTATTTTAGCTGTTCATGCTATAAAGATTTAGAGATCCCTCAGAGGGCTATTTTAATCTTAATTATGTAGTTGCTGATGAAAATTGTTAATAACTAGTAGATTCATACTCTTAAACGTATTTCATCCTAGGTAGTTATGTCAATATTAGGTTGTTATACCACCTGAGACTGTCAGAACAGTGCTGGTATCATTCATGGTTCTGCCATCCAAAAGGCCTTATCTCATGGTGTGTGCAAATCCAGAGTGAATCAGATAAACCTGAACGAGTTGGTTGTTGGTGCCTTTTCTCACAAACTACTCCTTCTGCAGATTTCCTTGAATTCTGTTCTTAGTCATTGATCAATGTAAATTATGTAGAGTTACCTCAGCATTCAGGTGACTCTTAACAGTTTCAATTTTGCAAGGCTCAGGCTTGCTCATTATTTTAGAATTCTTTTTCCATAGTTCTTCATTTAAACGGTGTGTTCACTCCATTGTTAATTATCTCGGTTTTTCAGACAGAGGTAGTAGTAGATGTAAATTTTATTGCTCTATTAAGTGATTATTGTTTAGCAAAAATAAAAATTCAAAAGCTAGTAAAAGCCTTGCATGGAATTAGTTTGGTATTCACTTGAATTTGGCAAATCTCTTTTTGAATGGAAAAAAATCTTAATTTTCAATCTTTTTCACAGCTCTTTTTAGAAGAGCTCCTTTGGGATTTTCCTGGTTTAATTTGTATTATGCTTGGTATTTCCCTATGGATTTCATTGACAAGATCTAGAGTATTAGGTTTTTGAAAGATAGGGATCTGAGTGTATTCTTCAAAACTTCATTTGAGTGTCATGAGTCTCCAAGGGACTAATTGGGAGCTCCATAAGCAGCCAGGCTCTGTCATGGAGATGACATCAGCCAGGGAGGCTGGTGAAATTTCCCTTTGTGGTTCCATCAAGTTTGCACCTGAGTTCCTCTGACCTTTGGTAGAAGTCCCAGCTGATTCTTACCTGTGCCATCGCATACAGCTCCGTTTTCTGACACTGCCACCTGTGAGGTACTGCACAATCCTGAGAGCTTATTTTATAGAGGGAGTGCTCTACACTGGTAAAAAATTGTACAAAATGGGGAATTGCTTGTCCACACCTGTTTCACATTGCCTTAGCTATTTATTTTTCATCCTCAGTTGCCAAAGTGGTTTAAAAAGTGCACTACTTCAACCTGACATGAAGGTTTATGTTAGGAAGGATCTAAACAGACAGGGTTACCCTCCTCCCCATAGCCTTTCCTGAAGGAATCTCTCACCATATGCCTCTTGAAATAATAAGAAAGTGGGTTTTAGATGCAGCTAGAGGTGGAAGAATATGCCTTAATCTGCCATATGTTTTGGACATTGGCCAAAGATGTTTAAGGGAAGAGCAGCTGTTTCTTTTTTTTCTTTTTTCTCCTGTGATCAGCAGTCATGATTTTCATTTTGGGGAAAGGCAAGGCTAAATGGAATGTGTAAACAGACAGTAGTTACATCTCTTTTATTACTTGAGAACTATTTAGTGTTATGGAAGTAAGAATGATATGAGAACCTTTGTAAGGGCAAAAGATGGAACTGTTTCAATTGTGATGAGAATTGTGATGAGAAAGGAGCAGAGATATCCCTCTTCTTTGTCATAAGGTTTGCTTTTCAATAGTGTGGTATGTAAACTGTGTAAAGATAAAATGCAGGCATGTGATTCTTGTGCAGCTGGGACCATACCTTTTGAGATGCTAGATTTGGGAAAGGAAAAGGATTACCTCTATTAATTGACAAAATTTAGAAATGGTGATACTGCACTGACTGAATGTGATTCACCAGAAGGATCATTGTAAGGGCCTTGTACAGAATCCAGGGCTCCTCACAGCCTGGTTGCACAGTGCAAGATTATGGGGTATGGGTCACTTTTCACAGCTGGCAATATAGCTATTACACAACTAAATACTGGGAAAATGTTCTGTAATCCTTAAATGCTTCAGAAAACTCAAAACCTAGATGTTGTAGAAAAGCTGAGTTTTATGAAACATTGCAAAGTTAGTTGTAAATAACTGGGTTTGAACCTTCTAAGTCTGTGCAGAACCAGCATGGAATATATTTTTCCTCTGAGGTCTTTTCATACCTGTATATTACTGGTTTAGAACCAGAGTGTCACACTCTTGCTATATGCACTTTCAGTTTGCCTGTGTGTGCTCAGCAGATCTGTGTCTTTCATAGAGTTCTTATGAAGTAAATGAATGACAGAGTTGTTGTTTTGCAAGGTTTGTTTGCTGGGCTTATTATTTAAACTCTCTATTGGTGAAGGGGGGAGTTGCTGAAATGTCAGCTGCTCAGCATTAAACTCCTGGGAGATAGGATTTACAGTCCTGACCTGAATCCATGCAACCTCTCTGAATACTGGATTGCTCAAGTGCTGCATGAAACAGTGTGAAATAGCACTGTGCTATCAGTATGCCAGCAGCAATGAAGATGTACTGCAGCTGTCTCATGAATGCTAAATTCCCATGCAAAGTTCAGGTAGGAAGTTTCACATGCATCAGTCATGTTTGCTCTTTTTGCAGCTGTCTCCTGGTTCCATATGTAAACATTTAAAAATAAAGTTTCAATGGTTAAACTGTATAAAAGAAATTAACACTGGAGATAAAGCTCTTTGAGAAGTTAATGTGATGTTCAGTGCAAACTCCCTCATTGATTGATCCCAAATGACATTGCCTGAGGATTCAATAATTAAAGACCCACTTTTATTCTAAATTACTGTTGTATTTCTCACTCTCCTGCCCCTGAGTAAATTCTACAGTCATTTAAAATGGCAGGATTGATAGTGAATACTAGTGGCCTTACTGGTTACATCTCTACAGTTAAATTAGATGTGCTTTGGACCATTTTCAGACAGTGAGGGCAGCTGGCATGGAAAAAAACATGTCTGCATTATGGAACAGTTTTACCCTCCAGCATAAGGAACAGGTGGGCAAAATTCACCTTGACATGTTTTTTCTGGGAATGATCCTTGTTACCTGCTGTCTCCAGGGAATTGTCTAGTGGGGTGTGATTTGCTACATGCAAAAACCATTTGAGGCTTAAAATTATAAGGGTCAAAACAAGTTTCAATGCCTTTTAACACTGATAGTCTCTTTCCTGGCACTGCTTAATTTGCTAGTGTAAATGTACCTTTAGATAGGGCTCATTTTAAATCTAGGAATCTAGTCTAAGGTGTTGAGCAACAGCTGATAGAGCAATGACAAAATAATTCTTCCTATCCTAACTTCTCTTCTTGAATTTCCCACTGAATATATAAGCTGTGCATGAGGCAGACCTAGATGGCACAAGTAGATGACATCAACCGTCTGCAAGTACCTGAGCTACCTTGGAGGAGTACAGGAAAGTTAAATATTAGTTTGAAGAAGAAGTCAGAAATAGATAATAGAACTGGGAGGTGCAGGTCTTGAAATAGTTGTGAAAATTGTGTGCATGTAAGATTGGTTAGAGAAAAGCACAACGATGAAACAAAGTAAGGAGCACAGCTCTGGAGTGTTGGAGAAGGTGCCTCTAATGAAAAAAATGAAAAGTAAAGCTCTGACAGATTGAGAGGGAGAATCAGTGATGGAAAAACAAAATAGATATTATAGTGGTATTAAAGGAAGGCCAAAGTAAATGGAAATTGGAGACCAGAGTTTTAAACAAACAGAAAATCTTGAGTAGTCTGAGGACTGGTTTAATAAAATTTAGGCATTTAAAAGAGTGAATCTCTCCAATTTATAAATAATTTATTTTGAGGACTTTGAAGAAAAATCTCACCTGAGTCTCTACTCTGTGGCAAGTACTTTGTAATTAAATTCTAGTCTGCTGGATTCATAATCTCAAAGATGTAAGATTCCTTGCCTCATTGCATAGACAGTAAAATAGAAATGTTCCTTTCTAATAGATATATAAAGCAGTAAGGGTATTTTAAAATTCCTGTCAAATCACTTCATATAAATTACCTAATCAGATACCATAGCTACATAATGTAATGTTAAAACCAGCAGAATTACACCATCACAGGAATCAGCTATCCCTGTTCCAGATTACAGGTTTTATAATTGCAATGTTTCTTCATCAACCCACTCCACTTCATGCTGTCACATATCTTTGGAATTGCTATGAACATTTATCTCTGTATAGGTTTTCATCTTCTTAAAAATTTATGTTTTTCAAATATGTATTTTTTTTTTTAAATACCTTTTTTTGGTGAAAGCTGATGCTGGCATTTTGCATATATACTAGTTAGTGTAAAGGAAAAACAGAGGCTCTGTTTAGTCAGGAGTACTGGAACCACAAATTTGATCAAATAGTTGAGACATTTAACATGCTTAGTGCCAGCTCAGAAATATAGAATAGCTTTTTATACCATTACAGCTCTTTGTAAAATAAAGTATGTTTTAGTTCATAAACTTCACATCCTTTTTTCTCAAATACCAGGCTTTGTGCTATTTTCAAGACATAGAAATCAACTAAACCTCTCCTTGCTCTGTGGTGATCTCACTTAATTCCATTAAATTTCTTTTTGCTGGTTGTGAAAAGAGCAAGCACTTATGTCAGGAAAGGCTGTTATACAACCAGTGGCCCCCTGGTGCAGCAGTGTCCCTAAACCCAAAGGTTACACCAAGCCCTCCTTGCACCGAGATGACTCCAGCTTGCTTTCATAACTGATGCTTGTTCTTCACAATATTCCCTGAGCTCACTGATTTTGCCCATCCCCGCTGAGCTGCCTTCCACCATGAGGGTGCAGTGGCATTCCCTGGCTCATACCAACTTGGAATTGTCACTGGTGTAGCTCAGTGAGCTTAGCACATCGTTCACAGCAGTGACTAGACCTCTTACAGAACCAAATCCTGCAGTCTTAGGAATTTCAGAGTTAATTGGGCAGCCTTCAGAGCCTCTTCTATGGAAAATATGATGGAGGAAAAGGATGTTTGGCTTAGACAGGAGATGACTCTGTGTGCACAGTGCAGTATGCAGGTTTCCATATCCAAAGGTAACCTGGGAAAGAAGATTTGCCTGTGACCTCAGCTGAGTAAGGCTGGCCAGGAAAATCCTCATGAATACTTTCTTCATAGGAATATAGAAAAGGATCATTTCAGTCGTAGTCCATTCTTTCAAAGTGACCAATCTCAGTGCAGTAGAATTTGCTGGCTTGCTGAAATCAGAATGGCTTGCACAGACATTTTCATTTCAGCAGAGCTGAGGTAGGGCTCTGACAGATCCCTGCTGGGTTTGCAGCGGGCTCTCCTGCCTCAGCCTGTGGCAAGCTGCCTGGCAGGTTGACAAGCAGCAGAACATGACAAACTAGGAGGTTCTGGCACTTGTTCTCACTGCTCCTTGAAAGGTGAAACTTGCAGCCTTTTTAAGATTCCTGATTCCAAGGCAACTTGGTAGGTGGACTGCTCCAGACTGAGGACTTGCTTTTCTTTTTAAACTATGGCATAAGAATATAACTAGCATCAATGCTGATCACAGATGACAAGTTTTTAAAATAGCTTTGCTGAAAGATAGACAAGAAAAAATTAAGTCATGTTTTGCTAACATGTGAAGGGAAAACCTCTCTTGATTTGACAAAGTAAATGTATGCTATTTTTATTCAATTGGAATATTTATTTGACATTGTTGCTCCTCGATAGCAAAGTCTAAACTTAAAATTGCAATATATTACCAGAGTAAGACTGTGTAAATGGGCTGCTGTATATTTTTGTCAGTAACTAAATATAAAATATTCTAAATCTTGTTACCACATATGAACTGGGAAATTTATATGTGGAGTAGATCAAATGAAATGGAGAAGCTTTGTTCTCTGGTGCTTGCGCTGTCTGATAGTTATTGCTACACTGTCCAATTTTGGCTGAATATGTTGAAGGGAGGTGAAAAACAACAAATGAAGGCCTGAAAAGCTACTCAGTAATGAAACATTAGTCCAACTTCTGAAATAAAACTGAGGCATCCTCAAATAACTTGTCAGGTTATAGATCAGTCTAGAAGAGGCAAAATATTAATTGGGCCCTGCTAAAAGGGGTTTTACTGCCCAGGCTGAGGGCTGACCTTTCTGGAATCTGAGTGAGTTCAGAATCAGTGTTGATCCTTTTGAGAAAGAATGCATCTCAGACTTGAAAAGAGAACCCCCAACACCACTGTGCCCCCCAGTCCTATGCTGCTCTGTGGTCTCCTCTGTCTTTGCCATTGGTCCTTCCAGTGTCTGAGGTCCCATCTCCCACTACTGACAGAACATGCAGAAAGTGGAGTTTTTTTCAGAGCTAGAAACTCCCTGCAACTCTTCTTTCCTCTCCTGAGCTTGTCCTTGGCTTTCTCTATTTTGTTTCACTCCTGCGTGCTGATTCAATTGAAATGTAAATGTATTCTGTGCATTTTTTTCTAGAAGATATTTGATTCAGGCAGATCTCTCAATTTTATATATGCCCAAAATATTTGCTTTGAGAGAATGAAATAAATTTGCAGTGCCATCTTTTAAGTAGGTCTTCAAACTCTGTTAGGTTTCATCATATTTTGATCAGCTACCTGCTCCTTTGCTAAGCACGTGACTTCTGCTCATTTTTAATATCAAGCAGGAAGTGGCTATGGACATGTTCTCAGAATCACAGAAAAAATATTTTCTTTCAATATAATTCTGCAATCTATCCTCTCTGGGATGTACATCATGATCACTGTTCTAACTTTTCTTTCCTTTCCCCTACTTTATATTGCCATGTCTGGCTTCTTATCTTGCTCTGGAGCTCTACTGCAATTTCCTGTAATATTCCAACCATGTAGCTTTCAATTCAGTACAAACTGGCAGTGCTCCTGCAGTCAGCATGCATAACTTTCCTTTCTTCTGCCATGTGCTGCCCCTCCTTCTGCAATGTAGCTGCACCCTTTTCTGTCTATAGGAATCCATCCTTCCTATACACTTTATTCTGGAAGTTAAGCAGTTCTGTCAGTTTCCTGATTAGACCACATCTCACAGGCTGCAATTTACTTCATGTTTCTTCTTAGATTCACATACTTGAATTCCTCCTTCCTTGTTTATTATGTCTTTGCATTCTCAGGGAAAGAGCAGAAGGATCTGGATGCAATGTGTCACTGTCTTTTAAATGTTCATTCTTAAACCCATCTTTTTCACTTACTAGCCATGGCCTCATTATTTCTTTCTGGTTCAATAACAGTTATCCATCAGTGGCTTTTTCCCTGAGTAATGTATGTTTCTTTTTTATCCTTTTGAACTGCTTTTATTTTATTTCAGACACAATGCATATGGTATCAACAGTGAAGAGCTAATAGTCCTCTCCACTATGGGAATAAGTCAGGATTTCAATATAGAAGGTTTAAAATAAAAACAAGCAAACAAATAATATACCAAAAAGGTGTTTAAGTTACATTTCCCTTAAGCTGCTTTTGAAATTATGTTCTCCTTATTCTTTCAGCCATCTTTTTGTCTAACAAAATGGCGGTTTTATAAAAATCTATTTAATTGCCCATTTGTGCCTCCCAGCATATTAGTAGCATTTATACAGTGTTGCTACAGAAAACAATTTAATTTCTGTGTGACTAAAAAAAAAAAAATTACAAGGCCTATGCTATTAGATCATTAAAATGGATTGGAAATGAGGCAAGGGTCAAAAGTGAACTTAGGTTTAGCTTGATCAAAAGCAGAAGCAAAGCAGTAAAATCAGCATATGCAGTCTGGAACAACAGCTAATGTGTGGTTTATGCTAATTTCAGAGATCCCATGGGAGTGTTGCCCTTTATGGTAACCACAGAAAAAATCTGGAAGGTGTATCTCCGGGAACATGGTGGGAGATTTTAGGTAGGAATGTAAGGCCCTGATTAAAGTAAAAAAGTAAAAGCCTGATATAGTTTAACTCAATGTAAATTAACTCAGTGTAATTATTAGTTTACCTCTCTTACCTTATCTGACCATACCATACCTTCCCTAACCTGACGTGCTGCCTTTCCAGCTTTGACCAACCAGGGGTTTCAGCCTTTTCCACCAGAGCCAAGAGATCAGCCTGAAAACTAGAATCTAATCCTGTCCCATGTTGTTCTTTGATTCCTTACTGCCCAGTGATATTCATAATTATGTCCATCCCTATGGGAACACCATTCCACCATTAATGGTTTGTTATAGTTCTCTTGGAGGTCATGGACTCAACAGAATAGAATCACTGCCTGGTTCAGCTATTCATTTCATTGGTTGTTCCTGGGCATCTTCAATCTTCATTTGCCATCTTCCTCTTAATTTAGTTTCCTTTTTTCAGCGTATCCAATAGTCATCTATTGTGGTTCCTAACGTGTATGTGGAGGCTCTCATGAGGGCTGAAATCACTGTTTGATGGCAGAGCATCAAATACTTTTTCCATGTTTTCTTTGTGTTACTCCATTGTATTGAGAATGTGTTTTTTTTTTTTTCTATACCATTTTTTGGAGCTCCTGCTCCCCACTATGTCCAGAGATGGAGAGAAATCTTGCAACAAAAATAATTGCAAATGTACCCTCCCTGTGCAGCAAACATCAGTGAGCCTGTGAAGTTCTGTTTGACACACAGCAGAAGGACATATGCTGTCACATCTATAAAAGTCAATCTGAGATAGTTATTTTTTTACCAATAGAAGTCTATGTGTGTTTCATTAACTGTGATTTAAATTATAATCTGAGTGCTATTGTGCTTCATGGCAATTGCAACAGGAATCTCTGTTGCTTTCTGCTGAAATGTTAGACACATAATTGCATAATCCATATAATTTGCATGTTGGCCTCTCATATGCATTCAGATCTGATTAAAATAATCTCTCCTGCCATCCTGTTTGTATATTTGTAAAGGTCAAATGTGTGATTAGTCTTGACTATTCAGCTGCAGGATACAGTGGACTTCTTACAGCATCTGTAATGTGATATGCACAGAAGCCCTTCTGCTTGTAAAATGACACCTATTGGTCTTGAGGGTCACAGCCACATTTTCTCTTACATACTTTGTGCCAGTGATGGTGCCAAATCCAGTTGAGCCAAAGGGTGAAGTGTGAACCTGACTGGAAGGCTGTGCTGTTGCCTTGGCAATGCTCAATATTGAAATGCTGTTAGTCCTGAGTCAATTATATATTTTGATCTTTAAACTCATGTTGCACTCAGAACACTTAGTGCCATAGTTATTTATGGGGAAGCAAACATAATTCCTGTTATCTTTCCCCTCCTTGGACAAGTGGAACATCATTTCCACTATGTCTGGTGCAGTATCCTTGAGTGCTGTAGCTGTTTTCTCTGGGCCTGTGGCCCAGCTACAACTGCCAGGGTAACACTGGGATGTGTAAACCTGCCAGTAGTTACCAAACATTGTGTGTGTTTCGTGTTTTAAGTAATTTAGAGAAATATCTTTTATGTTCTGGAGAAGCCAGAAGGACACAGTTTATCTTTGAGAAGTGTAGTGACATAAACATGTTCTGTGTATTTCATGGGGATGTATCCATCTGGATACAAAGGAACTATATTGACAACAGCCTTTGATAGAATATGAGGTACTCAGCATTTTATTCTAAGCTACATCCCTGTTTTAACATGGAAACTGGAGGCATTGGAAATGTGCAGTCCTAAAAGATACAAAATGTGTGAAGCAACAGGTCTAGATTCAGGGCCTGAGGAGGTCTGAATTTAATTTCCAGTTTTATAATAGATTCTGTATGTTATTTTGAAAAAATACTTTTGTCATTCAATGCCAGAGTGCTCTCTTCCTGTGAAGAGGCAAAAATTTTGCAATGCTGCTTGCAATTTTCTACAGTCTCCTCCGGCATCTCCTCGTGCTTTACTATAAATCAGAAGCCCCTGTGTCACTGCTGCTCTGTATCTCTTTGTACCCTCTCACAGGTCAGGTCAGAAGCTTCCCAAATTAGGTTGATTGTTATTTCAGAAAGGATAGGAAACACTTAAGTTGACTGACTTTTTCTACCAAAGGTGAACTTCTCAGTAATGCAAATCAAAGAATGGTTTTAGATTTGCTCTCAGTGACTCTTGCATAATCAGAACCTATTGGCAGCTACCAGTACATGGATAATCTATATGAAATTAGTTGGTGTTTACATCCTCTTTCCTCATCTTGGAGTTACCTTATCCTTTTAATCAATGATGTTGTGGTTATTCACAGTCTCTGAAGAGGCCAAGAATACAATAATACTGAAAGAATAAGGGCGAAATGATAAAGGCTGAACAATGGATTACATGGGCATTTCTAGTCAGGCTTTGGTTGGTTTGTACCTTTAAACACCATCTATCTTGGTTATTCTATGAATGAATATACACATTTACTTTTTTTATTTTTAAAATATTTTTTAACAAAAACTCCTTTAGAATTCTGTTCCAATTCCAAAGTAAAACAGAATAGTTACCTCGGTGAGTATAATACAATGGACAGATGAGACCCCTTCCATTTCTTAATATTCTTTCCCCTTGTAGTCAGAATCTTGTGGCTGTCTGGGGAAAAGAGTTCAGACAGTGTGAAATAAATTCCATCTGGCAGTCACATCTCCCAACTCCACATCCAGAACACATTAGAACTAAACAGAATTCTTCAAAATGAAATTAACTTTCCTACTTAGACAGTGATTTGGATCCATTTGGCCCTCTTTATGCAGGACCTTTTATATCCTTCAGATGTAACTTCTCAGTTCCTTAAAAATGCATGAAATGGGAAAATTGGGTGCATTTTTGTTTTCCACCTCTCTTAGCAGATTCTTTTGCTTGGCTGCACTCATGTCACACCACAAGCTGCTCCTTCACAAGCCTCAATCCCACCTGAAGATATTTGCTATCTGAACCTAGTTTTGCCTTACATTAGTTTAAAGCCACTTTTGTGATCCCAGTATATAAAACAGCTGAGTAAACACATGTGTAATATATACACAATATACTGCTCTTTAATGAAGCCTAAACCATACCCTTCCATGGCACCTACTGGTATTACAGTACCTACACCTGTGCTAATTACAGGTGTTAATTTCCTACAGACACATTTAGAGAGATTCTTGGATCAGTTATCCTGCATGGGAGTGTCGTGATTAAAGAAAAGCAGTCAAAACTTTATTAACTATCCCTGCCTTTCCTGATTATTTGTCTCCTCCGATTTTAACAGAATTTACAAGTTTCTTTTTATATTGGAGAATCTGGGTTGTGTACAGCTGGATCTGCTTTGGCAGGGCAATTGCAGTTGGTCAGTGCACTGGTATGATGCAGGTGGAGGCAATCTGTTGAATCTCACTAAATTAATAGCCATGGGATGGAATGGCAGAGGATTCTGATGGGACACGTGCTCTGTGCAGAGATGATGAGCACTTCCAGCAGGATCTTACGGTCAATGCAGTGGCTCTATCTCTTGAAGAAGAGAGTGCCTGTTTTTATTTGCTGGTCTGGTCAATCATATATACAATCCCTCTAATTCTGAAGAATATTTTAGGATAAGTCTGCAAAGAATTCAACCTCTTCCCTTCTAAGAGAAAATTCTTAGAAACTTGCAGTCCACCAATTATATGAACCTATTCATATCATAAAAGGGATATTCTGGCATGATAACTGCTCCCATGCTTTTCCATTGCTCAGAACAGGGGATGCCTAGGTTCTTGACAAACTATCAATCGTTGATCATCAGCTTTATGGGATTACAGCAAGCTAAGTAAACACGTTAAATCATTAGCTTTTTGTTTCTGAAAGCTCATGGTTCTACTTCTTGTGGGTTTTGTGGTCCTTTGATTTGAAGCTCTTTCAGTTTTGCTTCAGTTCATTTTGGTTTTATTTTCATTTTGGATTGTTCTAAAAATTGGATTATGGAAGGAGTACTTAAGATATCCTAAAGAACTGATCTCTCCCTCTGCTGCTGTGTTACATGGAATCAGCTGATCTGTGCTGACTTCAGTCTCAGTTGTGAATACTGCCATTGCTCTTCCTATCTCTAATCTCATCACTCTTCAGGGTGTTACTTCACCCTGCCTAACTTTTCCATTATCCTTTTATTGTCTCTGCTTCAGTACATTTTCCTCTTAGTACTTAGCTTTCTTTAGCAAATAAATTGTTTTCTTCTGGGTTTTTTTTAAAGAAACTTATCTGTCTAACGTTCTAGTTTTTTAACTCTTATACAAGTCAGTGTTGTAAACAATTTGTTGTCAGAAGCTTTTATTTTCCTGAAACCCTGAGGCTGAAAGCAAAGTGTTGATATATGTAAAATTCAACCCTGCTATGTATACAACTAACAGTCTGTCCATATAATAGGTTATTTTGGTTTTGAATAATAATTTCCATTAAAAGTTAGTTAGTTCATAAGGAGATCTCAGAAAAAGATATTTATATGTATGTGTATATATATAGTAGGTATTCATATATAAAAGGAAAAGTATTAAACAGAGTCCTTTCTGGACTCTGTTTGCATTTTTCTCAGGGTTGGCATTATATATAATGAGAAAAAGGTAGAAGAGAACAAATTCTAGGAATAAATCATAGTGCATTCATTTATGATGCAGCAGTTTAGACCTGGAAATGTTTCTGCAACCGCTGTTAGAAGCAGAAGTTTTCCTTCAGCTAGGAAAATAAAAAGTCACTGTTTTGAAAACATCTTAAACTTTGATGCAATACCTAGGCTGATTCTGTTCTCATTAGCACAGCTTTTTAGCCCCCAGTTTAATTGGTGTCAGTTACTGTTACACAATATCAATCTGGTGGCAGTTTAAGCCTGAGCGGTATAAATTACAGTGAGGATGGATTTGCAGACCTAACTTTTTTTTTACAAAACCCTTAAAATACATGGAGGAAAAAAAAAAAAAAAAAAAAAAAAAAAAAAAAAAGACAACTCTGTATATTCCAAATGTTGAACTGCTGTTAATTGAAAGGACAGAGCTGGCTCAGTGATGTTCATGGGAACAAAAGGTGACCGTTCAAATGGCAAGGTTATGTCAAGCCTCTTTCACCATTTTCTTACAGATACTCTCCTCAGACGGGAAATACCCGATGTTTAGCAGCTGATCAAAGCGGGTGTGCCGTCTCTGAACAGGATCCTGCAGTTCCAGGAGCTGCTTCTGGAAAAGCAGCAGCTGCTTCCCAAGGGAAAGGTTCTGCCAGGAGCGCCGTGCGAGCAGCAGGGAGCGCACAGCCGGCAGAAACATCGCCCTCTTCCGGGAACAGAAATGCAAAGCTGTTAGAATGTTTTCCAAAAATGCAAATGAGCTGTTTTCAACTCTTTTATATTTATGACTGTATTACTGTGAGGCTGTTAAGAGCTTTAATTTTGTAGTTACCCCACCTGCTGTTTCATTATTAAAAACTTGGGTCTGATTAATCAAAAATGTATTTTGCATTCATATCACAGCACTTCTATAAAATTTGTGAGCATGACTATACTGTGGAAGCTGTTCATGACTGAAATCACTTTTAACATCTCTGATATGTTTTTAAGTGTCTTATGAGGAAGCAGTAGGGAAAATGAATGTTACATCTAGAGTTAAAGCAAAACCATGGTTTGTTTCTGCTCTGAGGGATTTTCTTTCCTTTCATATAAAACCCCCTCACCTATACACACTGCATGCAAAGGGGAGAGTTCATGTGACAAGTTATTTTCATGAGCACTGGAAGGTGGACATACCAAAAGGATATGGCTGACAAAATGGCAACAATCGTGGAAAACCTTAGCAAATTAAATCCCCTACATCATGTAATTTTAGTGCAATTCTGTGTCTCTAGGGCAAAATGCCATTGAGCCATTTGTTTTAAAACACAAATATCGTATGAGGAGGGTATTAATGAATCTTCACACTTCTCTTAGATCAGTAATCCTCTTTACATCAGTCTTCAGCTTTCACTGGCTCCCAGCTTTGCTGAATACTTTTCCTACCACAGAAAATGTGATGAGACCTTGCAGTTCACGTTTTCATGGAAGTTTTTGTTTGATATCTGAGTAGCCTTCACTGTCATGTAGCCTGGGGATAATTTAATTCTTCAGTTGCTGTGGAATTTATGCTCCCCTGCTTATGTTTGTACAGAAGCTAACACCAGCATGTTGCCGTGTATCTGGACTTTTTTTCTTCACTGCAGTTGTTAGTAGCTGGTATGGGAGCTCCTGTTAGGTTTTTTTCATCCTGGTGCTGCCATATTCAGCAAGTTTAATGAGGTAAAATATGAAAGCAGCTCTGAAAAGGAAGTTTGAGGACAGTAGTGTTCAGAGTTGAGAGGGAAAGAAGGTAACAGCAGAGAGGCTCACACTGAGGATAGAATTAATTTCATATTTTTGCAGCACAAAAAAATATTAGCAGAAATAGTGTAGATGGAGAAATTCTTCATACTAATGGTTTCAGTGCAGCTGAACACTGTAAATCACAACTTCCCCTACTCAGACTCGGAACAGAATGAAAACAGCTTGTCTGATGTCTGGAGCAGCTCAGAGAAACAGTTAATATTAATTCATGAGGAATATGCTATAAAGAATCTGTTAAGATTAAATTCACAAAGGAAAATTTCCAATCATATAAATTAGATTTTAAAGAAATAAAATGAACTTGCTTTTGGGAGGCCAGTCCTTACTTGACCTTTCTGCTTGCAGAGCAATTAGTTTCATGTACAGTGCCTTGGCAGTGTAAAAGGCACTGGGGAATGGCAAAATGTTCTAGGGAACTTAGTGAAAGTGCATGAAGTTTTTAAAAGAAGAAAAAAACCTGCTAAAACCAGAAGTGCATCTCACAAGCGCTTGTTCTAGTCTCACTCATGTATGTGCTGTTTAGCTCAAGGAAGGAATGTCATTTTCTGAACGTGTTTGATGCACCTAGTTAAAGACTGACACCAAGCTGCTGGAACAAGTCACCTTGCTCCAGACAGCTACCCACGTGTTCTGGCTGCAGTACCATCAGAGGAAGAGGCAGTGTGACAACATTCCTTGCTCTTGCCTACATTTCATATCCCAGTGCTGTCTTTGGCAGAAAATGTGGCTGGCTGGAACTTCACTTTGGGTATCAGAAGCCCAGATCTGAATATCAGCAACATCATTTAGCGTTTTCAGGGAGAAATAAAATGGACATTAAGCTTCTTGAATTTTCTTTGTGAATTATGTGCAATCTCGCACTGCTTGCCTTTTTCTTCTTTACCCTCACAAGATAGCCATTTACTTTAGAGAATTCATACCAAAAGAAAATTGAATATAGACTGTTTCAGCCTTTGAAACTCAATTCTCAGCCTTTTTTCTTATATCCTGTGAATGTGGTCATATAAAGAGAGATTGAATCTGAGACTTAAAAAGTAGCAGTAGTAATAAGCTACTGAATGAGGCACCTTGGAGGTAGTTGATCTTTTAAACAGCATTTTAAAAAGAGAGAGATTTTAAGTAATGTAAAGCTGTAACAGATTGTTTTCAGAGGAGGGTGTCATGATACATGCATTGTGCTCAGCCTGTGCAGAGAAAAGGTGTGTTGCACTTCAGCATGGAAACATAAGAAATCTAAGAAAGTATGGTTCGACCTACCACTTGTCATTTATGTCATCTGCAAAGATCAGCTGTGAAAACAAAAATGAGACATGTTTGTCAGATGCCTGTTCTGTTACTTCATGTGATGTTTAAGGTTCTGAGCTTTGCCTGAGTATCTGTGTGCATCAGAACAGGTAAAAGTTTGCTTTCCTTTAAAGTCTGTTCAGGAACGTCACAGGAAAACTTTGCTATTGATGATGCTCAGGGATTTTTTTTTTTAATTGCAAGGACAGTAGAAATCAGTAAGAATGAACTATCTTCCTTTTAAAGATCTCAGAAATAAGCAAGGTAATTTGAGAATTTAGTTGACTTGAGCTATTGAAAATTATTTTTACTCATATCTTTCTAAAAAGAGTTTCATATCAAAACGTTAGAAAATTGATCTAAAGGATGTAATGCTCATTTTGTATTTATCTATACAGTAAGCATTAGAGTTTTCAGTCTAAGAATCCCAACTAGACTGTGGATAGCTTTGGGGCAGTGCCATTTCATTCCCCTGGCTAAACATAACCTCTTGAATTTGAACTCCCAAGAACCACAATCTACACAAAAGAGAAGAAAAAGTTTTTACAGGAAATACATTTCAAAGGGATCTGATTGCTAAGGCTCTTGTGGAGAGGGGCTAGGTCTTCCTATTGCTTTTTCTGGCCCTGGATTGCTTGCTGATGCCTTATGTCACCAATTAAGAATACACTGGTATTGGAAACTCCATCAATTCTCTTGGCAACTTGAGTATTTAAGTCTGATGCTTAAAGTTATCAAATTTGTCCTTTTTTATCAATATGGGCACACATCTTTAAAAATCTCAATTTTAATAGACAGCATCAAAGAAATGTGTGGTAGGGTGATCAAAATCACAGCAGTTCTGGGCAGGGGACTAACCTGTATGATAATGAATAGAAAATAATTTGCCAAGAATTAAGGAGAAAATTGCCTGGGCTGCTGAAACACAAGGTGGGAAATGTTGCTTTCTTTTTTGTTTTTTATCTGTCTCTTCAATATAAAATCTGTAATTTAACAATTTCAGTTAAATATAGTGACCTGGTGAAAAATATCAGTATTTATTAAAAAGCAGTGAATTGTGGAGCAGTTAATGTTCCAAAGGGGTCTCTGAAGATGATGTATTCCACCTTTACTGCTGAAAAAAAGGGTTAAATTAATATAAACATTGAATTTGAAATGAAGAAATAACAACTCATTATTTTTTAACCAATGCATTTACTTCTGGCTGAAAATCTAGAAACAAAAAATGCAAACTCTTAACACAATTTTCTCTGTTTTACCAAGTACTGTCTGCTTCTCATCTGTGTTCAAGGGCTACACTACCTTTAGTTCAAAGAAGCTTTGCAAAGTCAAAGGGAGCTCAGTTGTGCACATCTCTACAGTATCAAAGCAAGTGGTGTGGTGGTTGATAATTTTTTTTGTAAGTTGTTAGGAAAAAATCTCCATAAAACTGGTTTTGCCTCATGTCCTTACCACTGCACTGAAGTGGTAAGGAAATAGGTGATTATTCAGCTATATTTTACCTATGTTCAGTTTCCACTTTGATTATTGTATGTAACAGTGCAAGAAATTTTTCATATCTCTCCTGTAATGATGCAAAACAGTACGAGGGGACAGGACCATGGACTTGCTCAAAGTCAGTATCATTATTTCTAATTGTTCTTTAAAGCAAAGGGAGAGATGCTGTTGTCCTGACAGTCTCACTCCTAGCAGCTGTACCATGCACCAGCTTCCTACAGATAAAATTCGTTGCTTCCCTCAAAGCAATTTTCATCCAGAACCAAACTGTACATATATTTAAGATAAAATTTTACCACTGACTTGTTGTTTAGAATATAGCTTAATGTACTGTCTGAGTTAGTTCAGAAATACTAATAACACTTTCCACCTGGAAATTAGACTGTTGCTGGCCTCAGTTCTATTATCTGGAGTAGATCACTTGAATAAAATACATGTATTGAATTTTTTAAAGTATATTTTGGCTAGAAGTTGAATAGGGAGGGCATTATGCATATGTATTAAAATTCTTTGTATGCAAAACTCTGAGAAATAAGAATAGCAAGTCCTCTTATGTGTGAACATTGCAGCATCCATTTCATTAAAATATGCCTGTTTCATCAGCTCCATGCTGGCAAAATATTAGCATATCAAATTCATTGGTACTCTGAGATCTAGGATTAGATACCATTTTGTAGGGAGTTTGACTGGATTCAGATTCTGCAGTGCTTGGTGGGTTACACAATGCATTCTGCTTTGGGTCTTCTGCTGCACCTGCTCATCCATGCATCTTAATGTGAAAGATGGTTCAGCCTTGGAGTGCTGCTTTATCTGGTGTTTCAGAGCCTGAAACCTGTAGCTTGGGGAAGCTACACAGAATTAGGAGCATCTTTTTTGTGAGTGTCTAGGAAATCCACTTCAGGCTTTATCTTAGCACACGGATATCCTGGACTTTCTAGTCCCTGAAAGTAGTGACACATCTCAGAGTTTCCTTAGGGAAGCCTGCATAATTTTAAAGGAACCTTGAAGTTTACAGTTTTCCTATTGACACTGGTGAATAATCAAGCCCCAGCCAGACTGGCACCACCCAGGTTTTTCTGTATGTGAAGTCATATTTCTGAAAGCAAAATAAAGTATGCAAAATGTCCTGTCTTAACTGGTGCCCAGGGCATGTGTTGGTCTGGCTTAAAACTTGCAAGAAAGCTTTAGTGGGTTTAAAATTCATCAGAACTTCAAAGAATTCTTGGTCCTTACCAGATAAGGAAGGAGGGGAATGAGTTGGGACCCAGTATGTGCAGCATGTTCAGGTCATTCTGTGAGTATATTTTGTTAATTCCCCTACTTCATAAAAAGTCCAGGGGAATAGTTTGTAACTGAACACCTAATGGAATACAGGATACAGTAGACTTTGCTAGGTATAATGGATCACTGCAGGAGTTCTCACTGCTGCTTTCAGTCACAGACTATGAGTGTACCAGATACAGCTTGAGATTTAATTTGATTCATTACTCAGCCCTCTGACTGCAGCCATACACAAAAAAAGGCTGAAGTAGTATTTCTTGACTGAAAGGCCACCTAGAAGTTCTAGGAGGCAAATAGATAGAGCAGCTACAGTCATAGACTCACAGAATGGTTTGGGTTAGAAGGGACCTTAAAGATCATCTAGTGCTACCCCTTCCTTCCCTTGCCATGGGCAGAGACACCTCCAACTTGACCAGGTTCCTCAAAGCCTTGTCCAGCCTGACCTTGGAACACTCCCAGGGAGGAGGCATCCATAAGATCTCAAGGCAGCCTGCTCCAGTGCTTTTCCACCCACACAGCAGAGGATTTCTTCCTTTAATGCAGTAAGAAAGGCTTGAGTCTTTTGCTCTTTTTACCAGTTTGCTCGTCCTTTCAGTGTTGCAAGCCTGACCCAAATATCTCTACTGGGAGTTCCTATGTGACATTGCATACATTTGTTAGAGTCCTCAGAACAGGAAGGAAGGCAAAAATTTTTTTAGATCATTTGGGCAATAACATGAAGTCAGGAAAAACATTATATGTTTGCTCAACACAGTGAGTCTCTCATGTGTGTGCTCAGTCAGGTGAGAAATTTAAGAGCTAGGAGGGAATCCAGTGACATGACAACAGAATGTCCTGGCTGTGATTAGTAACAAATCTTGGAACAAATCAGAAGAACAACAGAAAGCTGCTGGTGATAAGCCTGGCATAAAATGAAGAGAGCAGAGAGAGGTCCTGTTCCACACTGTAGGCTGTGGTGCATTTAGGAAACTGGTGAAAACTGGACAAGGGAGGAAAAGAAGAGAACACCAGTGGATCTTTAGACAGTGGATGTTTTCACAGGTGGAACACAACAAAGCTATTTGGATATAAAATAGAACAAAAAATAAAACCAATTGACATCCCAGATGGCTGGAAAAACTACATTCCCACACACAGCCCCCTGTCATTCCTTCCCACCACCCCTGCCAGACAAAGCAAAAAAGCCCTGTCTGTGCATCATGTGCTTAATGACTACCTTATAACATAGAGATATTTGTAACTGCATGATTCATCAGAATGGAGAATGATGTTTTCCTTTTTGGGAAATTTGATTTTGTACCAATACATCCCTCTCTGTAACACAGAAAACACCAAAGTCCCATCAACACTATGTTTCCTTTTGTTTTCAAGAATTTAAAAAGGAACAAGAGTAAAACCCAGAACTGACCTAGAAAAAGAAACCCACTGGTGTGTAAATGCTAAGAATTTGTCAGAGAGGAAGGAGCTCTCTTGAAGACCAATCATTTGTAGTCTTTAGGATTATGACAAGGTACTGCCACTAAATGTATATCTCAGAATATGAGTCAGCTTTGTTATGATTTCCCTGAACATTTTTTTAAAGATTATGTGATATTCCATTCATGAAAATGGGAAAGAGCTGAAAGAGGATACATGAGACACAGTTTTACAGTGCTAATTTTTTAGTTTGTTTTTTTTTTTCTTAGACTTTACTCTTTGATAATGGTATGAATAGGCAATGCCCTGACAGTTATTTTAGATTCTGCTTTTAACATTGCTTCAGAATTGCTGATTATAGTCTGTTATTCTGATGAAGAGAATCTTTAATTCCAACAACTGTTGCTGTTGGCCAGCAAGCTTCGCTATAAAAATTTAAATCCAAAGATTTTACTGGTGGACCTTTGTG
>JAOTQP010000304.1:9174674-9285573 GCA_026413545.1 Cichladusa arquata | reverse complement strand
ACTGTATTTCTATTTTAATTTTCCTAGTAAAGAACTGTTATTCCTAATTCCCGTATCTTTGCCTGAGAGCCCCTTAATTTCAAATTATAATAATTTGGAGGGCGGGGTTTCCATTCTCCATTTCAAAGAGAAGCTCCTGCCTTTATTGGCAGACACCTCTCCTCCAAACCAGGACAGCAATAAATAACTTCTTTTGCAACTATTAGCTGCTTTGCTTATTTAAGATAACACAATGAAGTTGGAGCCAAGAGCTCTGGAGGTTCAGGGACCTCCCAGCCCTCCTCACCTTGACCAGGGCCGAGTGCAGGTACATGTTGTGGGGCATGATGACGGCGCCCACGATGCCCACAGCCTGCTCCAGCTGGGGAGTGCCACAGTCCTTGCAGTAGGGGATGAACAACCCCTGCAGCAGCTTCTGCTGGTTGGGCTTCACCGTCACATACTGGGCACAGGGACAGGGAAACAGAGGGTTTTGGGGTGCTTCAGAGAGAAACCACAACACAGACTCAAATCTCCTTAATTTTAAGTGTCCATGCCTGTGTTTGGTGCTGTTTGGGCACAGGAGTGGGATCACAGCACTGAATCGTGGAATTAAGGCTGGGAAAGGCTCTGGGATCATTGGGTTCAGCACTGACCAAGCACCCAAGTGCCACACCCACGTGGTTTTTAAATTCTCCAGGGACTGGGACTCCCTCCCTGCACCCTGTACCAGTGTCACAGCCCTGCCCAGGTAGCAATTCTCCCCAAAATCCAACCAAAACCTCCCCATGGAGGACATTTCCTCTCACCTGGGAGCAGAGCCTGACCCCACCTGGCTGCTTCCCCTCCTGTCAGGGAGCTGTGGAGACCACGGAGGTCCCTCCTGATCCTCCTTTTCTCCCGGCTGAGCCCCTTCCCCAGCTCCCTCAGCCCCTTCCCCAGCTCCACTCTGCCTCTGGACACTCCCCAGCCCCTCGGTGTCTCCTGCAGGTTCTACCTCATATCCAAAGGTCACGGCCATGATGGTGATGAGGAGCCCAAAAAACGCCTCCAGCTTCCTCAAGCCTGCAAGGAGGAAAATCCCCACAGTCAGCCAGGTGAGAAATGCTGGATCCCAAACTCAAAACCCCCCAAAAAAAGCAGAAATTACCGTATTTGTCCAGGAAGAGGAAAACGAAGGTGTCGGCGATGGTGATGAGCACTCCCCCCCAGAGAGGGATCCTGCAGGCAAGAGTGGGGTCAGTGCCCACCCACAGCCCCAAATCCCTTCGCTTTTTTGGGCTTTTTTTTTTTTTTTTTAGCTTTTTTGGGGTGCAGCTGTATGTGTGGGGGTTCCTCACAGTGTGAGCAGGACCAAGGGAGCACAGGAACACCTGAATCCACGGGGCACCCCATTCCTGCCCTGCTATGGGTTCACTTTCTGCCTAAACCAAAAAAGGAACTTTTTCTCTCTGCAGTGAACTGAAATGATTATTTAAGTAAATAACTGACTGAAGTGTTCTCTGTATGTTGCTGTTAAGAAATGTGGAAGATGAGGGAAGGGGAAGGAGGGAATAATCTGGAAATCTTATTCTGAATTTCTTTTTTTTTTGTGTTATTAATAAATTTCTTCTTATACCCTTTTAAGTTTGAAGCCTGCCTTGTTTTTGCTCCTAAATCCTATCTCTAAAAGAAATTGAATATATTAATATTGGCAAACCCAAGGCAAACCTTGACATACCCGACTGAATTTCTTAGATATCACTACTCAAACTGAGTTACACTGTGAGCACTGTACAGTGTGTGCAATTATGAAAATTACTTAGACAGCAAAGCTATGGAGTGTATTCTCTTTCAGTATCTAATGAATTCCTAATGACTATCCACAGTCATTCAAAGAGATAATTTCCTTACTAAGATAATCTTTTATGTACCCACATTTTTTGTTACAGGAGACATTATTGTGCTTTTTGTGTCTCAACCTGCTTCCACCTTTTTGAAAGGCTCTTTGATTTTGCTGCTCCCTTTTCCTAATTTTATGTGACATTCTGTACCTGAGCACTTTTGGCAGTTCTTGAGCAAGCTTTCCCTCTCTGCAGAGAGTCTGTTTTGGCTCATCTTACTTCCACAGTGCAGCTGGGCATGCTAGATTGAATTTTTCTGCTTCATACATGCCAGCTGCCAGACCTTAATCTCTTTCTAAAACCAAGAATTATCAAGCTCCTCAACTTTTTCTCTCATTACAGTAGCTTGAGGCCCATATGGCAGATTTACATAGGAAGACAAAACAAAGCAATTCTGCAATTATCCTCAAAGAAAAGGCTTCTGTGTTGAATCAGTCCCATTGCACAGATTTTAGTGGAGCGGTCTCATGTGTCTTTCTGACAAAGCAATAGATTAAACTGGGCACTGAGAGCACTGAATTTTAATCTGCATTTCAGCACTGACTGCCTGTGTGTCCTATGGCTGGTAATTTCACCATTTGCATTTTAGATTGTAAGGCCTCAGAGTGAGAACTCTTTCCCTGTCTCGCTAAATTTGCACAGTGCTGCTACGGGAGGCTGCAAACCTTCAGCATTGCTGCAGCAGAAGTTTCCTTCAGTCACTGATGTTGTATTTGTGATCTGAAAGAGTCTTAGCTGCTTCCATGTATTAGAGGACCTTGCAAACACTTATAGCTCAGCTCTTGAGTTTTCATTTATTCTGTTTTAGAGTGGAAAGATTAGGGATGAGAAAGCCTTCGAGTTGAAGTTATATAATGACTGTACTCTGTCCTCTAGAAGGACATGGTATCCTTGATTTGAGGTGAGGCTGCAGCAAACCAAGAAGTTCTTCTGCTTCTGAGAGATGCAAGTTGACAGATAACACTTTAAATGCATATGTTGTTATTATGGTAGGCTGAGTTAAGGTAGCAAAGGTGGCAGGAGTATAGAATCACTGAATTCCAATCTGGATTGCTGGAGAAACATATTAATTGTAAAACTGTATTTCATTGTTGCTTCTTCAACGTTACACAAATGACAGATTTAGTTTTGAGGATGGCTTCTGCAACAGCAGGAAATCAGAAATATGAGGGCGTGACTGCTTTAATACTTAATGTTGTACTAATTCACTCATGGCAAAAATGCATTTCCCACCAGCAGTCTCCCTGAAGCACCTTGGAAAAATTGTATTAGTACTTTGACCTGATTAGTTAATATAATGGGTAAGATTTTCCCCTGGGTCCTCCTCAGTATTACTGAAAATCTGAACTTGACATGACTCATAGATGGAACTGATGGAAAAGCCTGCAGAAAAGGATTATCTTACTGAAGCACATATATTGCCATGTGTATCAAACATTTGCCAGTGGAGAGATGAGAAGGAAAAAAAGAGTGAACTGAATGTGAAATATATGTACAATGCACCACTTTTCTTCAAATGCTTTGTTTTCTCTCTTACTTTATTATGGCATATGCCTTTGGTTCTTTTGATTACTGAATTATATCCAAATAATTTTTCTTTCAGAATCAGAAATACAGACCATTAAACAAGATTGTTTCCTAGTCTTCTGATTGTATACTTTTTTGTTAAAGCAGCCCCTATTATCAAGCTATTGATCATGGTGAAATCATAGGGGTGGGAGGCAGAAGTAAATAGTGATTTTTACTGTCCTCTTTTTGTTGTTTCTGCTTTGCAATTCCACCTTGAATGTCACTCAGCAGGCCTTTCCCAAGGTAAATATAAGGTAAATACCAGGAAACAGTGGAACTAAATGACCAAATACTACTTAGTATTAAAATTGTGAAGCTATTTATGTGGTGATTTTCATCTTGGCCACCTGCCATTGTTTCAGCAGTCAGGTGCATCCCCAAAATTTCACTGTTTTTTCTATCCACAATTCCATGTGTTATGGTGATGTATGGTGACTATCCAACAGGTGCTTTCACTCACATAGTTCATTCAGCAACGTAGCTACAGATATGAGAAACAGACCAATAACTGCATTGGGCACAAGGACAAAGGAGGGAAAATAAAGTATAAGTGAGACTTGTTGAAAAATGCAGTAAAAAGGCAGATTTTTCAGAATAGAGTGATAAATTCTCTTAACCAACAATTGTCATCCCTTTATCTAAATAAGATGACAAAAGTAAATAACATACTGCCTGTTTCCTGTGCACCATCAGGGTCAGAGGCAATTCTATCAGCATGGAATCTACTGAGATTGAGAACAGGCCTTCTATAATTGTGCAACTCCAGTAACTTCAATTAGAAACTTAAAATGTTTGGATTTCTTTACTAGAGAAACATAAAAAATATTTATTTATTATGTTCATTTATTGCAGAAAGAAAATTTTCAGAATTTAAGAGTGTTTTTAAAAAGCACCATTTTCTCTTTTTGGCTGGACTGTGGTCCCATTCCATTTTTTTTTTGTCTGGTTCTATTTTTCCTATTTTCTAGTAAAATGTCATATGCCTTTCTAAAGTTCAGCATTCCTAAGCTAACTGTTTTAAGAAAATACAGGTAGTCATGACATTATGTATAAAAATCATGCATACTTTCAGAGCCATAACCATAATTTTGGTGCTTTTGTGGGTCTTTTTGCATGTACACTTAAGAATAAAATGTAGAAAAACTCACAAACCTCTTTATTAGTACTGTTGCATTGCTTCACCTCAGTCCCAATTAACCTTCAGTTTATGTGAAGCAGCAGGCACTGTGTCCTTGTTTGCAAGTCCTGCTAGTTTTATGTGAGCTGTACCATGACCTTAGTACCTAATAAAAATATGGATTTAAAAATAGACAGAAAAGTCAGAAAGGAGAAGGAACTTCAGAGTGGCAGTACTACTTGACATCACATATCCTTTTCTCCCCTAGTTCTCCTTGTTCCCTACCTATCTAGTTGATAAATAATCTCTGTGTTGCTTGTCTCTTCTATGAAAAGGCTCCTTTATACCTGCAGCTAAGGAATGGTTTTATTTTTTTGTATGATCCTGTGTCAGGAGTCCTTGAGATGTCTCAGCATCCTTAGATTTCAATTATTTTGTGAAATGTTGGGTATGCTCATCTTGTCTAGGACCTCAGGAGGAAAGGCAGCTCTTCTGACGTGTGGGAAGCAGCAGTCAGTGCTGCAAACTGTTCCCTCTACCTGGGTGCTGTGGAGCAAGGAAGAAATGTAGGTTAAAGTGGCTGGGCTGCTGCCTCTCTCCTTCCAGTGGCCTTGGGAACACCTGGTGGATGCATCCCTACAGGGAACTTGTGTGTCACATTCCCTGTTTTTTAAGCATATGTAAAATAGCTTTTTACTAGGAACTTCTATTGGCAATAGCTTTTTTAGGGAACTTGAATGGTGAAGAGGAAGCACATAGCAAGTTTTACATATCTGGAAAATTAGAGAATAGGGCAGGTATTCTTTCAATTAGGATTTTGCAACTAATAATGTGTTCTGTCAAAATTGCTCGTGGCTGTTGCTGTTGAAGCGTGTATTGTGGAATTTCTCCTCTAAAGCAGCAAACAGTCTCGAATAAAAGTCAAAGGAATCCCAGGGATCTGGGTCTGCACTGCTGCAGGAGCAGATGGGCAGGAGATAAATGCTACCACTATGGGGTTTGCTGGGGAATAGCTGTTCTGAGTGGCCAGTGCTTATTGCTGGGATTGTACCTAACTCTCAGCCACTTGTCTGGGTTATGCCAATAAGAGGCAGGAAGATGCTTCCTGAATTTAAGGGCATTGAAACAGTCTCTAATAAAGCTTGCCATAAAAATATTACTGCAGCAGCCTAGATAAGGTTCAGTACAGTGCCTAAAAGTGTCTTCTGTAGCTTGTAAATCTTCTTTCATTATGCTATTATTCTCATTATTCTCTTCATTATGCTATTTAATCCATTATGGAAGCTGGACTTGGGTGGATATGTTAGCTCATATTGATTGCCAGTGCCCATACAGGGTGACAAACCAGTCTGCTCCTCTACCACTCAAAAACCTGCTGACAGAGCAGCAAAATGGCATCAGAGGGCAAGCAAGAACAGGTAACACTTGAATAAGCTAAGGGAGAGATTCAGGATTCACATCCAAGATCTTATTGTATCTGGCTTTCTTCTCTACCAAGGTGCAGGAGTCTGGCTGCTGAGCCCAAATTTCAAGTACAGCAGAACATCATGAATCTCTTCTGGTTTTGTTGGTGGGCAAAAGACCTGCTCCTCTCCCAGATGCACAAAGGGCAACATGGAGCTACCCAGTTGACGGGTGTGCCTCTGCAGAAATCCCTGTTTGTCAGGAAAGAAACATCACCTTAGCACAAGTTACTGTACCTGAAATCTAATTCCAGCCTAAATTGCTTCATATTGAATTGTGTGGCAGCAGACTCACGGAGATATATTGATATAAGTAAAATACCCAAACAGAAAAAAAACCTCAGACACAAACACCCCAACAATAACAAATCCAACTCAAAATACCTCAAACCCCCCTAAAAAACCCCAAAAACCCTGAAAAAAATGAAAACCAACAATCAAAACCTCAAAAAAAGCAGGTTCCACACTGACATTGACTTCTGCAGAAGATTTGGTGTCTTCTACAGCAATAGGTTCTTCCATAAGAAAGTAGTTTTTGGGATAATATTTGGGCTCACAGCATAAAAAGAACTTACAGAAGGGCATAGCAGATGTTAATAGAAAAATCCCCACTTGCTTGTCTACAATAATGAAGATTTGTTTAATGTTTATATTCTGCAGACTAGTTATATGTAGTAAAAGTTGTGTTTAGATCAAAGACTTTTGTTTAATTTTTTTTACGTTAAAGGAAGATAAAATATCTTAACTATAGCTGTTCAGGTAACTGAATATGGGAGCAGATACCCAGATATAAATGGCTACATTGTAGAGCAGACAATATGCTAAAAAGTATATAAATAAATGAAACATAAAAACAGAAAAAAAGAATTATGGAAGTATCTAAAATTGCATATGTATTTTTCATATTTCAGGGTATTTTTTCCTGTCTAGGTTGACAGTGATTCATGTTCTTGAATCTGGATGTATTTTTTTACTTACTCATATATAGCGTAACTACTGTTCTACCTGAACTAAATTTTTTTGTTGTCGTTTTGCTGCATTGCAAGTATACATGGAACTATAAATGCCATGTGCATATCTGTTTATTGGATTTTCATCCAATCTGGAGTGGAAGATACCTTGTTTTTCTTATAAACTCAGTTTCCATTAAAAATGAAATCAGTACATGGTGTACAAATTCAGTTTTGTTAGCAGCTGTTTGTCCAGGAGAGTTTTGTTTTGCCCCTTTCTTTTTCCTTCCTATTGACAAACCTTCATTCACACATCATGCCCGTGTTTTCTGAAAAGTCTCCAAGCCTTGCTGTAGTACCTTCTGAGAAGACAGTTTATTCTCCTTCAGCCTGTTTTACCTTTCCCCACTATTTTTCTGGTGATCTTTTCTTGTCTTATAGCCTAATAGCATAGGGCTTTTCTATTTCTATTTTTCCACCTCATTTCACATCTTGTAACCTCCTAGGAGATGCCACCTTTCCTCCAGCACCAGTATCAGTGCCCACCCAAGCTGTGAAAGGTCTCAAGACTCCAGGGCAGTAGGTGGGTGGGTACCAAGCCATGGAGGTGATAAACCTGCCTGTTTGTGACAGTGACACCTTCTCAAAGAAACTGCCAGAAAATGATTCTGCCACAAATGTAGCTTTCTAGACAGACTGTATTAAGGTCTCATAAGGTTTGTTAGTCTGTCCACTCACTCCTGACATAAAATTTATTCTGAGATGCAATTAAGGTCTTCATTTAAGGACTTTGTCTATTTTAAGACCTCAGCTGTTTCCTTCATTCACAAGGGACCATACAACAGTCTCATCAAAGGACAGGGTGTGGGATTGCATTGCTGTGCTAATTTACCTTATGAGACTGCAGCAGGGCCACTGTGGTGTTTTTAAACTGTTTTTACTTCCCTTGCAGGTTATATCTTTAAGCAAATATATTTTTGCTGTGCTGAAATTTACCACAGCAGGTGTCAGCATGCAGTGCCAGGATTACCCCTTACATTGTGTGCTAGTTGGCATTGTGGGACCATCAGGGTTACAATTCTCCTCCTTGCACTCTGTTCTATGGTGGCATTTTGATGTCTTCCCCCATCTTCCCTTTTGTTTCTTGTCCTCTTTCACCACCATCCTTTTCCAAGGACATTTGACCTTTTGCTTGGCTCAGCCAATCTGGTTTTACAATTAATTGCCCTGTACGTAAGTATCAAACTGAATCCCACTCATTGTCTGCCTCTAAAGGGGAAGGCGTGATGTTTCTGTAAATTTCCTCTACTTTTTATTTCTCCTGTGTCAAGTATGATTAATTGACTGGTCAAGATGCTATTTTAAGCACGCAGAGTACACATAATAGATGTTAGTAGCAGAGGTTATCCTCACTGCTGTTGGAGTCATGGGCACTACAACAAGAAAAAGCAGAGCATGGTTATGACTCTGGGGCTTTTGTACTTTTGGTTCAGTGTATGGGATATAATGACCCAAAGAAGCTCAACAAAGTTAAACCAAGGTCTCCCAACCAGGAGAATACCAATGTGCAGTTAGAGGCTATGCACCACCCAAATTGTTTCCCATGTCCCATTAAATGTCACAGTCATAAGAACAAAAATAGAGGATTAAGAGCAGTATTAATGAGTGAGGTCTGCATGTCTGTCTGCACTCTGAATAGCTCAGCGTGTCTTATTTTCCCACTTGTAGTGCTCAAGCTTGGTGCACAGAACATATACTGTGAACTGAAGAACAAAACATGGAGAAATAAGATTGCCACAGATGTCTCATATAAAAATGTACTAATTAAAATGAGGAATGACTGTGGATATAATATCAGCATTGCTTCCTTGGTCTCAAAAGCAAGGAGAATTGCTCAGAGCAGGTACCCTGAATTGGAATTGAAGCCTGTAGAAAGTACTGTGAACTGGAAAGTTACCAGCACAATCTAATTTGACAGGGAGGGTCTTAGGTAGAGCATGAACACATGCCCTACAAAGGGAATGGGGAATTCTTCTTTGGTCACTATTTTTGCAATCACTTTTTTTTCCCAGTTATGCCATGTCATAAGCTGGCAGGGCAGGGATTGTACAGGGATAGTTACTGAGAGACAAGCTCATCAGAATCACATTGTCTCAAACTGAAAATAATTAGAGAATTTAATATATCTTAAAAAAACCCAAACCCACAAAGCAATATTTGAATCTCTTCTGGACTCTGGTGACTGATAAAAAAGTGGTATTTTGAGTTTCATGGTTAAGGAAATAATAATTGAACTTGGTGTTTTAAACCATTCTCATTTTTCTTTTTTGTCAGCTAGCAAGAAATAATCTAAATGGCATTTAGATGTTGTAAGACACAAACTGCTTTTTAAATAAATGGATTTGGATTTGATATTCTTTTAAAAATTGACATAATTTTTTAGGTATTCATGACACTTTTCTTATGGGAGAAGACTTGCTACATATTAAACTTTTTTTTTGGTAAAATGGAATATAGGCTTGGCAAGCATTTCTTCAAGCTGGCATATGTTGAGCAGAGGGTGCCAAGGTACAAGTAGCCAAATTAATTATTATTGCTTCCTGGACACTATTGGAAACATTTTTCATCCATCCTTTTATGCTGATTTTTCCATAACCATTCCCTCCCTCCTGTCACAGGAAGACACTTGAACCTTTTCTTGCAAAACAAAAAAGGGTGCATATAGAGAAAAGTAAAGCAAGATTATGCCCAGAATTTTACATTTAGCATCAGCTTTTTACATCTTCTGGAGTGTATGGAGCCAATGAATCACAATATAGCCAGTCAAGTTCAAACAGGACTTTGAACTTTCCCTGAGATGGAATCAGTAGCAAAAACTCACATTAAACTGTTGGAGAAATCTATTTCAGTAGCTACCATTTTTTTTGTCTCCTGAAACTCAGTGCTGGATTAACATTTGTGTTATTATTGTAATTTATTTGTACTGGTTGTTTTCCCTAACAGACAGGTTTGAATTCATAATCATTCAATTAGTGAGTGAAATAATATAGTCCAGGATGAGATTTTCAATGATGACAAGACAATAATCAGTAAAGTAGACTCTGCTCTGAGTTTTCTCCACCATAAAACCACAGCATAGATCTTTGCAGGGGATACAAAGTAATTGCCCATTACCAGGTCTGGTACTTGAAGGCAAAAAGATTTTCTTCCTTCTCTGACTTTCCTTCAATAAAAATAAAAACAAAAACCAAAAACCACCCCAATACAAGCAAACCCCAAACAAACAAACAAAAAATGAAACCTCCAAAGCCTACCCAATTTATTTGAAAAACAAGTAATTCAACAACTAGATTTTCAGAAATGCTGGATCTGCAAAGTAACCTCTTTTCTTGGTCTCATTTTTATCACTTGCAGCAGATTTTAGCCTTTTATTTTCCTGAAGATGATTCAGAAATATTCAACAATATTTCAGCAACTCAAGTTTAAATGCTTTTTTAAATGTGCTATTAATTTTGCTTTTAATTACTTTAAAGGAAATGCTTGGGTTCAATGATCCTGATATCAAAATAAATTCAAAAAGTAGTTCTTCTAAATGCTTTTCCAATTTATTTCTGCTCAGACTTTGGGAGTGAGCCATTCTAAGATGCTGGTTTGATCCTCTCTGTGATCTGACGCTTTCTCTAGCAATATCAAGGCTAAGATTTTTCTGTTCTTTACTGAGGATTGTCGTCACCTAATGAGATTTGGTCACAGCTATTTGGAGATTAAAGACTTCTCATGCAGTTTCTCAGTACTGAGTGAATCAGTTTGCTGCTAGATTTTTTTTTCTTTTCTTTCTAGACTTTAATTGGTACCATATCTAAAGGTGGGCAGTGACTGCATTTCCAATAGTGCCACTTCCACCTTATTCCTAAGTTTCCTTTAAATAGATTAGATGTGTCTATAAGTTTATACTGCTTTGTTTCATCCTCTTCTGTGTGCCACAGTGAAAATTAGGCTCCTTCATTTGAGATAAAATGAAAAGCAAGTATCTTCCTCTATGCATTTTTCAAATTTGAGTTGCCAAAACCTCTCTTCAGCCATTTATTAGATTTGGCTTTGTGCATTTGAGAAGCGAAAAACTTGGATTTAAATGGATTCACTTAGGTGATGTGTTTAGACAAATGTGTCTTAATGTCATTTTGGATCAGCAGCTTGCCTGTGTGACAGGTTGTGGAGGAAGTACATGGTAGTGACAGCTGAGAAATGCTTCTGCCTTGGGCCACGTTGCAGTCTTACAGCTTCTGTGACTTAATGGCCCAGCCACAACTCTTACTATGAAATCCAACTTGACTTCTCAAGAAATTAAATACTGGATTCTGATGCTTATACTTGCAGGAGATTGTCTTATCTGAATTTGTTCAGTTTTGGGGGTGGTTTGTGGATTTGGAATTTTGCTTCTTTGTTTCCACATGACAATCTTTCTCTGCTTTCCCTGGGCAATTAGGAATGAGAAGAAAGACTTTTGCAGTACCTTGTGTTTTAAAACCTGCCTTCCCCTGCATCTCTAATGTTTTTCTAAGATTTGATTTTTTTTAGTTTCTGGTAAGTTAATACTGATCTCATAATAAATTTAGGAAGTGTTGAATCTTAGGAATTAGGTTTATGTGACTAATTCAGGATTTAGTTCCCTCTCACATAGATTCTACTCAGTCATAATTTCTTATCTCTCTAAGCTTTTTCCCAGCTGATTCTGTGATTTAAAATAATAATCTTGTCATAAGAGGCCCACAAATACCTAATTAAGTCTGTATGCAAGAAGAGCACTCCATTGATAATGAAATACATCAGCTTAAAGCAGTAGGTGTGACTTAAACATATTAAGCCACCAGGAAGTCATTTGAGCTGCCTACTGCACATGAAAGGAGTACAAAGAAATCATTCCTTCAGACCATTCAAATTCCTTATGATTGTTATTTCTGATGGTTCTTCTGTCAAACATATTCCTGCTTGCTATATCAGCAGCTCCTGAGATCAGCAACATGTCAGTTTGTTTTAGTTATCAGTTTAAAGTTTCCTGATGATCTGCTTCTGTAAATTTGTTCTCCTTATATAACAGATGACACAAATATCTTAATATGATGAATTTTCTAGAGATATGGTATTGCCCTGGAGATGTGATCACGTGCAACTTAATTTTCTGGTCTTCTCTCTACCAAAAAAGAAAAAAAAAAAAAGGCACAAAGCAAATACCTAATGTATTATAAAGTTGCCTTGGTCCGATATAGACCCAAAGTGAACAAATGTGACTTACTTAAGGTAGGGAAATACCAACATAAATCATGTTACAGAAGCATATGTCATCACTTCTAAAACATTTTTACTAATTGCTGCACTGATGTAGCACTGTGGGAATGAGTTTTGTGGGAGTCTAGGGTGTTCCTCTGGCTTCCCTGGGTGCTTCTAGACCCCTCTGGCAGGGTATCAGAGGTCCTGGCATGGTGCCCAGGGGTCCTGGGGGCTGGACTTGGGTCCCTGGAGAAATTTGCCAACATTGCAGGAGGAATTACAAGTCACAAAAAATAAGTAGAGTATAAATTAGACTGTTAGGAGATAGAAAAGTGAATTTTTAGAAATGTTTATATTAGGGGGTTTGAAGCTAAGATGGAGGATTTTGGGCATGGTATGCCTCTTCCTTCTTCTCCATGCCATCCATGTTGGGATGGCATGCTGGGATCATTCGATTGGACTGGGACAGTACTGGACAGTTTAATAAAATTGTATTGTATTGGAAAATAATTGTAAACATTAGATACGTAGTTTAGAGTATAAAAGATAAGCCTGGCCCAGAGTTGAGGCTTTTCTGCCATGGACAGCAAGCTGGACAGACTGCTGTCAGCTAGAGAAAAATTCCTTAGATAAGAAGCAATAAACAACCATGGAAAACTTCAGAGACCAGCCTCTTGCATTTTTCCTTGGCGCTGAGGCTGGGAGAAACACAGACTCTAAACCACCTACATGTCCTGCTGTGGGGATCTCAGGATCAGGAGACCCAGACAGACAATGACAGAGTTTCAGCTCTGTTTCTCTTGTTTTGGTCCTGCATCTCAGTGTGCAAATAGGATTTGTGCTCAATGAGACACCAACACACAGAAATTCGTAGAATCGCAAAAACTTGACTCTTAGGAGAGAAACCCAGAGAGCTGCAATCCAACCTCCTGCTCAGCATGTGTCCAGTTTCTGGTTGCTCAGGACCTTTGCCTGGTGAAGTTTTGACAACTTCAAGACTTTTTGGATAGGTTATTCAGCATTGTTGAATGGGTTTTTGGGAGAGAATTTCTCTGAAAAATTAAACCTGCAGTGTGAGAGCTCCACAATCATTCCCTGTACCAAAACTGTTCAAGAATAAACCATAAGGAAAATAATTTTTCCTTAGAAATTAAGCTGGTGTTACTACAGAGTTATTATACTTCTGGGCATCCAAGGTTCAGCAACGGAGAAGTTATACCTGGAATAATTTTTGGGCTGAGAGAAAAAGAGTGAATGTTTGCTAAGGTGCTGTGAGAAGCACTGTCACCACTGTGGCTGGTGACCACAGTGGGACTGACCCGAGCCAGAGGCTCCTGCTCCCTGGAGCCACATCCACTTCAAACCCCTGCAGGAAAGTCACCCTCCTGGCTACCATGTCTGTGCCCAAATGTTTCACATCCAGGCATTGGTTTCCTGGGATATTTTTTCCTCTTATCTTATATTTACATATATGTACACAAACAACAGGATGGGAATGCTGAAGCAGCTGTCTCAGAGCCTTTATTCCATTACAGCCATCAGCCTCATTTTACAGAACCAAGCAAGGCAGATGGAACAGCTTCAGCTGCTTGCAACAGCAGACCAAGTTCTCTTTGTTACAAAGTCTTTTAACAACTCTCTAGCCAACAGCATAATATTAAAAGCTGACAAGTGTTTGCTTAGGCCAATTAATAAAGCTCCACATACATCTTGCTTTGAACAATGCTTGCTTGTAATATCTTAAAACAATGGATAAAGCTTCATTATTAAGCTTCCATATTTCTACTGTCTTGCCTAACATATTTTCCTTAGGCCTGTCTTTACACTGCTCGCAGCCCTATTGTTTCTTGTCCGTGCATCTTCATCATTGTTGCATTTCTCCATACTGAGACTTGTTTTCACACAGCTTTCTGAGAGTTCTGTACCTTTTCTATTTCCCACAATGTTTGCTAAGGTGCTGTGAGAAGCACTGTCACCACTGTGTCTGGTGACCACGGTGGGACTGACCCGAGCTGGAGACTCCTGCAGGAAACCCCTGCAGGAAAGTCACCCTCCTGGCTACCATGTCTGTGCCCACATGTTTCACATCCAGGCATCACCAAGTTTACATCCTACACTATGGTCACACCACGGATTGCACACTTTAGCTGGCAAAAAGCAGTTCTATATCACAGCAAACTTAATAATATAGCAAGTGGTTGATTTAAACTGACATAATGTGTTCTTTCTTCCCTGATTTTGCTGGTGCACAATTCTAGCTTTTTAAAAGTTTATCTCAATATGCCTCTGATTTTCACCTCCTGAACCTGCATTGCTTTCTATTTGTGACATGAAAATTAGTTGCCATGGAAATGATTGCAGCAGGAACAGAAGATCTCTTAAACAGGGGCCTTAAAAAAAGATAGCAAATATAAGCAGATGGGCTTAGCAGTAAGCAAGGAAGAAACATCACCTAAAATCTAAGGTGTAAGGGGCAGGATTTTTTTTTTTTTTAACTGTCTAGATTTTCATTTGTCTCAGAGCATCATCTTAAGCATTGCTGATTTCTTAGAGCATGTTTGCCTGTGGGTGTTACCTGACATCCTGATTTACATGAAAGCATATCCTTATATCTGTGGCACTTAGTACCAACTTTAGCGAGACACAGGGTAGAATGAGTTGCAGCAGGTAAGCAAAAGCTCCTCTGCAGGGGGAGCAGGTGTAAGAACAAAGGTTCAGAGTGTTCCCTTGCTGGTCCAAAAAATGATGCACCCCACATCCCCCAAATTCTGTGCAGCAAGAGTCTGCCTGATGAGCACAGTGACAACAGCCTGGAGGGCCCGTTCTGCTTAGCTATATTTACAATGTTTTCTTGTCTTAATAAGGATCTGACCTGTGATATTTCTAGGCTAATTCTTTTGACTGGGATAAGAATGACATATAATTCTTGGTGGGACTGTCAGGCTTTCACTGGGATAACTTTCATTCACAGCATTGTCACAAAGATTCTCCTAGATTCATTGGAAAAATCAAATGCAATTTCCATTATGGAGGATTACAGGCTTTCTATCCACATATCTACATCCATAGTGATGGGAAGCTGACTGTCTCTTTGGACATGATGTTAGGGAGAATGCTCAGTAGATTCAGCTGTGGTGTGATTGCTGATAAGGACAATTTCAGGGAAAAGTCAACTAAGTTTCATGTAGTGTAGGGGACAATATTTAGGTCTAATTTTTCTTTCTTAGGTATAGTGCTTATCTGGACATTCTAAAAGGGAACTTAGAGATGCCCATTTTTTGGTCACTGTAGAGAAAAAAAAAGACAGATCTGCTTGTTTGCACAGTGAGAATGCTTAAAGGTACCATCATCTCTTGCTAGTGCTCAGAACATTAGTTCTCTGTAAGGTGACTGAAGGGATCACATGCAGCCTGGGTTCTTATTAGGAGCAAGCCCTGTTTCACCATATCTTTTGAATAGGGGTTTGACCCTTTCTTGTGCAGTTATCACCCATAGTGATCACAGCAAAACTTCATAGAATGTCCCAGGTAAAAGAATTTGGCTCCACCAAATTTGGCTCCTGGGAGGATGGGCTTTAGTGAATATACTGCACTATCCTGACAGAGCTGCTATCATGTCATGATGGGGCATTGGCTTTTGCTGGCAAACCATAGATATAATACCTCAGAAAACTTCACTTGCAGTCACTGGAATAAAGAGCATTAAAGAAAAAGGCTCAACATTTAGTTCAGACCATTCTTTTGTTTGGTTTCTATGAATATTTTAGTGTATAAGAAATATTTGTACAGAGCATTAGATATACGTATATGAAGAATATTTTCCAAAATCAAGTTATGAATTTACACAAATGTCTTTAATCAGAAGGCACAAATTTTAAGGATTATGCTTATAAATACATAAAAAATACAACACACAATCCAAGTTAAATGGAAATGCTTGATTTTTGCTTTATATACTCAAGATGAAGGGCTCATCAATAATCCCATCATGGAAGATTATTTGTAGCAATGGGTCTTCAAATAATTAAATTATGATGTATTAGAATATTTTGAACTGCTTAAGGCCAACTACAAACAGAAAAGTAATTTGATGCAAATTACTTGTTCTAACCGAGGACTTCCAGAGCAATGGTCAATGTCAGCAGAGTTAAGGGACATCTTATTCTTAGCAGCCATTTTTCTAAAGTCACAGTGAACTTGAGCCCATCTGCCACGTTTCCATCTATTTCCTAGGAGCATTCTTAGTCTCATGCAATGAAATTTTTAAAAAAATACTTCTTTAAAATGTTTTTAATTTTTAGTTGCTTTCTTTAATGATAAGCATCTGTGTAATATATGGAAATAATTTCTTTCTCTGCATAAGTAAATGTTTTCTATTGCTTATATTCTAAACATCATCAATTTTCCATTTTTATCCAAACATATAATCTAGGCTGTTTAAATATCTTGTGTTCAAAGCCTCATGTTTTCTATGTGTTTATTTTCCTTAAGTACATACATGTGGTTTTCAAAAGAAGTGTAAAGGTGTGAAGTTTGTCTTGTTATTTTTTAACCTACAGCTGTTATTTTTGTACACAAGGGAAAGATTGTACTTAATTATGCAAACAGAGTATCACAGAAATCACAAAATTCGTGGTGACTTCATTGTTTTTATCTCATTTATGTACCTTTTAACTCTCTGTCAACTCTAAAAGGTGCTTCCTTCTAGTGTCTGCCTCTAGCAGTCACATCTCCAGTGGTGGATTTGTAGGCAGCTGAATCCCTGAGCTGTGGGGTTCTATTTTAGCATGGAAAAACTAAAGATGTTGGATTTAACCATCCTAGAGGTCTTGTCCAACCTAAACAATCAATATCTTGTTGGAACACGTGGAGTGTGAATGAGGTTTGTGTTGCTGCTCCATGATTACATTCCTTCCTGGACTGGTGACTTGCACGATGCTCCTCAATGATGCTCTTGCTGGCATCACCTGATGCAAACATACAGATTTCAGTATCTTTTGTCTATGAGACAATATGGAGATGAAAATACAGTACCCTACAGACACAGCTCTCAGCTGTGACTAGGGTTTCGAGTTCTGCAGAGGGGAATTCAGTACCTTTCCACTTTGGAACAGGAAAGAAAGATTTCTAGGCCTAATTAAAGGAGATTTTCATATCTAAAAAAAGTAGAATAAAATCTCAGTAACTACAAACAGGATCTCATTGTGGTAGTTGGAGGCTATTTATTTAAACAAATAACCAAAATCATAGACAGTGTGGTTAACACAACCCACAGTGTATATTTTTACTTGTCTGTTCTCTTGTGTCTGTGACAGTAACACAATACCCTAAACAAGAGACCATGTTATGAGAGAGCATTTTAAAGGAGAAACCTTTTTGCAAACTAAAATGGACATTTCTGATTGAGATGAGAATATTTTGTGTTACTTTACCTCATGCAGCATCTAGTCCTCACGCTTCCCTTTTGGCAGCAAGGGTGTTGCCATCCCTCTTCACTAGAGAGCACCCAACAGCGTGAGCTTTCTGTGTCCTCCCTTGCTTAAATGGTCAGGGGCACCTCCACAGCAAAACCCAGCTGGAAGAGGTTTTTTAACTTGACCTTTTTTAATTGATGTCTGAACTCCCTGGTAAATGAGATCTCTGAGCACTGTGGATTTTCAGCTTTTGGTTTTATCCTTAAGTACATTTGATTCGAATTTTCTTAGGCTACCAACCATTATATCTACCATTTGGACATCCTCCTATTTCCAGGATTTCTCCAGGCTGAAATCAGCATCATTTTCTTCTGGGTATTGGCTACAGCTAACTATGCCTGGGACTACTTTCAGCCCTAACAAGTTGCATAAATCTAGCCTTGGACAGTGCACATACAGCAGCTGGGTGTGAGTCCTGTGGATTTATTTGGAGATTCAGGTACCAATGAGGGAGAAACTTTTTTCTTCTGAAGCATTTTCAAGGGTTATAAAACTTCCAAATATGCAGAAGAAGAATGGAAACATTTTTTCTCTAAGGGCAGGCAACTAAGATGCAATAATAATCAGTTAGAAATTTATTCAGACTTCTTGCTGGGACGTGATTCCTATCCTCTTACTAAAGGTCTGTGATTGATGTGCTGATTTTCAGCATTACCAGTCGTATTTGGAATGTCATGATGAAATGAATTGCCATTTGCACCATTTGCAGGAGAGGGATTTGCCCAGCCTGACTCCAAAGTGAAACTAAAAAGAAGGTCAGCAGTTATCCTAGTTATCCAAGCTGTAGCCTGATGAAGAGGAGGGCAGGCTACCATTTAAAAGGCTCTTGTGTGGTACACCACCCAGCATTTGTTGCTGTGTAGCCAGACACTTCCCATCCCAGCCTGCCTCTGTGTTCCTGTGTTAGCCTCCTGCACTCAGGGACATTCATTCTTTTCCATCTCCCAGCAAAGCTTTTGCTTTGGTGTTCAGCATCCTTTGTACAAACTGTCCCAGGTTTCCCACCACTTGGTTTAGCTGCCACTCTTTGTCTTTGCCCTGGCATACCTGAGAAGCACTTGCTATCAGACCAGCTGAAAGGCATTTTAAGTTGTTCCCTGCTGTTTTCTGCTGTGTGGCTGTTTCTGAGCTGAGCAAGCCTGATTATACGGTAACCTGAACCTAATCTCAGGTAGTAATGGTGTTTGCTGGGCTGACAGATTGGACTTGGGCATTAAGCATGTATTAGGATCACGGCTTGAATGAGAAGCAACAACGTTACCAAACTAAAAAAAATCTCAGTCCTTTGCAAACGTAATATAAACCTTATAGACACAGTGAAAACCAAAGTTAGCACAAGACATTTTTTCAATGGCATATTTATTGCAGTGAGTTTGCATAAAACTTTAGTCTATTTCTCAAAATAGCAAAGGAAATTATGTTGTATTTAATTTCTTTATGTAGTTACCTTTGATGCTATTGAGAAAGTGTTTGATGCTATTGAGCAAGCATTTTATAAAATGCTTTCACATCCAAGTTTTAAAAATTTAGAAAGGACACATCTAAAGATCAAGAGCTCAGTAGAAATCAGTAAGCTTCCAGTACTCAGGTAGAACATTCTTCACAGAAAGGATGATGAGATATGGGAATGGCTGCCCAGGCAGGTGGTGGAGTCACCATTGATGTTTGAGGAAAGGCTGGATGTGCTATGGTGAGATTAGAGGTCTTTTCCAACATGATTGGTTCTGTGATTCTGTTAATCTCAACCACTGGAAGCCTAAGACTCACTAAACCAGTAAACCCTGTTTCCATTATCACACAGCAATTATGTAAAGCAGAACTGCACTAAAAGGTGTTTCAGAGCCTACAAGTGTGTGATATAACTTTGATAGTCTGTGTTTCAAAGACAAGTGAAAATGTGGACTAAAATCCCAAGAATTTAAATTCAGAATCTGGAAAAGAGTAGGAGCTTGCTATTAATGGTCTTGGAAGCTTAGACTTTGCAGGAGTGTGTTAACTTAAAATGGTTTTGACAATTAAAATACTATAGATAGCTGCTTTATCAACCATCTAATGTTTTAGTTTGTTTGTAAGTTTTTAATATTTCATAAGCCTCCATGAGTTTCAGTGAGATTTAGAAACTAGGCTACTAAATAAAAAAGTGTGGTGAAAATGTGATTTAAAAAAAAAAAATTCCTAAGCAGTGCAGTGCTTGGACTGGTTAAAACCTTCTGTGTTATGAGTGTTCCAGTCCTACAAACTGAATGTTTTCTCCTTGCTCTATGAAATCTAGGGATGCCTTTCCTGCTTTTAAATACAGTGGGATCAGGATGTGAGCCTGTGATGTTCCTGAGGCTGGATCAATACTTGCTGCTTGGTTATAAAAAAATGGGATCATTTAAATAATGAATAACAAATAATAGAAGTTTTAAGACTAATCAAATATTCCATCCTTAGGATTTTACAATGTATGAAAATAGAGGAAACGAAATTGCAAATCTGCTGCCATGTAATCCAACGGGGGAGGAGGGTAGAGGGGAGGGCAGGCAGCTCAGTGATGAGTAGGAGCTGACAGTGAGCGTGGATGCTCATGGAAAAGGTTTTTTGTTTTGTTCTTGTCATGATGCAGAAGGTGCTACCACAGTTGTGTCAGGTATAACCTCTACTGAATTCCTGGAGGAAATCCTGTTATGAATACAGCAACTTACACAGAAAGTGGTGTGTAGCTCTACCACACTGCTCCCCATGCCTGACCCAGCAGAAATAGACTTTAGCTTTTGTGTATCAAGATAAAGGCAAGCTGGGAAGCGGACATTTATTTTGGCTTTTATTTGTTTGGGGTTTGTTTCTCTGTTTTTGGTTTGGGGTTTTTTTGTTGTGTTTTTTGGTTTGGTTTGGTTTTGGTTGTTTGGGGTTTTTGGAGGGTTTTTTTGAGGAGAGAAAAAGCATTCTGGTTGCTTTCCTCTGTTTTCATGTTGTGTATTCCTGCCATCTGAGTGGTACTAGTGGCTCTGACCCTCAATCCACTCACAGAAGAAATGCTTTTCTAGGCCAGTCTCCCCTCACCCTGCCACAATCTGTCTGCAGGGGTGAGAAAGCAATTCATTCTCTGTTCCTGTTCTGACTGGTCAGAGCCCTTGACAAGATGTCAGTGCCTACTGTGATAGCTGTTCTTAGCCTTTTTTTTGTGATTTGAATACCTTACTTGGAAAAGAGCCCTGAGTTTGTTGAAATAACTCCACAGAGACTCTGAGAGAGCTTTGAGATTTTAAGACCAATCAGTAAACTGCACTGGCTTTGAAATACAGCCTTTTATTCAGTTACCTCTAGTCAATTCAAGCTGTGGTGTTCTTGCATCTCTGCCACCGTTCAGCTGTATTTTGGGTTTGTTTCAATGATTTCACAGGGAATATATCCTTAGCTCTCTCTGTTACAGTCAACGGTGAACTCCAATGTTCTTGGAGTTCAATAGCATGATATAAAAAGAATGGTGTAGCTACTGCTTCCTTAGAATTCTTATAAAATCAAACAAAAAATAGTACTAGAAGCTGTTTGCTGGGCAAGCTGTTGAAGAGTTGAGGAGGACAGCAGTGTATTCTGTGCTGTGTGGAGAAGGAGTTATCAGCCCTGATACCTGTAGTCTGTACATTCATTATTATGCTTTCATCACCTTCCACCTTACCAGAATTTGATAATGATCCCTAGAAGTTTAAAGTTTAACCAAATTTCAGTGACTCCAGTGGTGTTTCTTCCTTTCTGCATCACTTGATGACAAGGGAATGAGAAATCTTTGACCAAATTCCTGCTCCTCTAGTCTAGGATAGCAACTGTCCAAGAGATGTCCTTAGCAGTTTCTCATCCTCATCAGATATTTCCTTGCTCTATGAAGGATTATTCTATGAGCAGAGGAGCTACAGAGCTCAAAATGAATGCAGGTAATTATAGTTTGAACTCTTCAGCCATTCTGGAGAAGTCTGGGAAGGGAATACAGTTGGGGAAAATTGCTGCAAATAGGTCTGAGTGGTTAAAAGGATGACAGTGATTTCATGGGCCACTTACTGTATCAGATGCATCTCTTAACACAAGGTAAGGGAGAAATACTCAAAATATCTTAAGCTGAATGAACTATGATATAGAGCCTCTAATTTTTTATGCTGTACAAACATAATGTGTGCTTTGGGATATCCAGTAAATAACATGCTTCCTATACTCTTAAAATGTAGTGATGTAGGCCCTGTGGAGGATATTCCAACAGCTTCAGCTCGTGTTATTTCTCTCCTGAGTTCCACAGTGCTGCTTGGCTGGACTGCAATGTGAATAGATGAATGTGAGTAGATGAATTATGGAAATAGAATATTTTTTATTTTCTTCTCCTATTAATAAGACCACATGAAAATCTCCCTCAGGAAAAAAAAAAAAAGTTTCCCAAATAATCTTTCCTGAACACAGCTTTGTGAAGGTGACTCATTTTAAATTCTCCATCATTTAGGGACCCATGCTATCTGTACCGCCTGTTGGCAATGTCCATTAAGCAGCAGCAGAAATGCATTTTTTTCCTTGGTTAGACACTCCAATGAGTTCAATTCTGCAAGAAGAAATGTCTTTTACTCTAAATATTTTTTTTTTGTTCCCAGTCTAAACGCATTATGCAAATAATTCACTTCATAAAAAGATAACAAATGTTTGTGTTTTGGTTTGGATTTTTTTTTTTCTAACAGCTCTGAACATGATAGTTCAGGAAGTCAGTGTAATTTCAAGAGCTTAAGAAGAAGCAGCTACAGTATAATAGGATCTGGGTTTTATGCAAATAAAACCATTATGCCCATTACTGGAGCATAACAAAGTAGAGAGACCTCTGCATTTATGGGCAATATGACAAGTGCTTTATTTATGATAACTCTTAGAATTTTCTCTTGGCATTTTCTTGCAGTTCCATGTGGTGTCCAAAAGACAGAGTTTTATGTTGCTGAAAAGAACTCTCAATATACTAACAAATTACTTCGTGCAAAACAAATGTTCTTCTCAGATTTTGTTTTGTTGCCTTTTAGCCCTCCAGCAGTTCAATATAGTCTTGACACTATGAGGGATTGTACTTCAATATATATGGTTAATCCAACATAAACATGGAAGGTGAAGAAGGTCTTCAATTGTATGATTTAACAGCTCCTAAGTGTTACAGGTTCAGTGTGTAAAACTCAGCAAAAATCACCTTACCACAAGTCAAACTGCAGAGTGCCCCATCTATTCTCCTACTGCACAGGCAGTGGAGTATGTGAGCTTTCTAAAGGTCTCCTCAGATGCCCCAGTGATCTGATCATCTTGATATTCATGTCTATTTGTCGTTTTATCACTCAGGTTTTTGCATTCTACAGACAGTGTCCTAAGGCATAGAAAAGCTGAGTGATTTCCTAAGTCTGCAGAAGGGCAGATACGAGCCTTGGCTCTGGAAAGCCAAGGGAATATTTTGATCATCCTTCATTTCAAGAAACTCTGGCTTGTCAGTTTGTGTGTCCAGTAATGCCGTGATTTTGATAATCCAGTTCATTCAAATAGTACTAAGGAAAACGCCAAACAGCTTTGGGCTGAGTGTGCCTGAAGTTTATTCTTAAACATGTGATATCTAATGAGATCATGCTTTCAATGTGCCTTAATAGTGACTAAATCTCTGAGCAGTACTCTTACCTGCCTCTAAACATGAGAGGTTCTATGTTCACTTCCATGGGCAAATTGTTACAACTATGACAGTACATTAATGTTTGTTCTTTGAACTTGAGGATGCATGATTTGATCTCTGTCCAATATTCCAGCTTTACTCTTCTGTCTCAATAGACATTGAGTTTCAGTGCATTAACATGGCAGTGACAAGCAAAGGGACTCTTCTGTGCCACTGCACCTCTTAAAGCTTTGCCATAAAAATTATTATTAATTTGTTTTTTGAAATGAAAAATGCCCATCCACCTCAGCTACTGGAAGTTCACAGTGCACAGTGAGGAACTGGTAGCTAAAGATATCTTGTTTCTGTGGTGGCACTTTTGTTGCTGTATCAAAAGTTATAAAGAATAAACTGCCTGGATTTTAGGGAAAGCACACCCTAAAGCCTTCACACTTCTGCTAACAATATTATTCTCTCTGTTAGAAAATGAAAAGTAGGCAAATCTACTTTCTCTCTTGTTTCCCAGTCTTCCCAGTTAAGTCCCACTCAGCACAGCCAGTAACAGCAGAAGAGAGAGAAAATTGTGATGTGGTGTAGCAAAATGGAACAGATAATATGCAGTGTTCCTGTATGTAGCCAGGTTATTGTGCTGTAGCCTAGGAAAAAGGGAAAGTCCAGCTCTGCTTCTGTCAGCCAAAAAGGAATATCAGTTTACATATTTTTAAACTAATCACAACAATTCCTGTTGTACATCTAATTAACCTTGGCTTAGCTCTGTAAGTCCAAGCTTATTCTCTGCTCCTCTGGTCAGTGCTGGGGTTGCTCTGGTTGTCATCTGTGCCTGAGTGGGGCTATTGGCAAGGGAAGAACATGCTTTTCAGAAATTGAAGGACTATTGGGCTGGTGATGCTTTAGCACTGAGCACCTGTTGGGTGCAGCTTCCCCATCAGGATACCCTCAACTTACATCAGCCAGCAGTTCAGACTGCAATGCCTTTTGCTTCAGGATTTATGTGCAATACATAAAAATGTGACAACAACTCCTTGGAGGCATCGTGCGTCTGCCAGCTGACCTGTCTCCTTCTTACTCACCAGTGGGAGGGATTTGACAGCAATAGCTTTATAAGCTGCTTTAAAAATAAAGATCTCCCATGATTTTATTTATTTCTGCTGACCTAAGTGCAGGGCAACTGTAGAAATTTATGGGAAAGCACTTCAAGGGACATAGCTGGCAAACTACCATCCTTTATGTGTGTGGTAGGACACCCACCAAGCAATGGGCCTCATCAAGTAGCCTCCATGCAAATATGTGAAAAACCACTAAATGGCCCTTGTGAGCTCAGTATAGTTTCCCTCAGTGAAAAATGCTGCAAGCAGAGGTACTTAGAGATACTCTTACTACTACAGTAAGCAGAAATCCAGATATTGTGTGTAATTAAAGATAGCAAGGTTAGTGGAACGTGCAGATTATGCTGCAAGTGTTAGGATATATTAGGTGCATGTTGCTATTCCACATGACCTGGTAAGGAAAGACAAATATGTTTAGCTTCATAGAGCAGCTTATGAAAAAGAGAAAAACTATTTGTAATCAAATGTATACAAATTTATTTATGGAACTATCAACTTTTGATGCAAACTCAAAACCAGACAAGGCATTTGTACTTAGAAAATCAATCCAGAATACTCAAAGTCTGCTTAATATTTGTACAAAGTTGGTTTTCACATGTTTCAGTGACTTCATTTAATACTTCATTGACTTGCATTTCAAAATATTTGTGTCCTAATCTTGGCATTGAAAAGACTTTCCTACACAATGAACCATGAGACAAGACAAGAAAACTTGTCTTTAAAGTCACCTGTTCTTGTAGGAGGTGGCATGTGATTGCCACCCAGAGGCTGGTTTACTTTTGTTGATTAAATTGTGATTCCCTAGATTAGAAAACTGTGCCACCAATAGCAATGTCAGCCAAAAGCTACACATGCTGTAGAGGAAGGACCCATCTTGTTCTCTTACTGGGTCACTCCTGAGGGGAAGTTAAGTCCTGCTGCTGGCCAGCTGCAATCTGGACTGTACCTAAAAAAGCATCTCACTCTTGCTGCATTTCCAGTCTCAGCACTAGACTTCAAAGGAATGATCTTTTACGGGGATAAACCCAAAGAATGGTGAAGAGTCTTAGAGAATCAACTGATGAAGTCAGCATCTGGTCCACTTTGATTCCATAGGTTTGTTTTTACAGACTCATGAGTGGTACTTGTCCTGTAAATTATGACTATTAGTAGCTTTTTTGGAGTTTGTGTGGCTTTGGTTTCTTTAAAACATCATCCAGCTACTACAACAAACATGCATTCTGGGGAGAGCAAAATTGCCATGGTGTATCAACAGGAATTATTATTTCCTTAGAAACACTGTAACCAAGGACTCCATAATGTATGAGGGAAGTATTTTTGGTTGTTTGAGAGATGAGTTAAAGTGAGGACACAAGAGGGTGGCAGACAGATGCCTGACAGTAAACAGAGTTTAAGGAGAGGATGGAATTACAGAGCTGGTCAAGTCATTTACATGGTAAAGTATTGAAGGCTTTAAGACTCTGTGGATTCAGTTATTTAAATCAACATATGCAGACCCAGAACAGACTAATTAGCTCAAACAGGTGTCCCATGAAGTCACAAAACCTGTCACTTGCAAATCCAGAGATTCCACCTGAATCTCTGTGGGAATTCAGGGTGTTCAGAGCCGTGATGGGGTGGGAATAACCTGCCAAGGGAAATCCCTGTTCTGAGGCCACTGGGGATGAAGGGCCTGGCTCCTTGCAGAATCACTTCTGACTTATTAACACAGCTGTGCAGTTGTGTGTTGGAGCACTGCAGAGGAGGGAAGAGGTTAATGATTCAAAAGTTTTAAATGTGGGAGGGAAAAGTAATTTAATACTCTAATCTGGACAGTTATATAGCACAAAATTTCAGAAATGGAACAGTAAAAGAAAGGTTTATTTCTCTTTATTTTTTAAATTTGTCTCATATGCATCAACCAACAGTTGCAAATATACAAAGACAACTCTGTTCCTACAGGTTTTGAAAACAGTACTTGAGCTGTAACATTTTTTTCCCCTCAGAAAAATCTAATTTAACCCAGATTATTATACCTCTTCTCTAAGAAAAATACTTTATATATATATGTATGCATGTATGTAGTAAAGGGAGTCATCACAAAACTAGGTCTGTATTAATGGAACTTCTCTGAATTATAACAAGATAATAAATCAGATATAGAGTTAGCCTCTTGGAATTCTTTGTTGCTTAGAGATTATGCACTTAATTCAGATCTGGGACACTGTACCCTGGTGTCTTATTTGCTGAGTGTGCTAGAGCTCTCTAAGACCAAAGGATCCACTTCAACAAAATATGAATTCTTTCTGTAACTTTCAATATATATGGGTGGTTGTAATGTTCCTACTCAGCATTCTAACACAAAATCTGTTAGAAATTCTGGATACTTGCAGCTCCCAAGTAACCTCTCTTATGGGATGATGGGTTTAGTTGCATTGTAGACTTTGGGTGTACAGGTGGGCAATTCCTGTTAGACACACTCCTGATCTTAAATTTTCAGCTTAATGCAAATAAACATAATTCAACTGTATTGCTTAAATTAGATAGGGTGAAATATGTTGTTGTGCTGCATAGTTTCTTACAACAGTTTAATTGAGAATCCCCAGTGTTTTGAAACAGAGACTAAAAATTTGGCAGGAGGCTAATTTACTATGATGGCTGTGCCTGCACCTGGCCTGATGCCAAGGATGAAAAACCATCTTCCACATATTCAGCAGAGGCTTGTCAGAATCTGCCAAAGTCCCTGAGGGTGTGTCCTTTCATGGGGGGCTGCTGGGGCTCTTTGAATGTCCCTGTGAGTGCTGGTCCTGCCAGCCAGGGCTGCTGCTGGGCAGGACACTGGAGCAGAGGGGCAGCAGGGTGGCAGGGATGGTAATTGTGCCTTCTGCAGCTGTATGGCAGGCTGGGTGTGTGGGGTGAGAGCCTGTCTGGACACAGGGAGAGCAAAACACCAGTGCATTTAGTCTGGGAATGGGCAGCAGCAGAGAGAAGCCAGGAGAGCTACAAGCTTAAGAGAAAACAACACTTCTTCTCTGTCTTCGTCTATAATTTTATTTCACATGAGGAAAATACTCATTTCCCTGCTATAGATTGCCCTCATATGTTCTTGCTGTAAAAGCATCCTCTAGGAGATGACCAATGGCTGTCTGACATAGTCTCATCTTATCAAATTGGTATTTTTCCACTTAAATAGCCAAAAAACCCTAAGTAAATTAAACACTTTTGGCTTTATGTGAGGCCATTTTTACTTTTGTGATTGTCTAGTAAGCTTTTCATGGCAATATAGTGGTTTCATTGCAACTGCATAATTTTGCTGAGTTGACTTTGTACTCATAAAATCAGACTTCCATGAACTGACAATGGAAGGAGGTTTTGGTTTTATTTTGGTATATGAGAAAGGGAAGGTGAAAATGTAGCAATAAAATAGCCAGTAATTTTATATTGTTTGCCTACAGTAGTACAACAACAATACAAACCTGATACATGGAAATATGTTTTCTCCCTCCTTTGAAAGATGTAAAGTTACACCTGGAATTAGCAGTTTCTTGAAATGGCAGTGCATGTTTATAATAAACAGGCATTAGACCTGCAGAATAATTTTTTGAGGTGTTCATTATTACAACTATTTCTGGTATAAATTGGCAGTTTAACTGGCTTTCTGTAGTCATAACTGTGAGGGTGTCTTGTGAGTATTATCCACATCACCCTGCATTGCTTCAGTCACTTTTCTCAGCTTCTCCTAGAGAGATATGCATGTTTCTAAGTTCACAGGTGATTTGAAAAATTTCTATTACCTTCCAATTCAGACAAGCAAAATAGCAAACACTGAGGTTTTTGCTGTGTCTTTGTTCTGTTACAATGCAGTGTAACTCATTTTGCATTTCATAAAACAGAGTCTGGGATTTTGACGGTGATTTTATTTCCATCAAATGCACGAGCTCTGCTCATTTCCTTTGTTGGTTAAAAAGAGGTCTTACAATGAAAAAACACAGAGTCTAGAGCTGCAAATGATTCATGAACTGACACAGCCTCACATTCTGCTGTGATTTTGTCTGTGATGCAGTACTCAGTTTGTATAGAGTCATCAAAACACATTAAAGTCAGAAAAAATAGAAAAACTGACAACTGTGATTTTTTTTTTCTTCCTAAGTTAGTTTATACTAATCTCCACAAAACTCAAATGCTGTGTAATGATGTAACTTGAGAAATGTAACTTGAGAAGAAAATAATTAATCACATAAATAATTCCTGCTACCAAAAAGAGCAGGGTTTTTAAAATAAAACCTGCACAGAAACATTTTTTCGAAATACCGGTTTCATTGCTCTTACATCTTTTACAATCTTAATTTAAGTTTGGGCATTTGCGTCTAAAAAGCATGGCAGATTAAGGGCTTTTGGGCAAAGAAATAGGGTTGATTGACACTAATACATGTGATCCCATCTGATTACAGATGTGAAATATGCTATCAAGCCTACCCCACAATATATTAAAGGGATGTTTTTATAGTGTGCTGCTCTGTACCAGTAAAGAAAATGTTTTTAAAGTGTCTTCAGGAGAGCTTTTAGAATTTTCCATGTCCAAAACCATAATAATTTAAATAATGTTTAGAATATTCTCTGTGAGATCTGTGCATTAGCACTGAACTCATACTAAGCAGCAGTCAAAACTGTATACTCTCTGCTGACAAAAATATTTTTAAGGGCAGATCCTGTTAACACTACAGGGAAGCTCATTGTCCTTGAAAAAATTATGAGAAGGCACAGGAAATTATATGCACTAAGTTAATTTCAAAGTCAGATTCTGTTAAAATCTCACTTGTTTTTTTTTTTCTGTTTTTTTCTCCACAGCTCTGAGGTTTCTGTGTAAAAATAGAAATGTTCAGGTTATGATGCTTCAGGGTTGGATTGAGACTATGATTTGACATGCAGCTACTCTGAAGTAGAGCCAACGTGTGGGAGAAGGAATGCTGATTGCAGGGTGAAATTCTGATCCTTTGTAAGCTTCCTTGTGCAAGTTTCCTATAATCCTTGCATTCCTCTAAACCAGTTTTAATTCTAAAAGTGACTGTTTTATGCGGTGTGAAATTTGTATTTCTGAAATCAAATGACTTGGCTCCTGATAAATAATTGGAATAGCTTAGGAGACAGTATGCACCACTGATGCCACCTATGTGTCCAGATAAGCTTTTCAAGCTCTGAGTACAACCTCTTTTAGGAGACTGATTTCAATTAAAAATATCCCTAGTTTTGGTATGATTGGAATATCTGTGAGACTGGCACGACTGTAAGAGGCTTGATAAGCAAAACACTCAGAATTTAATAAGTGCTGTGGCTTGTTTTATTTCGATTCTGATTTTGCTTGGGGATAGAAATAGCCCAAAAACATGGTGAAGGGTGAAAGAGTTAACTTGAGATTCATGGAAAATGAAGTATATAGCTGGGAGTAGCTTGGTGGTATGTACAATTGAAGCTGGAAAATTAAGGTTCCAGCTGACTAGTCAAGTTACCTATGGCTATACAGTGTTCAACCACTGCACCAAAAACTTCACATATTGAAACTCTTTCTTTACTGTCACTGAAGTGGTAGAGAAATTGCATCTGTGAGGAAGTAAAGATGCCACTAATTTGTAATTATTTTAAAAGTCTGAGATTGAAGAATTTCCAGTTACTACTTGGATGATATTTTATTTGATGAACAGATTAGGGGTTTGTATTCTTTATTGATAAGAATTTCTCCATCAGAACTCTCTAAGGTGCAGCATGCAGGGATGCTTTGGGAAGGCAAATCTTGATTACAAAAGATGTCTCTGCTAAGGACCTCACTGGCTTGAAGTCACATTACAGAATTTTCAGATCAAAGATTTATCTGAACAATGAAGAGGACTACTATTTCACTTAAGTTCTGTTTACAGAGAAACCTCCAGGAAATATATCTTCTTGGAAAATCCCATTCATGTTGATGGAATTATTCTAAATGGAGATCCTAGTAGTATTATGGAATTCAGGACTGACCATAAGGTGCAGACAAGTTTATTTGGGAGGAATTCCTGGCATCAGTTAATGTTTAAGAGCTTTGGCCTTGCACTGTAGCATTCTTTTATTTCTTTCTATATCAAAATGATATATTTTTGATTGCACTGAAAAGGTGATTGGGAAGCAGTGTTTTCAAAAAGTCTTCTGCTGGCAGAGGTTTTACACTGTGGGACAGTGATGAGTGTGGAGTTCAGTAACACCCTATTCCCAAAATTCAGAGCAAAGAGGCAATGTATGAAGCTGAACATTGGCAAAGCTTTCTAAATCAAGGATAAGTGTCCTTTTTGTGGATCTTAAAATGTAGGAGCAATACTTTTCTCCATAAAAACTAATACTTTTGGATAAGAATGGATAATAATGTTTTGGATAATAATGTCAATATTTTCTGTAAACAAATACTGGTAATTGTAGGAAGCATTTTCACTTCAGCCACAAATACAAACGTGTGTATTCTGCTGACTACCATTAGTGCTGAGTTCTCTCTCCTTCAATTCTTTTAATATTGTTTGATTAAGCTTGAACTTTATTGCTTTAATTTTTCCTTCCCTGGGATCCTGAGTGTTAATTTGAAATGAGCTCTATCCAAGGCATGCATTTGAGAGGGGAGATGGTCAATAGCAGAGTTTCATTGCTAGAGAGGTTCTCTGGCTACACCCTGAAGTGTCTTGTGTTTGTGAACTCTACTCTCCCTGCAGGAACATTCATTAGTTTAACTGAGTTCTTTCAAATCTCACTGACCCTGCAAATTTCTACACTACATCTATACCTGCACCATTTGTATTTCTGTTATTTTTTTGCACCCAAAGCTGTTTAATGCAGTTTTGCAGAGCAGTCTGTGTGTTGACTGAGAATTCAGCAGTGGCATCTCTGTGCTGCTGTACATGCAGGCATGGTTCTAGAAATCTGTAATTGCTCTATTCCATCATCTGCTGATTGTGTTAGGTAGCCTCCTTAAGCTTAAACAAAGATAAGAGTTAGTTCACTGAGAGAATGGGTTAATGGTAACTTGCATCCTTTTCCAGTGCTCTGTAGTATTGGGTATTCTCTGGATGTTGCAGAGGCAGAGATCTGTACAAAAAAGTAGAGTGCTCTTAGCTGAGAACAAACTGGGTTTTCTCTACACAGCACTGTCAAGATGTATCAAATCTGGAATGACACTCTGAAGGAGCATTTTGTTTATAGTTTTAGTGACCTGCAATTGCTGCAGTCCTGATTCCTTATCCTTATTTGTTGTACTTGCATGCTGGCAATTCATTCTCACTGTTTCTCAAATTCAGACCTTGGAAAAATTTCTCCAGCTGTTTCTCAGCTTAAATGCACTGTCATGCCTGCAATTCCTATCCCCTCCCCTGCCCCTGATATTTCTCTACCTCATCTTTGTTTCATCTGTCTCTGCTTTCTGTCTGTGTTTATATGGCTTAAGATGGGCAGTGTGCTTAAGAAAAGCAGCAAGTGCTGTTCTTTCAGTACCTATTGGTTATAGGAAAAGCATTGTGAGTGCTTCCAATGCCATAGCAAATAATTTGGGTTACTTTGCTGAAATCGTCAAAGAGGTCTTCTGTTTTAACATCAGTATTTTTCCAGTGGGAATTGGATTTAGATAGTCCATACAGCTGTTTCTTTATTTCCTCTAAACTATATGGGGACACAAAGACTTACAATCTCTTGGATACATCTTTTAGTACAAAGAAATTCTTCAGCTGAGGTGACCTCCTGGGAGGAAAGCAACAGACAATTAATTCGTAACCCTAAGTGGTAGTGTGGCTGGGAGAACTAAAGACTAATTGAGCTAAGTCTTCACTTCAGTGTTTATATTCATAACCTAATTGTTCATTTCAACAATGACTGTAGGCAATGTGATTAATATAAGCTGTGAGAGCAATCAAGCTGAAAGAAGATGGCAATGGACTACGTGAGGGTGTCCTTGTTCTCAATTGTCTTATTTTGCTGCAGTTTTGTAAAGCTCTTCAGCTGAGCTGTGGAATGCCCTGAAATTGCTTTGGTAGCCAGCAGGTATATCAAGCTAAATCTATTGACAGGCATAGTGCCATTGCTGGAAGTGTTTATAGCAATAAAATTCTAAATAGAGTTTTCTATTTTGTTTGTCCTTTGATTCTTTCCTCTGTATCATCCTATATCATCTTCAGACACAAGCAAGGTATAAATGCTCACTTGGCATTTGCAGGTCAGGTCTCATTCTTTGGACAGAGAGACTCCCTCCCAGGAGACACTTTCTCTCTTGCTTGTTGCTCCATTTTCCCCTTTCAGAAGGAATAAAAGCCCTTTGTCATTTGGCCTTATTTCCCCTATCACTTTAAAGAAATGTAATGCTTTTCTCTATTTGAACAAGGTGAGGCTGATTGAATGCGAAGTTCTTTCATGTAGTTGCCTGCATTAGACTTTTAAATTGCAAGGCAGAATTAAACTAGATATGCAGTGATGCTTTTATAAGATATTTAAAAGTCCAGTTCCTCTGGCAGCTGGCCTAGATTGTCACAGTATTAGATTTCTTCAGCAAACTGGAAAAGCATGACCTTGACATCTCTGCTTCTGTTAGCTTGAAATAAAGGTGGTACCAGTCACTCACAGGTGGAAAAAATACATTATAAAGCCTTATGTGCTTGTTTTGAAGCAGGTAGACTTAAAAATCTCAAGAGTAAAAAGCATTTTCTTTGGTATAGTTTCTTATTTATGAACATTGTATGCTGAGAAATTCTTCTCGCAATCAGCTGAAAGGTGCCTACACTTTCATTTTTTAAATTATTTTCTCCCTAAAAATAAGCCATAGGCTGCATAAACACACTTCATATTTGCTAGTCAAAATCAGTGCATAGCAATAAAGTCAGGCTCACTGCTATTAAGATAAATAGCCCACCTGCAGAAGAAGGAAACTGTATCATCATCATAATTTCATTTATGCTTAGATGGTGACTGCAGAGTCTCACTGTTAAATCAGCACAAGCCAATATGTGGATATGCTGTGGTCAAGATAAATAAATCCATGTCCCTAAAGCCATACCTTCCTTTTAAAGCCTTTTTACACACAGCTGAAAGAGTAAGTTCCTCCTGGCACAGTGGATAAATATGGCCCCACTCTTGGTCTTCACATTCTAATTGCCAGAAGTAGAACCCCAAATGATGTTTATAGTTTTTGTATTGTATTTTAATTATTTTCCCAGGTATACTGTTTTTGTGACATTGATGCATGACACCCAAAAGTACTGCCCAAGGATAAGTTTTCATAATTTTATGTTTTAGGTGAAAAATTTGCTTCAGTTGGGCCTTCAATGCTTATTAATTTCATACAGCATCAGGAAAGGAATGCCAAAGAAGACTGTTAATTTTAGAGCTGCCAATAAATTAATTTCTACTGTTTTCTTCTCAAAAACAGTTTATATGGGAGTGATCCAAGTTCGTCACCCTTTGCTCATGAAACTGTAACAAAGTCCAATATTGCAAAACACCTGTCATGAACCAGAAGCAGAGGATGTTGGTACAGATTGCTGGGATTGAAAGGTGTCAGTAGTGGTGTCTTAGGCATAATTCTTCCAGTGGGATCAGAAGCAAGAGTCCCTTCTCAAAGGGAAGTCCCACTGAAGAATGGGAAATCCCAGTCATCTGAACCCATCACTGAAGGGTCTACAGAGGAAGAGAAATTCATTCTATTCCATAAAGCAAAGGCTCACACTTTTCCTACATTTTTGAATGTTTTCAGTGAAGCTGACATAGGTGTGACCTAGCTAAAGAAAATCATGACTGTGAGAAGACACAGAATTGTCTTGAGCCACAAAAAAAAAGAATATATTTACAATCAGCAGCAAGAAAAATAGTGGCAAATACTGGCTGCTCATCAATATAGGAAAGGTGATTGGATTTTGAATGCAAAGGAGTGTTGTGCCTGCCCAAAGAGCAAAAAACCCAAGCAAGAAAAATGAATTTTTCAATTTCTTCTCTTTCTTTTCTTTTTATTTAACCTTTAAAAAATGCTTCCTTGTTAGTAATAACTTGATAAGAATGTGCTAGACATGAGGAAACTAACCAAATTTGAATTTTTCTGCCTTATATTTCTTTGGAAGCTTCCTCTCTGGAACCTCCATCATATCTTAAAATGCAGTCTAGTTCCTTCCCTAAGTCTCATCAGGGTAGTGGATTAAATGTTTCACAGCTGAATGGAAGAAGTCATCAGCTCCATGCTGTGTTTCTGTTGCTCTGCTTGTGCCCCCAGGTCCCTTGTAGTTGTCACTAAGGAACTGCACAGGGGCTCACCTCTGCTATGAACAGCACAGGTATTCTTGTGCATTTGGTCAGACAGGAGAGTCCAACCTGCTCCTACACCAACACTCAAATAGCTGCCCTCTGTTATCTCTGACTCCTGCACAGGCTGGGGCTTTAGCTCCAGCTGTTATACAGACAGGCAGCAGCAAGAGGCTCTTTCACCCCAGGGAACACTGCACTGTCCTGGGGGAACACAGGTAAATGGGGGCTCTCCTTACCTGCCTCAGCTGTGTGATTTCTCTTGCCTGAGTAGCACTTTGATGGTTAAGGGAGATAGGTGCTGAAAGGTTCTTCAATTATTTGTTTAATCAGGGAATGTAGTTGACAGCACCCATCTAGAAAGAGAGCGTTTCATTTCAGTACTCAGTGTCTATTCATAACATGATTTTTAGGCAGCTTTTGAAATTTGTAGGGGGATAGTGCTGATCTTTGTTCCTAATGTTGGCTTTTATGCTTATAGGAAGCGATTCCAATAATAATGTTATACAAAGTAATTTCAAGATAAAGAAAAATACCATGTTATTTACTTCCTTTGTGATATTTATGCCACTTGCTGTACAAATAAGGCCTTTGCATTCATATCTGATGAAGTAAAATACTGTTCATCTGCTTCCCCTGTCAAAAGAAAATCTGGTTCTTTCACCTCTTTCCTCACCTTTCAGACTAACTCTGGCTAAAAGTTTGTGGAGACAACAGGAACATCACCTTCATTGAAAATGTGTTATTTTCCACCATTTCCATATGAAATCGTTTCATATCAGACTGGGAAAGAACTTATGCAACATGGATTTCATCACCTGGGAGCCCCTGGGACCAACACCAGTGTTGTTTTACTAAGTTTAAACTTTTTCACAGAAGGATAAATCCAAGGCCCTTTGGTGTCACCAAAAAGATCCCCAGCAGTTATGACAGATGTTTATTTATGGCCTAACAAAGTAAGGCCCTTGAGTACAGGACAAAACAAACTAGTAACTTTATAGATTATAATTTATGATATAACTTTATAGATTATGATGATTTGGTAATGAGTGTCTGAAGGAAGAGTTTCGTGTTTTCCTTACACATGGTAGCTGTTTTGTGACACCCACAGCCACCACAAAAGCTCTTTAGTAAGTCCAACTCACAAGTTAAAATATATATTTCCTCCTTTCCCAGAGATATTTATGAGTCTGTTCATAAATTAACATATTGAAAATATGCAAAATTAGATCAGACACAGTGTATAACTTCCTTAGGCTGGTACATAAATGCATTGCTGCCTGTTGTGGCTGCACAGTCTTTCTATTCTCACTGGCAGTTAACTCTCACCCCTTTGAAATGTGGAATGTTTGACCAAACACTTACAAATGGACAGGAATATCTGGAACAGTAGCTGAAGGCTGAAAGGCCTCAGTGTGACAGCCTGGCCTGCCAGCCCTCCAGCTCACAATGGAATGCTGTGATGGACACACGCAGCTTTCTTGCTGAGCCCAGTACATATTTACAGCTGCCTCCCAGAGGGCTCCAGCCTTGTGAAAATGGTGCTAAGTTTTGTCTGTCTCTTGGAGGATTTGTTTACTGTGAGCCTAAGCTGAACCCCCTTGGGTTCACTGCTTTTTAAGGTAAGGAACAACCCAGGCTTAACGGGGGTCTTTTCCTCCCTGCTCAAGCAATGAGTTGGGCCAGCCATGTGTCTTCAAGTCTGTCCTTATGTCCAGCATGTGCTTTCTGCCACATATCATTAAATTAAAGGAAACCCTTGGACTCTGGCTGACCAAATCATCACTGTGGGTTTTGATTTCTGAGGTTCTCTTTACATTTCAGCAGAGGAAATAAATGGTAAAAAATACAACAGAAAGGTTGTCAGAATGCCACACACCTGCCATGATATTTGGTGCATTTTATTTATTAAAATGTAGTGGATACAGATGAATTTTTTGCTCAATATTTATCTCTTCATCTCTCATGAAACAGGAATTTTTGCATGCATAGATAAGTGGGTAGGGAAAGTGCCTGGTGTGACTTCTCTGCTGATTGTTAAATACAAATGTGCTTTGTTGAAATGCTCCATTCTAACTTGCACTGATATGCTCTGGAGAATTAAAATGTCCTACATCATGTTGAGGAGCAGCACTTTTGAGAGGAGTAACTGTCCTTATTCCTCAAAAATGGAAGAACATCACCAACACAAAAGTATAACAAAGTTTTGATGCTTGGTAATACTGAGAAATGCTGCATTTGGTAAATTCAGTCTGAAATTTAATTTAAATGTTAGACAACTATTCAGGGAAGAGAATTTCTCTGTCTCTTATCCTGTCCTAAACACGGGGTCAGGCTCCAGGGGGAGTAAAAAATGCAGTGATAACATTGTGATGTATTACAAATAGAGCAATCAAAGTTGAAGGGCTTAGTGCAGCCCATGAAATGCAATAGCTGGAGGCCATGTCAAATAAACTTCCAGCAGTGAGTCTCCTCTGCCTCGTGACAGTATTGATCCAGGAACTCCTCCAAAGGTACAGGAGAGCCACAGCTCTGCTACAAGTGACCTTTTGTACTTGGAATGAGTTGGGGCAATACTTTTGTTCTTCAATGACTATAATGATTTGATAATAATTAGAAGATTTCCATTACTGTTGGAAGTCTTGGGATCAGAAGAAACCAGGGTTCATTCTAGTGAAATTCCTACTTAGCTTTAAGCTAACATATTTTTGAGGCTTATCCAATGTATTACTAAACACAGACAGCAGGGACACATAATGCTATCTTACTGGAAAAATAAAAAAAAAAAACCTTACCCAGACAACATGCAGTTGACTAATGTACATGGAAAAAATTCAGATGTCAACTGATTTGACTAAGAGATGTGAGGAAATTATTTTGGGGCCTGTAGCTCTTTTCAGTTAGGAAAAGCATGATTACTTGCATGGAAACTATTTTCCCATCACCTTGTGCTGAACTTAATTATGACACTAAAACCCTCAGGAGAGAAATGAACCCAAAATACCAATCATGTATTCAGCAGTTGGTGCAGATAGCACAGTTTATAGTGTCTGGTATTGGGAAGGGGTGTGCTGGAAGACTGAACATGGAAGCAGATTGACTGACAGGTAATGGTGTCAAAAGCAGCAGGAAGAAGGGTCACTACTGTTTCATTCTAATTCCAGCATGCCTTTGTGAAAACATCTGTAGAAAAACAAGTGAGCTGAGAAGCAGCTGTGCTATGGATGGGGTCTGGAAGCCAGCCATTAGTTCCGTGAAAAGTGATTAAGCTCGAGTGCCATGTCCTTTGTTAGGCCAGCTCCCAGCAGGTAGTCAGGATCCCATTAGCAGCTTTTAGTGCTTACAGCATCTTTCCCCTACTGCTTAGGTGCATTAACCAGTGATTGCCAGTGCACGGAGACCGAGCTGCTCTGGGGGTTTTGCTTTATTGCTCCTTAGGGGCCAGGAAGCTGCAGCTGAGCTGGAGTCAGCTCTCAGCTTTTCCTGTCCTGTAGAGCCCTAAGCTTGACTTCTCTTCCATGCTGTTCAGCATGGGACCTGGTGGGAAGGAAATTGCTGCTTTGGGGAAGTTTATTCTGTACTCAGCAATTCCTTTCTCTTCTACTCTCCCCCAAAAGTGGAGGTAAAGGCTCTGCCTGTGGCTTGCTACCTTAGGCAGTTGTACTCTTTGTTCAGGCTTATGTGTTGCCTTGGGCTAAGCAGCCGTGAGGGGAGTGGAATTGCATAGATGTCTGGGTAGGTACAGGGTGTAAAACCTTCTCAAAAAGACAAAAGGTGTCTTAAACATGTATTTTGACCATGAGTAGCAACCACTCAAAGGAAAAAACAATGCATGAAAGCTTTAGGAAAGAAGCTGAAAGCCAGACCTTTGGCCAGTATGAAATGTGTTGCTGCATTGAAGTTTGATCAGCCCCAGCTGAGAGAGAAGCCTGCAAAAAAAAAACAGTCTGAGGAAATGAGAGAAAGGAATATGTCTTACACACAAAATGCTATGTCCCATTAATTCTTAGAGGAATGGAAAGAATGTTGTAAAATCAAACTGCAGTCCACCTTCCTTTTTCCTCTCTATTGATTTGGAAATTGCTGGCCAATTTTGCATGTTTCAAGTAGCAATCCTAGAGGTAAAGGTAAGGTGCAAAGAATGAAGCATATATGGATATATATGCTCAGTATTAGACTCCTAATGCATCAAAACAGAGGTTTTAGAAAATGCTTTGTACAACATGAACTACAGTTATTTCAGCTTTAACTTAAACAGCATATAGCAACTTCCTTTGAGGCCAGTCAGTACTGCTGATACTGAGAACCTGCTTCTGTCAAGTCATTCACACTTCTATTCCTAGTCAATACAGTACTTTTAAAATAAAGAATTGTCACAGGTATGCAACTTTCAGCATACTGCCCTAGTTAAGTATTTGAAAACCTATAATTTAGATTTTAAAATTGGATGAGAGAGGCCCTGAACTAAATCCATTATCCACTTCTAGAGATGTTTGAATTTGACAGTTCTGTCACAAGCCATGCTGTTGAGCTTGTTAATATTGTGACATAGCCTTTACTGTTTTCCCTTACTCATAGGCTGGACAGGAGCTGTTTAGGAAAAAACACTGAGGTAAGGGCAAGTGTTGCAAATTCTGAAATTTAACTACTATCCTGGGCCACTTAATCTCGTGACATCTGCCAAGAACTGAATATACAGTTTTATATAATATACTGAATATACAGTTTTGATGTGTTTTAATATTTCATTAGAATCTGACATTTTAAAATGCTTCTGCCACTCAGTGAAGACTGAAGTCCAAGTTCCATACACAAACTGTATGTGAAAGAGCCTGTTTACTATCCAGAATGTTTCTAAAAAGTGTCAAGTTGCTGTTCCTAACTGTTTTTCTCTTAAGCTATGGACGGAGATAGTTGCAAGCATCTTTGAATTTCAGCTACTACTTAAATATTTATATAACACTATTGCAAAATGTATGTATACACAGGCAGCCTTTTTATCTTGGAGATGTAATTAAAGGGGCAGATGAGTACATGAATTCTTCAAGTGCTCATTTATAAGTTTTTAGAGGACTCATTCTGAATGTAATAAACCAGTACTAGTATTGAATATTCTTACACTATGGAAGAAAGGTATGAAAATGCAGTGAGGTTGTGCATGATGTTAAGACATTTTTCACTGTAGACTTGGAAAAGCACTGAGGTGCACTGAAAGTACTGTGAAATGGGGAACTTCTCTGTGTGCCAAGATTAATCAAGGAGAGGGTTATTTGTTTGAGCTATGGGTGTGCACAGTAGTCCCTGCACAAATGGTTCAAAACCAAGCCAGAATTAGGCTGAAGCTTTCTGCATTCATGCAGCATTAGAATAATAAATGATAGTGTGGGACTGCAGGTGTAAGAGAAGCTCATACTTTCTTGTTTTCCTGGTCATTTAATGAAGCATTTGAAGGTCTTGAAGGGTCCAGTGTTATGACATTTATTTAGTGCCATCTATCAACACCAAAGACCACTGAATCTAGATAGAGATTGTCATTCAAATTGCTTCCATGTGAAAATTAATCACAACATTTTAGCTTCCTGTTATTTCAGACTGCTTGACTTTGAGACCGCATCGTGTGCAATGATGTCAGTCATCTTCACATCAAAAAATATGTTGGGCAAAACCGATAGAGTGTGCACAAGCTTCTAATTGTTATCAGGTGTGAAACTGAGACCTCATATAAAGGAATTAGTTTAATTTAGTATTTGTTTGCTTCCTGTAATGAAAGTCAGGATTGAGATGCTGCTATGGATGTTTTATATAATGAGGACTTTGGATTTTCAGTCTGTGAATGTAGTGGTTTTAATATGTGCTGAACTGAATCAAAATTCAAATTGAGCAATGTAAATATTCATTAGCTATGATGAAGTTAAAGCTGTGTTTTAAAAACACTTTTTGTTTCATTCCTGAAGGAGCAAATGGGATGGAGTGCTTCTGCCAGCAGCTCTTGGTGTCATTTGTGTTCCATTCCCCACTGTGACAGTGTGTGCAGAGGGGCTGCACAAGGACAGCAGCTCTGCTTTCACTGAAGATACCAAAGAAATTGAGTAGAGGGATAAAATTATGCATTTCAGGCTTCATCTCTATTGTAGGTATAATTACACTTCAGGCAGATCACCTTAACAGTTTAATAATTTCAGCTTGAAATTTCATAGCTGCTTTTTCCAGATAACATGAGTTTCTGATGACCTATTGGGAACCCTGCAATAGACAGCTGGGTGTTTTTCATCCAGTTATAAATTAAACCCACTGGACACACCAAAGGATTTTAGAGAAATGTAAATTCTCATTTTAAAAGAGTGCAACCCATTGGTGAGTAATTACAGTTGATAATTCCTTTACCTCCTGGGCAAAAAAAAAAAGAATCCTTAGTATACTTTATTGTTTCTAGCACTACTTTCTAGCCATTGCATCTTGTTATCCTTTTCTGTTTGATAGCTCCTAGAGTTAGATACCTTCTTCACACAAAAACTAACTAGAAAATGTGGAAATTCATCATCCTGTACCTTTTGATAAGGAGAAAAGACAAAACTCTCATGAAAAACATTTTGCAGCTGTTATCTGTTTTGAGAGGTTCCATTTTTCGATTACTTTGCAGAGGTGTAAATACAGAAAGTTGGCATGGTCATTCAATACTGATAATATATCATTTTAAAGAGTATTCAGTATTTCTCTATTGCTAGTTGCATTGGTGAAATAATGAACTATTTAGGCCTTGCTGCAGTCCTGGCAATCTGGTGAATCCTCTGTGCTGGAGGCTGCTGAGTGCAAAGGAGGATGTAGTGGCCAAAAAAATTGCATATTTGTCAGCCAGCAGATCCATGGTTTTGCTACTTAAATGTTTATTGTCCTCCTGTTGAACACTTGTATTTGAAAATTTTGTGTCATGAGCCAATTCTTATCATTTTGGTGTTTCAGGCAAGAGCCCCTTTGTGCTCAGGGCTGACTCTCTGAAGTTTGCAATTCCCACAAAGGAGAATACAACATACTGTGCATAGAATTAGTCACCTCTTGGGCTTTCATGTGCAATACATTCTAACGAGCTCTGAATCATGTCATTTGTGTAGTAGCCCTCCTTGTTTTGCCTATTGACAATAAACCATAGCAAGGACAAAGGATGCAGATGGCCTTATTCAGAATAGATAGACTCACACTGGAGAAGTTCCTGGAGGATTTTCTCACACTGTTCTAGCATGAGTTATAAATAACATGGTAGATCTCCCTAACCACAAAAGACTCTCTCATGTCTCTCTGAGTCTCTAGACTTGTAAAATGGCTATTGGTATCTTCAAACGTTTTTTTCCCCCACAAATACATTTGTGGATCCCTGAGAAACAGTTTTACATGTCACTCTCTCAAATGTATATGTAGGAAATCCTCTGTATCCTGGATCTCAAATAATGAGAAAAGTGACTATCAGGTGAATCCTTGAAATCCTAGCAGATGGCTGTATCTAGCTTGATATAATTTCATCTTATCAGTGATTTTTGAATTGTCTCAAATGTCATCATCTATGGTAAATTACATATTGCATCTGTTCTGCAGGAACAAGTGAGATCAAGACTGAAATGCTATTGAGCACACTCCCATCTGCCTAAACCAAGGGGTGCATTTAATGAGGTCTCTTTTCTTCTGCACTTCTATTGTGCCAAATGGAACTAATCATGTCATGAAGTTTTTTTTCAGGAGGTGATGCAAATTTTAAACAGCTGAGCAATAATTAAGATGGCTTTTTTTTTTTTTAACCAATGCCTTGTAAAAGAAAAAAAAAAAAAAAAAACCAGAAATGATGAAACTTAATTTCACAGAAGTTTTTTGGATTTTCCTTTTTTTTTTTTCATTTTGTTTCACATTAATTTTCAGTGTAGAATACTGCATGGAATTTCTGTTTCTTTCAGTCAGAAGAGAAGGTCCGGTTAGAAGCCTGGTTCAATCAAAACTGCCCTGTCACCCACTGTGGCTCAGGCTGGGGTGACATTTGTTCTACTGCTCTGAACTACACAGAGCTGCAACTGAGTTTGTAAAACCACCCAAGGAAAGAGTATGAAGAGTTATTCAAAGAGCTCCCTAACAGCTCAGGATGCCATGTCCCAGAGCAAGCTGAGCTTGTTCTGCAGGGACATGCTGTCCTCCTGGACACCTGAAAGAAATGGAGCTGCAAGGCAGTTGCCCCTGCCCCTCAGAGTGCTCTAGAAGCACATTGCAGGCTGGCCTCTCATGTTTTAGAAAGACACATTTCTGATGTTCCTGTGATGCCCTGCTGGGTTATTTGTAATGGAGCACTCACCTCCTCCCACCTATGCATCCCTGCTGCAGGAGCACTGTGAGCTGGCAGCTCAGTAGCCAGCAGCTGGAGCTGGCATTTCCTTACTGCACTTTCTCTTGCTCCCCACACACTGTTGTGCATTTACCTTCAAAGGTGCTGATTCATTTTACCCTGGAAATTTGCCATTTATATGATGATATCAAGAAAGCTTTGACACTCGGAGAAGTGTTTTAGGTGCTGTTTGAAAGGTCATGCATATAAGTAATTCTACAGCATATGTATTACATAATTTGGGAGTAGGAAAGTCCAAAGATCATTTTGTAGTTGGGCTTTGTTTGGTTATTTAACTTCTACCTTTTAAAAATACTGGGGCTTTTGTCCTCCCTTCTTTTTTCTTTTCCTTTTCAAATGATACTCTATGAAAAAGATTGTGCTCTTCTTTCTGCTTTATCCTGATAAGAATAGAAGGGCAGGCTGAAATCCTGAATCTTAACCTGAGAAGATCTGGAGAGCTTTTAGAGTGTATGAAACAGCCTATCCCTTATGCATGCTAAGCCAGAAGAGTGCATTCAGGCCCTTTAATTTGGATGAAACTAGGATGTGGAATTTTAATGCAGTAGTACATTTATTTTTTTTAAGAAATCTAAATTTCTTGCTGCATATGTGGTGTCTGTTGGATCTTGGAAACACGAGATATTTCATATTTTTCGAATTCCTTAAAGGCACACTTTTTTTTCCCCCACTGCTGTCAGATATTGTCAGTAGGTCTCCCCTATCTAATTAAGTGGTCATTTAATCAATCTTCAGGCAGTTTTTCATTTTAAAGGGCCTTCTCAGGGAAGGGCAAAGTGCTCCTTTAAGGCTCTGAGATGGCTTTCCTTGCATGCTGTTCAGTCTTCTCATGGCAAACTGTTGGAGCCAAATTCCTAAACCTCCTGATAAAAATCAAACACTTCACGGTATGCATTAAGTATTCTCCTTCAGGCATAATTTTTGTCTGAAAGTGAAGGAATTGCTCTGAACTCTTAACTTGGCCTAGTTTGGGATGTGCAAATTGAATGACTGGTACTTTCTCTTCACAACTGAATTACTTCAGATTTTTCTTTGAACTAGAGTTTGGGAATTTTTTTCCCCAGCAACTTGCATGGTTTATTGCTCTGGTGAATTAGAGGCTTTTCAATAGAGAATGTTTCTGTTTGATACCAAACTGGAGGTGCTGATATGGCTCCTCATGGTTGTGTGAGGTTTGTTTTCCTGGGAGGTGAATGTCCCAGATCTGCAGCAGCCTGTGGTAATGAGTGCCACGATGTCCTGTGGCTGTGGCCATTGTGTGTGCCTGGGCTGGCTGTGTGGCACTGCAGGATCACAGGCTTAGGCAGGCTGAGCCACACCTGTGCTCCAGAGATACTGCACCTCTTCTTTATCCTTAGTTTTTAGCAAATGACTACCTAAGAATGGCACCAATAGGCTCCCAAGTGATCTTATATTGCTTGCTAGTTTTTTGATGGGGCCTTTTTGGTTGCTTTTTCCTAGTTTCAGTTGATTTTCTCTTTTGTCTGAATCTATTCTTTTTGCTGTTAGAGCTTCCTGGCTGGGACTAATGATGGCATTTCAGGCTATAGCAATTGCTGCTGTCTATTTTGGTTCTGCATTTACAGTCTCTTGTCGTGTGCATCCATCTCTGCTCATCCCCGTTGCGCTGCTCCTCGCCTGCTAAGCTGTGCAGTCTGTCCCAGGCTCTCCACAGCAGGCAGAGCCCAGCTCCTGGGCAGAGCCTTCAGGGCCCCCAGCCGGGCTGTCACACGGCCACACTGCTGATAAAATCCATCTCACAGCCCAGGCCAGCCCTGTGTGCTGCCAAAACCTGGGCTCTGAGAGGCAGAGCCAGGTACGACCCTGCTGCCTGTCACTGCTCACCAGTGGCAGGCTCAGGGCTGAGGGCACTCTGTGGGTACAGAGCAGAGAGGGGGGTGACAGTTCAAAGGGTCTGTGTGATGGTCACCCCAATCACCAAGTGACAGTCTTCATCCTGCACGTGCAAAAATTGCTGGCATGGGAATGCAGCCCCCGGTGTTTCAGCACCTTTGTCAAGCAGGTCACCTGCAAATGTATGGCACACAGGTCTGGTTTGGCACACAGGTTTCACAGCCCCCAGAATGAGCCAGAGGCTTTTAGGTGTTGGTCCCAGTGCAACATGGGTTTCTAAAGGCAATAGTAATTTTCTGAAATATGCAGATCTGTCACTACATGCCCTTGATGAGAAAGTCTCTCTCTGTCTTTCTTGTAGGATCCCTTCAGGTACTGGAAGGTCACAATTAGGTCACTCCAAAGCTTTCTTTTTTCTAGGGTAAACAACCAACGTATTTTAGCTTTTTCCTCGCAGGAGAGGTGCTCCATCTCTCTAATCACCTTGGTGGCCTCCTCTGAAATCCCTCCAAGAAGTCCATGTCCTTCCTGTGCAGGGACCCCAGAGCTGGATGCAGCACTGCAGGCGGGGTCTCAGGAGAGCAGAGCAGAGGGGCAGAATCCACTCCCTGCCCTGCTTTGGATGCAGCCCAGGACAAGGCTGTCTCTCTGCCAGTGCACACAGCCAGGTCATGTCCAGCCTCTCACCCACCAGCACCCTCAGGTCCTTCTCAGCAAGGCTGCTCTTGATATGTTCATCCCCCACTCAGTACAGATAGGTGGGACTTGCTGTGCTTCATTTTCCCATTTTAATGTTACTCAGACATTTCATTTGACATACTCAGTGGAGCATGTCAGAAGTGTGCAGTGGCTTTTAGAAAAGGTTTGAAGCAGAATGGATCCATCTTGAATGCAGGTGCCAATACTGTGTATTGTACTGCACTGACTTTTTCCAGTCAGGAGAGAGACCTGTGACAGCTACTTAAAATTTCCAGGTGTCTGGCTTAACTCTAGTGTTGTGCTAGACTCATGAGCTGAGAGTCAAAGCTAATGCCTTGTGCAGAGTCAGAACTTCCTCATAAAAGAGGAATTGTATGTATAAAATGATTACTTCTCAGAATGGGCTCCCTGGGGAAGTGATCATGGCACCAGTCCCATCAGGGTTCTAGGAGTGTCTGGACTTTGCTCTTTAGTCATATGGTTTAGTTTCAGGTAGTCCTGTGAGGATCACAAAATTGAACTTGATCCCTATGGGTCTCTTCCATCTTGAGGTATGTTTTGATTCTGTAATTCTATCATATTTCTTCGCGGGGGAAAAACAGAGGTCATCTGTTATGAAGCATTAATCTTGTATCTCCTGCATACCATGCAATGCCTTTCTTAATGTCACCAGAAAATGAATTATAGTATCTATAGTGTCTATAATTCCATTTTGTTGCCTATGAATCATAAATTTTGCTATCTATATAGGTAAAAAAAGTATTTCAAAAGTGTTAAATATCCAGGAAGGGTGTTAATCCCTGTTCTATTTGATGAGTCTCTGCTCTAATAGTCTAACACTCTTAAATGTCCCTACAGACTGAGCTGGAATAGTTAAGTTGTGTATACTGAATTCTCATATATTCACAGTAGACAAGCAACAGATTATGTTAAGGAGAAAGAAAAGTAATTTCTATTCTCAACTGCCTAGCAAATGATAAGAATTTTGAGACTTAACTTCTCTCCTCTTTTATTTTTTTCCCCTTGATTTAATTACAAAAGATTTGCTGCCTGCAAAAAGTGCCTGCCTTGAAAATTAAATCAATACACATACATGCAGTGATCTTGTGTCATGAGAACAGGCAGTGGAAGCTTCCTAATTTTTTATTCCCTGTGCCTTCCCTCCTCAAAGGAATGGTATAGTTTGTTCTCTCTGTTCCCCATTTCCTCAAAAAAACCCTATTTAGAGAGAAATTCTGTGCCTTGACCTCTCAATTGTTCAGCTTTTCAGAAGAGTGCAAATGTATCCTGGATGATTTTGTGGGTAACATCAGGCTCTAACATTTGCCAGTCACATGAAGAATGTCAGACATTTTTGATTAGTGGTCAGGCAGCACTTTCTGAATCATCTGAAGGGAAATGTCCAGCACCATAAATCCCATGGTTTTGTATATAAAAGACTTCTCTCTGTGAAGTTAATTGTAATTCAGAGGTTGGATCACATGCTGTGTAATTGAGGAAAGATTAATAATCGTGTAAAAGCAACAATCTTGTATCTGGAAGACTGAGTCATTTGTGCTTTTTAGCAGCTGTTGTGGAGGGGTTGCCTTTAGAAAGCTTAAATTAACTTTACATTATCCAGTGTTTTCATTGTTTTCTAACTATATGACAGCTTTTAGCTTATAGCACCAACATATACAGGAAGGAAGAGAAATGTTTTTGTATTTCCTTCAGCACCCTGAGTCTGGTACTATTTTGTACTGTTTTTTGTTACTATCACAGATGATGAAATAAAGAGTTCACTTAATATATCTGCAAATAGTAATAAGCCCTAGAGAAAGGCCTTGAGCACTCTGAAAGTGTGCTAGATAATCTCAGCCAATTGGTGGAATCACCTGAAATAAAGAGGATTGAAAAAGGCTGAATGCAAACTGCAGTACTTCAGTAAGGGGCTCTGTCTCACAAACACAGGGCAGGAAATGGGCCAGGCAGAGGCTCTGTGGACAAGGAGCCAGTCATTGGCCTTGTATTGTTACCCCAAATATCAGGGTGGGATGTAAAATGGGTGCCCTATCAAAAATGAGTCTAGATATGCAAAGAAATCTTTTGCATGTCACTCAGCCCTAATAATACCCCTGCTCATGTACTGTGTCTGGTTTTGAGCACCACACATAGAAAATCCTGGACCCAGTAGAGCAGGACCAGAGGAGAGCAGTAAGGATAGTCCAAGGTATGTGAGTGCTGACAAAAACTTTTACAGAGCTGGATATAATTAGCCAGTTTAGGAAAAGACTGAGGAGTGCCACAGTAAGTCTTCAAAGGCCCAAAACCCCAGTACAGCACTTCTGGAAGTAAACATAAGAATTGCAATTTAGAGTGGTGACTTTCTGAATTTGATATGGCTGAAGGTGATCAATATTGAAATTTTATGTACAAATTGCAAATATTAATACTTCAGTATATTAATATTACTGTGGTTTTGTGCTTAGATAATAATTTGTCTTTTAAAATGCATTTGCAAGTATTTATATGTTTGGGCACATATATTGGGACTTGTGGTTTGGTTTTTGTGGCCTTATCTCATGCCCTCATCCACTCAACAAGTTTTGAGGAAGGCTGTTTGAATTCCTCTGTGCAATGTGTGGGAGAAACAACAAAAATTCTCAGGAGGTTCAATAACAAACTTTTATTTGCAAACTTCAGATCATTAAGGTAGAATTAGGTACTTGGCAGGCTTTAAGACATCCAAAGTAAGGCACTTGGCAAACTTGATTTAACAAACTTTGTATTCCCTGCAGTGCCCTGCTGCCATGGCCTGCTTCTGCCTTTGACCCAGAGCAACTTCTTCTCTCTGTATCTTGAGATACACGTCTGAATCTTCATTTTCTGCAGATCTCCTCCCAAAAAAAGTAGCAGTTTATATTCATAATAAATTCTCTTTGCATAGAGTTTAAATGTAGCTTTCTCGGGTTTCAAACCTGCAAAAGGATTATTAACCTGACAGTTTATATTTTTAAAATCAAAATAAAAATATTAGGTTACATAGATTGACCTCTGTCCTTAAAGTATTGCCCAGATAATCATATAAACAGCTGAGTCTGTTTTCTTAAAGATTACTCTTCACTACTTTAGAATGGAAAATTCACCCTTTTTTTTTCTTTTGATTTATTCTACTGGTTATTTGCTTTACTTCTGCAGGCTTTATAGGACTTTACTCAGGAGGAAATCAGAGAAATCTCACTTGGGTCTCACTGTGGAAATGAACTTCCAGAGAATTTTGCTATTAGTTTATGTAGTGTTTTTTCACTTAAATCAACAAGAATTGCTGCATTCTTCCTTCAATTTAATATGATTGTATGTTATTTCTGTAAATTGTCTTTGTGTGGCAATTTCAAAGAGAATTTCTCAGTACCAAATTGATGATAGTTGTAATACTGCGATTAAGGCCACATGCTTGCAAATAAGCACAAGTGGGAGGGCAGGATTTATATGAGAGTGAAATAAATGTGTAAGCTATTCATCCTCTCTCAACCCTTCTTCATAAAGCAATAACTTCTGGTTGCTTTTGAGGTTCTTATCTCTCATTTTTATTACTTTATTACTTAGAAACTTCAGATTTCACATCTTCCAAGTTACAGGGTTAAAACAAAAGTGAAGTCACTACCTGGTTCCTTTTTATGCGAGACTTTATCAGGCTTGTTGTTCAATTCCTGGCATACAAGGAGGGGCTGGGTATTTGTATTAAAGAATTAGAGATAACACAAATGTTAATTACATTATTGCTCAGTAATTTTGCATAGGAAAGCTTCATTACAAAGTGAGCTCCTGCTCACCTTAAGAGGAGCAGAAATTCTGATTTACAAAGCCATCAAAACTATGGAAATGCTTGCTTTAATCAGAACTGTAATTATGAGGAAATTTCCTGCAGGAAAATTTACTGGCAGAATAAAGATTAAAAAGATCTGAATGTTGTCTGTCACAGTGCAGCAATTAAATTTTCAAGCCCAAGAGATCCTTGTGGAATGAAAAAATAAAGTAAATCCTCTCCTTTGATTACAGTGGAGAAAGTAAACTGCAACTGTTATTGTAACTTCTTCGGATAATAGTAGCAAATGTCTACAAATGGACACAGACACATTCAATGAATGGATTTAATTCCCTCTCTGAGGCTGGAATTGCCTATCAATGGAGCTACTTGTAATTAACTCCCTCTTATTAAATAATTCTCTTGTCTAGAACGTAACTAAGCCACTAATCTGAAGAACCATTTTCCTTATTCTCAGGGCTGCTGGAGCCCCTGCAGCTGCCCTGTGGATGCTTGTAATATTTATTGCACTTGTCTTTCAAGTAATTTCTATAGAGTTGTTCCTTCCTTTCAGGAAATAAAGGTTGTGTTATCCTTATTGTGAGCAACCTGACAAAGCTTGGCTACTGAATAGAAAGGGGCAGTATGTATTAAGTGAACTACAGGACCTAAAATCTGTTGAGAAAACTGATTCATTTTTTAAAATAATTATCTTAAATAGAGAGATTTATTTTCCAGATAGTGATTTCCCACCAGTAAGAAGAATGATCTTGCGAGGGTAAAATAATGAAATTTGGAACCTTAGGAAGTTGCACTCCCAGACTTGCTGATGCAGCTGAATCACAAGGGCGTGTGGAAATGGCACAGGGCAGAACAGTCCCCGTGTTAGCTTGGGGCCCAGTCTGATCTAATTAACCCTGCTCAGATCAAGGTTAATGAGCCTGGGTCCGGTCCAGCACAGGAGCTTTTGTTTTCAGCTTGCTGGGAGCTGCCCTAAGGCTCCATTGCAGGAGTGCAGCAGAGATGTGCAAGTTATTAAAACACAGACGTGTACCCAGTCTCCAAGATGCTTGTGAGGTTCAGCACAGGGAGAGCTCCTCGCTAATGGCATTCACTCTCCTGGGCTGAGAAACTCTCACAGAGCTCTGACTCTGCAGCCCTTTACTTCCTTCCTGCTTTCCCCACTGTCCAGCAAATCAAAAACTGGATATTAACAAATAAAATGTCTCACTGCTTTTATTTCTCATTTCAAATACTTAATGAAAAAATCAGTTTAGAATAGCTTTCTGTTTTTTCCCTGTAAAGTGTATTTAATAAAAATCACAAAATCTATGCCAACAGCACATAATTTATAAATTAAATAATAGTAATTCAACTATTAGTAGAATAAAGTGGATAGTCTGTCTTCTAAAATTATTTGGATGGTTCATGCCAAAGGGATGCAATTTATTCCACATTAATTAGGATATACACATAGTAAACACAAGGCGTGAAATTATTTTTGTTTTTCCTAGAATATCAAGCTATGGTCTTTCAGACCAGGAATAGATCAGTGTCATAAAACAGTTTAGCAGTAACTTTGCAGTGAATAATTTATATTTTTCTGTCCCTTTGTGCGTCATTGGATTTCCCACGTGTGGCTTTTCCATGATCAGTTTTCTGTATTGCTGCATTTACATTGAAATGGTAAATAATTAATGTCCTCCTTTCTTTCCCAAACCAATGCCCTAATATTGACTGCTTTTCTTCTGGAATTACTTACCTTCATCTCATGGTCCCAGGTTTCTTAGCTCTAGGTGTTTTATATCAGTTTTCTAGAAAGGGATTTTTTTTCCCCCCAATCCATTATACAGTTTGATACTTTGAGTGAATAGTTGCATGCATGAATTTCAAATTCATACATATTTGAACTAGTAAAATGCATTTATTGAAAAGTTTGCAGAGTAAATATAAAAATGGATACTGATTAATCCAAATATAATTTCTACTCTGTATATTTGCTATCAATTTGTTCCACCACATGCTTTCATCTATGTCATGTACTTAAATGTTTTAGCAGAATTTGTTATAAAATGAGTTTGCTACTGAAATGTCAGCTCAATCTCACTTTTGGCTTAGCTATATTGAAAATTGAGAGTAGTGGTAATAATACTTAATGAAATGTCATCTGAATAGCTAAGTGATCGGGGGGTGCTTGGAAAAGAGAATAGATATAACTCTTCTCATTTGCAGATGGGGAAAACTGAGGCCTAAAAATAAGTGAAAACTTTCCCAAAGTCACTTAGGGCTCTGGAAGAAAAGTCAGAATTACAGTAAAGGTGCTTCAAGTTCCATTTCTCAACTTGCCATTGTAGGATCCATTGTTCAGTAAGCAGAGCTTGTGGCAAAGATGTCATGGATCTGATGTAACCCTTTAATAAAGAGAAACTAATTGATAGTAAATCAAATTAGTAAATCAAAAAACTTTACTTGATAGTAAAGTAACAGTTCCACTAGTAAAAACTTCCTTCTAGATTTTACTAAGACTTTTCTCCTTTCAGCTAATTTCTTTCACAAAAGTTTAACATACACATTAAATACTTTTTAGTGACTAAATGAAAATGAAGACACCAAAATCCACATTCAAGGCTTTTTTACCAATACATGGGAAATCTGAAAACTTTTTCATAATTTGTTTTCATTAGAATGTTCTTACATTTCGTAAGCCAGACCAAATCCAACTGAAAAACATAACATTCCCATAGCTCACAAAAGACAAGGGTGTCTTCATGATGTTTTTCTCTTCTTGATTCTTTTCCCAGAACACCAGTGCATACAAAATGCTTCATAGCAAATTTCCCTTTTTATTTACCTATGTGAGCACTTCTTAATGCTGGCCCTTACTTCATGACTTCAGAATTCAGCAAGGTATCAATATCATATACTGAATTTGTATTTGTCTCAGATTTCTGATAGATATATAGTATTTATATGTTTTTCTCTTTAGTGTCCTCCAGGCAGAGTTGTGTGCTGTTCTCTGCCATCAGTCTGTGTGTGTAAGTTCAAAGAGGGAAGCTGTACATGTTTGTGTGGTAGCCCATGTAAGCTGCAGGGTCAGACTAATTTCCAAGCTATATAATATTTTGAGGTTGCATTCTCATTATCACACCCCTCTGGTAACTCTGGAGTAACTTCAGTATTACCTGAATTGTCTGTCAGCAGGACAGAAAAATATTTTACTTCATTGTGGGGTTTTTGCTAGAGAGAGAACACTCATAATTGTGTGATCAGACAAGTACAGCCACCTTTGGTGTTCCAAGTACAACTTGCCCCCCAGGACAATCCTGCTGGCTGTCTGCACAAGAGATTCCTCAGCATGGAAGCAGAGTGCAGTCCTCTGGGGGATTTCCCCATTTATTTTGTTGGATGCCTCCTTTTGATTTTCTCTTGCATATTTTTTCATGTCTGAAATGAGAACTACAAAGCATTGTTTCTTCTGTCGTTTCAAACTTTTTTTCTTCTTGATGCTCCTAGTCTTTTCTTAAATCAGTTTAAACTCCTTCATCCCAAGAGTCCATGAGGAAATCCTTCAGGTACAGACTGATTTTTACTGAAATGGTGAAAGGATTGTGTTGCTGTTTCAATAAGGGGGTAAAAGAAAAGTAGATTTGTTGCAATAGCCTTTTTCCACCCCCCTTCTTTTAAATATATCTGTATTGTTTATTCTTTAAAGCCACAGAGGAAGCTTTAGATGAAAGAGTTACATGCATAAGTTCAAAGCCTCTCCTGGTTGATCAGTATTCCCACAAGAAACATGGGTGAGAAAAGGTGGGTGAGCAGAGTCTAACTGGACTCATCTCATTGGCTTGGCTAAAAGGAAATAATAGGGGGAGGAAAGCTCTCTTTTGTTTGTTTACTAGCTTTCATTTTTATTCCCCTCTAGGCACAAAACAAGCAAACAGAGCTCTATTTAAAAGCAGAGCGTGCCCTTGCTCCCACACATCATCTTTTCATAATCAGTATCTTGGTAATCTTGTGTTAGATTTTCTCTATGAGCATTTTCAAGGATAAAAAAAATCTAAAAGAGCACCTAGGGGAAAACTCTGCAGTCTCAGGAAAGATAATTTTCTACCTGATTGCATAAATAAGAGAAAAAATTGGTGTGTTGAACTTGTATCTGTTAGTATTTAGGCCATGATTCAGATAATTGTTTTTCCATAGGGTCAGGTTTCTATCTGAGCTCTTCAAAGTACTTCATCCCTGCGTGTACGTTCATTATATCATCACAAAATTACATCCAAAAGGCATTGCAATGAACTGCAGTGGATTTCCCCAGAGACCTCAGGAATTAACAGAGTGATCTAGGTTATGTCCTTCGTGGCTTTCCTCAGCCAGTGAGTTTGCTTAATGAAGCTGTGGGAATTTGAAAAGCAGATGTGTTTTTCTTATGCCTTGGGGAATTGGACAATCTTTTGTTGAAATGTTGGGAAGGAGTTGCCTAATCTGCAATTGCCTACCTCAGATTTTCAAGACCTGACAGTTCCAATAGCAGCCTGTTGGAGACACAGTAGTGGAGTAACTAGGTTGATTGCCAGCTTTTAAGTAGTTCTGAATGTTCTGATAATCCTTATTTCTTTATTTTAATAAAGAAATGTATGTTAGAGTTGCTTTCAGCCCTAGGTGATTTGGTGATTTGGAGAAGACTCTGTGATCATGACAATGCATAGCTTAGAAAAGGAACTCTGTCAGAAAATGGTTCAGTGCTTTTAAGCTTTGCTGTACAATGGGCTTTTTTCATGGCTTGTTTGTAGAGATAGAATGTAATTCCCTCAAATATACTTTCCATCCACTTTCAGTACAATAGGTACTGAAATGACAATATGGCATTTTACTAGTTCTGTCATTTGCCACTATTAAATCAGAGGTTTGTTAACAGCTCTGAGAACTGATTATTGAGATTGATGAAGCAATTCAAAGAAAATATCAGTTTGTAATTGAATAATTATCTGAGGTACTGGCAGGTTTTTAACCCTATTTGTTCTTAATATTTATTGAGCTTCACAGAGTGAGGATGAGAATTAAAAGATCTCCTTTGTCCAGCAGCATAGTAGGTTACATAAAATGCACTTACTGAAATTTTCCCATTGCTAGTTCATAATCTTTGCAGCTCTCATACTTAGTAAAAATCACTGTGTCATTTTTGCCCCATTCTTTTGGAAGGATGAAAAACTGCTGGTTGACTTTGCCAAAGCACACAGCACAGATGGAATTGTGCAATGGTTAATGCATCTTGTACCTGTGTGTCTATCAAAAGCAGTAGCAAACAACTGCTGGGTTTATTTACTCTCCCAGTCACCAGCTACTGGTGGATTCAAAAAAGATATTCAGACCAGGCCCTTGGCAGAAAGTCCTGCCCTGTGCTGGCTTCTCTTGTTAGGAACTAAATTCCTGTAATCACAGGTAAGAATCCCCACTGACAGCATCTGCTTTTTGGCTCAGAACTTGAGTCCAGATGAATTTTAGTTCAGAAATACACAGTTTACTCGTTACATAGTCAGTAGTCACTCATACATCCCCTCAGGGTTTTTGAAGGGTCTGCTTCTCACAGTGTCCTCATTATGGAAACTCACCCTGGATGTATAAAAATTGAGATAACTGGTACAATTTGAGTGACATGCCATGCTATTAAAACCAGAATTCTTAAGGAATATGTAAAGGATGGTGGTGAAAGAGAGAGGGAGGCTTATGATTATGCAGAAATTTCATGTTCAGTTCTGCTGATCAGGAACAGCGCTTCACTCCCTGAACTTGTCCCACTGCAGATTAGTGTTACAGAATCAGAGAAAGGGTCAGGTTGGAAGGGACCACTGTGGGTCACTTGGTCCAACCTCCCTGCTCAGGCAAGATCACCATGGAGCACATGGCACAGAACTGTGTCCAGATGGAATTGCTAGAGTCTGCATCCACAGATGAGAGATGGACTAATCCTTCTGTGAGCACAGCCAGCACCAAGGAACCCCTTTCACTCTACTGTCATGGTTCCTAAAATCTACCTACAATCTTCCAGATTTTAACCTTTCTCTTGAGAATTATAGACTGCATTCAACATCTTTTCAGTTATCTCAGAAAGCTTTTAATATAGTGTGATCTATAAGAAACAGTGACAATTTCCTCATTTCACCACCCTCAACCCCAAATACAAGACAGGATACACCCTTGAAAGCAGGCAATTTGTATGGAAGAGTTGGCCTTTGAGACATAGAATCAGAGAGTGATTTGTCAGGTTATCCCACTGACTTGTTTCAAACCAGGTTTGGGAGGGTCACCACTGTTAGAGGAGAGGATTGAGCCATCTCATGATCTTCCCACAGGATGTTCTTAAGGACTGGACTCAAAGTGGTGATCCAAACAAAAATTGCTTTTCACCTTACTGCAACTTCCTAAATAACCAGATTTGCTCTCCTGGTTGTTTGCTGTCTTACTTGACCTGTCTCTTCATTTTTTTACAGTAAATTGTCACTGTTAGATAGGGTTCCTGCTGCCTTTTGGAAGCTGTTCTCCAGACAGACCTTGTGTCTGGTGCAGCTACACGCATCTGCTTTGTGTTCATAGATGCCTAAGGCTTAAACAGAGAGGCTTTGTCACCACCAGGCTAGAACTGGCATATGGCTCTTATGGGGGAGCTGTCAAACCACACAGTGTCTGACTCTTGCTGTTCAGATGAAGTTCCAAAAACAACACTGCCTCTGTGAACAAAGTCCAGTCCACAATTGCACTGCAGAAAATAGTCAGATACAAGATCTTCTGCTCTCTGCCCATGTAAATGCAGTTGTATACACATAAAACACTGTGTGGCACTAACTTTTCTGTGCTTTTATTATTAAATTAATGTTTATAAAACTGACAATTTTTTTTTTAAATTTTAATTTAAATTGTGAGACTAAGAATCTCTTAAGCCAGAGAGGATGTGAATAAGCACAACTGAAAAGCTGAAGCAAAGTGGTAGTTTTGGTTTTAAAGGACTTACTTAAGGGAGGGGACAGAGCTGTCAAAAACTTGGACTTATGGCCTCAGTTTTCAAGCAGAATTGTCCTTTGAAATCAAGGACCTGGGTTTTGATCAATGCATAAAAAGTTACTGCATTTAAAAGTAATTTCACATCAGTAACTACTCTGACATCCTGTCCAGAAGGAACAATTCTTTTAGAATTTGCATTCCTCATTCTTTATCAGGTTGGGCTGGGGGGTGCTGTGAGGCAGAGTTTGCTAAGGTGGTGGGGATGGGGCAGTAATTCAGGAATTGAAAAAGGCAATGCTGAAAATGCTGCTGCTAAAACCTCATGTAAGGGACACAGATCTGACTGCTGTTCTGCATGTTGGTCTGATGGGCAGAATTACAGTCCTTACTGTCAAAACATAAGTCAGCATCTCACAGGGAGGGAACAAGACCAAACAGCTTCCATAAATGTAAAAGCAAATGTAAAATATTTCACTTTATTAGTTCTCATAAGGATTAGGGAGGCAGGGAGCATGTCAATGGAACTGAATAATTATGGCAGAATTAATCTTTTTGACAATATGTGTTTCTCCATTGGGCAAGGACCACTGAGAAGAGGCAGGCTCAGCTATAATTCCAGCCTCCTACTTTTTTATTTCTATGGGTATGTTTTCAAACACTAATCGTGGAGTGAACCTGAAAGTTGGTGGAATGTTTGTAAATTGGTGGGTTAAAGTGGGTGAAGTCTTTAAGAGGGAATAGTTTAATCCTGTACTGTACAAAAGCACAACAAAATCCTTCATTTTGGAGCTTCTGCTCCATTCCAGTGGCCTTTTTTTATTGCAGAAATTACCATAGTTGCAACAGGTCCCAAGTGGTAATAAACTCTTGTTGAATATAGTCCACAGAATTTCCACACACATCTCTCCAGGTCTGTAGCATCCCTACATTTCTTACACTAAGCTTGTTGTGCCAGTCTGGACAACTTGAGTGGATTTGAACTAACTCTTCCAGAGTTTAACCTGTAAGTTCTCCAGAGATTTGTGTGGCTTACAAGTGCCAGGTACGTGACCACGGTAGGACATGTTGTGAGTTAGATTCATGTTTGCTCCTGTAGAGTGCACAGAAAACAGCAATGTCATCTTGCTCAAGTGTTTTAGCAGCCTTGTTCCAATGGGACACATTTGTCAAAACAGAAAGGGCTTCCCACCACATGCAGCAGCCATTATTCTTTGCTGCTTTTTAGTAGTTTCTGTGATTAGCTTCTACATTTTATTGAGCAAAATAAGTTTTATTTGAAATCTTTACTTTCTGATGTCCCCGCATTGTTTGGGGGAAGGAAAACATTTGTTCTGTACAATGAGGACATTTGCATTCTGGGTTGATTTTTTGAATATGGTCCATGGTAGTGCAGCTCCCTAAGCACCTGCTTGCCTTGTTAGCAGATGAGGTTTCTGTTTGTTGTTCCTAAGGAAATAGCAGCTCCTAATGTATTTTGTAATGGAAGTTCTACTTTGCAATGGCTTTTTCCAGAGTGGTAAAACCTCTGAGGCAAAGTACTCCTTTCTGTACTATTTGTTTGCACAGTGAATTATTCTGAAAGATAAACCAAAACTTAAAACTAACCAATGGCAATGTGATGCTCTTCTGAAATAAAGTACACGTTCAATATGAATTTGGAATAGAATGTTACTTGCATGGATTTAATATCCCAGTGGATCAGAGTCTCCCATGTTCTTAATTGTGCTTGGAGAATTTCCTCAAGATGAGGAGCACTGGCTGAACCTGCATTTTAGCCCCATGAAGTTAGCTGTGTAATGAGATTATAGAGCTGTGGACATTTCCAACTACAGCCATAATGCTAGTAGCAATTCCAAGAGCATAGCATGTCTGAAACTGGAACAAAGAAATTGAAAGCCCGGAAATAAATTGGGGACAAAAGTCCCTGATACTTTTTTTTTCCTTGCTTGCTTTTTTTTTTTTTTTTGGTAATCTAGGCACTTAGTAGACCCTGAGGTCTCTTGAGAGTTGTGATGAGGGATTTTGTAAAAACATGGATTGCAGCAGCTAAGGCAGATGAAAATATTTAATGCATAATCACTAATAAATACATTTGTTTTCTTCACACATAAAGTGTCTTGTTTCAAAAACTGGTTCAGTAAAGCACAGGATTATTCTGATTTCTTTGTGCACAGAGGTGGCAGAAAGTCTCTTGCTCCTGTTACAACTGCTTGAGTAAAAGCCCAGTTTATGTAGAGAAACGGTGAAAGAGAATGTTATGTAGAGAAATGATTGGTATTTGCTTACTGCTTATTTGAGACAGTTGAAACATGAAGCAGAACTTCCAAAATCATACAAGATTTTTGAACTTATGTGCCACCATTATTGCCTGGAGTCAAAGAAGTTCTTCCTTGGGGAGTTATTTGCTTGAATGAAAGACTTGCCACTTTCAGGAACAGTAATTGGAGTCAGTTGTTTGTGGTAATGAAGGAGGTCAAATTTCTGATTAATTGGTGGTTTGAAGGGAAAAAGTATTGAAAAACAAAATAAAGGGAAAAAATCTGTTTGAGTGGGAGGAGGACAACAAGTCACCTACAAAGGATCTCAATGGAAAATCTTGACTTTTTAAACATATTGATGAAGCAAAAGGGGCAGTTAAAATCCATACACATGAGTGATGACCCTGGGCCTAAATACAAAGGTACTTTCTTCAGATGTGATAGAGTTCTGCTTTTAATTTTCCATAAGCAGAAGTTGCTGGTCAAAATTTGAGATACTTTGGACTCATGTGTGTCAGGGCCTCCTCTTCAATGTTGACATTTTTTTCTTTAGGATAAAAACAGCCATAATCCAGGAAAATTCTAGGCTTGCCAAAATTTACAGATGCACTGTATTTGCATGTGTATGTGTTCCATAGCCCCAGTATATTGTATTTTCACATTTTTCCATCCTTGCAAGTATTTCCTTGTGAAATTGTCCAGTTGCTGGGTGGCTTGAGTAAGTGCATTGAGGTCCATAAACTGTTTGCTACAGTGATCAGCAGGACAATATATGGACTGAGCTTAACCATTAGGTTTCTGGCCAAAATAGGTGTCTTTGAAGAGACTTTCAGTTGTTTCTGCATTTCCTCGCTGAGAAAATTGTCTCTTGACACACAGGATGAGTTATTTTCCCTGTGTATTGAGTAGGATTTTTTGGAAGAAAAAGTTTTTTTGCCTCCTGTATGGAAAATTATGTAGAACTTTGGGGCAGCTGCCAGGTCACAGTTCATGATCTGTTGAGAGGCAGCTGTGCAGGGCATGAGGGGTTTATGCTAAAGAAATAAAGTCATGTTTGGGAGATTTTGTATGTTCAGGAATGTGTTCAGCTGTAGTAAAAGGAGTTCCTCTAGAGGCTGGTACTGGTTTTCAGAGAGGGAAATGGGTAATTTCTGTAAGCAGCCAATCTTAATATTAACATTGGTAATTTTCACAGGACTAATTGATGTTTTAAGCTTGTTTTGCTGAACCATATGCAACAGATTAGGGCCAGCAATCATTTTTCAAACACAAAGGACAAAAAGAAAATTATATGCAAGGATAGTTCTAGTGTGTAACTGGAGCTGATGATAAGTTTCACAATATCTCGCCACTATGACAGCGACACCATTTAGAGACTGTGACATGTAATTTGTAACAGAAATCGCTACCAACAAGCAGGGCAAACTCAGCTTGGTGAATAATGTGTTCAGGGACTACCAACACATTTTCTGCTGTGGTCTGAGAGTGAGCAGGCTTGGGATGTAGATGTTGCTGGAGGGAATTATGCACATCTGCTCCTGCCAGTTCTGCAGCGCTTCCCAATATCGCTCTGTTGTGCGATATCTATGTGGTATTTTTGACTAACATTGCATCCTGTGGTTTTAAGTCAGAATGGAAGGGTCTTCTATAGCTTTACTCCAGATCTATTACACTACTGCAAATTGATATAATTTACTGCTAGAGTTTCATCACAGAGAAAATCCCACTTTTCAGACTGATGCCAAGGCTCCTCTGAAGGCTGGGGAGCTGGAAAGAAAGAAGAGTGCTGAATGTTGATTTTTGAATATTTGCTGTTAATAAAGCCAGCTGCATTGCTCCAGCAGCCATGTGGCTAACTCAAAGTTTGCCTGGCATCACATGGTAAAAGTGCTTTTCATGATAAATTTCCTCTGCTAACCTCAGCACTTTTTAGTCTCTGAGGTACACTTCCATCTCTGATGACATTGGAATTCAGTTCCATTGGAGTTGTTCTATGCCTGGAGAGGACTGACTGAAAGAATAAAATTATGGTTTCCTAACTGTGTTAAGAAAGAAAATTATCAGACTATAAAACAGCAGCAGTAAACTTCCTATGTTCCCAAAATATTTAATAAACTGATATCTAGCACTTTCAACCAGAAATATGGCAGCATAGCATGAAAATCTTTGAGATAAAGCACACTTGTGAAATACCACAGGATCACATGATAGAGTCAAGCCATGTTTAAATATCAGTAACACAAATGGCCCCAGTACAAAGGACAGGGTTTCTTACAGCAACTGTGTAGCCAGTACATCATACACGTAGATTTGCCCTGAAGCAGGGTACAAATATCTGTCCACCCAAACTATCTGTGCACCCAATATTTTCAGAATCTGAATGCTAAAGTAAGTGGTATCCACTGGGTGGCCAAAATTACTTCACAATAATTAATCTACTTTGAATAATGGCATTTATCTGTTTAGTCCTTAATGATCCCATTTTCTTGTTAACTTTTTCACATGACTACCTTTAAACATTTGTTTGAAATAACTATGAGTATGTATTCAGGTGTGCTGGATTTGGCTGGCTTGATTTTCTTCGTGGTGGCTGCTATGGGGCTGTGTTTTGGATTTGTGCTGAGCACAGTGTAATAGTAAAAAGACATTTTTGTTATTGCTGAGTAGGGCTTACCCAGAGCCAGGGCCTTTTGTGCTGCTCATATGACCTCTCCTGCAGGCACCATGCCCATGTGTGAGGAGAGCAGAGCAGATTAGAAATAAGGGCATAGTTTCATATAGAATGTTTGCAGATGGAATTTCCTTGGCTAAGGAGAATATGTGTTGACCACATGAAGGCAGTTTTATGACCCTTTTCATGCCACTTAGTTTCTAAATAAATACATTGCAGTGCAATCTTGTCTGGAAAAGAACAACAGTAGGTTATTAAAGCAAAAAAGATAAAGAATAAGCCAAGTTGTTGAGCTCTGCACATTTTACATTGTCTGCATATAAGTGAGTTACATTTGCAAGGGGAATAAATACAGAGCATATCACTGATATGCAAGCCTAATTAATTAAATTCAACCAGATAAACACGACAAAGCGTGAGACTCTATTATATCCACCAAAAATCCTGTTTCTTAAAACCTCACACACATAAATACTATCTGGCATCATGCCAGCAAATCTGAAGTGTTCTGGACTACATAATTTATCAGGGGTAACCAAGCACCTTAATCTTCTGTGATTTGACTTCCTAATATGAATAACCAACTTTTATATCTCTGTTTATCCTAAAATACAACTGGATATCATTCCTTTTAAGTAGAGGAGCCTTGAATCTCCTCTCCTTTGGAGACAAACTACTGGCTTCTGTCAACCATTGTACACTGGTAACTCCTCCTTACAAAGACCTCCTTTTCCCAAAAAGTGCTTTATTATACATATGCTTGGAAATAGGTATTTTGAACTCAATTATGTAAGCAATCTGTAACTATGAAGTCTCTGGGAAACAGCTTTAAAAAAAAAAAAAAAAAAAGAGATAGTGAACCAGCTGAAGGCTGTTTGCTTTCTAGGATACAGAGAGCTGTTTTAACTCTTTTTTCTCTAGCTGTTAATTAGTATAGGTAAGAGTCAGTTTGGGGGTGAAGGAGTTACTCGACTCAGATCTCAGTGTCTGTGGTTGTTCACTGCATGCTTTTATTACACTCTACATAGAAAAATGTTTCATGAACCCTTTCAAGTGTGTATCTGCCAGTTTAAAGAATGCTTCTTGTAGCTGCCTGAGCAGTGTTGTGGGATGCACCCATTGTTGAATTGTGTGAGTTGAATGTGTGGTGTTGTTCAGCTGCACTGTGGCTCTGCACAGTGAACAGCAGCGTCCAAGTGTGGAGGTGGAAGGTGACAGGCACAGTCCCTGGGCAGTGGGGATGCTCAGGAGCTGCTCCCCACTGCAGTTGTTGTGGTTTCTGCAGCATGTGAGCAGCCTCAGCCTCGTTGTTGATGGCAGGCGTGCGGGTGGAGGGGGAGGCTGAAGCAGTGCATGCCTCTCGCTCGCCTCTTGCTTTAAGCCTGCAGCGCTCCAGCAGAAAATAGTTGCACAGAACAAAGTTTATGGTGCAGATGTAGAAATGGTCTTGGCTCTGCCCCCGAGCAGGGTTTGGTTTGGGCAGGGGCTTCTGTGACCTGGGCAATATGTTATGCCTGTGCTTTATGAGGCTTGAGGGAGTTGACCTCAAAGAAAGCCTACGACTTTGTCCTTGCCGTTTCTAATATGAAATTACTTTCTCTTTTATTTCTCTTTTCACTTATATACGTACCTCCAGTCTCTTATTCTTTCTCTCCACTATCTAATTATATTTTTTTAAAAGGTGCCATTTTCTGCAGATGTTGAGAGGCATTAGCAGCTCCCTTTCTTTTGGTATCCTAAATAAGATGAACACTCACTGAGAGCAGTATAGCAGTGGGAGGTTAACAATCACCCGCTTTAATCAAAAAACTTTACATTTCAAATGTAATCTACATCTAGGCTGGGGAGAGCTTTCAAAAAGCTGTGATATTGAGCTAAATGGCTGCAGTTTAGATGTTATCATTGGATATTTTGAGTTATATCATAACTCATTTCTTTTCTATGGATACTTTTGATCAAATGGGAAAAAATACATTTAAAACAACTGCTGTAATTAAGATTAAATACTATACATCTATTGTATTTTCAGCTTCTAAAAAGCTATTACATTTTTGGAGTAACTTTCTGTCTTCTTGTAGTACCTCCATTCTTGACCACATCTATTCAGAAAATACACTGGTAACATTTTTTAGAATTTTATTTCTGTTGCTTCAGAATTTGAAAAATATCATATTTTTATTGCCTTTTTAACACCTTGGATTTATAATGGTCCTGTGAGCTGTAAATGAGCACAAATGGAAAAATGGAAAAATCTGTTAGAAGTTCATGCATGGCTTACACTTCACTATCTTCTCTGGCTTGACCACTGAAGCAGGCATCAATTTTGCTACTGATTTTGGAAAGGGTAGGTAGAGTCCTCATAGCTCTGCTCAGACCCTTGTACTTTCAAATTACATGGCTCAGTTCCTCACAAGAGGTTCTTGGTTTCTTCCACACTTGGCTTTCCAGCAGGTGATTTGATCACTGTCTACAAATAAAAAACGCTTTTCACTTTGGAAATTAGGAATTAGTTTCAGGAGCTAAGTACTGGCTTCATGCCACTAAGAATGGACTTAGAAGGATTTAGCAAATCCATCCATGCAACTCTGTTTTAATTGCTCCTGCATTGCTGGGAGTAATATTTTACTGACAAATATTCAAGTGCCACAGTTTAATCTTTATGACTTCTCTTGCTAAAATGATATGTGTGCAAATCATGTTCTGTGCCTGACAAAGCAAAGATCACTCTATAAACCTTCCTTGTCCTTCTCTTCTCCTAAAAATACTTTTAGAGCAATAACTAAAAAAATATGTGTTCCATAATGGGAGTAGCTTCCATCTACACTCTTTTCTATTAATCTCTCTCTTCTGTTAATCCTGTTCTTACTTGTTCTGAGGCTTTGAAGGAGTCAGTGAGCATTCTTTGGGATGAAGAACAGAGTAACAGACCGTGCTATTGCTACGAGGACTCTGCTCCTTTCATGCCATTGAGAAAGGCAGATACTGAGGGAATCTATATTGTGGCACTGGGATAGCTGCATCAATATCACGGTCATGGTGGTTTAATGTTAATAGCCATTTGTCTCTGGGTGAGAGAGATATTGTTCAAAACAAAAATTAATTTAAGTACTTTAATTTTGGTTTCGATTACATGCTTAAGGCAAAAGGGCTCCTGTACTCTGGATAATTTTGCCATTGATGAATCACCTTTGTGATTACTCTGATGACACTTACCTTGTGTGGGTTAATTATATTTTCCTTGTCTACTAACACTAATGTTAGGTTGAGGGGTTTTTTTCCTCCCTTTATTCCTAAAACAGCCTGTAGGAAGGATGTCAGATACCTTACAGAAGTTACCTCGCTTTTCTTATTAATTCAGTTTCAGAAATCCATGCTGACTACTTCAAATCACTTTCATGTCTTATGTTTTATATGTCTAAAAGTAGTCTCCAGGATTATCCACTCCATCAGGGATTGAGTTGTGGTTGACCACCCTACAGCTCCCCAGATCCTTCTCCTTGCCCTTCCTCGAAATAGGAATGACATTTGATTTCTTCCTGTCCTAGGGAGCTTCCTTTGATTACCATGACCTTTCAAAGATAATTGAAAGTGCCATTGTAATGACACCAGCCAGCACCTTTAGCACTTGGGGATGCATCTCATCCTAAATACACCCTCACCTTTTCCCATTTTTATCTACAACTTGAAAGTAACGCTAGTTAATTTAATATATAACTATATCCAAATGGCAACTATTTCAAAGCCATCTTTTCCCCCTTAAAGACATAGTTACACCTCTCTGCTTATCTACTGAGCTCCTGCCCAATGGTGCTTTATCAAGTACAGAGTTTGAAATCTTTGACAAACATAACAAAGAAAGTCAGCAATTTCTCTTACAGCAAGGAGGGAGGGAAGATTGCATTTCTAATTTTATGGTGATAATTATCCTACTGTCATGATTCTGTCTCATGCTTCAGCACAGATTTATAAAGGTGATATCATATGCCTCCTAGGCTGGCTCTCTGAGAAGTGGGTAGAATTCTGTCATTTTACAAGCCTGCAGGGAAGAGCTAATTCAACCAGGTTAGTCATGATTTATGAGCATTTATCCTGATCAGCTTTTTTGACAAGCCTCCCCTTGGGATCCCACTAGGCTTGAGGCAGACACAAAAATCTAGTTTCCTTTCTCATTCTGAGATGTGCAGAACTTTTCAATCCAGAGATTTCCATCTGAACCCTTGGTAAAAGTGACTTGAACTGTAACTGCTTTGGAAAATTTCTAACTACTTCTAACCTGTTTCCAGCAGCTTCCCAGAGCCACTGAATATAGTGTGTAGTTCATTTGTGCTTAGTGTTAGGGGTGCACATTATTAACACAGATTAATTAATTAATTAATGAACTCTTTGAAATGTAAAGAAATGGAAGCAAGAAAATTAAATATTCTCTCAAACAAGCAATTAAAAAAACAGAATTTGGGGCTGCCCAATCTTTTATTTTCCCTGTTTTCCTTCAAGCAATGGATTTTTTAAAATAATGTATAAAAAAAAAAAATCCACCATTGCACACTGAAGAGTTGTCAACTTTGGGGGACACTTGGCAACAGTTTCACAGAATAATTGAAGGGCTTCTATGATGTTCTAAATAATGATTTTCCACCTGGACCTAGTGATGGTTTTATTGCCTCATGTCCACAAGGGATGTTATTTTCTGTCACATTTTTTCTGGTTACTCCCTCCAAGAGTGACATTTAGAAGGAGGTAAGTGTTCATTAGATGGAAGATGTAATTCTGGTGTGCTTAAATGCCTACATATCTCCTGAGAGCACTGGACTTCGCTTTTTGGGGAGGCTGATGAGGTACTCAGCAAATACAATGAATAGTCTTACCACTGTCTCTTAGTACTTCAATAGTCATTTCCTTTCACATGCTTTTCTTTTAGAATTTGGCTTTTAATACTCACTGTGGCAAGTAGCTCTTGTAAAAAAACTTGAGCTGATTACAAAATTCACATGTAAATTGGGAGGGCACGAGGAAACATTTGTTACTTTGAATTTAACAGACCTAGTGAAGTTAAGAATTTTGGCAATATGGTTTATGTTATCATTCCAAATATGGTTTATGTTATCCTCAGTTCTCCTCAGATGTGTATGGAATCTAATCTGGGGAAGACAAGCTCAATTTGAAGGATAATTAATTTGTAATTTTACTTTAGCTCTAAATCTCTCATGTGCAAACCACGACATTTAGGAGAACATGTAACAATGGTTCATGTTAGGTGAAAAGTTCATTGTTAATATTCTGGAGAATGGTGGAAATTCTTTGGTGTCATTTATGTGAGCCTTACAAACGAGGCACAGTTCCAGCAGATTTCACTTCCTCTTGTGTCCTGTGGTGGACAGGCTGGGATCTTCCTCTCCAAGGAATCCTGAGGTTTTTTAGCTCTTCACAGCTCCTTCTAGCTGATGAAGTCTGGAGCTTCAATACCAAGCAGGGTAGCTGGAATTCAGCTTTCTGGAAGGAGGTCAACCGATGTTTCTAAGCAGCAGAAGCAATCATCCATTTAAACTTCTGTAGCTGATGCTTACAACCTTAGCTGTACACTCTCCCTTAAACTGTATCACACGAGAGCTTAGTTGCTAAATAAAAGAAGAGATCTTAGTTAATTAATTAGAGGAAAAACTCTTACTAGCTGGAACAGCTTTTAAAATGCAATAATAACAGCACTTATCTGCCAGGAAAACTAGAGGTGATTAAGTTCCTACAGCCAAATGAATTAAAAGTCAAAAGAATAATGAAGTATGTTTAGCCACATTTTCAGAAAGTGTTAGAGCATAGGTTCACTGAAAGCCTATCTAGATTAATACTGCCAGAAGATTTTCTAGTATTATCAGATCCTCCACAAACACACCTTTTCACCTCTTCATTTGCAGTTCCTATCTTTTAATGGTATTCTTATTTTCAAAAAAAGCATCACTGCTTTTTAGTGGGAGAGTATACACTTTAAAAAATGTTTCAGAGAAACCCATGATTCCCACTCACCACTCAGGCAAGGTTGAAATATTTGAATTGTTATCTATTTTTTGAGTAAAATATGTATTTCTTTGGTTTCCTGGGCACAGTGATAAAAGCATTCCAAATTTTTTATAGCTTATGCAGGCAGCGAGTTTTCCTTCTGAAAACTGCATTTAGCTGAAAAAAGGGAGAGAGAATCAGTCCACAATTGAAGTCCACTTTCAGAGTGTGGCCTTATTTCAATAAAGCTTTTTTCTATGCAGTTTTCATTTACATCTAGAATTAGCTTCTGCCAACCCCTACTTATTGTCATACAAATAATTGATGACTAGTGAAAAATGAAGTATTTTGCCCTGTAAGCCTCACAAGCAAATACCTTTTACTGGAAAAAGCTCATCTTTGTCCCTGATGGAAAACCTCTGCCTCCACTCTTCTCTGTAGCTTGGAGCATTCCTTTTAACAGGTAACAAAGCATCCTGCCACAGTCCAAAGGCTGCCTTGGGGCAATTTAAATACTCCTTTATGGGAAGAAAGAAAGAAAGAAAAGCAGACATTGGCAGGTATTCAGAATCTGATGCCCCAAAGCACAAATTTGCAACTCAGGAAAAATTAGTGTCCTATATCATAAAAATATTGATGTTAATTTTTAATATCCTAAAGTTCAGGGATGTTCAATTCCAGAATTGTGGCTCAGCCCATCAAAAATAAATGGATCATCTAGAAATTGTGGTGACAGATTAATGCTAAGATTATTTATACCACAGTTGTGTTTGATACATGAATTTAGACAGTTTAGTTTGTAGATTTGCCAGTGCTATTTCTCTCCATCAGTTTGGTGTTTGTGTTTATTACAGAGCATGAGGTGCATTCCTGAGTACACAGTGACCTCCTGTTAGCAGTTGTAGCTGAGAAATTGGCTATGGATAATTAGCTCTCTTTTCAACACCTTCTATTCTCAATTGGGGTAGTTCTTTAAAAATGTGATATGGGAAGCCCGGCCCCAGCTAACAGCAAACAAATGACTTTCAGGGCACGTAACTGGTGTGTGTTAAAAAAAAAAACCCAGTGAATTTTGCATGTGCTTAGTGAAGTAGCCAGCTCAGGCCATTGCAGGCAGCAGAGCAGTCCCACCTGGCATGCTGCCACAGCTCCAAACTTCCTCAGTTGAAAGCTGCCATGAATGTACACACTGATAGACGTGGAATTACGTGCTCTGGATGAAATCCTGCTCCTGCTGAAGTCAGTGGCAAATTTCCCATTGATTTTTCTGGAAAGCAGTAACCTTGTTTTGTACACCCAGCCTGTTTTATGTGTGAATCTCCTGAATTACATTATGCTAATGTTTTACCTTGCACACACTAAAAAATGGCACCTTGTAGTCTCTCAATAAACACCAGGTTAGGTCAGCTTGTACACTGCAGGTCCTGCAGATCCAGCCAGGGCAACAGACTTGTACTGGCTTGGACAGTAACACCTACGAAGATTTTGGGGTCTGTATCCTATTTGCATTGATGTTCAAACAGGCTCAAGGTTTGTTCACCACCACTATCAGGACCACCTAGAGACATTCACTTCACCCACTTAAAAATAGATTCAAAGCTTGTCCAAGTTGAAAAGGAATTGAGTTGCAGCTGCATGCTGCCATGCTGATATTGGAGATTGTCTCAATAAGGGGTTGAAGGTCAGTGAGTTTGCCAACACTTTAGCTTTCCAGGGCCCATTGTTACCCATGCTGGTTTATTTCAGTCAAGCCTTGATCTAAATTACTCCTCCTTTTTCTTTAGAAAAGGCTCCTGTCCTGGAAGTGGACCCACCTGTACAGACAATAGTCCCAATGTAATTTCATGGCCTTCTCTGGGTTTCTGTCCTGGGTGAGCCCACAGGAATGAGTTCCTCAGGTATGATAGGCACAACAGGCAATAAAAGGTGTATACAGGGAGACTCACAAAAAAAGTCTACAGCTTTATGAGACAGCTTCAAGAGCAGTATTTGTCAAACCCAGAGAAATGAATTGAAGGCTGTCAGGTGCACAGAAGGACATTTGCAGTGGCAGCAAAACAGAAAGACTATCCAACTAAGGCTTTTGATCTATCAAAAGATGAAAAGTCTCATGAAGAGCAGATGAACAAAACATATTTTGTGCTTTTTTTCCTTTTAGCACTGAAAAGCAAGGAAGATTTACGGATGCCTGCCAGGTATTTTCTTTATGATTAAATGAACCAAGAAATACTTTTAATACTGGTTTAATGAAAACACTATTGGTTTTCTTTATTTCACAATTTGGACTGTGCTTGTCTTTTGTTCAAGTTTCCAGCATAACTTTTTTGTGTAGTGGTGACGGGTTTGGTGCTTTGTTCCCCACCCTGAGAAGTTAGATCTGCATGAATTGAGCTGTACATTGATTGTAACAATCAAAAATCAATAGATAAATGAAAATGGGATATTAGTGTATAATGGTATTCAGTAAATACACTAAACAGGGAAGCTGTCCTCTTTTTGGATGCCAGTTGATTCTGGTAACTATAATGAGCATTTCTTACAAAATGTTATGGAAGGCTAGGGATAAAGTAAAAAGTATAACTAGCTTAAATTCAGGTATGATATCAGTGGTGATCTGTGAACAGCTTTTCATTCAAAATGAACATTGAATGAAAATAAAATGCAGTCAATATTGTAAAAATATTAATGCTTAAGTAGGTAGAAAGTCTGGAATTATTGCCACCTCAGTTCATTATGTTTTTAGATACAGTGCTAATCATGTTTACTTCAGAGAGGTTATTTGCTTCTATCCTTCTTTAACAGCCCTGGCTTATGTCAGATTTTAAAAAAGAACAAAACAAACAAAAACAACAAATCAACAAAAAAGACCCCACCAAAAAAAGCCTCAGAACAAATCTTTTTAAAAAGGAGCTTCTCCAAAATGGGAGCTGCTGTAAAAATGAAATATACCAAAGTATCTCATATGTTGTAGTTTGAATTATTGTGGACTTATTTAAGGGAAACATAATTGAAAGAGAAACTTCCTGAACACACCTAATTTCTTATATTAAAAATGATTACTCATCTTCATCTTAATCATCTTTTCTTCATTTATAAATAATCAAGGTTATGATGTGCTGAAAGGAACAAGAAAAATGTCAAGTTTGGCATCCTATATTAATTTAATTCATTCAAATGAAGAACCACAAAAACCTCTTTTCTGCTGTAGAAGACAAATAAAGACAAAAGCAGAAATAACAGTGCTGAAATATTGCTAGGTAAATGAAGCTAGATTGAGCAATGGTCTTTGTTTCCTCAGTTTGTCACAAACTCCTAGTATTGTTTAAACAAGGGGAACATTGAGCATTGTTTTCTCACTTCTTCAGAGATGTACATGGAAATGTGGCCTGGAAAAGGGCTTGAGCAGTGGACTCCAAAGTGCACTCCCAACTATTAGGGTATGGAAGCAAATATTTTATGTATCATTAATAAAATATTTTTTTAGTTGTGCTTATTTCACCTTTATCCCATTCACTTTTCATTTTCTTTTTTATGTATGTTTTTATAATGTAAGTAATATGTCAGTAAAGTATCACATGTACATTATTTACAAATATATGGGATGCATATTGAAAAAAGTTTACTGATAGCAGAGTGAGATCAAAAACTATTGATCTGGAGAGCAATTATCCACAGGGCAAGTCCACACTGGATGTAATTTGACATCATACAATTGTCTGGTGATATTGATCATGCACAGTTGCATGCAGAACAGGTGCAAATGGAATAAAATCAGACTCAGTGCCTGAAGAGTTTACAGAAAGGCTCCTGGTCATTTTTAGAAGATAAGGATAAAGATGTTAGAAAGGTGATAGGAAGGTTAGAATGCAAGAAAGTGATTTTCAACTCAGAAAAATGGAAAAAAAAAAGTTTTAGGAAAAATAATCCAAATGATGAACAGTAACACAAGAAATCTGTAAACCAGTTGTGCAGATAGGGAGTTATTAGATAAGGGAGGGGGGGTTGAAATTTGAAACAAAGCAGCACAAATGGTCAGAAGGATTTTGAGTAGTACTGTGGATATATGCATTATGGAATAAAAATTAATCATTTATGCTGACTTGGCTCCAGTGTGGCTCTGTCTGGAAAATTGCATTTTTCCCAGGGTATTACTGTATCAGAAACCTATGAACACCAAAATGGAAGAGGTTTAGGACCAGTAAACTACTATGGGAAAGATAACAGTTATGAGATTATGTATAGAAATTAAAAGATTTATTAAAACACAACTCTCTAGCAAAGGAAAGGATGAGAAGCAGACAAAGAAGAATAGGGTGAGGTCATATAGCTTAAAACTTTCTGAGTGGCTCTGTGAAGAGCAGAAGAAATGAGAGGAGTGTTAAGCAAAGAAAAATAATGATGACTTCTATATAAAATTCTTAATAACAACAGATGATGTTGAACTAATTTTTCATAACATTCCTGTTACTATGTGTTTCCCAAGAACATAAAAAGATGTTTCAGAGTTTAATGTTTCAGAGATGGACAGTAGCTGAAATAGCACAAGTTTCTGAGATCAATAGGGAGTCTGTCTTAGCACTGGATTATTTTATATTTTTAGTTGTATATGTATATGTATATATATTTTGGAAATATATGAGACACATACACTGAAGTTATTTAGATGGTGGCTCCATGTCATGCAAGGATGACAGAAGCACTCAGTCCATTGTTATGGGTGTGCAGGCACACTGGGATGGTGGGTTATGGCAATCTCTGGGTACTGAGCCTGCCTGGAAATGCTCCTGTATAGTGAGGTTGTTATCTAGGGGCTTGCTATGAGCAAGGTGAAGCACCTGTGCAATTGTTTGGTAGGATCAGCACAATTATTTTTTCACAGGGAATTGCTTTCCAGATCAGATTCAAGGTTGCTTTTTATTAATGATTTGTCTTTCTTTGACCTCAAGAAATTCACTTTTTTTAAAGAGCAGTTGAGTCCTGATGTATTTTTCAGCATGAAGTACAATTGATTTAAAATATAAAATGAACAACCCTGAGTGAAGCACCTTTATGAAATGATGTAACCCTTTTCTAGTGCTTTTGAGTCATGCTATTTCTGTTGTTGCACAACTCTCCACAGAGCTGCCCGAGAACAGTTATAATATGGTTTGAAGGTCTTGTGGCTTTTGTAATGTACTAGACAAATGTAGACATTAATCAAACCTAATCTGCTTCTGCCAGCAACTTCTTCTTACCCCTCTAAATAAAAACAGCCACAAACACACCACAAAACAAGTCAGCTTACCTTCTGCAGTTCTTGTGTCAACAAACTAAAATCATTGCCCAAAGTATGTCTCACAGAACTGCCACCCTAACGCTGATCCCAAGATCCTGGTTGTCTTCTGCCATTATGTTGAACATGCTGCCTGTGTCTTAATTGGCTTTAAAGGCTTTTTATGACATAAAATGACAAGACTCACACTGACACAGTTCTGAACTCAGAATGCAGATAGCCAGCCACAAGAAACTGAAACATTAAAAAGCTTTCTGCTGTAGGCACCATCAGACACTGGAACAGGTTGTCCAGGGAGGTTTTAGAGCTTCCCTCCTCAGAGTTACTCAGAACCTGAGTGGACTCAGTCCTGAGCAACCTGCAGTGAAGACCTTGCTTTGAGTGAGGGAGGTTGGCCTGGGTGATTTCCAGTTCCCTGCCAGCCTCAGATCTTCTGTGATTCTACAAAGAAGCCAAGTATTTCCAGCAAGCAAATGTCCTGCTCTACCAGTTGTGGTGTTTCTAGTTTCTGTATGATCTCTGGTACAGGGTCTTGTACCTCTCTCTCATTTAAATCATGTACTTATTGCTATGAAAACCTGACTTGGTGTTGAAAATGGTGAATTTCTGTGTTCACTTTAGATTTCTAGTAGCAGCTAAGCAGTGGTCAGAAGATGATCGTGCTACATACACAGTCTTCTTATTATTGACTGTGTAGCAGATAAACTTTAGTAAAGAACATCCTTAAGGGATATTTTGGATGAAAGAGCAGTGCAAAGACAAAGTGATATAATAAAGTGCTGACCTTTATTTCACTGTTAGAGACTCTTGTGTATTTCAGAATCTCAGAAAGAGAAAGAACATGAGAGCTGACAGTTGTATTTAAATAAATTAAGTAATAATGCATAAAATAATTGTATGTAATGCAATTAAAGAAACAGCTTCAGAATATTTTTTTATTTTTTGCAGTGGATTTAAAAAGATGCAGAATGGTAATACGAGGAATCATTTGCCTAGGAGCACATGGTTAAACTGAATTTCCACTGCAAGTCTTCATGCAGGATCCTAATGCTTTCTTTCCCAATGCTCTTGAGTGCTCAATTTCCCAAGCCCACAAGTCATTCCAAAATAAGTTCTTTTGGAATGACCCACATGCCCTCAGTCTGGATGTGTAAAGGACATTTCCAGCATTTCAACCTGACATGCCAAAGTCCACATTGTAACAATTAAACTGGCTGGAATTAGGTTTTCTTACAGGAAAAGGTGTTGTGAATTTCAAAGTTTTGTAAGTTCATGAGATCCTTAGATTCCTTGCAGGTTTTAGATATGTCCTCCATAATGGCCACAAAAGAACCCAAATTAAGAAAACTATAAGTGAATGGGACCCCTCAGACTAATTCCACAAGGGAAATACTCTACCTATCTGAGAAACCTTTTCCTTTCCCTGCTGCCTCAGGCCAGAATGATTAGGACATACCTCAATACCTGAGAGGGATAATGCTTTACCATTTCAAAGCATGCACCTCATAAGTAGTGCACACTTCTCTTTCATTTTCCATTTGTATCCCCGTACTCTTGCCTGTTTGTAACTAACCTTCCCACTCTGCAGATCCAGGGAGTATCACATCTTTCCTTTCCCTGATTTACAGGACAATATTTTGAGGGAATATTAGCTTCAAAGGGTAATGAATGTGTCAGAGTGTGAATCTTGTATTTTGATTTTAAAAAAGTGAAAGCTGGATAGAGTGGAAAACCATAAATCATTGTTTACCAAGGGTCAAGTTGGCAGAATTGAATTGTTGTACATATGGCTGGAAGCAGCTGGTGTGCCAGTCAGGAAGGAGGCATTGGCTGGCCAACTGTTATTTGAATTAGGTATTACACATCCTGGTTTTGTCCAGCACAGATGTCATGGAGACACACAAAAAAAAGATGAATCCCCTGTAGCAAGTGAGGGAAAGGGGGAAATGTATACACCCAGAAGCTTTATTTGTAATACTGCATACAGAATGAATTGGCTCTTTTCATTCTGAGAAGTGAGGAAAAATACTCCCATTTTGGAGGCTAGAAGTTTAGGCACAGCTGCATGAGGTCACCTCATCAGACTTCACTGGTTATGTGCTCCAAAGCAGGAGAGTAAACCCCAGTCTCCAGAGTCCCAGATTACTGTGGAACACTTAATGAACCACAGGCTAGTGTCTCAGTTGCTTGGTAATTCTGTCCAGCTCTACTCTAGTCCCATGCTTGGGGTGGTTTTCCACATAAATGTAATGATTTTTCACTGGTATTTTTCGGATCTGAGCTAACAGATACCTCAAGAACATTGTTGAAAATTGTCTTTCTGGAAAAAAGTTGTATTCATAAATGGGGACTATTAATTCTTTCTAAAGGATGAGTTTGTCCACTTAACCTATTACTAGTATGCTTTGAGTATTCCAGTGTCTGCTGTGGACATGTGAGTTAGTTAATGGGAAAGGTCATTAATGGGAAAAGTCAGCACTTATTACCATTAAAAACTCATTTAGATCTGCTGATCCCCTTGGTGGTGCTTTGGTTCTCATGGCACACTGGGTTTTATGCTCCTTTTCAGTGTTTGGAGCCAGGGGTGTTTCATTGCTCCTTTTGAAAACTAGTAACAGCACTCAAAGGATGAGTTATGTGCCATGGTGCACGTAGATCATTGCTGCTACACCTGAACTGCTCTTGAACCTCACTCCACATTCCTCCTACTCTTTTAACTCTTACCAAGTCTCTGAAAAGGTAGAAGAGCTGTGAAATTGAAGGTTTTTGGTGTGGCTGCCAGATAGCTTTCTTGGCTTCTTGCCCAGCTTCCAAACTAACCTTCAGATCCCTGCATATCATTCCTGGTGGTCACCTAACAGGACAGCCAAGGTTCAGGTATTGAAGGGAGCCTGGTCTGCATTGTGCTGTCAGCAGGCAGTGGGTACAAGCTATAGAAAGGTATAGCCACAGTATTTCCTGTCCATTTGGATCTGTGAGTTTTTTCCCCACTGTGTTTTTTTGAAAAGCCATTTGCTGAGACTGACAGAGAGATACAATGATGAGACATATTTGTGAACTCTTCTGGGTTAATCAAGTGTGGAAGTGAGCATGAGGGCAATATGGGCTCAGCTCCAAATTCATACATATTCAGGTAATCTCTGTGCCTTGAAGAAATGCTTGAAAACGTGTTTTTAATCATGCAAATACGGTTCTGTAGTGACCATATTCATCCACAGTTTCTATGAACCTGAAAAGTTGTGCTTCCTATCAAGTACCAGAAATTTCCTTGTGTATCCCAAGAGAAAGGCATGGTTAACATAGGATATCTTTTTGCTGCCAGGCTGACCTTACTCGGCATTCCAAATCAATAAATCACAGACAGACATTTCTGTGTCACCTTTCTCAGGATATGAATCCTCCTACTTGCGTGAGCATTTCTATTTTAGAGCATTGTAACCTACACAGGCAGGTAAATACTGCACTCAACACCACACTGCCACTTCCTGAAGAACGTGGTACAGGCACTAATGCCTGCTCTTTCTGGTTTGTTCACTTGTCTCCTCTGCATTCAGGTGGATGAGGTCTGCTTGGTTTAGCACATTCTATTAAAAAAGCAAGGTTAGAATTTCACACCGTGTGAAATATTTAAGCTTGTGTGTGATGCTGTGTATTAATAATAGCGTATTGATATTAGCCATAGGAATATAGGTGTGTGTCTTTTTTTGTTTCTTGACAGAATGTCCTACATTATTATTAATGAAAACAATAATAAAAATCTTCATTCAATTTCCAGCAGAGAGGATACTTCCTGGTTTTGCCATTTTCGTCTGCCATGTGAAAGATAAATAAAAAGAAGATCCAGAGTCTAAATCTAAATTACTCTATTAGAGGGAAACTCATTACTATGACTACCTTAAATGTATTTTTAAGTGTGTATTTTTTTATCTATTTTTCTCTTTTTTCCTCCCCCCCATTTCTCTGAATGTTCAAATCACTGTTTTGATTCTGTGGAAGCACCTGCAAATTGTACAAAATCAGACTCAAATTATAGCTGTCATATCATTCTCATTAGTCTGTGTCCCAAAACAATTCGATGTACTAATAGAAATGTAGACAGCCGAAATTGATAAAGGTTTAATCTGGATGATTTTTGAATTGCTTTCCTGGCAAACAAGACTGAAATAAACCAAGACTCATTTCTTCCATATGAATGAGTATGATACTCCCTGCAGGATGGTTTTGATTCTTGAGTAGTTCTATTCCTAATTTATATGTCATTCTCCAGAAACAAAGGATGGGCCAAAATTGACAATTGCCTTGTTTTAAACTGTCATGTTTCTAGCAAGCAGCCAGCCTTGCTCAGCTGACAGCAGCAGCCAGAAACATTTCTTGCCAGAATCTCAAGGCTTAATAATGAGAGGAAGCACTTAAGATTCCTGGTCTAGGGAAAGGTATCCCTGCCCATGGTGGGGTGCTGGAACAAGATCATCTTTAAGGTCCCTTCTAATCCAAATCATTCTGTGATTCCTGCATGAATTCTAAAGTAGTATTTGCTGAGTGCTGCCTAAATATGTATATTCATCTGCTTAGGTTTGCTTCTATTTTTAATTCCTAAGGAAGTGAATATCTGCTTTTCAGAAATATCTGACCTTAAGCTAGGTTGATGTGTGACTGAGGTGCACAGATGGGTATCTGTCATAGAATTACAGCTTTCAAATGCAAGGACAAGATCTGCTTTCAGAATCAATTGATCACTGAGGTTTGTACTCCTTTGGGGTTTCTCTGGAAGGTTATGTCAGTATCACAAAAATGCAGAATGCGTTTGGTGCAAATGACACCCGATTCAGGCTGCTGAAATACATGGGCAGAAAGTTTCATGGCTTATTCCACACAGCCACTGGATTCCTCTCAGTGAATTAAACAGAAGAATTTCTAGTTTGAATAGATTATTTTAAAAGTATATTTTAAATCCTCATACTATTTGTTGTGTCCTAAAAGACATTTTTGTTGACTCTGCACCTCCTTTAACTCCTCTAAATCTAACCTGCCCTTCATACTGGCAAAAGGGGTCAATTTGAAAATGTCTGCTTTTATCAGTCCAGCTGTAGAAGATTGAATTAACAATACAAGCCTAACAGAGGTTCTTGAACTGCAAAAACTAAGCCAAATACCAGTTTTATCAATTTGCTTTGGAAAATGGAAACACTAATTATTTATGGAGTTGTGCAGTATTTCATGACATGCAATTTCAATTCTGACAGATCACATAATTATACTATGGGGGATGGGATTTGCAAATGCAGGGTACTGATCTAAGCCCCTTCACACCATAAAAGCTTGGATGGTTGATAAGAATTAAGTTCAATTTTTTTTTTCCTTTCTGATCTCTTTTCTCATAAGTTTTTATGAATTATAGATATGTTCATGCATGTGCACAAGTGTAAGAGAGTGCTCATTTTCTTCAGTTTTTTTCATTATGACTTTCATTGAAATGACCTCTATGATACAGAGTCTTGAAGGGAGTAAAACAGAACAAACTTTCTGTACATATATTGGAACATATGGAACATATAAAATAATGAGGTCTTCGATGTCTTTACAGCTTCAGTGGTGTCTTTTTTGTCCAGATAAAAAGCTCCAAATAACACGGAAAAAATAACTTGTTCTGAAAGTTATTATTTTTAATGTTTATACTTTTTTTTCATCACAGATATTCTGACTGCCATTAAACCATGTTCCCAAGCATCATATGTACACACCTTTTAAACAGGTCCCCACCACATCCCTGGGCAGCCTGTTTCAATGCTTGGCAACCCATTTGGTGCAGAGATTTTTCCTGATATCCCACCTAACCTTCCTCTAGTGCAACCTGAGGCCATTTCCTCTCATCCCATCACTTGTAGCAGGTTGCTGATCATTTCCCCTTGGATTATGGGGACTTCATTCTGCTCCCTATCTTTGTCTTCCAGTTTAGGAAGGTACCTGACAACAACTGGTTTTACTGTTAAGGACTGAGACAAAGAAGACATTAAGTACCTCAGCCTTTGTCACTGTGTTCTCCTGTGAATCAGTATAGGATGAAGAGCCTCCTTAGCCCCCCTTTTGTTGCTAATATATGTATACAGGCATTTTAATTGTCTCTTATGGCAGTAGCTGAATTAAGTTCTAGTTGGACTAGAGATTTCCAGTGCTCTGCTGAACCTTGTAGGAGCAATTCCACATAACTGTATTTTTCTTAGGTAAAATTATAGGGGGCATGTTTTAAATGAGTGTCTTCTTTCTTCCATTTGTATTAAGTGTGACCTACCTTAACTTATGCAGTATCTTGTCCCAAGGTGAAACCAAACAAAATAAAAAGAGCAAGAATATTGTCTTTCTAAAGGTCATGTCTCTTATGATTAATGTGCTGTTTTGAACACAAATATCACTTAGCAATTATAATGTGAATGCAACTACCAAATTTTTAAGAGAAAAACAGCATGCCTGTGTATTTATTTAGAGTTATGCTAGCCAAAGCCATTTGGAGAATGAATGTTTCCCCTAGGTATCCACACTTTATTTACAAATCAAACAAAAAAAGTTGTAAAGGCCATGAGTTCTTTTGTATTTTCACATTCCAACCTGTGATTTCAACCTGACATTTCCCATCTGCCTTAGATGAGTAGCCTCTGTGCTAGCTTTTATTCCATTGTAAAAAACATGGTTAATTATGTGGAAGGTGAAAGCGGAATGCTCATAGAATAAGGATGAAGGCAGAAGGAGCTATGTGTCTTTGGTGATTGTAATTACTTTCTTTTTTTAATTTTTTTCCCCTTTGCACAGCCTGAAAGTGCTGCATGGTCTGTCCTGAAATGCCAACTGCCTGTCAATGTCATCCATCAAGGGTCGAGCAGGGACTCGCTGTGACAGACACTCTGCCTTAAAGGCAATTACCCTAAACCTTGTAACACTGAATTAAGCATTGGTTATAGAGCAAGACCCTTAAGGGCAGCATGGAATGCGAGGTTTGGCTTCATACTTATTCTGCAGCTGCTTTATTTACACTTTGCCATGTACTGATGACATAAATTAATCTGCTTGCTCTCCTTGGATTGCTTGAACTGTCTGTACTGATCCCAGAGTGGAGTTACCTGGCACAACAGCAAACTGCATCCATGTCAGTGTTCCTGATATTGGCAGCCAAAGGAGCACAGGCCTGGATCTCAGGCAGCATGCCTCTGTCCCTGCCTCTGGGTGACCTTAGGGAAATTCTTTGTTGGCTCCCTGCTTCAGAGTCCTCTCCCCTACCTAGAGAAATCCAGTGTACCCGCAGCTGGATAGCTGCAACAGATACAACTCATCCCTTGGGGCCTGTGATTTAAAACTAGGTTTTCTCATTCTTTAGTAATTTCACAGACTATCACAAATCTCTATTTTTTCAGTCATACATTTAAAAATCAGAACAACCAGACTGGGGCTGGAAGGATTAATATGTTTCCTTTGATACTAGAATTCTAGTGTTTTAGACTGTGCACTGCATTTCTTTTCTCAAAGACTGCATATAAAATGCTATTTGCTGACTTCACATCTATATAATTAAAGCAAGCCAAATTATCTGAAGGATTCTTACTGGTTTAGCTGCTCTCCTACATATTCACTTTTTTACACCCATTAAAGATTATCTCCTAACTTTCCCTTCTAGACTAAATATATAGAAAAGTTAGAGAAATTATCCTATTGCTAATTTATAGAAAGAAAAATTGGGAAAAAATAGGGTACATTTGATTTTTTTTTCAAATTCAGTAGTTATCCAAAGAGCTATGGATTTTTTAACTTGTTTGATCTGTGAATGCAACCAAATATTTCTTATCTCTATCAGATGTTTTGTGAAGCTATGCTTTTTTCCTCTGCACTGTTTTGAGCACATCACAGTAATGGTCTCCTTCCTCAGGACCCTTAGCAAAGAAACATAAGGATCCCTGGTCATGTACATCCTACTGCAGATTTAACTTTGAGATTGCTTTCTTATCCTAGTGAGGAATTGCATCCTCCATTTTTAGTGGGCATTAAATATTGTACAGCTCTCTGTGAGCAAGCATGCAGCCCATATTCTTCAGGATGCACCACATTGCTAAACAAAGTGCCTCTGCACGACTTCAGTGTCAGAGGTACAGCTCTGCTTCTGCCTGCCCCTGCCTTTCTGAGGCACAGGTACTGTAGGAAGTACTGGGCTTGTCAGTAACACTTCTAACACCTCCAGAGTAAACAACCAAACACTGGTAATGCAGTCTGCTTTCATATTAAAATGGGCTGAAAGGGGTTTCTCCTGTTTTGAAAGCTGGTCTTCCACAAGAATCTGTTTGTTGGCAAATGTGCAGTATTGTCACGCTGCTTTCTCAATGGGGAATGCCATGGATGAATTGAAAGCAATCAGGAATCCAAGGATGACTTTAATGGCACCAAGTATGCTGGATAACCTGGAGCTTACCTCAGCCAATGGCAGAGGTGGGGACACTCTCCTATGCACTGAGCAGGAGAGCACCTCAGCTGGACCCAGTGGTTGCTGAGATTGTGCATCCAGCACCTCTGCTGACTTGGGCAATATTTTCCATATTGTAAGAAGAAACTCTCCAAATAGCAAGATTTGCTACTATGTAAATGTGAATCTTCGATTGATTAGAAGAAATTAGAAAAAAACGTTTCCTGATGCACTTTCACAGTTAGTTTCAGAGGTAGTTGAAGCTGCCTGTAGCCTTTCTGAACTCTGTCTCTGCACTTTGCTGAAGGGTAGCTGCTTTGTTTGTTTGATAAGACTCCTGGAAGTGCCAATGTAGAAGAAGCTTTCAGATGTGGGCATAATTTAATTTCTGTATGGAAAGTGCCTTGAGTCTTCTTTAACTCTGCTCAGACTGAAATTCCAGGTAGTGGTAGAAAATGCAACTTCATATTCTCTGTCTTGTCCTCTTACCAGATTTGTCTGATATTATACTGGCCTGTAAGGAAAAATGGAAGGAGCTGGATTTTAGCTTAAAAATCTGAGAGATACAGCAAGCTTTAAATATTTCAAAAGTTTCTGCAAGGAGGAAGAGGAACAAACTGTTCTCTTCAAGTTGTGAGGCAAAAAGTAATATGCTTCAACTGGAACAAAAGCAGATTTAGGAGGAGCTTTGTAGAAAGAATGCTCCAGTGACAAAGATAATTAAGCACTAGAATAGATTGCATATAGAGGCTGGGGAAGCTGGAGTTTTTTAGAGTGGTTACAGAACCATCTGTCAGAAATGCTTTAGTTGATTTGGGGCAGGTGGATGCACCAGCTGATCCACTTTAGTCTTTCTTACTCCTTCCTAGGATTTAGCAGTAAGAGCCTAAAGAAAGGGGAAAGACTACTCCAAGCATCCACAGCAGGGTAACTTTCATATTCCTGTGTTGAAAATACAGCTGTAAAAACAAATTTTGTCACAGGCTATGCAGCTCTAGTCAAGCAGTCAAATATTCTCTGCCATCTTCCCATCAGGCACTTCTTGATTGCTGGATCATTTGCTTTAAAGTAATAAGGGATTTTTTCTGAGTATTTGTTGGAGAGATGTGCGTGGGTTTGATTTTCAATAAAGTATTGTCAGTTTGAAAAGGATTGCCATTATGCACATTTATGTTAAGTTAAGGAATGGGATAGAAATTCTCATCTCAGATCACATGGTTTCCTTTGCTTTATATTTTGTGACTTTTGAGTAATAAAATTACTTGATGGCATAGAGGGCTAATCTAGTCTGTTCTTCCTACAATCAGCAAACAATTTTTAACTGGAGGTGTAGGGGTTAGTGAGTCTTTAATACCTACATAAGTCACACAGTGTTAATTTAAAAAGTTAATTTATTTAATTTCACTAGCAAATATTCTGCCTCCAGGAATTATCCTTTCTGTGAAAACTGTTCTGACTGTTTTCTATTGTCTATTAACATGATGCTTTGAGGATATTTTCTATGAGAATGCTCAGACTTAGAGCTGTGCCCACCTGCAATGATATAACTAGAAAAGCAAATTGCATTATCCTCTCAGTAAGCATTTTAGTTCTTTATTGTTTTAACCTGAGTTCTTGCAAATCAGCCAGAGCAATCAGTTTTAATGACTCCTCTAACACAAAAACAAACAATAATGGAAAAGCTCTGCTCTTTAAGTTCAATCCAGAACAAGAACCAGAAGAGGCATTGCATTTTCCCTTCATCAAAACCTCTGATAACCAATTCTCATTGCTTGCCCTGTGCTGGAGGTTGTGAGATTCCTGAGCATATGAACAGTAAAGCCCACAAGTTGTTTTTCAGTGTTTGCTGTGAACAGCAGTAATGCAGCAATCTGCTCAAAGGACTGCACCAACAGTAGGGAACAACATGGCCATGGTCCAAAATAATCTGATTCTGGTCATTACATATTTAGTGATCCCCAAATAAGTTTGCATCAATTAAGGGCTCAGTTTGCTTTCACTGAATCCCAGTGCATGACTTCTCAGCTTAATTCAGCTGAGCCATCCCTTCTGCCAACCACCCATACAAAAATGTATTTCTCTGAGATGCTTTGGTTTTTTAAAGGAGAGAAAATTTGGAAAAGCTTTAAGGACTGGGTATAAAACCAAGATGACTAACTGACTTTTCTGATTGCCAGGCATCTGCTCTTTCCAGTCGTGGGGAATTCCCTCAACAGTAGTGCTGAGAGCCCTAAAAAGGAATGGCAAAGCCAATTAATTGTTTGGATCTGCTAGTATTCTCTTTTTCTCTGTAGATAGAATGTCTAGATTCATGAATTTTTAAGATTATAAATTATAACCATAGAATCATAAAATCGTTGCAATTGGAAGGGATAACTGGAGGTAATCATCCAAATCTTATAGATTTTCTAAAAATAATGGGTTATAGTAACTGCATTCTAAATCTGGTAGCTTATTTAATTGTTAGATGACCATAAGACAATATTTTGTAGATTTAAGGCCAGGAGCCCTGTTTTAGGGAGAGGAGGGGAAAGTACATCAAAATTACAGCCTAAAAGCTGGAAATAGGGGAGAAGAAGAAGAGAACGAGAAAGGACATTATTCCACCTGAGAAGTAATAAGGTGCAGGGAAAATGGACTTATTCTTTCCAGCTATACCAGTTGCTCTAATAATATAGCACCTCCTCCCGTGAGCAGTGGCTTCCCTGTCCTGAGAACAGTGGTGTTACAACACTGCTGCCTCAAAAACAGGGTTTTTAACCCTGCACTCTAACAGTGGTTTTCATGTTGAACAGCCTCAGTAATAACAGTGTGTGCTATTTTAAACACAGCAGCAGAAACAAGCTTGAAGCCCATTTCCTTTCAGACTTCACTCTCCCTGCTTCCTAAGCCACAATACTCCAAGCAAGTCCCCATCTCTGGAGAGGCAGCATTTCTGCAGGTGGTTCTAATGTGTGCATGTGTTAATTGTTCAGCTGCCATCTGCCAAATAAAGCCTGATGACCAAAGCCAGCCTGCCTTGCTCACTGCTTTGAGTCTCTTACCTGTTCAGGTGAGGATCTTTATAAACCCTGGAGGAACAGCAGTGCTGGGCAGAGGTGATAACAAGTTGAATGAAAAGGCTTTCTTTCCAGAGGACATCTTACTAAACATTTTTTAAGAAAAGCATTTCCTCCTAAACATTTAGTGTCTGCACCCAATCACAGTTGCTATATGAAATCTGTATCCACTACCAATAAAATGTTCTATGTAATTCTGGAACAATTCCACTGGTGGTGGACCAAAGCAAATTTCAATGCCATAAACCATGATGAGACACTTTACGGAGAATAATAATTTTTTTTCCTAATTGATTGTTTAATTAAAATATAAAGATGCTAATCAAGTCTCTGTGGCAATGTAAGAAAATTTTGAGTACTAATAATTAGCTATTTGGTTAAGTTTCCTTCCCATCATGCATCTCTGCATGAGCCTGCCATTAACAAGTAATAAAGTACCAGTACACAAAAAAATTGTGGGTTCTTCAGTATCTGTAATGATTACTGAGATATATATATATATAATTTTATTGTTTTAATTAAAATCACCACAAATTAAATTATTTAGAAATTTAAAGAACCTCTGAGATAAAAAAAAATATTGGAAAATATACAGAATAATGTACTTATATTTAAGAATTTTTTTCCATATCATGGTGCTCAATACATATTTTATTTATTTGTATGGTTTTTTTTCTTCAGAAAGGAAACATCTGCGAGATGAGAGACTGCTTGGAAAGGAAGGGACACTCTTCTGACAAAAGTGCAACATGTCAGAGACACTTCTGGTGCACAGAGGGGATTGTAGAATCTGCTAAAACCCAGAAAGTGACTGAGTCAGTATTAAACCAAGGCTAAGAGGATTTATTCACCAAAACCAGAGTAAGATCTTCATTTCTAAGTCCTCTTATGCTTGTTGTTTGTTTTTAGTTTTTAGTTTTTAAACTTTGCCTTCAGTTTGTACTTAGAAAATAACTCGTGTTTGCTGTTGAGAGCCTTCTGCATGTTTCTAGTGGGTTCAGGATGATTTAGTGATTAGACCTGGACGTTCACTGGGCCTTGTGGTGCACTGGTTTCTCTGGTTCTGTGGAAGCACTTTGTCAGTTCTTCCAGTAACTCTTTTGCCCTCCACAGAACAACCAGCAGACTTGGCATCTGCTGTGTGCACAGCAGCAATTCCTGCTCAAGTGGTAAGTACAGTTCTAGTGGAATCATGCAAGGAGTGCTGGTGAATTAAGATGTTCATTTTCTGTGTTCTCCACTGATTGATAATCAGATTTTGCTCTCCTTATGTAATGCTTGGAATTACCATATTTTCTTAATAATTCTGCCATATTTCTTTGTCACAGTAAGACAATCAGATTTTTTTTCTTACATGTATTTGCTCTTTTCCTTACAACTTTTAAAATCGCATCTATGATTGAATTGTGGATGAGCTGCTTTTCACACCATTCAAGGCAGAACCACTATACTATTTTATACTGGGTTAAAACCTGGGTTTCCTATAAACAGTTCCATGAATTACCAGTTTTTGATATCTTTATATTCTTAAGTGGGCGGGCACCTGGGAAATTTGCTATGCCTTTGAATGGCCAGTGCAACCTCAGAAAGTTCATGTAAAAGAAGCAGTTATCTCAGATGAGCAATAAATTCTAACCTACCTCAATAAAAGCTACTGGCCAAATACCATAATTACAGAAAAAGGTGAGTAACTGATTGTTAGTCATCTCCAATTTCTATTCTGTTTCATCTTTAGAGGGTAAGAACTGGCTCTGTTCAACTGCCTTATTTTAAAATTGTTTGATCAGCAAAATTGCATAGTAAAATGCAAGTGCAAACTATTGAGGGGATTGAAAAGAAAACTTGATTTTAAGAAATGCTTTTGTTTTTACTGTGCTGGAGCCCATTTAGATTCAATTTCCACTCTGCTTCCTTCAGATTTTATGGAGCTTTTACTTTTGTGACTACAAACAGCATCTGTGTCAAAATCCACATGATGGAATTAGGGCTGTGGAGACACTTTCTGACACATTCCCCTGGATATGTGTAGAGAGAGGAGAGTCTCCACAGCACAACTGCAGATCAGCCAGACAGCTTCCTACTATTAAACCTGTCATGCCAGCACCCATAAAGTGTTTCCCTCAAACCTCTTGTCTTTTTGAAGACTTCCCTGATTGTTCCATTGGATCTTCCCTGTTTGAATGGCCTCAGCATAAAAGATGCTTCCAGGTGACACTATGAACTTTTATTATTCTATATGTAATGACAAAAAAAAAATCCTAGCTCTAGCCTATCCAAAATGTCTTTTTATAGGCAAACTACTTATAATTGAGAAGATACTTGGTCTTTTGCAGTGAGGTCAGCATTATGTGATTTCACTAGATTTCTTACCTGGCCTGTAAAATATATATAATTTAACATAAAATATGGGATATAGCAGAACATAAAAAAAATGTTTTAATGGAAACACAAAGTTTGTCATAATCAATAGAATTGATTATTAAGTGTGGTGTGTCTTATTAGGACTGAATGTTGTTAGTGAACATTTAATTGGACTGACAGTTTGGCTTTGATGTTTTGCAGATCCACACCTTCAAACTAACAGGAAAGCACACCCAGAGTGGCCTCACTGGTGTGAATACACCCACAGAAACAACGTGCTTACTGTCTCTGCTCTCTCATACAGCAGCTACTGGTTGAGATTTGAAAGGCTGAAACATTTAAATGGAAACTCTTTATTGTGAGAACTGGTCCTCAGGAGGACTGGCAGACTAGCAGGCTACTCAGCATGAGCTTGAAGTTGATTATGACAGATATTGGCATTCTGTCTAAAAGCATGTTTGAAGTGAAACAAAAACTGCAGTAGACTGAAATGTGTCATTGTTACCTGAGCACGTGTAATAGTCTCTAGGCAGCCTTTAGAACAAAATGGTTTCGCTGCAGAAGGCATGGTTTCCTGAAATCCAAGTTTTTTAGTGGAAAAAGACTGGACAGTCCAAACAGCAGTGGGAAGTACAATCCAGACTCTCTTGAGCTGCTAAATAGCAGTTTACATTTAAGCAACAGTTCATGAATGGGAAATTATTTACAGGTCTTTTTCATTCAGTCTGTCTGGAGTTAGCTATTTCACAGTCAGAAGTAGGGATGGTTGGTAGTCACAACTGGGATGCCCTGGAAAAAGTACTTTTCTCCTTTGAGATAGACTTGTAGGTGTGGTGCTTGCTTAGGGTGTTACCCCTGTACTAGGGATTTGAGGGCTTGGATATGAGGGATATGAGAACCATCAGACCCAGGGAATGTTTATAGAATCTGCCATGTTAAACCCTGTAAGAAACATGGATGTAGAGCTCTGTTAGGTGGGTATGGCTGAACTTCTCATGGTGGCATCTGCAGCATAAAACAAATAATATATCCTGGCATCAAGGTGGCATCCTTGACACCAAGAAGGGAGCATCTCACAGAGCACACACGTGGCTTTTTCTCACTGCCTGAGCAGATGGGAGTTTTGGTTGCATGTAATATGAATGGATTTGTTAGCCTGGGTCAATATATAATTGGTAGTATTTCAAGCAAGATCACTTGCTTAATAGACCAGATCTCTTCTCCAGACTGTGCAACCAGAGAAGAATTATGGCTTTCCATTAGTAGGGACGAATGTAAATATTTTGCACATATGTCTAAGATTTTTTAGGAGAAAAGGAATGAGAAAACATGAGATGAGAATTTTTTTCACTTTCTGTCAATATGACAAAACCATGATCTATTGCATTCATATTTTATCTTGCTATTTATGAAGCTAAATTTTTTCATATTTTTATGCCTTCCAACAATCACCTGCAGTAGTTTTTAATTGTGAAGCAATTCAGAATGTCAATAATTAGACCAGAGAAAGAGAGAGGTAAATTCACAGGTGCTATTGCCAGCTCAAAACAGCGAATACTTTAAATATGTCTTGGGTTTACATTTGTTCAGAAATGATAGATTATAGGAAAGTACAAGACCAAAGAGGGATACCTTAGGAATAGGCTGTTCTGTAGAGGAGATATGTTACATCAGCTGTGTCAGACTGCTCCTATGACCTCATGTGCTTTTTATTTGCATTGCTGGTTTTTAATTTTACTATTGTAAAAGAGGAAGGTGCAGGTAATCAGAGGAGTTCAAAACCTATTTTACCTCAAAAAAGAATAAGTTTCTAACCCTATACCCTCACACAAAAAAACAACTGTCTTCCCTTAATATCAGCTTTCTCTTTTTCTTCTTTTTTCAATTCTTTTAAATAGAGGGACTAATGTATGGAGCCCAGTGTTCATTCCAGTCATGTGGTAGGTAGGACCTGACTGAGTGAGTTGACAGGGAAAACTGACAGCTGTGGAAGAGGCAGGGAAGAGGAGTCCATTGGGATGTCAGGATCTGGGTGTCTATATCCCTATGACCAAAGGGCATACCAAGAATTCACTGCAGTCTGATGATTTAACAATCATCCACTCTTCTTACTGAGGTGTTTCTGTGGTAGTGTGGCCCCGCTATTTGAGAGCAGAGTTCCTCTAAATCTAAAGTACATTTGCATTTTTCAAGATTCCCCTCCTCTACGTTTCTCCCCCCCAGCCAGGAATTCAATCCAGCTGTGGCTTCACAGCCTGGCAGCAGCACATTCCTGTCCTGTACAACCACCATGTGCCTGTCTTGGCCCTTTGACACTGACAAGAAATCCTCCCAAGAGCTCAGCTGTGTATTTATGTGTGTGACCATGTTCCAAACTAGGGCCTAATCCCCTGCCTCACTGCCCTCTGCTCTCTGTTCCACCTTTGCTGAAAGATCACATCTGTTCAGCCCAGCTCGGGTCTCTGGTGCTGCATTTCTGGCCCTCAGCATCTCCCAGAATTGGAGCTTTAGGTTCCAGCTCAGAAAAGAGCAGTGAGGAGAAGGGAACATTCCCCCTGGGATCCTGGATCTGCTGCTGGTCTTCAATGTATCATGGGCAGCAGGATGACAGCCAGAGCCCTGCTTGGTCCAGAGCTTCTTCTAGATCCATCCCTCATGCTTCCATCCTTCCTATTCCTTTTCTGGTGAGAAAAAAAAGAATGCAGAGACAAGAAGGTCACAAATCAGGAATGCAACTGAATGAAGATGAGATTAAAGTAAAGAAGGAAAAAAGAGAAAAAAAATAGAGTTCTTAATATTTCCTTCATGCTATAGGGCAAGGCATGGATCAGTCCTTGTCTTATCCTAACTAATTTGTCTTCCTTTAAAATACAGCCCTTTTATAGAGATAAGCTTGCTTAATCAGAGTGTTCTTTGATGAAAATATATCTAGCTAAAGTGCTAATTCAGTGAGCATTCTCTTGAAAGTGCCATTGTTTGAAAAAATCTGTTTTGGTCTGTAGTACAGAAAAGGTGGAGTGCCCTGTGGAGATTTTCCCTATTAGTATGCCAGGCAGTTGCTTATTTCTCCATTCAGTAATCCCTGAACTGAACCTGTAGATTTACCATAGACAAATAGAAATATTCACAATACATGTAAATCAGCTTTTGGTTGTGAATAGGATTTGTTTGCTAGCTGTTGATCACTATCTTTCTTTACTGTTCTTTATGCTGTTGTTTTCAAAATTGGTGTCATATAAAGGTAGAAAATGTGTATTTTGAATGGATTCTTCACAATATGACACCACTTAAAGGCTGGATGTTGTCAGAGGCAGATACTTAATCAGAGCTTAATCAACAAACTGGAAGAATCAAAATTAGTTGATGATCAAAACAAAATATAAATGTACTCTCTAATTGATTAGAGTGGCTTGGGAGGTTCTGTAAATTAAAACATTTTGCTCAGCTGGAATGAAAATCAACCTTTCTTCCTATTTTCCATCTAGAAATAATGTTTAATAGCAGTTCAACAATCTCTGCTCCTGAGGAAAAGTAGGAAGAAGATAAAAGGAACAAAAAAGGCTCATAGAAAATACCTGATAATATAAAGATTGCTACTTTGTATGTGTGAATTTAATCAGGACTGGGGTGGAGGCAGGACGATGGGGAAATTCTTGCAGTGAAACATTTTTTTTTGCCCTGCATTTCCTTGCCTGTCGCAGAAAAAATAATCTTTTAAGACTTTATGTGTATTTTTTAAAGGAGGCACAGTAGCAGGGAGGTGGGGAGAGCAGCTCTCTGTGTCCAGAGGTGTTCTCCTTTGCCCTACATCTGCCTTTCACTGTGTCCCATGGTAGGACTTGCCACAGTAGGTCACTTAATCCCTGAGAAGGGGTGGCCCATGTGTGACACAAGGTGTGACACAAGGAGGGACACTGGCCATCCTGCTGGATAGAATGTCTCTGGCAGGTGTGCAGTGTCTCAGGTGCAACTTCTCCAAAACAAAATATTTTGATTCTGAGACAAGATATTTCAGATATCAACCTAATTTTTTTTAATATGTCTAGATTTGTCCAGGAAAGGAAGATAGATTGTGATAGACTGGTTGTAGGCCTACAGGGGCTAAAAGCATGAAGTAAAAGTATGAAGAAAAGTTGATATACAGCAGATGTGTGTATCAGACTGGTGATGTGGAGGGAATGTAACATCCTGCACCAACAGATGAACACATCTGAAGTCTTTCTGAATTTCTATTCCAGCTATGTTCATCTGTTTGTCAGTGCCTATGGGAAGAGGTGTTGACAAGTAAAATCTGCACTGAGTGAATTAGCATTTGCCTTAATACAAGCTAAATAATCCTTTAATTATTTTTAAACTGTTTTTAAGCAACTTTTTCTATTTCCCAGTTACTGCTGCCACCATAGGAAGCATGAGAAGCCCTCCATAATGTGGATGCTTCAAAACAATCCCAGCCCAGGCAATTGAAATTACAAGGATAAAATAACACTGGCTGGTGCTACCACAAAGACCTGCACCTATCTTATTGAAGTGCAGTAAAGATGCAGCCATCAGAATTTGTAGTCAGATAAAAGTCACAGGGAAAGGTCTCATGTAATATTTTGTCATTAGAGAATTAAAGAATAATAATTCCTATAAGAAAAGTAATTGTAGGAAATCATTTATTTCCATATTTAGTGGGGTGCAGAGTATTGTGGGAAACCTTCCCCCTTCCAACTATATTTGACATAAAATAATTATTTTTCTTTTCAGAACACATCCAGGCATGCAGCTGTAATGGTATAGAATGAAAAGCTGGGAAGTGAAAAAGATGGCATATTGAGAGAGACATCTAATTTGTGAGTCCTGAAGTTTGACTTGGCTGCACACTGCACTCTTAAAAATAATAGAAGAAAAGGAGGAAGAACATCAATTGGATAGAATTTGTCAAACAAAAGTTTGTGCATCTCAGAAATGAGAAGCAAAGACTTGCAGCATGCATTCAGGGAAAGTGGCTTTTCTCCTCTAAAGGTAGAGCAGCTTCTCACTTAAATTCTTAGACTAATTCTCTGCTTCCCTTATCTCAGGGGTGCAAGGTGACAGACACACCTGCAATCCAGCAGCCCAGTAAAAGGAGTGATTTTCAGAACTGTGCAATTTTTCAAGGTGCAAGCAATGAATGCAGTACAGCATCAGCTGCTGCCTGCACTGCCCAACAGGGCACATGGCAAAGTAAATCTGCTGGCCTGCTACTTGAAGAAACTTACCAGGAACATTGTTGGGTAGAAAAATAAAAAGTAGGAGAAATCATTTGCAAAATCATGACATGAGAAAATAAGAATGATCTATTAAATGGGGAGAAGAAAATCTACTGATGTCACATCAGAATACCCAGCAACTTGGGAATATTATTATTCTTTCAGTTCAGCTGCCTCCAATTAAGTGTGTACCATATGTGATAATATAAAGATTCTCAAAAATTCACTAGGCATAATTATTTTTTTGGAGAAAAACAGTGTAAAGTATATTTTAGATTTTCTCTTTTCTCATTGCATCCTACCCTCTTTGCTCTAAATGGTTTTTCTTCTAAATGCCTAAATCTGGATTTCCTTGCCACATGGAAGTTTTATAAATTAGCTGCCTCTGCCTAGCAACTCTAGCAACATTTCAGGGACAGTTAATGATTTACAACAACTCGAAGTAATGGAAAGAAAACCTCACATGCCAGAGTGGCTCTTACACTATCCTTGAGAAAACTCATTTGCAGGGAAAGCTGCACCACTGAGAATCTTTTCTAGAACTCAGATCACTCTTTCTGTTGACAGCTCAATGTTCTGGTGCGAAAAAAGGGCAGCTCTTGACTCCCCATCAGCCCCTTATTGAAGTTGCAGCTTTGAGGTCTACTGCTACAGTATTTGCAGATCACTCACACAAAGAAAATGTTTTGTTTTTTTTTAAATAAATTTATATACAAAGTTTTATAGCCACCTTAACCAAGTATATTAAGTTTTATTAATTTTAAATGCCTTAGTAACCATCATGGGTTTATGGTTTCCTGAGTGTAAGGAAGTGGAGCAGACCTCTCCCCCTACCACCTTGCCTCCTCAGTTGCCAAAGAGCCGTGGGGAGGTGTGAAAGTGTAAGCAAATGGGACCAGGCAAGGACTGCAGTGGGGGCTCTAATGCACTTGGAGGCTGCATGTTTGATGCTTCTTTCCCCTCCTCACTTTCCATTGCCAGTGCAATGCTTTCTGGCACTTACTGATTGTCTTCTAGTCATTGAGTCCCAGCCCCCAGAGTACCACATAAAGAAACATTCACTCAAAGGCTATAGAAGTGGGACACAACTGAGAGAGCAGATGAATTAAGATCATTTAAATTAAGAAGCTCTTAAACTGATCTAATCAACACGTCTCTCTTGAGCAGAGGTTGGAATGCTGAACTATGAGTCAGAAATATTTCCATTTTAATGGCATTAAGTTGGACATGGGGCAAAACCCTTTCTAGTAGAATTTCTCTACTACAGTCTTCTGAATGGGAGTGGCTTAAGGACATGAGAGGTTCATACCTACTGACAACAGTGACAGTACCATAGAACATCAGTCAGGGACTAGAACACACCTGGGACAGAAGCTGAGAAAATGCAGAAAACAAGAACAAGAAACCCATAGCCCAAAATAATTATGTGACTTCAAACAGCAAGTTCCCAAAGGTAACACAGAGCAATTGTATAACAACAGCCAAAAGATAATCAGTAAGATGACAAAGTCCTTTGGCATGATTGTGTCAAGAGCTTTGGAAAGGTAATTTTGGAATTCTCAGTAGGCAGCAGAAATCAAAAATTGTGGTACTTCAGATAAGGCTGAGTGCAACAGGACCTTACACAGATATATCCCACACACTTTGGCTATGGGTCTTTTCATTACCATTGCTTTTTTAGTAACACTAAATTCTGCCACAGATGTTTAAAAACTGTGATTAGAGATTCTGTGCTAGGCAGAGAAAAAGGAAAAAAGGAGCTGTATCAGCCTTGTCTTTCTCTTTTAGCTTTCTTGCAGCATTCATAGGGGAGCCTCTTGAAAAAGAATTAGAGTTCAGTGAAAATGCACTGTAAAAAGGCCTTTGATGAATCCTGGAGCTACCCTGTTGCTTTACACCAGCTAAAATATACATGTTATTAAAGGAAAGTAATCATGATTGTATTCTGATGGCATTTTCTTTCAAGAAGGTGTCCTATGACTGTGTCCTATCTAAGAAAATAGCTGCCCTCCCCAGCCTGCTAGTAGGTAAATAACTTGTCTGGGTTGAGCAGCAAATCTCGGAGACAATGGAATTTTCTTGTGCTTCAGAAACACCGAGAACAAAGGGCAAGGGTTTCATGACATTCCATTTGGTGGTGCTTGGGAAATAGTCCGTGTATATGTGTTTATGAGTCATTAGCCATTTGCAATCTTACAGAGGCTGCAGGCTGGCATTTCTGCCACAGTTTTTCTCATGTTATGAGTTAAAGTAAACCCAGTGATGTTACTAGAACTGACAAACTGGAAGCCTAGGCACAAAGTTGCAAAATGATTTAGAAAATAAAGTGGCCAGTTGCTTAAAACTGCAAATAATGTCTCATTTTAAGTTTTATCATTGTGATTGAATTTGGTTCAAGCACAACACAGATTTTCAGTAGTAATTTCTGCAGTCAAAGAACTAGTCTTCTGCCAGATCCCACACCTGGAACATGTCAAGTGAGAAGGAATCAGCTAAAATGGAGGAGACTGTGGGATGGGTTTTCCTCTCTGTGATCAGTAATCTCTTAATGCTCCAAACTGCTTGTTTCAAATCCTCTAACCCACCTGTGCTTGTTGTTACATTTCTTACCTTGTCATCCCGAATGTCACTATCAGCTATATTGTTAAGTGTTTCAAGAGAAAAAAACACACACAATCCTCAGATTTTGAAACAGTTCCATCTCTATTTGGAAGTAGCCAATTTTACTTCTTTACAGCTACCTTGGATCTAGACAATGTGTTTAAATAAATAAAGAGAGTCCACCTGTCCAAGAGGCTTTAGAGTATGAGCAGAAGCAAATATTAATGTGCAGTAATAAAGGAGTAGGAGTAGACAAGTTTGGGAAGCTTAAGAGATTAATAAAGGCAGAGGCTTTTTTGTAGTTGGAATTTTCTTTAGCATTGTGAACTTTGTTGTATCATCATGGCATGCTGTAGAAGCTAGAGAAATGAGAAACCTCAAGGTTTCTGCTTTGCATTGCCTCTTGTGATATTGTCAAAGCTTCACAATTCAAGTAGTTACTGCATGACATTTTTCCTTATCTTGGGTAAAATTCACCCTTCTGCAAAAGGCATTTGCATCACTCCTGGATTGCCAAATTTTCAGTGCTGTAGAGAGCAATGGCACTGAAGAACACTAGAAAGAGATGGCTGAGTACTCTGCATGAGACACAATGGGGTTTGTCTAGTGCATATAACCATAAAACCTTAAGCAATTATACTGTTCAGACTGGTATTTTCACATTCTTGATAAATTTTGTTGCAAGTTGCAAAATAATTAGTGTTCACTTAGGAGATTTGTCTCCTGCAGTCCAGCTGCAGGAATAGTTTGGAATTTCAGCTTGGGTTTGTTTTTTTTTTCCCTGATGTTTTTGCAAGGTTTTAATGACAGGGTGGAAATGAAAGTGTCAAAAAAATATTTACAAAGGCACCAAGTAGAATAAAATAGGAGAAAAAGAATCAAATATCCAGATCATTAGCTTTTGTGAAAATGAGAAAACTCATTACATTGCAATTTTTTGTGGACTTTTAATGATATATTTCCATAGATGTGTGAGAACTATACATGAATGCTACTATATTTCTTCTTCCTTACATCATATCTGCATGACCAGGTGGACGTCTGAAGTGCAGGGAAACTTTTCACTTGCATAAGAAATTAATTATGCATTGTGATGGGAAGAAGCACTAAAATGTGGTTACCACTATCCTTCAAGCATTTGAAACCTCGATTCCAATCTTGGCTTGAATTTCAAATGAAAATAAGTAAACACTTCATCCTTAAGCCTTAAATTTTTACTGATGCCCTTGATGAAAATATCCATCACAAGAGTTGATGTAATTGTGTTGAGGACTTTAGAACCCCTAGCAGGGTTATTGATGTTTAAGGAAGAAATGTATGTTTCATAGTCAGTGCATAAAAACTTCCACAACAGCAGATCTGTTCAGTTTGGGAACAGGGCACGTTTTCAGAGCAGTTAGGAAAAATGAGCCCATCGAGTCCCTGGAATGAGCTGCTGGAATCATTGTCACAGTTCCAGGCTCAGTTTGGCACCCACTGTGGCTGCACCTGCTGATGCCATTACATTGACAGGTACAAATCACCAGTCATGAAGGAGAAAACCATGGAACAGGCAACAACTGGTGCTGACTGCACAAAGTAATTACCAATTCCAGAGCCTGAGGCAGCAGTACCTAAAAGGAAGCAGGTGGACCACCAGGGACAGTGTGTTTTCTCCCCACCCCTCGAGTACAACAGCCACCAAACATGCAGAGACATTTTGCAAAGTGCTTGCTAAAGAGAGACTCCCAAGGATGTGACAAACCCATCTCTCTCTCTTCTTTTACACACATCTTTCGAGTACCTACATGCCTTACAGAGATTTTCCACTTGTGTTTTGAAATTGAATGTATTTTGCATCTTTTATGAATGTGCTGAGTGTAAGCAGAGCAGGATGGAGTTTTTGTGTGGTGTTGAGCAGTGTGAGCTTTAGTTTCTCCATGTGACTAATTAGATGGCTTTTTTAGTGTGTGCTCTGTATGGGCTAATTAGAGGAGCCTGGCCTACAGCCAGGCTATTTCTTCCTTAAAGATTTGGTTGCTTTACAGCATTGTTGGAACAGATTTGTCTTTCTGGTTCAGATTGGGAATGAATAAATGCCACAGGTGGCAGAATACGAGCACAGAACGTTACCTGCCTTGTTGATAGAGACAGACCATAAATCCTAAATGGATGATATTGGCACTTGTGAAAAGTCAGTTCTGCTCCTCACTGATTATCAGAGACATTTCAGCAAAATGTCCAGCAAAGCTGCAATCACAGTAATTGCATAACAATTGCAATCACAGGCCTGTTTGGCCTTTCTGGAAGCAGAGCAGCTATAGTTATACAGTGGGTAGGTTTTCAAATGCCCTGGCAGTGTCAGGTTTTTCAGTGAACAGTGTGCCTTGCTGAAAAACTGCCTGGGGATCAGGAGTAAGGCACAGACAGAAATGAATGGCTTCTATTTTAGCTGAGCTTGGGACAACACAGAGGGGTACCCAAACAAATCCCAGCATCTCAGAGGCAGGTAGAGAGAGAGAAAGCAAGCTTTCAAAACTGAAGTCCTTAGAGCTATGTTTTCTCTCCTCTTGCTTTTCCTGATTTCTGCTTTTACTCCCCATATGTATATCATATTCATTACCTCCCTTCTATTCACTTCACTGTAATACTTAATAAGAAATGTTATGTTTTATTGTCATAGACAGTGGCTACTGTCACATACACACCTCAGAGCACTGTAAAATAATAGCTGAACTTGAGAAAACTCGGTGAAAAATTTATTGTTGCTTGAAAGGTGGGATTTTCACCAACTATGCAAAATGTAAAATAACCAGAGCAGGAGCATAACGTCTTGTAACTATTCCTCTATTAGCAGGCATATTCTTTCTTACCTTCCTTCTTACCCTTGATCATGGTATAGCACTCTCAGTATTTCTTGCAATTGGTGATAGATTTCTTTATGCTGCATGTAGACTCAGATGCTGACCATATGAACTCTAATTCTCAGACTAGAACAGGGAATTGTTTTGCTGGAATATTTACACATGAAAAAAGGCAAAATCCTTGGTTCAAATTATGCAGCTGAATGGAGCTCATCAATCACAGAGAGCTGTAAGACCTGACCCTGCATCAAGTCAACAGATTGTTGCCTAGAGGTGGTGAGGCTAAGCAGACATTGGGCAAGGAAGGATCTGTGGTGATATTACCAGCCTGCAGTAACTAAGAGCTCTGCACTCACATGATAATTGGAAGAGAACTACAGAGGAAGAAAGTAATTTGGGCAGGTGAGTTTCTCAAGCAGCCGCTGGACATGTATTTCAGCTACCCTCTTCCACTTGTGGGATCTGGAAGTGCTGCTGCTGCCCAGCTGGCAGGTGCCATCCCTCCCTTGCCTTTGGCACTCTGGCCAGGTGTCCTGGCTGTTGCCTCCTTTCCATTTCTGTCTGTCCTGTTTTAACTCTGCTTCTCATGTTTTGTGCTTGTTCTCATTTGCACTCTCAGCTGCTTTTAGGCCCTATTTATTTTTTCACCATTAACCATGCTCCTGTTGCGGTGTTCAATGTAAATCGACATTCTAAGTCAGATGTGGGTCTGGCACTCCCCTGAGGCTGGAGCAGAGCAGCCATTGGGCTGCAAGCCCTGTTCCGAGGCTGCAGGGCTGTGCGTGGTTTTGGGGAGAGAGGCTGGAAGAAGATGAATGGGCAGAAGGCATCAGCTGCTGCTTTTAATTACAGTCAGGGGTGCAAATTGTGGAGGTCTAAAATCAAATTCTTTGCTATTTTTTCTCTGTATTTTTTTACCTCACTGAATGATATTAGAGTTGTTTCTTGCAAACCTATGAGGTGCCCTGGGAAAACCTATCCCAAACCTTGAGGGTCCTTCTCAACCTCAAATAATGTATTTCAGTCAGACAGCCTAAGAAGGAGTTTGGGTCATCATCCTGTTGTCGCTTGTCTGTGACTCGAGAAGGAACACGTGTGGCTGTGGCAGAGGGGACAGGCAGTTTGGCTCAGTGGGCTTCCAGCCCTCTCTCTGCACCACATGCTGGCCTCTAAAGGGACAGAGCTGCAGGAGTGTGCCCTTCTCTTTGCACACAGAGCCAGCAGGGACATGGGGCCGTGCAAAGGACACAAGGTGACCAGAGGCAGCATTCTGTCACTGTATGAGGGGAGGGATGGGGCAGCCACGTAATTGTCATCTAGGAATTTCTAATACAGAAGGAATTCTCTTCCATGGAATGTGGCAAAATGTGGGGGATAGTAAAGGACCAAGACAGAAAATCTATGCATTCTCAATAAAGCAGGTCCTCAGTGTTAAGCTCATGACTTTTTACAGACTTGTGGCGTCTTAGTCCTGCCCAGAAAGCTGCATGTTTTCCCAGGTGGAAGTAACTCTTCCAGGTTTCTCACACAGCACATTGGGGAGACAGGAAAGATGCAGAAAATGACAAGGGAAAGTTCCTCTGGCAGTCTGAAGACCAGTCTCAAAGAGAGCCACTGTAAAGCACTAAATGGGATAATTCTTGCTTCAGAGCCAAAGGGCAGCATCATTCAACATGATCCTTCTAACTTCTAGAAAAGGGAGTAGGAAAGTACAGTGGTGGGTGAGAAAGCTGTGTCTGTGGTGACAGAGTGCAAGAGGCTGCAGTTAGAGCAAGAGAGGAGATGGATACAGAGCCGACAGGGAAAGGAAGACATTGTGCCAGCAGTAGGAGACGAAACCTAATCTTGAACAAGTCTGCAACATGTAAAAACACTGGCAACTTCAGCAAGAGCTAGTGCCCTACTCCTCAAGAGAAAAATAGAACGCATGCAGGTTATCCTTGTGTTGTCATGGGGGTATCTTGACACAGAGATGTCTTCTTTATGTTATTTACTACTCCAGCTCAAGGGTCTGACACTCTTGGATGGAACTGCTAACCGATATGGTTTCCCAAGTCACTTGCTGTTTCCAGGAGGACTAAGAAGGTGATCTGTTGTATGTAGGGAAAAACACACAGTCCTCAGCCTCACTATTTAGCATTTTGGGAGGGACACAATGCCATATGGTCCTAGTCCCAGGGAACTTCTGACACAGCTTCTACAGCTCATTATATTTTTCACATTATCACAAATTAAGGTATTTTTCAATGGCTGTTGCTTGGCTCTTTGCTTAGTGTGTTTTATGAAGGAAGCAGAATGAATTTAAGTCTCTGAATAGGTAAAATAAGTTGTATTTCATTTCTTGCTGTTGAACTAATAATGTCTGCAATGAGTTTGGGGGTTCAAACCTTTATCTTCAACCCTAAGGAATGAAAACCCCTTGAACATCTAGAAGAGAGTAAAAGCAAGGATGTGTGAATTAAAAAAAGAAGTCTCAGAGGATAAACTGCACAGTGAATTATGATTCATGCTGCAACATGGATTGGAGCACACAAGGAATCATCAGGAAGCAGCGAGCAGTTAAAGGATGAACCCAGAGCATGCCTGCAATTTTAATGACAGGAGCCAATCCTCAATAGGCACGCTTGTTTGTTATGGTGAGCCTGACGGGCTCATTTTGGATGCTGCCACCCAAAGAGCATCATTCTCTTCCTCTGTGACTCAAGCATAAGCACGTAGGATGGTGATCTTGCACGAGGCTTAATGTTTCAGGCAATGTGTATCCTGTTTGGAGTAGCATTAACAGAGCATTTTGGCACATGCAGGCACACTAGCAGATTGCAAATCCACACTGAACTCCAAGGAAAAGAAGCTGTTCCCTCAGATGGCTCTCCAACTATTGATGTAAGCCAGCCAGCTTTTCCCCCTTGCATTTAGTCCCAAGATTTGTCTGGGGTTTTTTTATCTACCTCCTACTTACAGGCAAGGTGATGGAATGCTTCTGGGTATGGGGATTGTTCCAGAATTGAATCCAGCTGCTCTTTAATTTTAAAGGCTTCATTATCAATTCACAGCTGTATAGCTTAGCCAGAGGAAGAGAAGGCAAGCATAGCTTCTTCTCTCCTGCTGGTTCCAGGTAACTTGTGCACATTACTCCTGTATCCCATTTTCTGAGACTAAGAGTAAATAATGGTCCAACACATGGAAATGTTAATGTGCCTCTGCTTCTGTGCTCAGCCCTGCAAAGCCCTGTCACCCTTGCTGGGACCATGCTGGTTACAAGTTCCAACAATGCATATCCTGACTTGCTGCAGGAGGTGTGAGTGTCCCAGAACTGTGTTCTGGCACTGATCAGATTTGTCCAAGAAGAGATCACATTTTTCCTCATTGTCTCTGATGCACATCCATGGCAGATTGACTGACATTAATTGTGGCAGCCTGGTCTGCTGCCACCCCAGGACTGCGTTGGTTGAGAGTGGTGTGGCCAGAGAATAAAAGGATGAGCTCAATGGAGTAACGCAAAGCAGAAATGCTTTTAATAAATGATGAAAACTACAGACAAGATAATCCCAAGGGCAGGTATGGGAGCACTCCAAAAAGCGAGGTCCAAGGTGGATACAGAGTATATAAAGGGTAGGTTGGGGCGGAGTCTGAGGGTGAGGGTCCAATGAGGAACACAGGCTAGGAATATTTAAATCTCTGCAGCAAATCTTAACCAGTAACAAGAAGGGGAACAGAGAACCTTCCAGTATCAATCCTTAAAAGGATGAAACTATTTACATACTGATTCCCAGGGGGCAACACTGGTGGAGTTCTGCTCACCCTAGATCTGGAGTGAAGATCTACAGACTGGGCTCCCATGGTTAAAAGTTGATGCTTATGGTCTGATTAATGCCCAGAATTAATGATCTAGAAGAGAAGGTTCTCCACATCCCTTTTCATTAGTGGAGAAGGTACTGCTCTTTGTATAAAAATTGCATTTCAGTGGTTTTGGAAATTCTGTAGATTAATGAGGTGAATATTCTTCTTAAGAGTGGCAGGTTTGCTACCGGTGCTGTTTATTTTTATGATGTTTTATGTCCTTGAGGTTTCATAGGTTGGAATAAACTAGGCAAAGTAGAAAGCCAAAAAGCAAACAATGTTTAACGTCTACACAGTGAAAAGGGAATGTGGAGTTATAGGTACTCTTTGGAGGTTTAAAAATTGAAATAGCCTAAGTGAAAATCTCAAAATGAGGTGAAAACTAGCTTCAGTGCTTCAGCTTAATGGGGTTTGGGGCAGGAGAGGGGGGTGGGATTCCTGCTTCCTGCCTGAAACACTCTAGGGACACTTAAGCTTTCTAGCAAGGACAGGCAGCTAAAGATTTCTGTGCCTTTAGTATTTGCTACAAAATACAAAGCCCAGATCTACACTCCTTTGGTGACATAAGGCCAGGGGAGCCTCCTTGCCACGGTGAATGTGGGAGGGGAACAGTGTGAGGTGTATGGCTGGGGCACTGCCCCTGCCATGGCAGGTGTGGGAGGTGCCCCCCTGGGACAGGGGAAAGCCCAGTGCTCAGTGATTTATGTATTTTTTCCTTTGGTTTCTGGGTTATACTAGGACAATTTGTACCACAACAGAGTAAGCAAGAGCCTAAAGCCTTCTTCATCCTCCCAGAAAGTGTCTGACTGCATGGTGGCAGCCAAAACTTCTGCAACACTCCATGGAGACATTAGCATTAAGGATGGCCTGATTCAGTAATATTTACCTTTCTCTTACAAGCAATTTTTTGTTATATTGGCCAGAATAACAAAATAGGGAAGGCCAGGAGCTGTGCCAGTGAATGGTGACAGAGACAGCAGCTGAAGTAGTGGGTCTCTGCCTGGTACCTGTGCAAAGCCTAGGAAGTGTTAAACAGCTGATGATGGTGTTTAAAAAAAAATATTAGACTGAGAGAGAAATATCCTCAGCAGCATTTCCACTGAAGTTCACAAGATCCCAGCTTCTACCCCTGAGCTCCTTCCTGGGGGTGCCTGTCTTCCTTCCACACTTATCCCTCAAGATGTGTGTTGAGGAACAGCCAGAGCAGATCTGGTGAGAGCCTCTGTGCTTGCCCAGCTGGGGAGCATCACCTGCTTCACACTGGGGATGTGATTTGTCCCCCATCACACCTGTGGCCAAGGTCATTGAGACCCCAGCACCCTATTCACTACTGGTTTGCCCTGAGGAACCAAACAAGGACTTCAACAAGGAATATTAAACTATTTCCTGCCGTGTTTGTTCCTGCTGCAGGTGGGTCAGTGTTCCTTGAGGGTGTTTTCAGCAGTCCCACAGCTGCTGCACAGGACATGCCCAGTTCTGCTGGGATGCCCAGTACTGCAGGGGAGTATTCTTCAGGTCCCAGGCTTACATCCATGTGCTGACCACGAGATGGATAAATACACCTTGCCACCAGCTCCACGTACCTTGCTGGCCAAGGCTGTCAGCTCTTACTGGGACAGATTTGACAGCCTACAAGGGCATGAGTGAGCAGCATTGGAGAAGTGGCATTATTACAGAAAAAGATTCATATCGAGCAATTTGACAATGGGGATTGCTTTCTCCAGGCAGGAATTTCCAGTAACTGGCAGAACTTGGTTTTACTCAATGATTTTTTTTTTCTCTGTTTTTCTATTAGAGCTCATTTGTTTCTTACTGATTAAAAGAAAAAAACGTTGGAACCAGCAGAAATGATTTATAGTTTAGTTCTTTAGAATAGGAAAATCAATCAAAATATTTTAAAAATAGAAGATAATAACTGGAGCCGCTCATCAAGATTTAGGACTAACTGCAGGCTTGATTGAGGACTCTAAAATTAGCTTTTATTTTGTTTTTCATGTAAGCATGTGCAAAGCACAACTCAGTAATTATCAAACTGAAATGTCACTGAAAAACGGCTTAACGGGATCTTTGTGTTAGATTAAAACAGAATGCCTTTTCCTGCTGTAAATCTCTTCAGCAATGTTCTCTATCTCAGAACATGTAGCTCCTTGTTTGAGACTGCTTCCACTTCAGATATTTTCCAAGACAGAAGTCGTGTATATACTCTGCTTCACTAGGAATACTCTGATTTACACCAGATGATGAGTTGGTTCTACATTTATTCTTTGTTAGTCCATTTACATTTCTCTCTCCGTGGATTTAAAGTCTGCTGAAAACTGGTATCATCAATTAGCAGGTGCTGTCCTGAGCTGCCCCTTCTCAGTGTCTTCCTTCAATCTTCATTGCTTGTGAGCAAGGGGTGGAGCCAGCTGAGACATGGAACTTAAAATGTATTTGCCTGCCCTAATTTTTTGTACCATTTCTTTCTGTAGCTCTCAATCATTCCAAGGTTAGAAAACAATCAAAAAAAATCACTGTGCACAGTATGGTTTGCCCTCTGTTCCCATCCATGAAAATCGAGGCTATTTAATGAAATAAAGCACAAAGAAGCTGTGACTGTAAGCAAACATGCAGCTTTAGTTTTGATTGTAAAGCATTCTGCATTGCTCCCAAATTGCAATAAAAATTGAAGTCTTTATGCATCCTGATAAATAAAACCAGGTGATTTCTGAGGTAAGTTAGTTTTGCACAGCACCTTATAGGCACCAAAGGGGACTCTGGAGACTGGGTCCCTATTCCAGTTGCTCATAATGCTGGGCTGTAATGAAGTCACTTAGCTGCTCTATTGCAAAACTGAAAATACTTTAATAGATCATCTAAATGGGGCATCTGGGCATCTGTTCCAAATGTTGGTCTCCTTCCTTCCCTCCTACAAAATAATGGTACTTCTTTATTCAAATTACCTTATTTCGTACGGGGCAATGGTGTTGTCATGAGAAAAAAGCAAAAATTAATTGCCTAAAACAAAAGTAGGAGAGTGTTTCTAGTGTGGGAATTATAGGGATTTGTGTAAGAGCCTAATTTGCTCTCTCTTGCTGTCTTAAATAATATGTGCATGTATAAACATTTCAGAATCAGTTAAACATTTTCTTCAAATTAAATCATTGCCAAATTTGGGCTAAAATTTTCATTATCTTCAAAGAAGGGAATACTGTAAGATAGAAAAAGAATTATACCACTCATCTTGGAGGCATCAAACCAGATCTCTTCATTTCCAAGTGGTGTGGGGTTTTTTTCCCGGCAGAATTTCTTCCAGAAGCCATCTGATTAAACATTAGCAAAGCTGTTCAGTCAATTCAAATACTTGGACATTATTTTCCTTCATGAAAAAAAAAAAAAAAAAAAAAAAAGCTGAAAATGTTTTCCCAGCTCTCACAGTTGCAGCAGGCAGAACTTTGTTATCCTCCTATGACCTCCAAGTCCTGGATAGCCCTTTCACTTTAGTCTGAGCTCCATCCAAATAGAAACTACCAAATCTAGGGCTGTTTCATGAACCATAAAGTGCATTAGCCATCAAAAGAAATGGAAACTTTCCTCCATTTCCTGAAGAATTAATAAGCAAAGTGCAATGATGGTTACAATTTAAGAGGAAGGAGCACAGCCCTCGTTGCCTGGAAACAGGAGGATGCCTTTGGAGAGTCACACCAGGCTTGCTTAGGAGAGCAGTTCCAACACAAACTGATGCCCATCTTGTCCTTTTAAAAAACATACTTTTCTCATTGCTTTTTATCAAGAATTTAATGAGTTCCAAAATTAATTTAGCGTTTACCGTATATTTCAGTGTGAGAATATACCAAGCAGTATCCAGTAATTAGAGATGGATCTGAATAAGTGTCCCACATACAAACTTTGAAGAAAATATTCTGATTTCATAGCTGTTCTTTTCCTTTTACTGATGACCAAACTGCTCAGGAGTGTTCAAACCTGTCAACCTATATAACTAGAGTAAGCAGAAGTTTGGGGTTTTTGCCAGGAGTCATGAGGCTCAGTTTAAAGCCTTTCATCTTAACCAAGCTGATTGAAAGCAGTGTGTATAAAATAAGTTATATGTCTGCTGGAAAACCAATATCAAATCCTGACCAGTTTTGGGAAAACCAAAAGTAATCATTGTATTAACATTGCAATGCATTCAATTTCCATGCTTTCTATGCAACTTCATCAGCAAAATCATATAAATAATATCCACTGTGCTAAAAAGACCTTCAGAACCCAGTATGTATCATGGCTTAGGAGTATGACATTGTAATTAAACCTAAGCTGACCTACACTGTTCTGCCAGTTCTCACCTGTGACCTTTTGTGGGAATTTGGAGCTCTGGGGACACAAGCCACATCCAGCAGCTGAAGAAAAAAACTGAATTTCTTTGCAATTACACTCCTGTACCCAGCTTAACAACAGATCCCCACCTTTGGGCTGTGAGGACCATGTGAGAAGGAAATGCAGGTATCCCAGGTTCCAGCATCACAGCCCTCTGAGTGTGATGACTAACTTGATGAAAGCATCCAGAATTTTACTTAATTTTTGGGTTAAAAAAAAATCATTCAAATCCAACACTGTGTCTAAAATATGTCTTCCTTCAATCATTATTTGTGCCCACTGCAAGTGAGCATGGGAAATATCTTGCCTTTGATGTGTTTGGCAGAATATTTGACGCTCCCAGTTTCTGAGCAGGAAAGTCGATTCACTAAGAACAGACTTTTTCATAGTCCCCAGGCATGGAAGGAGTTACCTTGTTCAAAAATGAGTTTAAAAAAAAGGAAAAAAAGATACTTTAGAGGGCAGAAAAGGATAGATTCAGGATACCAGATTTATTCCTTACATCTTCACTCTTTGATGGCTTGAACTTTTCATTACCATAGTTTCTCTCTGTGTTAAGGTGGAGATAATGCATTTTTCCTGGGACTATTGTGACAGCTAGTGCTTTGCCAATTGCTTTGATGTCTTTGAAGGAAAAAATACTCTATCTGCTTAAATTTAGACTGACAGAACATTGTGAATCAGGTGCAGGTGGCTTTGACCAGATTCCTGTAGAGCCCTTTATTGCATGAGGTATGGTGGTTTTATCAAATACAGCTTTCCTTTTTTCATTGCTTCCCAAACGATTGTGATGTCCCCCACAATGTGACACTTTTGCTGAGAACTGTTTGTTCTTGCATAACTTCCTGTGTGTGCTGAGAAATAGGAATATTTCATGAAAGTCTTTGTGCCTGGTAATTTTATCAGTTCTTATCAGGTTGCCAAGAAAGAAGTGGCAGAAAATTGGATGTCTTACCTTGAAAAGCTTTCTGAAAGAAAACGTGACATGGTGAATAGATGCCTGGAGGGTAAGGGTTTTTTTCTTCTTGGGTTACAGGAGCACAGACAGGTCAATATGACAGAACTATGTTAGTATTCATGAGGTGACTTTGCCTTGAGAGCTCACTGTAATGGCTTGAGAAACATGCTCCACTGTGGTGGCTAAATGGCAGATTGTATCCAGCATCAGAGGCTGGGGGAAATGGTGACAGGTCCTGAACACCAATAAAGTAGGAGCTGATGATTGCTGCAATTTGCCAGTGGCTGTGAAGTGCCTGAGACAGACAGTAAAACCTTCCCTTTTACTTCTCCTGTGGGTGTTTGTCAGAGTTCACAGAGAATACTGCACAGCAGCTCACACAACTAAAGAATTTTCTCATTTCATTGGATCACATGGCCTAGGGGCAAGCTTAGGAACCCCTCATCCTGTGACCCCAGCATCCTAGAACCTGGGACCTTAGAATGGTTCTTCCCAAAGAAATAAATTAAACCTTGTGTTATCAACCCAAAGGAAGAAGAGGAGTCAGGGCAAGGGAGGTCCTATTGAGTATAGCTGGTTCTCAGCAATGGTCTAATTGTATAAAATCTGAATGCTAAAATTGGGTGAACATCCAGCTGTGGTTAGATTAAATTCTTTACCTTATTTGAAAAAAATAGTAGGTTAAACATCTCAATTTCATTATTTTACCTAGCACTCTTCAGTACCATGGGCCAATACTTCAGTTGGCATGAATCAACATCATTGGGCATATGAGTACAACAGCAGCTGAGGCCCAAGAGCTTGTATGGATGGGTTGATCTGCATTTAGCCTTACATTCCTGGTGCCTTTTCCCTATGTTGTTTCTGTTATTGTTCCCAGTTTGTTTCTCTATCTGTGAGATTTGTTCCTCAACACTAAAGAAATAAGCATGTGACATCTATTATGAACAGACTGCTTAGCCTTTCTTTAGATCCCTGCTTTTGGGGCACTCACAGCGAATTTGATGCAGCCAGAACTTGGCACATTATGGTTCCCATGCCATTGCATGCATTTGCTGAGGCAGCATCCATCTCAGCCTGCTTAATGCACTGTCTGTGCCCAAATCCAGCCTTCCAGCCTGCAGGAAGGCAGGCCTAGCTGTTCTTAGATTGACAAACCAGGAAACAGAGGCCAAGAAGAGCCATCTAGCCTGCCTGGTCCTGATGTTTGCAGCCTACCATGGATATATGCCCAACTTCATGGGCTCTATTTGCTGCTGCTCTGCTGATGGAATACACTTAGTGACTGGCATAGTCAGGAGGGAGCTGAGCAGCTACTCCAAACAAGGAGCAGGCATAGACATGCTGGGGTACATGTACAAATTATGGACTCAGCAACTGTGGTTTTTTTCTGATTTTGATGGAATACACTTGGAGATGATGAGAGAATTCAAAGGATTACGGATTTTGTAATTTGTCTGCTGCTGGGTGAGGCACAGAGGGCGTGTATGGAACAGTTCCCTGGACCGGAGCAGCCAAGTCCTTTCCAAGCAGCTTTCCTCACCAAACAGGAGAATAGGAGTTGTGTCCTAGCTGACATGTGGGGTGCCCTACTGGACATAAGCATTCCCCAGGCACTATCATTCCATGGCACGTTTTCAGGCAGATGATTTGAGCATTTTTGTTAGTTAAGTAATTACTATTAGGCCGTACTCCTGCTGTAGAGAAAGCAGTGTGAAGAGCCCTTGCTGCTCCAAGCCTGGAGGTAATTACTGAAGGCAGACTTTGTAAGGTGGAAAACACCCTGTCTGCTCCCAGCTCCTCTGCAGAGCCTTCCCCCGTGTGCAGCCGGGGTGGCTCACAGGGCAGTGCCGCGGGTCCCGCGGGGGCTGCGTGTGTGCGAGGAGCCGGAGCCAGGTGCTGTGTCACAGGGACACCTGCTGGAGCACAGCCTGCAGCAGTGTCACAGGGACACCTGCTGGAGCACAGCCTGCAGCAGCTGCGGAGCCCAGCGCCTGCACCGCGGCTCCGGCTTGGAATGCAGCTGAACTCCCACTGAAATGCAACTAGGCTCTCATTGTTTTCTTCCCAGAGCTAATTGCTCTGTGTCTTTGTTAAAGTTTCCCAGGCCTCAGCACACGTGAGCAGGTGATTAAAAATTCTCTTTGATTTACATGATAGCACAGATGACTGACCTTGTGCCATACTACAGCACTGTCAAAATGCTGTTTGTGTAAGAGAGTTTCTCGCTCCTGCTGTTTCTGTGCTTAGTCCTTAGGGAGGTGTGGGGCTGCACTGTCCCCTCTGACCAGAATGTCAGCTGGAGCTGACACTGCTGCAAAACCTGGAGAAAAGAGGCTGTGTGTTTTGTTCTGCCCCATGAGGATAGGAGTATAACACTCTTTGCACACTGTTTTGTGTTACAGACAACATCCCACACATCCCCTCCTCTGCTCCTCAGGGGCAACAGCTATCCTTAGAAGCAAAGGGGAGGAACACACCTTATTCCTCAGGATCACTGACAACAAGCTCGATGCCTGCCGTGCAGAACTCCTTAGTGTGGTGGCCATTTCTATCCCTGTGGCACAGAGCTGTAGAGATAATAGCTGTTAGTACTGGCTTTAAGAGATTTACTGCTTAAGCATTTAGGAATAGCAAGCCAATCACTTTAAATCACATCTCTAACAAGGAAATTTCATTCTAAATTCTAAAGTGTTGTAGTAATACCCTTAGAAGCAGTATCATTTGGGACTGCTAAGGCCATAAAGTACAGTTCTTATCTTGTCCACAAAGCAAGCACCTTTGATTCACTGTGCTGCAGCTGGGCTATAGTATTGATAATTGTGGAACCAATGATGCCTGGTCTTTATCTCTCTGTGCCTCTAGTGAGCTGTAGGGCAAACAAGGGAAGTTGTCATGTTTTCAGTTCCTTCCATTCAGGTCACTTTGGTGACAATTCACATCCCCATGTACCTGAGTCCCTTCTGATTGATCAAACAGTAGTGATCTCTAAGATATTTAAATTTGAGGTCCCTTTCTACATGGCTGCTCTCTAGCCACTCCTCCCAATTTATACTTAGTTACTCTATCCTAGAGGCAGAACCTGGCATTTTGATTTGCTCAGTTTCATGCCAGTTGTCCTTGGTCAGTGAATGCCCCAATCTATTTATATCCTTCTGCAAGGCATCTTGAAACTAACAACTAATGCAACATTTCCAAAGACAAGCACAAGATTGTGCAAACTACTAATGTCCAATACTGTGCTGCAGGAGTTAAAGATGTGGGGTTGTGCTGATGTGAGTTCCTCAAGGAGAGCAGCACTGTCTAGGTCAGGTTTCAGTCTCAGTCAATAGTCGATGTGCCCAAGGAAAAACAGAGTCCTTTGCTGTTTGCTAAAGAGGAATTTGGTAAAACTCAGCTTCTGCTCTTCCATTCCTGTATTATACCTACAAGGCTGAGAGCTGATAATCACAGCCATCATTCTGTGGCAAGAAATAAGTGTAAAATACATGCCTATTAATGCACATATATGAGACGGGTAAAATCTAGCATGTGTTAACTATTGTGAGGCCTCTCTTCTCCTTCTGTAGTATGTAACCTTCATCCATATTGTAGATCAGGGATAGAGAGGCCCTTTATACCACTGAGTTCTGCAAACACAGCTCCTCAGTGCTCACATGATGGCTATCAATCATCATAACTTAGATTAGCTCTCAAGTCCTTACAAAGACGAATCTCTCCACTCTTCTTGTCACCACTATTGATGAGCATCAGTTGGAAGTTTCACTTCCTTTGATAATGTCATTTTACATGTTTGTTTCAAGCTTTTATGATGCAGAATCTCTCATGGAAAATGACAGGTGATACAGTTCTATAGTATAGCTGCTGAACTGGAAACAAATGTTTTGCACAGTACTTTCTCAGTACTCCCAGAATCCATCTAGGCAAAACTGGAGCATGTGATATACTAATATTTGGTTCTGAAGTAATTTATCTACTTACTATTTATGTATTCAGTACAGGAAACTGTCTGCCTTTAGTACTGCTGATACAGCAGCATGTTCAACAGCTGCAGAACCCAAAGTCCTATTTACCAGCAGGTAACCAAGCAGAGGAGCTCAGTGCCACAGCTAGCAGACCAGGCATCACCTCAGATCTCTGACTGGCAAAATTCCAGTGTTTTTGCAAATAAGCAGCTTTAGGCAGTATAGAGACTGCAGAGCTCATGAGTGACATCTATTCACAGGCTTGTGTCTCTCCCAGTACAGCAGCAACATGAACAGTGTATGGAGCTGTGTGAGCAGTGAATCCAGGGAGACTTCTGCTGGTGGTCATAACAGGCACCTCTGGCACAAGTAACACCACATCCCTGCTGCTCATTTGGAGCACTAGGCTATACTCTCACAAATTTCATGTGATGTTTGTACCAGATTTCTCTTGCAGGACATCCATTTCCAATATATTTATCGTGTGTTTATACTGTACATACACTGTGTGTATATATATGTACACACACACAGACACACACAGACACACAAATATATATATAAAACCAGATAGAGCTAGCAAAGTTTTTCATGTGTATCTGGAGTCTAT
>JAOTQP010000304.1:9148434-9159420 GCA_026413545.1 Cichladusa arquata | reverse complement strand
ATCAGCTCTCTGATTGGTGCCAGCAGCTCACAGGGGAAGCTCCCAGAGACGGGAGAATCCCTCTCACTCCCCAACACGTGGAGCCTTCCCTGAGGGGAATCTACCCTTCCCCCCAAGCACGTGAAACCAACACAACCCATCAAACTTTCACATGGTTTTCAGCAGGTTCTGGCTTTCATTTCCTCTTTTTCTCCTCTGCTAATATAACATCAGTTACAGTACCTAGGCAGATGATTGAGACTGACCACTGTGATATATATGTGATATATATGATTCAATCAGTCCAAGCCAATATCTACCATCCCTTGTGTGTCTCTCCAGCAGCTCTAGCTGATGATGGCTAACAGAGAATTCTTAACTGCCCCCTTTTAAGCCTTCCTTAGTACTCCATTTACTGTGAAAAATACCCATATCCTGGTTTTATTTAAACTTTAATAAGACATAATTTTACATAGTATACTTATAGAACCTGCAGATATTTATTCTGTAAGATCTTAAAGAGATGGCTTACTGTGTGCATCCTAACAACTAACATGTTTCCATCTAAGTTCTGCCCTTCTCTTTGTATTTTTGTTTGCTACAACTCTATTTCTTTGTTCTCAACAAATATATTATTCCTCAAACTGTTGCTGCAAAGTTTTTTTTATCCGATCCATCAGCTGAGTATGTTCTATTCCCCTTTGCATCCTGATTCCATCTTCCCTAGGCTGTAATTGCTATGTGGTTTTCAGAGTTCCTCTCTGCACCCATCCAGTGCTTAAAGCCCAGTTCCTTCTCCAGGATAATCATTAGCCCACATATTCGATTTCTAAACAAGTATACTCATACTTTCTGCCGTCAACAGGCCTTGGGAGGAATCCCTCATAAGCTTCTGCTGATTTACCTCATTATTTGCCTTCAGGTGCTTCTTTCAAGGCAGTGACTCTTTGTGTGTTGGAAATGGCAAGATCCATTTTCATCTGGGGGCAAGCTACACATTTACCTCTGGAGGAGGTGAGCACAGGCAGTTCCCATGGTTCAGCTAATGTGCTGGAAATCTCCCCTCCAGCTTTTCTCACAGTAACTTGCTCACAACCCACACCACCAAGCTTCACCTGTCAGCCTCACATTTGCTTTGAGCAAGGCTGATTTCTCTCGTTCTCCCTCAGTTCACACACTGCAGCACAGTATTTAAACTGAAAGGAGCTTTCTGTGCAGTTAATTGTTTTGCCATAATGTTTCTTTTCAATTTTTATCATAAATCTTTTTCTCCAAATAAAACCTTAAAGGGAAAGGCACAAAGTAAGCCCAAACGCTTTCAATTGTGAAGCAAGGAGTCTGCAGTGAAGCTTCTGCTTAACAAAGTGGAAAATAAGAAAGCATGTTTTATTCCATCATTTATTAAAATTAAGGGAATGAGGGCCTCATTTGTTTAAAAATTGTCTATTAGTATTCACCTGATGGCAAGCAGCCTTAATCTCACACCATTAAAGAAAACAGAAGCTCATTAAATAGTAATTCTTTTTAATAGTGACAGGAGCTTGGGTTTGAGCAGCACTGCCCTAAGTTTCCATGTAAATTGTTCATGATGATCACCAAAAAGAGAATTTTTTGTACCTCTCCCCACTCCCAAGAGCTTTCATTCCATATGTAATCACTTATGAATGCCAGACAGGGAAAGAGCCTTGCACCAAGGGAAAAAGCTTTCACTGTCAGACTCCTGATGTTACAAAACAGGAAAGAAGCCATAGGATACAAAGCAGGGGAGGTAATTCCTGAGCAAGGGAGGAGTGTTCTGAGAGAGACAAGAGCTTTGGGGTCAGTGAGTGTTCTTAGCTTTCGGCCAGTACTGCTGTGGTTTTGAAACAACAGGAAGCATGTTGAATATTTCTGCTTTGACAGCTGCTGATTGACCTCTCATTACCACATGTATTGCCAACACCCTGTTGATGATCCCTCTCTGGCCGTTGCTGTGCTTTCCCTTCCTCCAGAGGATTTAGTCATTAATGCCACCTTGTTGCAGTGCTGGCCTGTTGTCAGCACTACCCAATAATTCACGTACTAAAGCCCTACTGTAGTGGACAGGGTGCTCTTGTGCTCCTTTTAAACCCATAGCTGAAATTTCCATTCCGCTCTGAATGTTATAAAATGTCCTTTGCTCTCATTACGGTTCTCAGTAGTTCCACTGCTTTGCATGGCACAAATCACCACCTTCACTTCATGCAGCTGAGCTGCTTGTGGCTCTTCTGGTGAACAGCTTCAGGCCATGAGGCCCTATTCCTTATTTAGCATTATTCTGTTCTCTCCCACACAATTTCCTGTACTAGGGATGTCTCTGGGTCAGGCATTGTTTGTTTTGGGTATGTGTGTGGGAAGATTGCTTAGTGCTGCTCCTTAGACATGCTTAATTCAATTACTGCCAGATTTTCTTGGCCTCTCGACATGGCTATATATAGCTCTTTAGTAATAATATTATCAATTATTTAAATTTTAATTTGTGCTTGCAATAATTACATGATCCTTTACTGCAAGGGGAAAGAGATCTCGCTTTCCACAATTATATGACCATGGTTTTTCCTCAGAGGCCTAAGTTTTATTTAGCATCAAATGGAATCATTGCTAATGCTCATCAAATAGCCATTATCCTATGGGAATGCTTCTGTGGGTCCTTGCTGTGTGAGGACACAGCTTCTCTGAGAAGCTATTAAAGGTTTATCTCAGTGGACTGGCTGTCAGTGGATGGGAGCTGACACTCTCCTAAACTCTGTGGAGGCAGTTTTGTTCTCCCTGCTGCCAGTCCCAACACAGGTGCTGCTGGCATCCCTGGCAGCAAAGCTGCTGGGTGTTTATTCTGTGAGACAGAGCTGCTGCCTGACTCCTTACACACACCCCATCACTGTGCCCACACTGCTTGAAGGGCTGGCCAGGGGAGGGCTGGGGGGAGGCCTTGGGGGATTATGTGCTTACTTGCTTCACAGATCCTCAGAAAGATATTTGCAGGAAACCAAGGTCTCGTGTCAGCAGACCGAAAGCAGGAGCTGAATTCTGGTTGTGCTTGCCAGATGAGACAGCTGGCTGAGAAAGGTTTGTGAGAAGATTGGGAGAAGGTTAGCATGACATCCTCTTAATGGCCTTGTTAGCTCTTCTGTGCTTCACTCTCTGTTGCAAATAGGTTTTTACAGTTAGGATTTGCATCAGCATTCATACTTCTGCTGTGTTATTACCTACTACAGTTGCTTTGGGTGACAAAATCTTCCTCGGTGTTTAGCACTTGCTATTACACGAGGTAGATTAGTCCCCTGTCGTGTGCAGCAGCAAATCCTGTGCCTAGTGCAATGTATACATTTTCACTAAATGTGCTATTAATGTTCCTGTGCTGTATAAGCCCTGGGTTTGTTATAGCATTCATGCTGTGGTCATTCCTTTCTGCGACTCTGTCAAGCCAGTGGGTTTTTATTTGGTGAGGATTTTTTTCAGGAGTCATAGGGTTTTTTGGGATGAAGTGAAGATTTTGATTCCTTTCTTTCTGCCACCAAGTTTTTAACTAACACCAAGGGTTTAGATGTTCGCTGTTTTTTCTTTTGTTTGCTGACTTGCAGTTGGAAAATGGGAACCTACCCACAGATAAAGCAGCACAGAAAATTAATGTTACATCACCTTTTCTCTGCACAGAGCATAGTAAGTAAAATGTTACCCATAGAGGGTTAAAACTTGCTGGAAGAAAGGGTTTTGTCCCTTCACATCAGAGAAGCAGTGCTGCTTGCCCTCCTGCCTACAATGTCCTATTTCACTGAAGCAAGTGCCTGTCAGTATTGAACAGAGAACAGCTTTTGGGTGTAACTGAACTAAGGTGAAAAATTAAAAATAATTTCAATTACAGCTGCTCTGTTGGTTAGGGGGAAAATATGAAAAGTGGATTTACTGGCATGAACAGTAAAGGAGCTATATCTCTTCTTTTCTATTCCTTGTCATTCCTTGCCCCTGGACTTCATAGTCATAACAGTAGTCCTGATGATAGTCTTTTCTGGAAACCAAAACCAAATTCTTGTTGTTACCAAAACACATGCAATTTTCATGGCTAATTAAAAACAGGGAAATAAAAAAAAAAAACCAAGCAGAAACATAGATATAGGGAAAGCATTAGGATTATCTTCTTTCACAGTGCCCCATAGAAAGGAATTAAATATATCCAGGATGCATATGAGAGGTTTTTTGATCTCTATAGGAAAAAAAAATCACTGGATAAATCTGCTACTTTGGTTTGGTCAGATGCAAAATTTTGAAAGGTTTGGCTGTAAAAAAAAAATTAGTTTGGGAAAAAATCTAAACTTTTTGTAGAAGAACATGCTTTTCAGTACAATGAAATGAAAAAGGTAATCAAAGTCTTGCCTTTCCTCCAAAAGCAGTTCCAACAGATGATGTTGAACAAATCCTTTTTCAGCTGCCTGGAGCCAGTGATGATCATAATCACAAAGGGAGTAAGAACATGAAAGAATAATCACAGTATCATAAAATTGCTTTTGGAGAGATTTTTGCTGAATTCCTACTAATTTGAATGGGAACCACAGCCTTGGTTTGTGATAAAAGTGTAACCACAGCATAACTCTCACTGCTAACCCCTTTCTTATGAGCGAGCAGTGGATGTTGTTGTACCCCCTTACAAGTCCTGTCTTGTAAGATTTAAGCAAAATGTCAAGTTAAAACCTGCCAGTTTGGGGATGGTGACTCCACAACACTCAGATGTAAACGCTAAATGCAAACTAGAGCTGCTGCACTCTGGCTTAGCCTGTCTGCACTAAGGCAAGTTTTATAATTCCATAGGGTTCATTTTACATGCAGTTAAAGCATGCATTTTACAAGCATGGCATTAGATCTTTCATGTGGTCATGGTTTACATTATTTCTGCAGAAATCCGTGATATGCTGTGATCTGCAAAGCACTGTACACGTCCATTAAATATTGCATGAACACCAACACCATGGGGAACATAAAATATTGAATCTGAGCAAATGGATAGCTCAGCACAGGGGGATGCAGAGATTTTCACCTGTAGGCCACCAGTTAAAAAAATAGTTCAGATTAGTGCCAACACCACACCAGATATAACTTGGCAGGTGTTCATTGGCTGAAATTATTTATGTCCTCCAGCTTCTGTTGGAAAAAGGGTTGTATCACACAATCCATGGCTGTTTGTGGCACCCATGAGACACATCATTGTTTCCATAGAACAGCTAAGGTTTAAAAAGTCCTGGGTACTGTGAACTTTCCAGGCATGTCTAGGACAGGGTCAGAGTCTTAAGACTAGAAAATTGCACAGGGGTTTTTATTATCTCTGCAGAAGGAAGCAGTCTTCTGGGCTGGCACATCCTCTAGAGTATGAGGCAGTGATGTGGCTGCACAGCCTCCCTCCAAACCCTTTCCTCTGTTGGCCACCTGATCTTTTCCCAGCACAGCACAAACCACCCGAGGCTGTCTGCTCAGTCTCTCACTGGGGAAGCATTTCTGGACCAATCTCACTCTTGCTGCTTCTTTTCTCCTCTCCCACCCCCTTGCTTTAGGTTTTGTAGCTGCTCCTGCCTGCAAGGCAGCGATCACTGATGGGTTTGTTAAGCTCAGGAGACATAAAGCAGATGTTCTTAGCACCTTGACTGGGGAGCCATGAGGAGACTGTTTCCATAATAGCAGCTCCCAGTTGGACTCATTGCAATTTCTTCTTCATTTTCCTGGTCTACGAATTCCTTACTCAACTCTTGAGCACAAAAGCACTGGTCCTCTCTGACAGATACCATCTTTACTGACTTCATAAAGGGATCTGTTTGATTATTTGATAGGAATATATCCTTATCTCTCTCTGCATCTGTCTTCAAGAACATGCCTGATCTATTGTGGTTCTTCTGTGGATACCATTTTGTAACAAACAAAGCTCTCTTTTCTCCAAATTTCAAATACAGTAACAAGTAGAGCTGTCCTGTATCTTTGTTGGGGCTTCATAGACTGTCCTCTAGGCTGAAATGTGAAGGTTGGAGTTCTGGGATCTAACAGAATAAACTCCTGTGATCTATGAAACCCATGTATTTTGGAGAGTGCAACAGCCTGTACTAGTTGGTCTCCTGCCTGATCATGAGGATGCTGAAGGTGCAACCACCACTAGCAAGAACAGGTGCTTCTCTGAAGATCTGATGTAGAAGTACATAGGCTTTGGTGTCCATAAGACACTAATAAGACTGATTTCTAAAAATCCCTAAGAAGTCAGTGTGAGGGCTCTTGATCCATGGGCAGGATTGGGAGTGAGACGAATGACTGATTTGTCTTTACAAACAAGCTGTGAGTCTGCTGGTAGGTAAAACTAGCACTGATAGATAAAAGAAACAATGGGAAGGATTCCTCTGATTGATGAATGGAAAAAGATATTTGCCTTTACAAACAAAGTGTAGGTTTGCTGATAAATGAAAATGAATATTGGAAGATGGAAGAAACAATGGGGGAAAACCATAAATTTCATAAGAATTAAAGATTAAAAGGTAGGGTTATGAATGAGAGGGGAATCTTAGGTGTCAGGTGTTCTGGGAAGTCTGTACCTCTCAAGTACCTCAGCCAATGGGGAAAGAGAAGGGAAATGCAGCTGGGGAATTAGGATAAAAAGGAGGCTTCACCCAGGGGAATGCCCCATGGCTTCTCCCTTAATTCAAGTAAAGGACTCCTCTGTCTGCTTTTTGGACATAAACATCTGGTGTTTGTGGCTTAATTTTCCTGACAGAAGCAAAATGGTATGATTCTATGGGTAGGAAAAACCTTCTGCCTTCTCTCTCCTCCTGTCTCTTGGAGGCTGACAGAGAAAAGCAATGTGCAATGTCTTACCACCCTCAGAGAGAGCTGCTGAAGCTCCTGGCTGTCCCTGAGCTCTGGGATGAGTGGGAGCTGGGACCCTGCATCCCTTAGCCCAGCACTGCCTCTGCTGTGTGCTTTCAGAGCAGCCTGCTCTGTGCCGTGCCAGGGCTCACGGAGGGGCAGGAGAGAAGATCCCAGCCCTGTGAAAGCACCAAACCCAGAGCTCGCCCAGCTGTGCCCAGCTGTGCCGTGGTGTCAGCACTGTGTGTTACACACGAAGCTGAGGGGAGATGGAGGCTTTTGTTTTGCTGCCCTAAAAAAGGATCCCCGTTTTCCAGGAGCTGTGGGCACCCATCCCACCTGCTCTGTGTGGTCTAAGCAGCCTGTTGGGGCACAGCTGCAGGGCAGGCAGTGCTCACCCTGTGTGAGAGGGAGAGTGCAGCACCTCAGGGCTAAAACTCTGCCTTCTCCTGCCCATCCCTCCTGCCCATGCTCCTTGGAGGAGCAGAAAACTCCCCCTTTGCTCTTCAGACTGAAGGGAGGGGCTGGTGGTGTCCATGTTGGTGAAAATACAGGTGAAAGTGCCCTTAAACAGCTGAATAAGAGCATTGCACTAATTATTCATGTATTTTTTTGTGTGAATGAATACCTTGCAAACCTAGGGGAAGTAATTGCATTTGGCAAAGCCATGAAGGGAAGGAAAAGCCCATCAGAGATAGGTGATGAGTGGATTTGGCCAGCCCAGCAGAGTGGGTTTTGTGGGAAACTAAAACCCATCATCAAAACAGCTGGCTTGTGTACTCTGCCATGCTCGTAAGCAAGGGAGGCTGTTCCAAGGTATGGCTGCAAAACTGCTTTTTTAGAAACTGCAAAACTGCTACACCTGTGTTTTGTGTCTCTTTTGTGGCTAAAAGTCACATTTGTTTAACGACTGGGGGAAAGCTGGGGGAGATAATGGCAAACCCACACTTGTTTTCTCTCTTTCAAGTGAGCCTGGGCAGGCAGAAATGGACACCTCTGCTGTTTGTTGTAGCACAGATCTGCAGTGGCACAAAGCACTTTGGCATCCAGCACATCCACTGCTTGCCTGAATTTACAAGCAAATTAAATCTGTAAGAGCACTACAAGGAATTCTGAGTGGATCCCATCCCTCTGCTGTAAGGTCATTATGCAGCACAAAATTAGGCAGCCTCAGCTAACAGCTGATGTCTCCAGCACACATGAGCCCCAAATAGAGCAGGGGCTGGAGGAAATCCCCCTGTTCTTTTCTAGATTGTCTGTGGGAGTACAACAACAACAAGAAGGTAATAAAATGCACAACTCAGAATAGGCTGGCTTGGAAATGCAGCTTGTCAGTGCAGTACAGAAACCCCTACTGAAAGTTAATTTGCCCCTCCTGCATAACACTCTCCTTAAGGTGTGAAGTCCAACATCGTGGATTTCTCTGCAAGATCAGGAGTAGAAATTACAAGCTCTAGGCAGTAATTCAAATTGATTATCACATTCTTGCCTCCTTACACCAGCATCTTGGTTTTGACAGCAGTGTTGCACAGCTGCTGAGAGGCAGCAGATGCCCTGGCATCAGATCTCAGTGGAGGAGCAATTGATCCATATTCTAAGTGGGCATTTTAATTGTCCTTGTTTTAACTAAAGGAACTCACCTGTGCTAAAATGAGCTGGCCAGAGCACCTTGGGAAACCTGGGGAACCCTGAGGGAAGCAAAACCTGCCTCCTCTTTGCTTCATGTAGTTCGCCCTGAGAGCCCCTTGTGGAAAAGCTCTTTTCAGCAGAGCTCAAACCACCTAAACCAGTCTCTCCAAAAGATGTGGAGTTGTTTAAGAGCTATGGAAGATATGAAAGTTAGTATGTGTGTAGTTGTGCTGTTTCTTAGCTCTCTCTTGAAACAGGTCACTTCTAATATGGAAAAAAAAAGTGTAAACTTTCCTTTTTAAAGAAATTTATTATTTTAAGTGTGTAAAGAAAATTTGTCTCCCCTTCTTCCACTACGACTCAATTGTATCTGAAAGCAGAGATAAGTCCTTATTTGCTTCCAGTGTCCTAAAACTGTTTTAAACTTTGCTGGTTTTTTTGGTAGGAAAGGAATTGTCTAGCTTCTCTTTTCAGTCATGCTTTCTTTATTTATTTTCTTGTACTCTGGGAGTGTTGAAGTTCACTTGAGGCCACGGGAGTCTGAGAATATTCATTGTATGTATTTTTGAATAATAGATGCATTTTTTTCAAATGAAAATCACATGACAAATGGTTTAATATTTCATTTTGACAAAACCTCCAAACTTCATTCATCCTGAAACATACTATTTCTTTCTGTGATTTTTGTGGTGTTTATTTTATTTCAAGTGAAATTGATAAGATTTTGAAGAAGTTAAAATTAGGTTTCATTTTGAAAATATCTATTTTTATTCACTACATTTCCTGATTATGTTGGATATATTTTTTCACCAAGGAAATGCTCAGGAGAACTATTTTATTAGCCCTTGTCTCTTAAAGCATTTTAAAGTTTATTTAATGTTTCATAGTGGACAGAGTCATAGATCATTAAATCCTTTGGACAGAGACTGATTTCATTTTGTTGTCTGGATCAAGTTGGTTCTGATTAAAATGGGGAGCAAAGTGGAAAAATGCTTTTATGAGCTTTCTCTTTGTGCTCACAACCACCTGGAAGGAAGAGTCTCATCAAAAAAAGATGTTTTTTAGCAATTCTTTAACCTCTTCTAAAAGCATTTCTTTACCAATTAACAGTCATGAAATCAATTCTTCTTTCTGTGTATAAAAGCAAGGTTTTAAAAGTTAATTTAGGGTATTTTTGTTGGGTTTTTTTTCATGACTGCCTATCTCCTAGGGAAAAAAAATAAATAAAACAATTATAGAATTATATAAACATCCAGGTTTGAATTCTTCCATCAATTATACATGGAGATGCTGGTGTTTTATACAAAACTTTTAAAAAACAATTACACTGTTTTGTCTATCAGAAAGGATTGAGGTGAATATTCTGTTCTCCTCCAAATTTCGTAGCTTTACATTAGAAAAACGACTCGGAGGGAGTACCTGTTGTAATGCTTTTATTTCAGAAGCATTACTTTTGTGATATAGTTGCCCTGTAATAGTGAGCCAACATGTTAAAAGTGTGGAAGATTTAATGATACATAAAATCTGAGGTGGAATGATAAGGACAGAAAGATTGATTGAGCCACGGTTGTTGCTTCTTTGAATTTTTGGCCTTGCTAGACTTTTTGTTTTGAACGATGGATGGCAGACAAATAACAAAAGAGAGTGACACAATATCCAAATAGTTTCCCTGGGCTGGCAAGATAAGCTGGAAATGCGATCTGTAGGATTTTTAATTGACTTTTCATGAACAGAAAAAGCAATTAGAAAAAGGAGCAGAGAATTTTTTAATAATGACTGTTAGGACTTCAAAGAGCTGCCACACTTTTCAACTTTGAAGGAAAGCAACATAAAAACAAAAGCAGAAAAGTTGGGAATGTGATGCTTGTTCTGGTTTAATGATGTTTTGCAGTTCCTAGGCTCTTTTAATTGTTATATCGTGCTTAGCATTGTGTGTTAGGCTGAGCTATGGATGTTAATAGTGGTTTAACCCTCCTGGAATGTCAACTACTGGCATGTTTCATGTGACCTCAGGACTCTCACTCAGTGTGTCAATAGGAAAACATCTCTTTCTTGGAAGCACAGCCTGGGAGGATCTATGTGAGTCAAGCTTCTGCTTTAAAACACTCCAATGAACACATCTCGTTCAACATGATCTGTTTTCTAGCCTTGCTGGGCAATTAGGTATATGAAAGAAAATAGGATGAATGCATATGTTCTTAAACTTCAGAATGTGAGTCAAGAATGTCATGAGTTGTTCTTCTCATATTCAAAATGTAACAGGAAGACATTTTAGTTTTTGAGCTCTTTTGGTGGTGTTAATTTTAAAGTAGCACAGGTGTTTTTACACACACACCAGAGAGCTGCTTTTCCTCCTTTTTTTTTGACTTCTAAAACTTGTCAGAAGTCACCTCATTTCTTTTTTTCTTTCCACTTGTAAATTCATTTAGTGTCCATGAAAACTGTCAGATAAATAGTATCACCCATCAGAACACAATTTGGGCAGCTCATAAGCTTTCTGCATCTTGCTTGAGGGAGGGTTTGGGGGCG
>JAOTQP010000304.1:9111716-9148334 GCA_026413545.1 Cichladusa arquata | reverse complement strand
GGGGGGGGGGGGGTTGGGGGGCGGGGGGGGTAGTTGCCACTCTATTTCTGACAGAATTAGGGGAATTATTCACAATGAATCATTAGTCTGACAAATTTTTTCTTTTTCCTGTTAGTCCAGAAATTGCCCAAGTAATTTGAAGCTAATGCAAGTTCTTTTTTAAGCTATCCACTGAATGAGATATGGGAATAGCACTTTGAAGATTGTACTTCATAGTCAAGATCTGAGACTTATAGTTTAAATGCTGTAGATCTAATAGTTAGACTTGAAATTATCTAAAAGTTACACACTGACTTGGATATATTAAAATTCATTGCCTGGGTACTAAAAATGCATAAATGTCTGAAGCACAGCTCAAGAAACTAAGTCACAAAATTATTCTTCTTTACTATCTCTCTCTCTGAATTACTTAAAAAATAAAATCTGGTTCAGTCCTAAATGTGAACTGTAATGTTTTAAGGAGTTTTCATGTGGCTTTTGCATATTTTGCTTTGTTCAGTTAGCTTTGCTCAGAAAAGGACCATTCTCTTTGTTTCCCATGAGTGCCCTTGGTGACAACCACAAATCCCTGAGCTGCCCAAGACACTGCATGCTGAAAGCAACAACAGGAATTTTTGGTCAAGGTGAATTCAGGGGGCTCTTCAGGCCTCTGCTGCACAGCTCTTTGTGGCCTTGGACACAACAGAGAGCCACAATTCCCTGTGCACCTGCTGCACCCTCCCTTCAGGTGAGCCAATCCCAGATGGAATGGTTGCCATGAAGATGTGCATTAGCATGGCTTTAGGCCAGTCTTTATTACAATGGCACAGGTGGGACAGCACAGGTGCCTCTAGCATCTATTTTTGACAGAAGTGTTCGACAGGTGCTAAACTGAATGCAACTGGTTTCACCTTTGTATTTCACTTCATCATTTCAAACCTCCTGAAGTTCTTATGTCTTTGTCTTTAAAGTGCTGTGTGAATAACTAATTAAATTAATAATCCACCTAATATAAAAACCAGGATTTCCTTAAAAGTGAAAGGCTGTTTCCTAGTCCTTTTATTACAGGAGAGGAGAATAATAAATGTAGAGCTGTATAATTAGAAGGACCTTAACTTGCTTGGCTGAAGGCAAGCCCTAGTGTGAAAGATGTTTCAGAGTCTATAAAGACATTTTCTCAGCATTGCCTTGCAAAATGGAGTCATCTGTCTGGTGCTGCAAGGCAGCCAAATCTAAAATGCTTGGTGGGGGGCATGGCTGCTGGACCCCTTCCAACAGTCAGAGCAGAGAATTGGAAACCACAAATTAAGCAAATTAATCTGATGCTTACAAGTAATGGCTAAAGCAGAACATATCCAGTATAAATTTTTCCACTATTCGTCTCTGAAACTATATCTAAATTCTGTGCCTCATGGCAATGCTCCTTTACTTTTATTTGTGTGTATTGTACACTTGCAAGGGCACGCACATTAAATTATTCTTTTCTTCTTTTTTTTACCTCTCTCTCTATGGTGTCATTATATCAGAGGGAGTGATCTTGGACTAATCAGAGCATGTAAATAATCCAGAGAGGGGAAAGAAGTTAAAAATTAGCACAGAAATTAACTCTTCAGCGATAGGTGTTATGTGAATGGAAGAGCATTTCAGATACCTTGACAGTGTCTAGCTAAATCCTTAAGCTGTCTGGAGATGCAAGAGAGTGTGCAAGGATCCTTTTCTTAGTTATATGTTTCAATTGGTGGTAGCAACAGGTGGACTGAGATCAGCCAGGAGTATTTCTGCTCTCCCCTCCCCATTCCTGCCCAGCATGGACCCGGGGAGAGGCAGCAGAGGAGCTCAGGGATTGCTAAGGTTTTTAACAGCCAGCCTAGGAATGATGTGTTTCTGACAGCCATTTCTACTGAATCAACACAGCTAACACAGACCTGAATTAGCTGTTTTGTTTTATTTTTAAACCATTAACATGAATGCAACTATGCCTTGAGCGAGACAGAGAAATTGCTACATTAGAAAGAAACTAGTACAGTGTAATATGTGTAATCTTAGACAACAAAACACAATGTTTAAGGAAGTCAATGAATAGATAAATAAACATTTTAATTTGTCTGGTGCCTTGGAAGCGTGACTCTGGAAGATCTTTGCACTGCCCAAATTGAGGTGCTGCTCTCTAAATGACTGATGGCTCCTGTTAAAACATGGCTTGGTTAAATGACTAATGTGGGAGGGCATGAGTCTCCCCTTGCTGCACACAGAAACGAATTGCTACAAAGTGCTGCCTGATCCAGCTAAGCACTAAGGCATGGGGACAGATGACATGTTTGAAGTGAAGTGTTGGTCCAGAAGACTGAGTCAGCCTGCTTGAGATATGTCTGCAGAGACAATCCTGTGGTCTTTTGAATTCAAAACCCCTAGAAAGTTATACTTCACTTCCTCTGATTTCCTTTTCCCTGACACTTCACTGTTGTTTCTTTTCACTTTTGCTATTATTCTGACCTGCCAACTGCAGATTTTCTGAACCTTGAACAATAGCTGTGACTTTGCTGTGAGAACTCAGAAACTCATTAACAGAAAGACTTGGCTTTAAGCAAATGTCACATCACATTAGTGTAATTCTCAGGCACTAGCTAGCTCTTAGCTGGGCCCATTCATTCGGGCAGAGTTCAGAATGCCTCCTTGCTGTACCATAGAGATATTCTGATGATGCTGATTACTTTTGTCTCCATCTGTTTTGATTGATAACTCAGGCAATTATTAGCATTCTGAGCACAGCAGGAGCTTTTCTCAGCTTTTGTCAGCGTAAGAGGACAGTGGCAAGGAGGAAGGGAATTTGTAAGCAGTATCCCAGGGAAAATAACCTACAGGGTCAGAAAGTATTAACTAGAGAAGTGCTACTATAATTAGATGCTGTGCACGTGTGTGGTGCACACGTCTTGCATTATGCTCTTCTTGGGGTGCAGCCCTGGGATCTCACAATAACCAAGATGGAGATATCTGAGGCTTACTAGCAGCCTTCCTCATTGTTACTTGCATCTGCCTTTGCAGGTGAAAGGAAAGGTAACACTGGGCTTAGGATTCAGCAGCTGTATATGAGATTGCCATTGAAATGGCTCTTCCTGGGCCAACTGATAATTCATTTATTACAAGGACTGCAGAAACAGCACAGGATATTAGCTTGCAGTGCTCTGTAGCATTATCCTCAGAGCTCATCAGAAGGATCTATCTTAAAATGCTACAACAGCAGAAGGGGGATGAAGAAGAAGGGGGATGAAGCTGGTTTTAGGCCTCTCCAGTGCACTAGCAGGTACATTGGTCCAACAGTGCTTGGCATAATTTGAAGCCTGCATCTGCCTACAAAGCCTCTTCCTCCTCCCCACAATTTACATGGGATGCTGTATCCATCTCCAGTGCCAACACTCTGGCAGATATCTATTCCATCAGAGTGTCAAAAGAGCATTAAAGTCATTGTGGCAGAAAACTGAAAAACAAAGAAACTTTATTGTGGTTGATGTATGACTCCAAGAGTCTGAATTTCAAAGCACACTAATACCTTTCCATAATCTAGATTCCTCCTTTGGGCAGGGAGCACAATCTAAAGTGTCCCTGAGTTCCTAGTGCAGGGGAATACCTGAGTGAAATTTAAAAGCTGCTTGACTACATAAATAGGTAGAGAGAAAATGTAGCTCTTGTTCCTGGACCACAAGTAGTAGATTAAATAGTGAGTGAATGTTCTTGGCTATAGCTGGCATGCACAGTGAGCAAATAGGAAATGAAAGCAGTTGGGTGAGCTTTTCTGGGGTTTGAGCAACTACAGAATACTGAGATTATTCCCAAAAGAAAACTTAATTTTTATGTTATAATTTTCTCCCCTTGACTGAGGCCTGCTGCTTTTTATGAAGATGATGGCCCTGGTTGTGTCATAGAGTGGGCATGGTCACCTGGGAGTGAAAGCAGCTTATTTTTACCTGCTTGCAGACTGGCATGGTCACAGAGACAAGATGTGTCCTGCCCCAGGGAGCAGAAACTGATCTCTTGTGTATGGCAAACTGTGCAGAAGGGTGCAGAACAATCACCAAGGAAAATGAGATGTGCCCTATGGAGATGTGGCCACAGAGCTTCCTCCCAGCACAGCTCAGCAGCTCCAGAATGAGCCAAGCACAGCTCAGTGTGTGCCATTCACAGCTCCTGGGCCTCACACCCTGCCTCTGATCCACGTTTCTGTGTCTTCCTGGAGGCAAAACTGGGCTTGAGGGATGCACAAGGGCTCAGCCTGGAGCACAGACTGCCTCTCATTTGCCATGAGATGTAAATCTCTGAGGCTGGAGTTTGTGTTCATTGCTAATTCAAATCCTGGCAGCTCTGGGAAACACAGATCTCATTTGAACCTCTAAAGCTCACTGGCAAGCGTACTGCTAAAATCCATAGCTGGTTTCATGGAGTGCAATAAGGTTTAAATCTGCAAACAGTCTGGTCTGCACAGGGGCTGATTTGAGATCTCTTGGCCAAATGCAGTACACTATTTTTTCCTACACCATATTTTTGGGTTGTTTTTCACATATAACTTTGCTTATATCCAGCTGGTGTTAATGCTAGTGATGAAAAGACCTAGCAATGTAATTTCCTTTAAAATACAGGACTTGCACTAGAAGGGCAACTAGAAGAGTGATGTCTGAGGTATTGATGGACCTCTGCTGTTACTAACTGGATTGTGTCTGGTGGACTGTCAGCCTGAAGTTAATGGAAGGGTAATGAGGACCTAATCATAAACAAGCTTACTTGAGGAGAGGGAGTGAGAATGTTTGACACTGGACTGACTTTTAGGGGTCTCAGGTGACAATTTGAATGAGTCATTGATGTGCAGTTCCACTAGGGAAATTCACTCAGCCCACTATCAATTTCCCCTGACACTCACAACCCTCACAGGGTTTCTTGTGTTGGTTATTTGTTACCAGGCAAAAAGAATTTGATTTTCATACTCCTTAAGTGAAACAAAGTTGGAGAAATGAATAAGACAAGCAAGGTCATCTCCCATGCATGTTTTTTTTAAGTTAGATTCCATTTCATGCACACACAAAAAAGGTAATAGCTGTTATTTCTTTGCAGCTTTACTTTCCCTCAAAGTAATGTGTAGGTTTATTGTTTTTTTAAGCCACTATAAAAGACAGACAATAGATGAAGCAATAAAAATGTACAGTTCTTTTCAGAGGGGGCATTCATCTCATGATACAGGATTGGTGACTTCTGCTGGGCTTCCAGCTCCCCAGTTCTGTATTGATATGTATTTTGGGGGCCATTAATACCATTGCTAAATAGCTGTTACTGAGGCTTTTCTGAGTTGAAATTCTTATGTGCCAGAGCAGCATTATTTGTCGTTTTACTGTGTGATGGCTAATGGCAACACTGCATGAAAAGCAGTCTTTGGAATGGCTGCCCAGCTCAGCTAAAATGTACCCATCTCAAGTGAAAATCATCATGTGGCAGCTCTCTTGAGGAACCTGGCTCTTTGCAAGTATGCAGCACCCAAGTATTAATTTCAAATTAATCTGAGATAGATTTTCCTGAAACAAGAGCCTAGAATAAAGTAGGTTCTCAGCTGAGTGGTGCTGTGCTCAAAGGTGGGGAGGCTGGCTCCAAACCTTGTGCAATATTGTGTAAGACTTTCCAGGCACCTTTTATGTAAGAAAATAACTTTCTCAAAAGGTACTGAAAGAAATAAGTGTGTCCCAAAGAAAGCTTAACACAAAAATATCAGGCTTGTTGGTAGGAGATATTGAGGTGGACCACTTCTTCAGGTGAACTGAGGGATGGTAAAGCCATGCATCTACTCTGGACAGACATAGAAAAGTATCTATATTTAGAAGATGCTTGTAAACCGACAAAAAGTGCTTCTGAAATATCCTTGAAGTGCACCATGGTAAAAATTTAGAAGGAAACAGCTGCCTTCTGCAGTGTTTCTGGATGAGGAGTAAAGCAGGATAATGATTCCTCCTAAAATGTTGGGAAATTTTTTTTAAGCAAAAGTTTCTTTTAAAGTTGACGATCAGACTTGATGCTTTTTTATGACAACCTCATGTTTGTGAACCACTACATAAGATCAGTGTAGATGAAGATGTACAAATGAGACATCTATGAGAGTCTGTGTTCATTTTAACTTCCAATCTTTCTTCTATCGAGCTCTGTTTGTCAAACAGGGTTTAAATAAAAATTCAGGACATCAAATAACAGATGGCAAACACTAGGATATTAAAAGTAAAAAGACCAGTTGCATTTCAGTTCATATTTCCTTGGAGAATCTTTAATTTTCATGTCAGTAAGACATTGCCTGACCTATCCCTTGTACAGATCCATGAAATGTAATCAAAGCAAGGCTGCTCTCAGCATCTCTGGCTGTTCTCTGACTATGCAGTGATACCTGTTCGCATTGGATCAATCTCAGCCAAAAAGTAATCTTTGCTACGCTAATCCTGGCAGAAGACCAGTAATATCCAGGAACAATGGCTCATAAAGTAGGAGAAGGATTTTTTTTCTGTGTATCCTGTTATGTCTTTTCTGTACCTTGCAAAACATGAATGGTATCCAAGATAGTGAACAGTGGCATTTAAGTGACAGTGCTCTCAAGAGAAATGCAAAGTGATGCATTTGGTACCTCAGTTCCTCAGGCTGTCTTTTCACTTGTCTTTTCATGAGGAAAATATCTTCAGTCTTCCAAACAAACAAATTACTTTAATCTGAAAAGTGCCAAATAGTATTAGGCTATTCTTAGGAATTAATCTAGGCAAAAGGAAGGCTGGCCCTCTAGGCAAGGGAGTTTTGTATCTATAAACTATTGCTGCTCATTCTGTGTGGAGCACTACAAAATTAGTATATTGCTGATAGCTTTAATTTTCATTTGCCTACTCAGCAGTAGCTTCCCCAAATTGGATATTAATGATTCACACTCTGCAATTTGTGTATCCATGAAGTGGAATTGCCTAATCTAAAAAAACCAAAAGACCATACTCAGGCAGTAACAAGATCTTCCTCTTGATTTACTGGCTGATCCTCCATTCAGCCTGATTTAATGGCAGTTAATGAATTAGCAAGTTCCATTGCACTATCAGCCTAAAGGAGGGGCCCACTAATAGCCCTGTGGTAGAGGAACAAGCTGAGCTTTCTGTCCTGAGGCTCCAGAAAGCATTAACCCTTTCTGGAGCACTTTGTGGTGCTGGGCAGGAGCTGTGGTGTGCTGGAGAGAGAGCTGGAAGCAGTGACACAAGGATGAGGGCAGAGATGGTGTTGACAAACCTCCAGTGGTTGGTTAATTCTGCATAGGGCACCCGAGGAGCAACAGTGTCCATTCTCCTAGTTCCTCTGGGAAATGTGTGTTTCCCTGTGTCATTCTCAAAGTGGAAACCTTATTTCCTCCTGGTGTTAAGTAATGTGCAAAGTGCAGCAGCTCATTTTCCCTCTTGGTTCAAATGAGCTCAGTTTTCTGCTTCTGGATGTCTTCACTTCCAGGGTATCCACTGCTAACAAAAAAGCCAACCTCCCAACACTGAGACTCAGCTCTTGCCTAGGAAGGCAGTGGTAGAATTGAGAAGAATAATTATGAACTGCTATATTCCCTTGCCTTATTCCATATGCCATAAGAAATTGTGCAAGGAGATGAAGCAGCAGCCATGGACTGCTGATACTACCATTACTTGTACAGTCATGAAAACAAAGACCTCTTGCAGACAGCTCTGCTGCTGATTTGTGAGCCCTGGTCACCCCTGGGCCTGGGACTATGCCTTTGTTCCTTACGTGCAATCCCCTGTTCCTATTCCTTAGCTCAGCACTATGACAAATTAGACAAAAAATTATCTCTGTTCTTGCACAGCTTGTGCTGAATCCTTAGTGTGCAGGAGGATCTAGATCATTTCTGGAACAAGATAGAAGCTTATAATAACCCCTGCTATTAGTCCATTAAAAATGGGTCAAAAATATGACCTAATTGTGATAATTGCCTTCTGGCATTGCTCGTGCAACAAACCTTTAGGCTGCATGTGCCCAGCAGTAGGCAGTCCTGTCTCTAATATCTGAGCTCAAAGATTAAACCTCCATTCCACAGAGCTGCCATCTGCTGCACCTTGTGTCCAGCCACTGAAGAACCTTGATCACTGATCTTACAAACAGCACTGGCCTCGTCTCTGTGCTTTTTGATGCCACCTTACTGGGATGATTTGCTCTGACTAGAACAGGCTGAATAAACCAAAATACATAAAACACTCTAGTAGGTGAGCATGGGTGTTAACTTGCTCGTTTAGCTCATGCCTTGAGGCAGGATAAAGTAAAAACTGAAATAGTTTTCAAAAGACATGTTTGCCCACTGAATGGCTGAGTACAGGTTTTGCATAATGGCACTGACTGAGAGTTTCAGGCTTGATGCTGTACCTGCAGCCACTGTGTGTGTGACACCACTCTGTTTATGCCACTGAACTGAGTGAGACCATCATTTCCCTGAGTTCCTGTGGTCCCAGCATTGGTGATAAGAAGATTGGATGGCACTATTTGAACTGAGCCAAAAGAGCCCAGGATACATTTGCTCTCCCTTATGCATGTTTTTGTTTGCTCTGCTTTGGTGGGGGAGAGACATGCAGGTGTGTAACCTGTTACAGGAAATCTGGACTGCTCCCATCTCCAACAGAGCTGAAATGCAGCTTTTTAGCAGACTGTCATAAGTTACATATTGGCATTTTAATTAATTGCATTTGCTGCTTAGAGACTTTTGAACTTGGAATCCTTGTGGGCATGAAGGCAGCCTTCCATCAGTCCTACACCAGCCCCAGGAGCTCTCTGGCTGCCCTCTGGGGCAAGCCCAGCACTTGTGGACTTGCAGAAGTGATGTACAGAGACCAGGTTTGGGAGGAGCTGACTCTGGACTAGGATGTTTGAAATAGGTTAGTGATGAGGACCACCTAGTGCTCTGGGCTGAGTGTTTTGAGTGGCAAGTATGTGGTATAGTAATCTCTGAGAGCCAGATGGAGTGGATTTAATGTTAGGGGACATTTTCCAGGGATCAAAGCAGCTTATAGAAATAATTTATTTTTACCTTTAAATTAAGAGAAATATGATAAATGTTAAAATGGCCCTTAATTCATGAGCTTCACATCCCTGGGGTATGATTAGCAGCAGATAACTGGGTCTCCCTGCTGTGCCTTGTTGCTTAGTGACGCTACACAAGTACACTGTGCTTTCATTTTCTGTCTTATGTGAGCAGAAGCAGCATGATATAAAAGTTCAAAAAAACCTGAAAGACTGAGAGTACTCTCAGCTGTATTCCAAATCACTTGGGCTGCAGCAACACCACATGCACTGTGCTTGCTGTGAATGGAAAGAAGCTTATCCTGATCGTGGGTGTAAATCAGTAGAGACCCCACTAGCTGCAGCTGCTGGAATAATGCAGTGCCAACAGAATCAGAATCATGCCCAAAAGACTGATCCTTTGTGGAAGTAATTTGTTTTCATTAGGAGAGATTAGCATCACAGTGGTATGATAAACTTAAAAGGCCTTGGAAGTGCTATTGTTGTTCTTAAGTAAATATTGATTCCTTAAAAAAAAAAAAAAAAAAATAAAAATAGCATATTGCATATTAATCTACTACAACAGAATTGCCTTAAAGATCTGGATACTTTAAGATTGCACAATGTCTTCCTTTTTACTGCCTTTATTAATGAGAGTTTGATTGTATTGTAAAAAATCAGAGCTGGCCTGTGCTGGGTTGGGTGCAGCTGGGAAATCTGGGGAAAGCTCCATGCAGAAAAAGGTGAGGACCTGCAGTGGAGAGTGGGACATCAGTGGGTTGCAGAATAAGGCTTCTGTTCACTTTGAGATTTTCTGCTGACTATATGGAGAACATATCTTTCACAACTCTTTCTTACTGTCAAAATACTTATTTTCCTATTTCATTTGTACTGTTAATACATCCTTAAATACAGGCACATAAAGGTCTCATAGGAATTAAGAGAAAACTCAGTTTTGCTTAAAAAGATTATGCAGCAATCCAAATGGTTTTGCAGAAATCCTGAAACACCTCACTCTAAATACATGGCTGAGTGATAACAGCAGTTTCCTTGGGGGACTCCCAGTATTTCTTTACCCACAGTGGCTACAAAGTCTGTTAGCACCAGCTGCTATTAATCCTTTTATTTCATGGTTGGGTCTTCAACTACAGAGAAGTTGTTCTCTAATGAGAGAACAGGGAGATGAGTAAATATTTTAGTTAATTCCCTCAGACTGAAATGGGTCAAAGATTCTTAGATTCTTCTCTATTATTTTGGTTAGCTGTTAAATATTACTTTTTGGGGTTTTTTTTTTAAAGAGAACTATGAAAAAAATGTCTCAAATAGTAGTTCAGCGGTAGTTTTTAACAGTGATTTAATAAGTGTGTGTTAAAAATTAGTTTTCCACTTTCTATAGGGGAGGTGAGGGAGATGCTGAGGTAGTAAGGCAAACAACTGGCAAAAGAGGGGATTCTCATGAATTGGCACTTCTAGGTTCCAGAGGGTGAACAAAAGATGCTGTTTTGTGGCAAAGGGCAGCTCTCCTGATTGCCTCATTCATTCTTAAGGGTTATGTCAATCAGCCATTTGTTTTTTTCAGAGTTGGGAATGCCCAATACTACTGCTGCTGCATGAACTTGGTGGGAAGGGTCTCTTGTCAAGGCCAGAGTGAGCAAATTCAGGGAATCTTGAGGTGAACAAATATCATTTTCCTTCAATTGACTTTTGACAGATGATGGCTCCAAAGTGGTAAAACCAAAGCAGCAACTTTGCCAACCTTATTGCTTTTATTTTCCAGTATTTTTAAGTGATAATAAATACACTCCTCCCTTAGATATGTTCTGATTACTCTCATACACATTTTACACTGTGATCCCTGCTTTTAATATTCTTGTATTTTGACAAGCAGCCAGCCTTTCTGTAGCAACAGCTGTATAATTTACTGAGGAAACAGTCCCTTTCCTAGGTACTTACTAATATGAAAGAAGTGTTTATCCTGGGGAGCCAGTCATTCTTCCCCTGCTACCTGTGATAGGTAAGATATTGAATATTTGACTAGAAATGAATAAAGACAAGAAGTCATTTTCACTTGTGATATCTCCAAGGCACTCATCAGCAGGCTCCTTGGTTGAGAGCTTGTGCCTGGTTTTCAGCTGAGAAGCCAATAAGTTGCAGATATGTGGGAATGCAGTGGGCTGACTTGGTGCACGTGGATTTCACATATTCCTCACATTCTTAAGGGACAAAGGAATCTTCCCTTGTAGATCTGCAAGGAAGTTCTCTTTCCTATTTGATGTGAACGTGTGCAGTTGGTAAGATAGTAACCAACCATGTAAAATCCTTAAATGAAAGAAGAGAAGGAAAAGACATGCCAGTACAGAATTTAAATTTTTTTGCCCTGAAGTGGAAATCTGTATATTTCTTTCTCACTACTTTTCTATGTTTCAGCACAGTGACTTCCTGCTTAATGTGATTGAAAGTATAGGTGCTGGAGCATTTGTTGTATCATTAAGAAACATAACAAATAGCTTTGAATAAAAAAACTCAACTAGGTATTAAAGACAACTCTTTTTGCACTAGGAAAGTGGTCTCTGTGCCCTGCTGCCTGCAGAGAGCCTGAGGGTGTACTCAGACCACATCCAGTGACTGCAGGAGCTGGCAGGGCAGAGGCACCTCCCTGCTGCTGCTGGTTCACTGCTCTGAGCCAGGTGAGCTCCAGGGCTGAAGGGCACTTGCTTGCTTGCTTGAGCTCACAGCAGCTCTCTGCTCCCTCCCTGGAGGGTTGTGACTGCCCAGAATCCTCATCCCTAAGCCCTACTCATAATGTCAAATGGAAACGTCTTACCATAACTAATTATTACCCAAGAGAGATGGCAAAGCATCATTTTGAAGCTAAATATCCCTTAGGGTCACACATATGCTATTCAGCAAATATTTGGTTTACCTTCCCGAGGAAAAGTCCTTCAATGGGAAAACCTGCACAGTGAGAATGCTTTCTGCAGAAGGGATAACTTCTGCCTTCTATTTTTTCTGAGTGTAAAATCACTGCAGTTTGAGATAGGTTTAAATCAATGTGGATGATAGTTAAGTATTCTTGTTTAAAAAGGAAAAATTGATTTTCACCAGGAGGATATTTCAATAAGGTCAATAGGGGCATGGCGATTGAGTAAATCAGCTTTTGTTCACAGTTTACAAAATCTCTGTCACAATAACTTAGGCATGTAAACATTAGAAAAATTAGTTTCTCTGGAGGGAAAAGTGGTAATCAGGGCCTTCTCCTAGAGAGAGAGGAGCTTGGCTCTACTGCTTATATCAATAAGCATTGATTGAGTTCAAAGGAGCTCTGTGGATTTACATATCCAGAAGTCCTGCTCAGGAGATTAGACACCTCTGATGTGTTCTGCTTGCTACCTCTTATACCACATGGTTCAGATGGAGCAGTTTGGTGTCCTTTCTCACTGGACAGAGCAGAGCAGAGACCCTGCCTTAGGACTTTGCAGAGTGAACAGCTGTGTCCAGTGGTTCTTGGCTAAACCCTGCCCTCTGACTGCACTGACTGTGCTGGGGGCAAAGGTGTTTTAAGGGCCTATTTTACTTCTCATTATCCTGTTCTGATTCTGCTAATAATAAATTTGGTTTGCAGCTTTGAGACTGTTTTGCCCTTGAAGTGTTTTCTCCTGGTCCTTATCTCAACCCATGAACCCTTTGTTACTCTTTTTTTCTCTCCACTGCCCAGCTGTGGCAGGGGAGGGTGAGCAAACAGCTTTTGTGAGTGCCTGGCATTGGGCCAGTGTCAAACCACAACAGATGCCTAGTCCTGAAATTCAGCCATGAATAATGTGCGTGGTTTTACTGCCTGTAAGCTTGTGATTGTAATTTCTCAACTTTCTGGCCCACCTGAAAGTGTCACAAACCTGATCTGGTTTGATGAGGTGGGGAGCTGTGAAGAGCTGTGTAAGACTCCCAGGTTCCCACACAGTTTGAAGGGTTGCCAAAAGGAGCAGTCTCTTACTGGGTCTGGATGCAAGGTTGTGCATCTGGAAGAAGCTGATTGGGAAGATGCTGATGGGTGTCTGTCTTCTCAGCCCTGTTTTCATCCAAGGGGTGGGATCTGTTGGGATGTGTCCATTTCCCATGACAAACCCTCAGCACAATCCAAGTGTCAGTAAGAAATTCCCTGAGCTCGTCCTGCTGTTGGCCATAGGCTGCTGAGAGCTATTTCTTATCCCTGTTGCTATCCTGCTGCTTGAGATCAGTGGTGTGCCTGCATTTAGTACACATGCAAAACTGGATCTAAGTTCTGGCAATTCCTGCACCAAGGAACAGGTAGTTCTGTTTCCCTTGGGCACTTGCACAGATCTAACAGCCATGAGATAAGTAAGGTATATATTCATCCAACCAATCAGTGGGAATAAGGGGAAACATCCCAGATCCATATTTCCATGAAGAAAACTAAACCCTACCTTTTCTGGCTTACCTGGTTCTAGTTTTATCACAAAAGTCTCTAGGTTTGCTCCGTGTTTTCCTAGGAACTGTTTTTCTGTTGTCACAGTCAAAGCAAATTCCAGGTTTCATGAACTTCCTTTCACCTAATTAGACATAAGCTGTTCTAGGAAGCTGTTCTTCCTTTTATCCTGGAAGGTTTAAAAATGTGAGGATCAGTAATAGAAAGCTGTAGGTATCAGCTTTAGAGAATATTGTGTTTCTGACTGGAGCTGGTTGATATGGAAATGCTGAGGATTAGCAGTGTAATATTCACACTATCCTGTACACATTTTACAAGTGGAGAAGACAGTGGTGATTTTTTTTTCTCTACAAGTTTTGACAGGAGAAAACTCTAAATGCAACTTTTCTAAAACTGCAGTGATTGTAGCATGGGGAATGCAGATGGCAGGGGAAAGGTTGTACCCTGTCAGCTTCTTTTATCTGGCTGGGGTCTGCCAACAGTAGGAGTATAAATAAACCTGTTGTCACAGGAAAGCAGAGTAGGAATTGACTCTGAAGGAGGAGCTAAGCAGAAATCTCAGCCAGAGACTGAACTGGTCTGAAGTGATTGACTGTGCAGCTGAAACCTGAATTAACACCAGTACTGAACACTAGATGAGAAAGCTCTTCTCTGACTAACCTGCATTTTAAACCTACAGTGCAGTTCTGCAAAGCTTTCTGTCTTTGTTGGTCTCCTGACAATTTCTTCCTTGCTTAACATACTGTGAAAAAGTTAAACCTTCCCTATCCAAACAGACACACACTTGAAAATTGAAAGAGCCTCCTGAAGTTCCTTCTCCCAAACAAGATGTGTTCAGTTTTTTGGTGGTCCCTTGAGACTTTAAGCACCTGCTTAGGGAAGTGGACTGTGAGCTCTCCCAGGCAGCAGTGGGTTGGCTGGAGCTGTTTGCACCCTCTCATCACTGACACATCCTCCCCACCTCGAGGAACAGTCCTACAAGGCGACCTCTTTGTGACACAGGTGCTCATTTAATTTCAGCAGTTGCTCACATGCAGTGAAGCCAAGTGTGGCTCCTGGGGAGTTCTGTTGACTTCAGGAGATTTACCATGGTGTAAATCACAGGCCAAGTGGCAGAGGAAGCCCATATGTTCTCCTGGAGTGCTGATTACGGGGGAAAGGAGCTGGATCAGAAGAAAATGATTGCACCCAGATTGTTTTCAAAGCTTTAATGACTAGCTTAAGGCAGGAAATAAAAACAGAATCAGAGGTGATTTATATTTTTGCTGAAATCTAAACAGGTCTGGCCCTAGGCATTTGCATTTGTTCCTGTCTAACACTGTGGCTGACTTCAAACCTCTTGAACTGCAAGAACTGCTGAAAGAGTGAAGTGAAAGCTGCTTGTATAAGTCAGTGTCAAGACTCTCAGAGGCAACATAAAGGGCAGGAGGGGATATAGGTATGGGAAGAATTGGGTTGCAGAAATGGGTTGCAGAGGAGGAGTATCATATCTGTAGGGAAAGCACTGCTGTCCATGGGAAATACTCCCCATTCCCCGCCCTGATTAGCAATGGCTACTCTGGTAAACCTCTCATTGAGATCAAGAATTACAGAATCACAGAATATGCTGAGTTGGAAGGGACCCACAAGAATTATCCTGGCCCTGCACAGCACCATGCCCAAGAGTCACACTATGTCCCTGAGGGTGTTGTCCAAGCACTTCTTGAACTGTGTCAGGATTTGTCCTGTGACTACTGCCCTGGGGAGTCATTTCTAGTGCCCAACTACCCTCTACATGAAGAACCTTTTTCTGATATCTGCCCTGATGCCCCCCCAGGACATGGTTGGCCCTCTTGACTTCCAGGGCACTGCTGAATCATGTTCAACTTTCCATCAACCAGGTCTATTTCTGCAGTGCTGCTTTCCAGCATCTCATTCCCCAGTATCCAGGGTTATCCCACCCCAGGTGCAGAATCCAGCACTATCTGCTGTTGGAATTCATATGGTTGGTGATTGCCCAGTGTTCTAATTTGTCAAGGTCTCTCTGCAGGGCCTCCCTGCCTTGGAGGAGTCAAAGGCTCCTCTCAGTTTTGTATCATCTGCAAACTTGCTCAGTATCCCTCCCAGTCCTGCACCCAAGTCATGTTGAAGAGCACAGGGCCTAAAATAGAGCCCTGTGGAACTCCACTAGAGACAGGCCTCCAATTTTATGTCACCCTGTTGTCTCCCCATAATGTGTTTATCCAGCTCTGGAAATTTTGTCTAGAAGGATCCTGTGAGAGACCATATTGAAAGTTTTACTGAAATCCAAGAAGATGACATCAACTGGCTTCCCTTGATCAACAAGAAGGGTTACCCTGTCATAAAAGGAAATCAGGTTTGGTAAGCAGGACTTTCCTCTCATGAGGCCATGCTGGCTGTAACCTATAGCTGCATTGTCTTTCAGGTGGTTTTCAATACCTTCCAAAATCATCTTCTCCATAACTTTACCAAGCACTGAAGTGAGACTAACAGGCCTGCAGTTTTGCAGTTTTGGGGTCTTCTTTCTTGCCTTGTTGCCTTTGTTGTCGAGTGGGATCATTCCTCAAGGACTCGGGTGTCTTGTGTTGTACCTACTCCACAGCTTTAGCTGAGTAGGAGAGGAAAAGGTGCTAAGACTTCAAATACAGCTGAAAAGTTTTGCAGCCTGTCCTGAGCTTCCTTTTTTAACTCCCTTCTCAAAGTCCCAAAGAGAAGGCTGCTTCCAGAGTAAAAGCAGCACCAGGGTGATTGGCCCTGTGCAGAGCCAAAACCAACTACCATCTAGGGCAGCACCTTGTTAGTTAGAAGGAGAAAAAGACTGTAAAAGACCATGACCTGGAGCCCCATAAAGTAAGGTTTTTGCTGCTATTAAGGGAGCAGCTGAGGTGTGGGGCAGCAGCCACTGGTGTATATTAATAGCAGAGAAGCACTCTCTGTCTTTTCAGAAGCAGGACTTACCATTGCACCTCATTTTTCTCTGGTCACAGGAGCACCCTTCCAGATTCTCTGGAGCTGCTTCTGTATCTCTATCCCCATCTTGCCACTCCACAGTTTAGTTTTGCTTGCATTGCTGAAAAGCCTTTGTCTGTGTCTGGCAATAATCCCAAGGACCACAGTTATTAGATCGGCAGGCTGGGTCCCAGTTCACCCTGTTTGGGTATAACAGTGTCCTCCAGGATCAGGAAGCTCAGAAATGCCATAGCCAGAACCCCTGAGCAAGGAAAGAGGGCTGAAGCCCTTTCTATACAGGCAGTGAAGCTGTAGCAAATTCTGCATGTGAAGTGAATGTTTGCTTTATACATGGAATAGCCCCTCTCGCATTCAAATTCATAGAGAGATGCTGAAGTCTGTTCTTCCTCACCCACTCAGTGATGTGGTGTGGGTGTTTCAGTGACACTCTGAGTTCACAGCACCATTTCTCAGCTTCTTGTTAATTCTTGTCACAGTAGAAATCTCATTCATGGATGACACTGATCTTATCACAGATATTGATTCATCAGCCAGAGCTGAGTATTAGCAATGCATTTCTCCTGCACAATTCTTTCATGGCTCTGATGTCTGATACCAGTGGAATAAGCTGGTGTTGGTTGATGTAGAGTAGGTGGTCTCAATGGAGGGGTTTTGTTCAGCTGAGGCTTCTCTGTGATACTGTGAGGACTTATGTGTGGGTTTGGATTATGTGTTCTGCATCAAAGGGACTCCTAATTTCTTTTTCCAGCAGTTTCCACTGAACTCCAAGTGCCTATTACACAGCAGCAGATCAAAAGGGGAGGAAGGGTGAGGTGAGCTGCTGATATTTGCTGGTATTAATTGGAATAACTCTTCCAAATGAAATCTCTCATTAATAAATTCTTTTAAAAACTTAGTCCTGAAAACTGGAGTTTGGGGTGTACTGGAACAAACAATACCAGGGAAGGGAAAGCTTAGCAGTTGGAATAATTTATGGTTTTGTTTTCATTTGTCTGTTTTCATTCTGTTTGGGGAATATGGAAGAAAGCAAGGGAAAATCATAGTAACTATAAGGCATTTTGGATGCTTTAAGATTTGTGATCTCCAGATTTCCAAGGTTGAGTGAAACTATAGGCCATTTCAGGGAAGGGTGACAGTTCCCTCTTGTACAAGTCAAACCTGCCTGAGTAGGGACCATGGGTACTCTCAAGTCTTCAGAAATCGTGTTTCCCAGGGGACATTTTCCTGAGGCAACAGACAATTAATCATCCTCAGAGTTTTGCAGGATTGAGTTTTGATGCATTTCTTTTCATCCATCTACTTCTTGCAGCTGTCTCTGTGACCAGATAAGCGATGTCCTGTGGCATTGTCTGTTCTCTCCAGGACTATTAAATACATATAAAGCCATGCAGCAGCCCCTGTCAGAAAATGGCAGGACACAGGCTCAGAGAGAGATGTAAGAGACAAGGTGTTGTAAGGGACAGCACCATCTGCTTTGCTGACAGCCCCTTGTGCAGAGGGGACAAGGCACTGATTAATTTGTCAAGGACTCACGAGCAGATGTGTGAAAGAAGGCAGATATGTGAATGCACAAGGCACGAGGGGGTGTGGGGGGCAATGAGATGGCTGTCAAGATGAGAGAGAAGGGTGATAGAGGCTTTCAAAATGGCTATTTGGACATCTCTTGGAGAATGGGACAAAGGCATTGACACGGCTGGCTGCAAGACCATAATGAAAGTTGCAAGTTGTTGCTGAGCAGCAGAATATAAGTATAGGTAATTATTTATGGTGCACAATAAGATGTGAAAAAGAAGGTGCAGGCTGGCTACTAATTCTTAGTTGATTTTTTTTAATTTATTTTTTCTTTCCCTGAAACCTAGGAGTTAGAAGGTCTGCTAATCTCCACTAATTGGCAGTGCTGCTGCCAGGCTCACATACAAGGGATAAAAGAGCCAGAAAGGATGAGGGACTGGCAGGGAGATACAGCAGAGGAATAAGACACACCAGTGGTCAATGAGAGTTTTCACAGCTGCAGTCCACTTTGGGTTATTTCCCCAGGATCTGTGTTCTCCTAAAGCCATGCTATAAAATGCAGACAAGTTGTGTAATTAAGAAAATTAAAACCAGTCTAGAGGCACTTCTGTCAGCCTGGCTAACAAAGACAAAAATTGCTTCTTTCACAGAAAAGCTGCAAAGAAGAATTATCTTCTTACAATTGGTGCCAGTACTTTAGATCAAAAGAAAAGTATGATCAAATATGGATGGCAAAGATTGACAAATTTAGGGAGAATTTTTAGAGGGAAGGGAGTTCCAGGCAGATTTGTAACCATCTCATCACCTTTATAAATTATCTGGAAATCATCTGTAGAGTAGACCTGAAAGATAATAAGTGGCATTAACCTTTTGGGCAATTCAGCATTTCAACATTGCCTATTTGTGGCATTAGTTATCTATGGATCAACAAAAAATAACAGGGGAAGACCCCTAACTCACAATAGCTCAGTTCTGGGCTTTTCAGGTCCTACCACTGACAGTTTCTGGCCAGGGTCCATTGCTGAAATAAGTCCATCTGGCATGTCATATTTGAGTCCTCTAGAGAAGCTTCCATATGGGTTCAAAGAAGCAAAGAGGAATGCTGTCCCATCCTCAGCACTGCACTTTTGAAAATGAAGAGATTAATACAAGTATTCTTCCATCCTCTTACAGAGACATGCATATCCAAGAGAAGAGAGTAAAAGTGTAAGAATAACTCAATTTTTAGGGACTCCATACCAAGAATGTACAGACCTGTCAAGATAGGATGCTTTGAGCTGGACATGTACCTTTCTCAAGTCTAATCCAGTTCAGTAGCAGTGAGGAAGATGAAAGGGTGGAAGTGTTTGAGGTTCTGATGCTCAGGAATGCTCACACATTCATTGCCAATCAAAGTTAGGTGCATTGTGTGGAGAGTGGGTGCAGCATGGATTGTATGCAGAGACATTAATCACAGAGCAGGTGTAAGTTAAAGGAAACTTCCAATTTTCTGCCAATTGTAAGGGCACCAGATGCTTAATGAAAGGAATTCCATTTTGAACACCTTGCAAGCAACCCAGCAGAGCAGTGCAGTCTGTTCTTGCATAGACAGGCAAAGAGGGACTGGGGCACAGATCACTTTCACTTCCACATAAAGTCTTTACTAATTCCTTGGTTACAAAAAGATTTGTCTCAGTCACAAACTCCGAGTCAGACTTGTAAAATACTACCCAGGAGCAGAATTGACATTGGAACTGTGCAGACAGACCCCTGCCAAAGTATAATTGCAGGATTGGGGACTTATGTTAATCAGAAGTTTGTTCCCAAATCTTTTAAAACCATGAAAAAATTTCAGTGGTTTTGGATTAGGCCTTCATTTATGCTGTTTAGCTACTATGTACCAGATTGATCTCTAACTGGCTGGCTTAGAAGGTTTTAAGATGTTAGTGTCCATCTCCTTCCAGGTTTTAGCCTGGAAGATTCATGTCACTTGGGAAACATAATTTTGTAATTACTGTGAATCCTGGTTATAAAAAATTCAACTCATTATAAAAGTGTTTTTCTTGCTGATTTTTCAGGAGGAAGCGGGAAGAAAATTGAAGTTACTGGAAAAAAATTTGAAGGCATTTAAAAGAATGTCTGGAGAGTGGATTTTATTCTAGGTTTCTGGGTGGCATGGGTTTGGAGTTTTTTGGGGTGGTTTTGTTGTTCTTGTTTTTGTTTGGCTTTTTCAAATTTGGTTTGGTTTATTTGTGGTTGATTTTCTTAATTTTTTTCTTATTATTTTCCTTTCTGATGCTTAATGAAATTTTGGCTGGTAAAATGTCTCATGAGACATCCCAAGCAATCCACCCAGTGTTTTACATGCTATCAAAATACATGGATCCAGCCTGTGCAGCTGCTTGCTGTCAGGTTCATTACATCCTGAGCATCCATGCCCCCAAGTGATTCCTGCTGGAGCCTCTCTGGTTTGTTGTGGGAGAAGACAGACACTGAGGAGAGCAGCTGATCCTCACCGAGGTGGGAGTGGAGCTGCCTGATTGATTGTCCACAGAGGACAGCAGGCACTGAGTCAGTCTGCAGGGAAGGAGGATGCAACAGGCAGCTGGTTTTGTCTCTCTCTGGAGCATTTCATTCACATTCCTGGATAACATGGGCTTTGTTTTGCCTTTGTTCCACATAATAAACTGACAATGGCTAAGGATTTTAAATATTTTTTCCTTTTGTTTCTCATGTGCTCCTAGAAATTGGAGAGGGAAGTGATGCTGTGTGTTTCAGACAAAGCCAGTTTGTCCTCTACAGAAAAACTTGGTGCATTTTACTGCACCCAGTGCTAAATCATCACCAACAATTACACCTCGGTGCTTTACACTCTCAAACAGAGAAGTGAGAGGGTGGGCTTGGTGCTTTACACTCTCAGAGAAGTGAGAGGGTGGCTTCTGGAGCACACTGCTCCTAAAGACATTAGTATAACTCCACAGCTTCAGGAATCATTGCTGCCCTCAGAGTCAGTCCATGCAGGACTGCACTGAGGAGTGTGTTTGGCAAACACGTGAGCTGTGCAATTTGCTGCTCAGTATCCTGTCCTGGAGCACACAGGGCATGCCTGCCATCCAGGGGACACCAACGAGGCAGTGGCACTGGAAGTTCCAGCTTCACACTGGAAAAGGCTGACAAGAGCTGCCACAAAGCTTTTCCAGCAGGGAAAGAAGCTGGCATGGCTGCAAGAGCCACTGCCTTGCTCTGAACGTGGTACCTTCTACCTGAGAGTACAAGCAAGGTGAGGTGCACAGGCCAGCAGGATGACCTGGGCTGGATGACCTCCTCCATGGTGAGGAGGACCACGAGGGGAGGAAGGGCACCTGGATCTGGGCCAGCACTGTCAGGGCTTTGCCTTCCCTGTCTCTGTGCCAGGCTGATGATTCACGCTTGCCTGGAGCAGCCTGGATGGTGTAACTTGACTTTTATGCTTGTTTCAAAGTCCAACTCTCCCCACATGGCAGGATTTTTAAATGACAGGTGCATGTGCTTCTATGAAAACATTGCCTTATTTCCCTAAACCCTTAGCTAAGTGATCTTGTCAGGTGAACAGTCAAAAAGAAAGGCAGGAGAGGAGCTGTTGTAGCAAAAATACCATTTATTAAGGGTGTCTGGATCGTGCACAGTTCATTCAGGCAGCTGATGATTTAAGATCATTGTTCAATTTAAAATGACAAGAGAATTTCAGCAAAGATTAATATGATCCTGCACCTGCAGATAGACAAACGTGGGATGGGCAAATATGAATGTTGATTCTGACATTAAGGAAAAAATACAGTGTTTAGCTCATCTGAGCATTAGGCTCAAGGATTTCCCTGTTTCCCACTTCATTAGAGCATTTAATGCCTTGTCACAGAAGGGTTCTCTGAGGGCTGCCTTTGTGATCACAGGCTGAGTTCCATGGCAGAACTTAAAGAAATACAACATTGTATTGCATTCCCAGCAGAGATTTGAGCTGACAACAGTTGTGTTTGTAAACTCAGTGCCCTTTTATGTTACCCTGCACATAAAAAAAGAGCAAATAACACTCAGAATGGATCACCATGAATCCTTCCTTCCCATAGGAAAGACTTCATGGACTGAGCAGAGCAACTCTGATCTTCACTCTGGCACTGGCAGAGGGACACTCCTGTATTAAAAGCATTTCAGACATGGTGTGCATTTGCTGTCACCTGAGCTGGAATGGCTGTTTAGCACAACACAGAGACTGGTGCAATTTAAATCCTCTAAGCCAGAACCATAGACGTTCCCTTTTCTAGTTTGGTGCTGGCTCAGGTCCCCAGGTGGCTTCAGCACAGCAGCTCATTAGGCCAGATCCAGTCCTGCCTCTGCTCCTTCTCTGCAGCAAATCCATGAGTCCAGATTATTGTTCTGTAGTTGATGGGAGATTTTGTGTTTGTGTTTGTGAGGTTTGCTTGGTTGGGTTTTGTTGTTGCTGGAGTTTGGGGTTTTTTTGGGGGGAAGGGAGAGAGAGGATGGGGGGGTCCGATATTTTTATTTTCCTCCCCTAGGTCATCTGACATCCTTCATTTTTCTGTGTAGTTCTTCCTCATGTCTAAATGTGTTTTGGTAAATCCATTACTTCCTCCTCTGTTTTGGCAGCTGCAAGTAAGTGATCTGTTTCCATCACTCCTCAAAATAATAATAATTGATTTTGAAGAGAAAATTAATTTTGTTTGCTTTCCTTTATAGCTATCCAATGCCTTTTCCTTGTAATTCAATAATATGCCTTCTACTTACATCTAGGTTAGTGGCAGCTCTTAGCTTGAATACTTTGGCCACCTCTAATGTGATAACAAATGCTGATTATCAAAGGAGTGGTTGCATTTACTTAGACTCCCCCACACTCTAAATCTAGATTAAGGAATGTGAGAAATTAAATGTAGGCAAGAGAATGGTTGGTTCCTTAATCAGAATGCTATTAAACAGCAGAACACAGCCCATTAATGAAAAAAAAAATTAAAAAGAGGCATAATTGAATATTTAATATGACAAATATGATGAAATGGACATCTGGAAAAAGCTGATATTATAGCCTATTATGTTCTAAAATAATCAAAGAAGAGGACAAGTGAAGAGTGTGTTTCTCCTAATGGTTATAGGAAGAGACAAAAGCCTGCCTTTTGTTTCTGACTGTTTGCCTTTATGGAGAGTTCTGTTCCAGTGTCCCTCTGCAAAGTGGCTGCAGTAACACCTGGCTCCTTCACTACACCAGCTCAAACAACCCAGTCTGTGGAGTACATGGAATTTTTTTTTCTCAGTTTTTCCTTCCAATTGAATAATACTGTTGTCTTTTTAGTTCTGTATCCCTGTTTGTTTTTTTTTCCCCCTTGAGGACATCCGAAATTGAAGTTCATATTTAAGAAGGGATTCTGTTTTCAAGTTCATTTATAAGAATGACCATTTTAGGACAGCAATTCCTGTTACTTTAATTCTATTCCATGCCTTAGAATTTTTCTTAAACTTTAATTTTGGAGTTAAGAAATCTCTGGATGTAAGAATCTCTTATAGAAATGCACATTTTTATTTTCATACAGAAAGATCAGAATATCTGAAGAACATAGAAGCAGGGTACATAGATGTTAGGAAAACAAAAAGAAACTTGCAAAATAAACCATGTGATCTGGTGGTTGATGTGAGGATAAGAAAAAAGGATAATGTCTTTTGAATGATTATGTTAAGAATGAATTTTAGGGCTTTGTTTGAAATTAGTTTTGGAGGCACTCCTTTTTGCTTCTGACTTGCCACAGAGTAGTACTAACTCTTTCTTCTGTATTTTTTTTTTCCTGTCTGAAAGAGCAGAAAGAGGCACTTCTATTTATTTATAATCTCTTAAACTGAGATACATAGCCTGGTGTTCTTGGCAGATTGCATAAAAGACCCATCTATGAACCAATAAAGAAATGCTCCCAGATTGATTAGACACTGGATAAGGCTTAGGCTGAGGAGAGCTGGCCCAAATCCATTTTAAGTTAGGTACAGGTCTGAGTTATGCTTCATCCCTGCCTGCCTTTTCCTGCCTTCAGCTGCAGTCCATTGAAGCTGTTGTCTAGGATACAGGCAGGCTTCGTTTATTCAGCCCATGGTTTAAATGCAGAAAGAAGGATGGCTGGGGGCTGATGCAGACATCCATGTGGCATTTAACTAGTGACTTATCAGAGCTGGTTTCATCCTTCATGGAGGAAGGTGCATGTACTTAGGAGGGACCTTGATAGTGCAGTGATAGAGACCACAACAGGTGAGAGAGAGAGAAACAAACATCCTGATGTCTGCATCCTCCAGCTGCATCCTTCTGTGTTTTGTATTGGTGTTGCACAACTGACAGTGGGGATAAAATCTTCCCCTTTGTTCACTTATTTCACTCAAGTTTAAAACTTCCCCTCCTGCTATCCTGGATAGTCCTAGGGACAGTCTCCAGGGACCATCCTGAGCTGCAGGACACAAGCATCTATGTCTGTGGCCATCCATCATGTCTGTGGGGCCTCCTGAGCCTGAGTTCCCCACAGCAGGGCATGTAGGTGGTTTAGAGTCCGTGTTCTTCCCAGCCCGATCACCAAAGAACATGCAGAAACTGTTTTCCAGGGTTTTCCAAGGTTGTTTATTGTTTCTTATCTAAAGAATTCTTTTTCTAGCTAACAGAGATCTGTTCAGCACGTTGATCCAGGGCACACTACCCTGCCCTTGGGGCAGGACTTATCTTTTATACTATAAATTGCATACCTAATATTTACAATTACTTTCCAATACATGACAATTTTATTACACTGTCCAATTCTGTCTCAGTCCAATCCAAGAATGCCAGCTTGGCATTCAACATGGATGGCATGAAGAAGAAGAAGGAAAAGACATACCACGACCAAAATCCTCCATGTTAGCTATGAACCCCCTTATATAAACATTTCTAGAAATTCACTTTTCTACCTTCTAACAGTCTAATTTATACTCTGCTTATTTTTTGTGACTTGTAATTCTTCCTGCAATGTTGGTAGTTTTTTCCAGGGACTCAAGTCCAGTCCCCAGGAGTCCTGGGCACCACGCCAGGGCCTCTGAGACCCTTGCCAGGGCGGTCTAGAGGTATCCAGGGAAGCCAGGGGAACACCCTGGACTCCCACAGGTGAGGATTTAAAGCTGCATTCTGTGTGCTGTGTCACCACTGAGCAGCTTTCCCTGGCTGTAATGGCACAGCCAGCAGGTGAGGAAGAGGAAGGGTAATGCTGTTCTGCTCATGGGCTTTCCTTGCTAGGTGATTATGGTGAGGAAGCAGGAGCCCAACGTTTTCTGCTTGCTTCTGCTATGACCACTTCCATTTGGGAGAACCTTCACCTAAGGAAATGAAATCTCCTGTGTCACAGCACATCATAAAATTAATAAAAGGTGCTACTGCCAGTGATGGATTTGGAGACATGGGATTTTCCAAAAAGTTGGTGGGTTGAGGCTAATATGTAGGGGCTTGTGCAAGTCAGCCTTTCCCTTCCTCTGATGCAGGAGTTTTCTGTGGCATGCAAAACAAACTTCCAAGCAAAGAAATTAGCCAGTGTCTCTGGAAAGCAGGGCTCTGCCTCTCAAGAATGAGCACACAGGAAGGGTCTGGTAAGACTTTCTGAGCTACAGAGCTTTAATCAACATCCTGCACAGAAGAAACTGCAGGGAAAACTGCATTATTTTGCTCCATTCCTCTAAAGATTAGCAGGGGGAAAAAAGAAGAACAAACAACAAATCCCCAATAATCACAGCTCATAAATTCTTCATTGTGTGAACGGTCCTTAGGTAGATACATCCACCACGGGAGGTATGTGACAGCTTCTAGGCACAAACTGCTGCCCTCTGTGTGGCCTACAAATTGCTGTGTACACTAGCTAACACTTTGCTGATGGGCTGGGCTGTTTAACAGGAAAGAGCTCTTGACTGAAAACAGACCATTTTTCTCCTTCAAAGCAGATCTATTTTCTCATCACCACCTTTCATAGTAATTCAGCAATACTCGGTTTGCTGTGCCAGCGTCATTTTCCCTGGCTGTTTAATAACCATGCTCTGAACCAGGGCTGCAGAGTATCTCATTATTCTGCTCCAAAGGTAGGAGAGGAAGGGTAGATGTGAAGAAAAGCATCTGTTTCTGAACATGTCAAAAGTAAGGTTATGCTGCCAGCTGCAGTATAGTATCTGGGATACTGCAGTCAGTATCCCTGCAGCAGCTCTAGGAGAGGAATGAAAGGAGAGGAAAGAAAAATCAACATGGAAACACATTATTGATTTCTTTTCTGCAGCACTGAGTTTAACCTGAGTTTAATATCACTTGAATTTAAAATATTTGTGAGCTGCTGCTTGCTAATCCATTTGCAGAGTCGGATGAAAGCTCCTATTTGTTATCTCTGGAGGATTTGCAAAATCAGGAAGAGTTCATGCTGGAGAAGGCTCTCCTGATGCTCCCCAGTGCCTCAGAAAGGAGAGCCATTGGCTCACGTGTCCATGAGGGAAGTCAGTCATTTTGAAATGCTGTGAAAGCAGCATGCAAGGCAAGCTTCTCTGCTGTGAGAGAAGCATCCTTCAGAGCAGCACAGGTGCCTAAAGCACAAGGAAGAAAACTCTGGAGTGTGACACCCTGCGAAGACACGTGAGCTGTGGATCAGCTTTCCCAGTAAAAACCTGGAGCCTGGGGTTTGTTCACAGTGCTGCTGGCTCTGTCTGTCACGATGTGGCCACCCAGGGCCAGAGGGGCAGGAGCAGCAGGTCAGAGAGGCTGTGGGGTAAAGGCTGGAGGGGTGGCACTGCCATCACTGGCACTGCTGATGTGCCCCCACAGGGACCAACAAACCCTGAGGCAGAGAAAATCAATAGGCACTGCTGAAATGTTTGGCTTTTGCCTTTTTGCCTCTTATTTCTCATGGTTTTCTTCAGGGCACAGGCCTGGCCTTAATCTGCTCACTGTGAAAGTGCAGGGAAGTGCTTGGCCATGACACCAGGTCTTTCCAGTTTCTCTACACGAATCACACTTAATTTAAAATAAATTTCTAATGGGAATATTTGACATAAAATTTTTCAGCTGGCAGAGCATTGCCCACCACATGCTGTGTCTGTCTTTCTGGAAGCTGGTACCACAGAAGAGCCTGAAAATTACTTTCTTGTAATGGGAGTGCCTTCTCTTCACTAGGTTTGCATTGATTTTTCTATCATTTTCAGCCATGAGTTAGAGGACATTTCAATCCTGCTGCTCCAGCATCTGAAAAGGTAAAGCATTCTGCCTGTGGAGTTGCAGTGACTATTTTAGCATGGCTAGAGTTAGTCAGAAAAAAATATTTCAAAGGTGGTTTTAGGATGACTTTGTTTTTTAGCTGCCTCTTTAAAAAAACCCAAAATATTAAAAAAAATATTAAAAGTAATATAAAAGGATGACTGAGGAAAATGTGGACACTCTGGAAGAAAATGGGAGGCTGGTTACCCAGGACATGATGAAGTTTGAGGTCCTCAAGAACTTTTTTTTCCCCTCAGTCTTCACTGACCATGAAGTTCAACAAGGCCAAGACAAGGCCGTGCACCTTGGTCAGGGCAATCCCAAGCACAAACACAGGCTGGGTGGAGAAGGGATTGAGAGCAGCCCTGGGGAGGTCTTGGGGGGTTGGTGGATGAGAAGCTTGATGTAAAGCCAGCTGTGTCTGGGGCTGCTCCAAAGCACCAAGGGCAGCAGCTCGAAGGAGGTCATTCTTCCCCCACTCTGCTCTGGGGAGATCCCACCTGGAGTGCTTCATCGAGATCTGGGGTCTCCAGAATAAGAACGATGTGATCCTGTTGGAAAGAGTCCAGAGGAGACCACAGAGATGACCAGAGGGATGGGGCACCTCTCCCATGGAAATGAGCTGGAAAAGTTGATGTTACTCAGCCTGGAGAAGAGAAGGCTCCAGGGAAACTTTGGAGAAGCCTTACAGTATCTAAAGGCCACCTGCAAGAAAGATGGAAGAGACTTTTTACAAGGACATGTCGTGATTGGACAAGAGATAACAGCTTTAGACTGAAGGAGGGCAGTTGTAGGTGAGATATGAGGAAGAAATTCTTCCCTGTGAGGGTGGCGAGGCCCTGGCACAGGTTGCCCAGAGAAGCTGTGGATGCCCCATCCCTGGGAGTGTTCAAGGCCAGGCTGGATGGAGCTTTGAGCAGCCTGCTCTCGTGGAAGGTGTCCCTGCCTTTGGCCAAGGGGTTGGAACTAGGCTGGTCCCTTCCAAATCAAACTGTGCCATGATTCTGTGATAGACACACCAGTGCCCTTTAGCCATGGAGCTGTTCAGCACAACAGCAGCACAGTGAAGACAGAACAAACCTAGCCAAAAAACCACAAGGTAGGGGAAAACTTGACAGTGTTCAGATTTTTGACTTGAGGAAATTTTGTCATGAAATGTGTTATACTTTGGCTGCTAACATTTTTTTTCTTTTATTTTAAGCACCACAAAATATTTGAGGTGAGCATCAGCAGTAGAGAAGCTAATAGGCATTTTAACCAGGTGTTTTAATGAGTAATAAACTAAGTAATTACAGAATCAAGAAGGAACCTTGCATTTTGGGATCACTGGTTCAGCCCCTACCAAGACCAGCAACAACCCTGGGATTTCTCCTTGCTCTTTGCTTATTTCTGCATCTCAGAGAGAAGGTGGAAGAGATTTTTTTTTTCCAGGTTCTTTCTCTTTCCTGCTAGTAGACTCTGTTAGCCCAAGGACCTGGCTAGGGCTCGCCATTATCTTCACTACTAAGCCAGGATATGGATAGGATATGTTGCTCCTACACTGAAGCCTTCACACCTGAGTCCCTTCACAGCTGGCTTTCCTCCCTTCATTTACTTACTTTCTTTAAGAGCAAAAAAATAAAAGTTGCTTTCTATTGCTAAGACAGTAAGGTGGGTATGCTGTTGCTTAGTATACCTGAGGGATTCAGGAGCATCATTCAGCTGGTCCAAATCATTGGTACTTTCATAACACCTGTTAGAGTATTTGAGATGGAAAATCCTGCAGCAAATGAGATGAGCCTCTTTCAAAAGGTCTCTTTTGTTTTTTAAAGCTTTTGGAAGACTCCTGAGACATGAGCCCAGAAGGCTGCCCATTTAGTAAGTGAGAGACTAAATTTTGTTTAATATTGTCTGTTTCAGAGAAGATGCTCCTGACAGATGCTGTTTATTGAAACAAAAGCTTGATGGGTTTTGCTAATGATGGTGTATCCTACAAAATATTTATGTTCTGGGAATACTCTGAGTTGTGATCTTTTGGTAGAAGATTTTATTGATGGAATCTAGTACCCCATTATGGCAAATTCCTTAGAGTTATATATATAAAACCTTTTCTCTGTCATTCATTTTCCTGTCTCCAAAATGAGCATTAGCATTGCAGGATATTATGGTATGGGTGAGAAGATGAATCGTTACTCTTTGGAAAGGTAATTAACCTCCAAAGGCATCTGCCAGAGAGCTGCCATTATACCATCAGCTGCACTCTGTCTCAGTTTTAGCCTTTCCCTGTCCTCCTGCAGCTCTCAGAGGTGCCTTGTTTATCAGCTCAGCTCAGTGCAAGGAAGATGGATACCTTCAGCACAACACCTGCAAGGAGCAGGGTGACAAATGTGGGGCTTTCACCAGGCTAGCACCCTGTGCTTTGCTGTCTTGCCATCAGGATGCAGAGCAGAGCTGTGACCTTGGCAGTGCACCTGAGCAGGTGCTGGCAACACCCAGTGATGCTGATTAATTGTGCAGGCTCAGTGCAGGGAGGGCTGCTCGTTAATTCAAGCCTGTGCCAAGGAAAGAGGAGACCCTTAGGATGGGGCCCTCGGGCGAGCCCTGCTGCTCTGTGTCACAGAAAGACAGCTGTACAAAAGGCACATTGACTTTGTGGGGAGAGAAGGGGGAAAGCTTCTCTCTGGCTGGCAGCTCAGGTTTGAATCCTGCTATGAGTGTACTGTAGCACTGGGAGAGAACTCAGCCTGTCTACAGGCACTTGTTTGCTAGTAAACAAGAAACACTGTTCCAAACAGAGATGATTAATGGTGACAGAAAAATTTAGGAACTGGGTGGAAAGCTTTATTCTGCCTTGATCACAACTACCCATTATGTCAGTAGGTTCTGATTTTTTCAGACTAATGGTAGGTGTACACTCATACAAACATGCAACTGTACTCTGATCTCACCCTCAAGGGACTGTGGATTTATCTCTAATGCTGCCAGATTTATTTATAAAAGATAGAGTGCACTTACAAATGTTCCATTGTGCTCTGTTATTTGGAACAGACTGAAACCTGGTCCCAGTGGATAAGGCAAAATGGAAGAGGGTTTTTAAGTCTTTGCCCTCCCAAATGAAGTGATTTTTGATTGAAACCTTTGATGAGTTTCTACCAGCATACATGTAAAAAGGAAAAGACAGTGAGGATTTCATACAGAATTCCTGGTAAAGAATGTACATTTTGTGGCAGTGCTGGGGGAGTGCTCACCTTCGTGTGACAATGACAGCAATAACCACTCTGCTGCTGCTTCTGTTGCAATGCATGTTTTCCTGTCTGACACTTTGGGTGTCTGTCATCCCTCAGTGACCAAGGTGTAGTTTAGCTTTTCCATAACAAAGCACTAGAAAGATGGTGCAGATGATCAAGAGACATCCCAAATAGGAAAGATTCTGTCATGCTTCCTGGATATCTCACTGACAATTAGCAAACCCCCTGATTTTTCCTAGCTACTTCTTTGTGTTATTGCCTACCTAGGTTTGTACATGCAGTCTCCAGTGCTGGAAACTATGCTCTTGCTAGTTCAGGAAAGATTTCCAGAAACTTTGAAGGGTTTTCTCTTTCTTACATGTCTGCTGCAGCAAATGTATCCAGATGTTGTGCCACAGCTGTACATGCTTTTGCCTTTCTCATCCATAATGTGGTTGGATTTTTGTACAGGTGGGCATGTGAATATCTGTTTGCAGAAAAAGCATGGCCTCTTGTACAAAAATCTCTGCTTACATAAGAAGCACATTGCTCTCAGCAGATAGTGAGCTCTCTTTAAACCTCGTCTCTTCAGTAAGAGCCAAATGCTACAGTGACAGAATTAAACTCACTTTAGTATAAAGACTAGTATAAAGTATAAAAAGAATGTATCCAGCCAGTGCTTGAAGCTTTCAGGTATGGGCAAGTGCTGCTGCATTACAAAAAAAAAGAAAGCAACTGTTTCCAAACTCTGTTAATGATTTTTATTTCGCTGTTTTTATTGCATTCAAGGCATGAAATTATGCACCTCCTGAAGTGCAATGCTCATTTGAATCCATGGGTTCCAGCCTCTCCCAGCCAGTGGGAGTCTCTGCATTGATCTTGGCAGGCTCTGGACATGTGTAGGCAGAGAAGACTGATTTTGTCACCGGAATGATGAGCAAGCTGCACCCCCTCTTCTGTTACTGAGAGCTTGACTCATGCAGGCATTCTCCTCAGGTTCTTGTTCTGTTCCAGGTAGTAAGTGGATTTCACACACACATCCTCACATCCCTATGCAATCCTTGCCTGGTAGGCAATGCTTTGTAAACAGCTATCCTCTGCCAGAACAGTGCTTTCCCAGACCTTTGAGCCTGAGAGTTTCTGCAGGGGAAGCATTTCCTCCCAACAAACTCTTTTGTATCTCCTGACAAATGGCTCTACTAAAAGAATTGTGAATTTGTGTGGGTTTGTTTCTCTTTTGCTGCTTCTGCTACTTGAAGTATTCTCAGGAAGGTCAACTGACCTTTATCAAGCCCTGGCCACTGGCAAGATGATATCCATAATGAATGTACTTGAAGCAGCCAGTGCTCCAGCATGAGTGGTTTAACCTCTGACCCCTTCAGCACAAATAGTGCAAGACACAGAAGATACTTGACTCCTTCTCCTAGAGGAGAGCAAACTCCAACTGTGCACCAGATAGGGTGTAAAATATCATATGCTTACAGCCTAGCTAAAAGAATAATGCATCCAGTCCTTTGCTTGGTTGAACACAACAGTTCTTGCAGCTTGTTTAGTTTTTTCACTGTATGTATGACCTGTACTGCTGGAACTGTACTACTGGAAAGATGCAAAGGTTACTAATTTCCTGGTATTGTTTAGGTTTCTTTTGATATCACTTGCCCTACCCTCTAAAAGAGAAATAACTTAGTTAAATCATTAACATATGGAATAGTAAAATGAAGGCAAATAACAGCCTTGAGGCTGTAACACACACTTCTCACTTTCTGTGATACAGGACATCATGTGTTCCACACTGACCAGGGTTTTCAGTGACACTCAGGTTGTGTTCCTCCATATCATGAGAGAAACGTTTTCCCAGCTAGGCAGAGGTGAAACAACCAAGGCAGAGTGTGGACTTTCGATGAGAGCTGGCTGAAAGGTGCCAGCATGGCAGTCCAGGCCTTGGGTGAATACTGTGAGGTGGAGCATTAATGATGTGCTTCCTCACTACTCTCACATATTGTAACCCATGGCTTTTTTCTTAAAATTAAGAAAATGGCCCATATTAAGTCAAGTATAAAACAAACATGTTACTGAAGTAACCCTTTGTCTACCTTTGGGTTTTTTCCACATGAGCTGTCGGGCCAGACAAACACAGAATGTACCACAGGAAAATATTGATGGGAAATCATTGTTTTTATAAGAAGGTTAGCTCTGTAAGTCCATTCTTGGGTTGCACTTGTACCCTGTAGTAATGCAGCTGTTACACAGCTACGTGCTCTGCCCAGAGGGTAGGGACCAAGCCAGCCCATAAGCAGAGGTGGTCCCTGGGAAAAGGGAAGAGGAAACAGCAATGCACCTGAACTGGGGACTCTGAAGAATTGAATTTCTTCTTATTTCCTCACCCAGGTGGTACTCTGAGTTTACTGAAGCACTCGTTCTGCAAATGAACAAGCTAAATGCTTTACGAAGGAGATGGAAATAAATAACTGAGGTTAAAACTTATGAGGATACCTACACTTCTTTGGCTAAAGACTAAGTTTCAAATAAAGATGTTACCAGATCACAAATTTGTGACTTTTTATAGGCTTTCTGCAAGGTAGCCATTTTTTCAAACACGGGAGGGAGGATAAAGCCAAGCAGATTGTGCAGTGATAGTGGTAGCTAATCAAGGAAATTGGAGAAAGTCAAATTTAATGAAGAAAAAGTCACAGCAAATATGTCAGGAAAGGGCCTACACTAAGTAGTCACCTACCAGGGGATGTACCTGCCCCAGTGATTCCATGTGTATATTATGTAGGTAACTCAGTTTCTAAAGGAGACCTCAGTTTCAAAACCCTGATCGAAATCTGCGTGTTTCAGGCTGGTTTGGATGAAAACCAAAGGTGCCAAGTGTTATTTCTGCTCTGATAGGCCGAGTTAAGGTTTAAAATTCAAGCAGGTTTCTTATCTGGGCCGTTTGGGTTTTTGGCTGCTTTAAGCCACTCAGTGTGTGAGGGGAGCAGGCTTCACCCATGCTCTGAGGTGGCAGCTGTGCAGTTGCATTAGCAGAACACCTAAACTAGGATAAAATATCCAACTGAGTCTCCACACAGCATCCAGTGAGCTGCAGGAGTCTGCATGTGTTCACCTGCACAGGACTGGCTGAACATGCTCTGATCTCCTTTTGAATGAGTCATCCTTGCAGTATCAGAGAAATCTCTATCTCTGTTGAAGCACAAGCTACTGTCTGTTCTGCATACTGGAAACAGAGGTTTGGGGTCTGTGGAACTTAAATCTCTACTAGATATTATCTCAGCAGCATTTGCTGGGATTTTGGTGTGTTGGGGCTTTGGTGGGGCTGAATTTGTTGGAGGCTTGTTAGTTTTTGCTTTGGGTCAAGTGGTTCCTCATGTCACAGCACAATAACCCTTTTGGTAGGGATTTTATACTGACATTTGATCATTATGTGCAGGTAGATTTATTGTTGGGTATAATTTTAAGGACAACTAGGCTTTGAAGTACTCCCTTCCATGACCATGACCAAATTCTCGTGTAATTTCTTCCTATTACACAAGAAAAGTAATAGAGATGTGATAATTTGAAATATCTTCTTATACTCAGAAAATTATGATCATTTATTCCCTGTTCCTAATTGAGTACTCATCCTGATTTAGAGATTTTAATTTTACTTGTAATGCTATTACCAGTTGTTAAATTATAGAACTCTATTTTTCTCCTGTACCTCTGATCTAGATAAATGCAAAATCAGAAGTTACTTGAACTCATTTGAGATTAAATAAAAGAAAAATGAGAGAGAAGCTTGAGGAGGTGGAAGTATTTTAGGATGTTATCACATACTGCCTGAGCACTTAGATTCCAAGGTGATACATACCTAAAAACACCAAAGACAGATGTATCTGGCATTATCTCACCCTCTAAATGCTTGGTAAAATTACAGAAAAACTGAAACAATAGAGAAAAGGGGGTTTTTCTTCTTTTTATACCTCCACCTGTGACAGTTGCCCTTAAGGAAGCCTGTCACATCTTTTGATAAAAGGTCCATCTCCAGTTTTAAATGGGAACTATCTATGCTGAAGCAGAGATTCAAAAGCACTTTGTACAAACAGCCCCCCGGGAGCCTTTAGCTCCCTGCTAACACAACAACAAGGAGAAAAGGCAGCTCCTGAGCCAGGCTGTCCTTGTCAGAGGAGGCAGGGGAGCCTGAGCCTGGCAGGGCACTGCCCCTGAGCACCAGGGCACATGGATTTATTTGCACTCTCAGGGCAGTTCTCAGCCCTTCTGCACTGACAGAAATTACTGCAGCCCGTGAGGAGTCGGGCACAGATCCCTCTCCTCTCCTTGAAAGTCTGAGGCAACACAGTGGAAGTAAATGAAGCTGCACTCTGCTCTCACAGGCAATTTTAGGGATGTGTCAGACAAATGTTCAGTAAGCTCTCTGAACAAAAAGAAGCAAGAACTGAGGCCAGCTCCTCCCCAGGTGCAGCATGGGGCAGTGCCGTGCACTCTCAGGGAACTGTGACCGTTCAGTCCACGTGAGGACCTGTCCCCAGGTCTGCCCCTGACCTCTGCTGCAGCAGCTGCAGGAGCTGGGATGAGAGAGAAGCCTGGAGTGAGCCCAGACTGTCCTTCTCCAGCCCCTCCTTTTAGCACAGTCTGTTTTCCAGGACACTTGCTTGCAGGAAATGCCTTTTGTTAGTGGTGAGAACTGCCTGAACGCTGCTGAAGGACACTGTTTTTCTCTACCTCACATGCACTGTGTCCAGTAGAAATTGATTTAAAAACAAACAAAGAGGAAAAAACTATCCCAAGAGCCAGAATGAATTTGCTAAATGGTTCATGTGGGAGGGAATGAAAAGGTCTGCATCCTGCTGGTTACTTTTGTGCACTGAAGGATCTGCCCGGGTCTGCAGCACAGGAGGAAGGCAGTGATGGACAGAGGCGTGCGTGAGACCAGGAGGGAACAAGGATCTCTGTGTGGCTGCAGGATATAAGGAGAAACAGTGAGTAGCAAGAACCTCTCCTTTGAGACAGAAATACTTGAAAACGTTTTTCTGAAAGGGGATGCCTAGTATAGACTTGGTGAGGGAGGGTGTGGGAAACACAAAAGACCCCTTTCAACAATCGAGCTACTGCAATGGTGAGCTCAATGGTGCCACCCAGAGTACCTTTTTGCATAATATATGATGCTCTGTGTGGGTCTGGAAACTGGGAAGATTAAAGCAGATGATCTTTCTGCATGCAAAGCAGCCAGAGACAGCATGATGGATTATTACTGAATACATTTCTGGCCGTGCATAATTGTGTTCTGGTCTTCCTTGCTGAAGTTCTACCACCATCTCTCTGCCAGACTTTGTTATTTAACTCATGAGAGCCAAAAATGCTCTTTACTTTTCCATGTTTTGACCATAGCTCTCTCAGGGGTCACTTGCATTGCAAGTAGGTTACTGCCAGCCCCAGCAAAATATTAAAATGGCATCAAAACCACCTAGAGCAGACCAGCAAGGTGAATCAGGCTGCATGTAAGGTCTGGAAAAGAAGTGTCTGTGCAGATTTTGATAGGCATAAGCTTTGTTTAACACTTTGTGGTTATTTCTGCACTGTCTGATGTCTGATTTGCACTGATAATGCAAAACAACAGAGGGGGGGTTTTTTGTCATTTAGTTTCCTGTCATTTTTATTTGACCTTTATCAGACAAATACCGTGCAGTGTATTTACTGAATAAGGGTTAAATAATCCTTAACACGTAGTGGTGAGCAATACAGAAGGAAAATTCTCTCTTGCTTACAAATGGGAAACAAGGTCAAAATGGAAGTGTCCACGTGCACTGGGAGTTTCAGCAGCCCTGAGACCCAGCTGCTGAGGGACAGGCAGTGCACAGCTGAGCTGCAGCTCTCCTGGGGACAGGATTTCTGTGACATGGTTTGTACTGCTGCCCTCTGCATTGGTGAGAAGAGCTTTACTGCAGGCTTGTCAGTGTGGATCATTGCCTGCCTTTACACCTCTGGGGTGTCACCTGCTTCAAATAATCTATAATTCATCCCCTGCATTAAACAACTTCTAATTGCTATGGTACCTATGAACACTTAGGTGCCTTTCACTTTTTAATAAATACAAGTGAGAAAGGCAGAAACTGCCAAAAAATGTTCTCCTTCTCTCTTCTCCTTCTCCTCTTCTCTTCTCTTCTCTTCTCTTCTCTTCTCTTCTCTTCTCTTCTCTTCTCTTCTCTTCTCTTCTCTTC
>JAOTQP010000304.1:8962168-9111287 GCA_026413545.1 Cichladusa arquata | reverse complement strand
CTTCTCTTCTCTTCTCTTCTCTTCTCTTCTCTTCTCTTCTCTTCTCTTCTCTTCTCTTCTCTTCTCTCTTCTCTTTAGAGAAAAACTGGAAATTTAAGGAAATATTTAAATCAGACTGATGTTTATGTATTTTTTTCTCAGAAATAAATAGCAAAAGTTATTTTAAAGCAAAGTTTAAAAGGGAGATGTTGCTCCTTCACTCAAATCCCAGAAGCATTTCCACAGTCTTTAGTTCAACACTTCTCATATAGGAAATTACTGGAGATTTTTATATTACTGGAGACTTTTATAAAAATATATATATATATATATATATATGTAAAAGTACAAATATATGCACAAGCAGTCTTCAATTTACATTCAGGATTACTGTTGGCCCTTAATATCAGGCTGTGCTAATTAAGTTGTAATGAACAAATGTGCATCATTTGCTTTCCAAGGTTTTTCATCTAAAAATGTGAGACTTTTACATTCATTATGACATTAATTCTCCACTTACATACTGTTACTGAGCCTTTTGGATATAACCTTCAAGAATATTGATTCTTTCTATTTTCAACGTTTTAATTTCTAGCCTTAAAAAGACACGTCAACAGGTGAAAAGTGTACTTTAATGCCTTATTATGCTGCTCAGCTCCACATCTAATACTATGAATATTTTTCATTTATTCAAAATTAAAGAATTTGTGCCATAAATATACCCCATGGTATTTTTATGTGATAAATAAACGATACAAATAATACATTTTTTCACCCTCAAAGACATAAATGTGGTTTAATTTGGATCAGCACATAGCTAGTAGGGGTATATAATTGTTTTCAATGCTTCCATTCTTTCTTTTAAGATGTCTGGAATTGTCTCATTCCAATTTGCACAGAACTGAATACAAAATGACACATTTATAGAAAGTAACTGGTTGCCTTTAGACAGCAAAAGCTTGATTGTTCCTGACCTCAAAGTATTTGCTTGCCATGAGCTGCAGGGAAGGGAACTATTTGGCTGGGCTCTGGTTTTGGCTCCCATTTCTCAGAGCTGTTCAGTGCAGCACAGAGCTCCTCCCTGTCCCTCGGTCACACTGCAATGTGCTGGGAGCTGCTGGACATTTCGTGGCAGGAGCTGCTGCCATGTGAGCACAGCCTGGCAGTGTGGCTCTGGGGCTGCTGAGCCTCACAGCAGGGCCCTGAGGAATAACTGCAGGCATTTTCCCTGGAACAGCTTTTCCAAGGGTGCTCTTCAGTTTTGGCCAGAAGAGGCCAAGCCCTGGTGCTGCCCTTCTGCTGCACCCTGCTAACCTGCACTAACTTGGCACCTCCTTGCTGAGGAGAGTCAGCCCAGTAAGCACAGCTTGTGGAAAGAAAATCTGCCTGCAGGATTAGCTGTGTCTGGGAAATCAAGCACTTGTGGTGGTTGTTCCTTTTGAAGCCAATTCTCATCCCTAAAAGGACTCTGAGATGCAGTTTATTGCCAGTCCTGTGTTCCCACTTGCAGACCAAACCATGAGGGCTAGCACTAGAAATAACTCCACGGTCCATGGCCTAAAGGATACCTGTACTGAATCCTATTAAAAACACAGGATGGATGCAACTCCTCTGTAGTGGCAGTTGTTTTTCTGCCCCTGGGTGACTCGTGGTGAAGAGCAGCTTCCCTTCCAGGAGCTGTGCAGCCTGTTCCTGCAGCTGAGGGGAGCTGGGGAGACATGGCAGGTAAAACATACCCAGGTACACATCAGGGCCCCCAAAACCATGGGGAAGCCCTGATGTGCTCCAGGAGACCAGAAAGCCTAGAGAGAGATCAAGAGCTGTGACAGCAATGCCAGTGTTGGGAGGGCAAGAGAAGCATGAGGAGAGCATGTGTGCTTCCATCTGAGAGGCTTCAGGACTTTGTGCTTCTCTCTCCATAGCTCTTTCCATCCCCTGCAAGGTGTGTGTTTTCCCTACATGGCACTAGAAAGTTGCAAGCAGGAATTTCAGGCATGGAGAAAAAATAGAAACACAAACTTGTCCTGCACCCACAGTCTTTTTCTTTTTTCTGATGGCAGCTTCCTATTGCTGGGCTAAGATGTTTTCCCTTTGGGACTCTTGGGGTTTTCACTGTTTTTACTCTTGTCTGTCATCTGTGTCTTAGGCATAGTCCATTTTTCCTCTAGAGAATTGTGTAAGACAATGCACTGAGGAATTAGTTCATGCAAGTCATTCCTGTGCACAACCAAAAAGCCTTGAAAGTGATGAAATGTTTTTGTGTCATCTGTGAATGCACTGATATTTATCCTTATTATCCTTCACATTTTCAATTCAACCAGCACATAATTTATCAGCTCTGTTGTCAAATGCTGCATGTAATTGTGTTAAGTAGAAAGCTTGGTGGGGGAGAGAGGAGAACAGATGGGGGGAGATAACCATTCCTTTTTTCCCAGGAGAATTGCAGAGCACACCTTGCTTTGAATTTGGGGGTCATCTACTCTTTTCAAGTACTCCCATGGCACATGTTGTAAAAGTGGAGCAGCATATCCAATGTAAGAGTGTCGTTCAGCAGGGGCAACACAGGTAAATGTCTTACTGGAACACTGCAGAGCATGAGACTGGAAATGCTCTGAGGGTTTGCCAAGCTGAACAGTTGCAGAGCAGCCCCTTCCTCATTGACAGCACTCTGAAAATTAAATCCCTCGGATACAAGATGCCAGTGCACTGCATAGTCTCCTTTCAGTATCAAGGTTATGCTACTTTGAGTAGAATTTAGTTTAGTTCTTTTAGTCTCCTTCATGAAAACATGTACACAACACAGCTAACAGATGGTGCCACTTAGACTGGGGATGTTAGCAAAAGAGGCTGGAAAAATCTACTGACATGCTTTAATTCTGTAGGAGAACATGGCTCTGTCTATGTTCCCTGGTTGTTCTGCATTCAACAGCTGTGGAGTCACAGCAGAAGACCTGACATTGAGATCCCTTAACGTGTTCTTTGCAGAGTTGCTAATTAAGACACTCAGGGAGCACACCTACAAAGTATGGCTAGGAAAGTAGCAAAGGGGACAACTTGTGGACAAGGGCCTCCTCTTTAATCCCCACACTAAGGCTACTGCACACTGTGTCACAGCTGGTTCTTCTGTGGCCTCTCCCTTCCTCCATTTCTCATTGTGACAGAACACTCCTTTGGAAAGTGCTCTTGCTTATGTCTTGAACACATTCTCACCAAGATTTTTTGCATTTTTTAGCCTAAAAAATTGCATTAAAAACATTTAAATATTCCTGCTAGCTGTTATCTTGCTCTCTGGAGGAGCTGCAGTGCAGGGAGCATGTTGGGAATTGACAGACATCTTGATTGTTTTCCCTGGATCTGGCAAACCTGGCTAGGAGAAAGCTCTTCTGTTGTAATAAATTAGCTGAGGTTCTATTATTTTCATGCAGAAAAAGCCAATTCTTTGTTCATATAATGCATTTTTATGCAGTTTTTACAGAGTTCATGTTGAACTCCCATTGTTTAAGAGTTTACTTGCTATTCAATTCATTGGTTAGAAGGTGTTTGTGTACATGCTAAGATTCAGGTTTACGGTTTTCCTTTGTGGATTCTTATGGGATATATCTAATGTTTATACAGGTGCACTTGTTTTCCTCCCCAAGGATTGGTTATTGTGTTAATGAACTTTTCATATCTAAGATTGTTTTGCATGGGAACTTTCAAGTTGCACTTAGAAGAAGTGACAGGCTAACTTGGTAATTTAGCAGAGCAAGACCTGATTTTATAAGGCCTTTTTTTTATGACATCTTTTACCTGTCTAGAACACCCTTCTGCAATTCTCTTTTTGAAGCACACTTAGAAAAGCACTGGGGAAGTACTGCTGTTGGAAGGAGCAGACTCAGTGCCTGCAGTATGGCCCAGTCTGAGGGTAGCAGGGAAAGAAATCCTTTCTCTTTCTCTATTTTATTCTTTTGATCATGAATGGAGATATAGAAATTGCAATTAAACTCTGTGTTTTCCCAAGGTGCTTTGCTCACAGGAAAAGGGAATGTTGTGACCTGGAACCTCAGCACCTTAAGAACTTTAACATTAAGCTTAGTCTTTGAGTGTGATGTGTTTAAAAAGAGGATATTTCTTTAGTTAGGTTTGGTTTCCCCATAAAAAGTATGCTGCTCTTGTGCAGAGCAGTGCTGTGGTGTTTCTCCATTGGTAAAAACTTGTAAGGCTTTGCCTTTTCTCCTGTTGAATGCTGCATCTGTGCTGGGACCCTTAGCTGGCATTGCCTGCTGGAATAGGGCAAAACAAGGCAGCTACTGAGCTGTCAGGAATGGGGAGGCTGGACCAGGGAGCCCCATCCAGGCACCAGCTCCTGCCAACCACACAACCCCTCAGCCAGCCTGCTAGGGAAAAGCTTCTCCTGCTGGGTGAAACTGCCCCATGCACTGGCTGCACTGACTGTGAGTGAGAAGTTCTGTGCTGCAGCTTGGAAAGCAAAAAGGGAAATAGGATGTGGTCTGCCCTGGTGTGTCAGCCATTTGGGAGCACTAACAGTGACGAGTGCCTGTCTCAGGCAGAACAGGGGGTGTGAGGGATTTGAGAAAAAGGATTGCCAGACTGGTAGCTTGATGTCAGCCCTCACTGTGCCAGAAGAGCAGCTTGTCTCCTGTTAATAGATTAGCAGAAATTTCTGTGCCTCTCTAGCATATTAACAGCAGTTTGCCTCTGTTTTGTTACATAAATAGATTAAGCTTTAGCTGTGCTCCTATCAGACTCATTTTCTTTGCTTTTTTTTTTTTGAATAATCGTCAGATATTCTCATCAGTTTTGTCCTACAAGCAAGGCTTTGAAAAAACCCTGAAGAGCTGACTGAACAGTTGCTTTTCTTTCAGCATCTGTAGCTGTTTAATATTTTGCTTGTCTGTCTCTTCAGGTGCACAGGGGAGACAGAGCTGCTCTCTCCAGTCTGTATCAAGACAAGCAGAACTTGATCAACTGGGGAGAGAGGACGAACTGCCACAGCAGTGCCAAAATTTCTGGCTCATGTTCTTGAGCTCTGCTGTTCGTGTGTCAAAAACTGAAACTGTAACTGGGTGAATAATCCTCAGGCCATAAAATTCATGAGTGCTTGGGTTTCAGCCAGCTCTTTAGTGGGGATTTTGTGGGTCCAGTTTAATTCTTCCTTCCATTTGGCATGGGAATCATGTAATTTATGCAGTTCTGGAGATGTGGAACCAAGCAGTGCTTTTTATCATTGCTATTTTATTTATTAATTTATTTAAGTGCTACGGTGACCTGTTACCATCCTTATAAAATCAGAATTTTACGAGTATTTAAAGCAAAGTGACATGTGAAGGAGCTTTGTATATAGTTCTGGATACTCACTGCCACAAGCTAAATGGACTTAAATTTGTTGAAACAAAAAAAATTCCTGATACTGCTGTTGTAATGTAAACACCTGCCATGGTGAGGTCAGGCATCAATGGCCTCAGTGACAGAGCTTTTTTTAAGCAATTTTGCAAATAGCAACTGTTTCTTTCATGGACAATTTTCTTTTTGTCTCAAATTTCTGCTTAAGAGCCTCATCTAAAGTCAAATCACTACAATGCCACTACAGTACTTGTCTCACAAGCTGAATCCCCTGTTGGATTTAGTATCTCCTATAACTTTTAGCGTAATACTTACCTCTTGGCAGACTCTTGAGGCATAGCCAGTAATGAATTCAAGAGACATTTCATGCCTGAGCTGGGAATTTATTTATCTCACTTCTGTGGATCCACAGAGTGGAAAGACAGGATACTGACAGCATGTCTTGCTGGCACGTACTGAGAATTATATTGAAAACATATCCCTAACTACTTTTATACATCTGAATCCTGTGCAACAACTTACTCTAATTAGCTCAAAACGTGTCTGACCTTCTGTGGTGAAACTATATCAGCATGAAATGAATCTTCCTTGGACAATGGTGAAAGGAGTTAAGTGTACTTAGAGGTTTTTTGGGTTGTTTTTTTTTTTTTTTGACACAGACTTGCATACCTGTACTGAGGTTCTGGTGATGCTGTAGGCTTTTTGTGTGACTGCAGAAATATATCAGTATTCATAACCTAACCTAGAATGTTATTAATGCTCTCCTGCATTCTGCTTACAGTGTGAGCTTGTAGACAACTGTCACTAATTCTCCAGAGCCAGTAACCCGGATTTAGTCTTGCAGAATTTGCTCTTATACATCGTAATAAAGCATGGGAGTGATATCTGGCTGTGGTCATCTTAAGCATAAAAGCATTATCAGCTCTTGAAGTCTGAGCTACAAGTTATTTCTGAGGTGAGGTGGAAAAGGCTGTCTAATTTTATTTCTCCTTGTATAGAAAAGAGGAATAAGAACAAAAGCTTTTGAGAGTAGCAGGTGAAGTTTCTTGGGATTTTTTTTTTTTACCTAAATCAGTGACATCTCTGTAGTAATCAGATACTGGTCATTTGCTTTTTTCTTTCTTTTTTTATTATAAAAGTGTTGATTTTGTGTTTTTTTTTTCTTTTTCTTTAAATCACAGCTGTGTCAGCCTAGTTCCACCCCTTCACTCCCTCAGAGTGGATGAGCATTTGCTGCAGTGCATTCTGATAGCCTTAGTGCTTTTCCTTTAAGTCAGTTCTGTGGTTAAACAGATACTTTGAAAAAGATGACAGAATCCAAAGAGGATGAAAAATCATTCCAGTTTTCCCCAGGGAAATAATATCCTTGATGTAGAGTCTGTGTTACTTAGTTTTACTCCTCTCTCCTTTTTGTGCTGTCTTATTTTTCCCCTTCTCAGAAAGACACAGGGATCTTGCCAGGCACAATATCAGCACATGAACTACAAAGGGCTCTAAAATGCATCTCCCTGCGTGCCAGGACAGCAGAGTAAAATACTGCAGCTTTCTGTGAGAGTCCATTTTGTACCACTGGATTACAAGAGAGTATCACATAAAATTTATTCCTATTTTCTGACCTAGAAAGACAGATGAATAATGCAATATTGTCATAAAAAAGAAAACCAGCTCAAGATTTATTCTTTGAAAGAAACAAATACTATTACTTCCTTCCTCTCTGGTTCCTTCTTCTTGACTAGCTCCCTAGCAATCACTTCTAAATTTCAAATTTGCACCCCTGCCAACTTGGCATGCTATATAGAAACAAAGCTTTTCAATAATATATGTGCTGTGCCTGCTCTGAAAGCATATTTTGGCAAGGGCTTTTCTAACTCGAGCTGGTATCCACTGTCAGAGATTACTTTTCTATTACTATTTAATTTCAACGCAGCCTGCGAGAGGCTGCTATCCAAGGTGCTGGAGAGGAGTGTACTGCTTCCTGCAGGAATTTAGGGGATATCAGGGGGCTGAAGAAGCAGCCCTGGAAATTCAAATCGTGCATGCAAAGAGCAAAGCTCCTCGCTTGACTGTACTCCCAGTGAGGGTCAGAGCTGTGTCTGAAGGAGCACATCCACAGATGTAAGTCCCGGGGCGAGGTTCTTAATATTTTCTCTGATCTGCTGAATCACAGAAAATGGACATGACACAGTTTTCTTGGGTTTTCTTGGGTTTTCTTGGGTTTTCTTGGGTTTTCTTGGGTTTTCTTGGGTTTTCTTGACTTTAAGTAATCTGAAATTATGATGCACTTACTAGTTCTTACTAGAATGAATACAAACTGGATTCAGTCCATCCTGGATTTAGTCCACCCTTAAAAGCTTACCATGCACAATATGCTTTAGGATATTCAATTTCTGGATCACTTATGCTGAAAAATAGAACCACAGAATGGCCTGGGTATTGGTCATGGGTATGAAACTGTAACAATCTATTTTAGAACGTTATTTTAGAAAGTGTTTGTGCCACAACATAAAATTAAGGTCCTCAGTATACTGATATTTATGCCTGTGTAATTCTATGAATAATTTTATAGACAGCCATGTGATAGGATGCGTGCTTTTTAGGAATTTGATACTGAGAGATACAATAGACTACATTTTTTTTAAGTAAAACAATAATTAAAGCCTCTTATTCCTACAATTCTTATGGCTTTGTTTCTGAAAGCCTAGCAAAGTTAATAATTACTGAAGCATGAAATGGTGGCAGTTAAAATGTATATTTGTCTTCTATTATAGAGAAATACATGTGAAAGAGAAACTTCAAAATTATGAGGGGATTTTTAGTAAATCTTACTTCAGAATGAACATTCTTCCTTATTTTGAGGTGTGGGAAGGGTTTTATCCCAGTTAGACAGTTTTTTCTCATTTGTGATGCTGACTGTGTGCTAACACAAACTGATGATGTGGCAAATGGCACATTTTTATTTACAAAGCATTGGTAAAATACTTCCCATTTTAAGATAATATTTTTCTTTGTTCAGTGGCAAAGCAGTTTTATTTTTCATGAGATAGAATTGCAAAAAATTTTCAGTATTTTTACATAAAGTGATGCAAACTACATCACAAAACAGCTTTCCATAGAAAATTTAGAAAAAGTGGTGAAAAGCAGTGCAATGTTTCAACTTCAGATTAAAACCCAGCCTTTTCATCATTATGAAAATAAGTAAAAATGTATGACCACCATCAATTCTCAGGATCAGCAATCAGTGGAGTTAGTTTTTTGATTTTCTCTTCTCTTACTCTATCAAATTGTTGCATTTGAATATTTAGCTCAGCTCCTTTGATCTCCTTCCTCTATTCAGCTCACGTTTCTGCCTGTACTTCCTCACGTTGACACATAATGAGGAATTATTTATAGATAATCGAATCTCTCTCAGTTTTGTAGCCACTGCAAGCCTGCTCTATTGCATACATTTGTCAATAAACTACAATGTGATTTATTTCAATGCACCTAAAGCCATCTTCACAAATGGAATTCACTCACAAAAAGATGTCCACCTGCTTTGCGGAATTGTTCCTCTCAGGTACTGTTCTCATTTGGACAAGCTTGAACAACAAAACCAAAGCTAACAAAGTAGCTGTAGCAGCCTCTCCATTGAGGCTATCTTGGGAAATACCAGTGGTTCATGTTTTTAGAGTTGTGTTTTGGCTCCTCCACAGATGTGCCTTGTTGCCTTCCTCAAAACTCCTTCACTTCTCCATTTTGTCACCCTATTTTGGATGGTATTCACAATATGCTTGGTGCATTCTCAGTAACAAGACTGTGGGCAATAACCTTATGCTTATGCACATTTTTGAAGTAACTTGGTACAGCTGGAACATGTACAAAGCACACGTGGAAGGATGAGACAAGTGTATGGGAAACCAAATGCAGCAAAAATTAATTTTGCTCTCTTGATTATTTTCCTAAGCACACTGGCATCTATCTTTACAATAACGTTGTCCCCACTACCAGAGGATTCTCCTGTTAACTGTACTGCTGTGCAGTGAGTTTCCTGCTTATCTCAGCTGTCTCCTTGCTGAAGTGTCCTGGACTATGAAGCTGTCAGCTTGCTGTGTGGAGCCAGACCCATGTCAAGCAGCTGCCACCCCATATTCATAACCTATCTTGAATCAGTCTGAAGGCTGCTTGCCTAAAGGGATGCTCAGAAAGTCCTTAAATATCCAGCTTTTCTAATCTAGAAAGGAGTTCTTGTAACTTACAGGTATCACCTTGGTAGATGTGTATTTAAGGGCCTTTTTTTTCCCCCTTCTTCTAACATATCTCAAGTTTGCAGCAAAATCTGTATTTCAGCAGGCATGCATATACCCAGCGCACATCCAATCTTTTCTGGTCTGTGTGGATGCTGTTAACATTATTTATACATTACCAGACATGGGCTGGAAGCAGCAAGATAAAAGCTGTACTTTATGAGTGCTCCCAGAAGCACTACCCTCAGCTGCATAATTACCTGTGGCATCTGCTGGGAGACGCGTGTTATGGAACGGTGGGAGCTACTGATTTGCATGCCACTATTACTCTGGTTTTCCCCATTTGTCAACTGACCACAGCATGCTCAACTGTCTCTTCCTCATCTAGAGGAGGACATTATCCCTGCTTTCTTCTGAAGCCAGGCACACAGTAAGCAGCACAATAAGTTGGGAAGGGAGAGGAGGGAGGTGGAGGTGTCCTGCACCATGTGTCTGTGTGTGCATGAGGATACACAGGTGTTGGAACCCTGGGAGTTTTGAACTTCCTGTGCTTTCTGACACTGACCCCCAGGAGAACGCTGCTTTTGACTTGAGGACTTGGAGAAGGCTTCCAAATTTGAATAATGGAGTTAAAATTACTGGTGTGTAGTTAAAATAGAAGTAATTTCACACGGTTAAGAGTTTTAAATTTAAAGTTTTCAGAGTATAGTAATAAGTATGGGACAAGATAGAAGGTTTTGGTTGTTGTCTGTCATTTTTGTTCCTTCTTCTTCATGCTTTCAGGTAGTAGTTTTTGGTTGGATAGTTAGTGCTGCTGCACTGTGTGTCATAGAGGTTTGGTTATTGGGTCAAAAGTATAAATAATATAGGTGTTAATTCTCTGTTGGACTGTTTAGCTTTAAAATACCTTGTAACCAGCTAGATTCACTCTCCATTTTGCTTGCTTTTAGCTGGTAGTTAAAGTGTTGCAGAACTCTCTGTACTTTAGATAAGGTTTAATAAACAACCAAGTCCAAACGAAAAATCCGTCTCCTTCATGTTTTAGTCCTGACTCTGAGTAAAGGCAGAAGAAAATTAAAACAAGCCACTAATAAGGTTGTGCACCTAACCCATTACACACAGGGGTAAGAGAGGCTGCACAGCAGCACTTGGTACATGCCTGTGTGTGCAAGAGAGAGGTAGGAACGGGCTGAATGCATGCTGCAGGCTTCCCGTTGGCCTCCTGTGGTACTGGGAGGAACTGTAGTTCTTTAATCAAGCACATAGCTCTAATTAATAATGAGGAAGGCCGTCCTGCCTAATTAGGGTTTCCCTGCTGACCCTGCAGGATGTTACTTATGAGCTTCATCAAATCTCCATTCATTCACTCAACAAAACATTGTTCACTGATAACTTTTATTTTTTGCCTGATGCTTCAGCTGTCTGCCTTTCTCTTCCCAATATCATCTATTCTTGCCCCTCTCCATAAATTTAATGCCAGGCAACACCTATTTCTTCCATTCTTCTAAAGAAAGCATTAGTCCAAATGAATGCACTTAGTACAGACATTCGTGTTTTTGCAGTACACAGGAGAACAAGATTTGCATTTGAGAGGAAGAAATGCTTTCTGACCATGAGGATGATGAAATAGACTTCTTTAGGTAGGTGGTCTCACCAGGAATAAAAGGCTTTAAGAACAGCTTAGAATATTTTTCACCAAAAGGTGTAGTTGAGTCTGGTAGCAAGAACTTAAACCCAATGATCATTCAAGATCCCTTAATCATCATTACCTTAATCATCATTATTCTTCAATTATTGTAGCACAATCAGTTCTGCAGGTTCAACTCACTGCTTGCCACTGTTTTCAATTAAGAGTATTTTGGGGCTGGGGGACATAAATATAAGAATAATTAATAAAGCTGGCGACATTTTTAGTGCCAGTTTTAGGTACCTCCAGTCATGAGACAAGGTACTAAGCTGTACCTTAGCTTGAGAACATAGTTCTGCATCTCTGAGAGCCCTTCAGCCATCAGGGTATTCCATGCCTGAGCTTTCATGGCTCCAGTTAAGGAGCTGTTTCACTGGGGCTTGGCAATGACAGTGCCAAGAAGCAGACAGAGCACACAGCTCTCTACCATCTCATTGGAAAGGATCTCATCTCAGGTAAAGGATTGGAAGAACACTAGGGGTAGAGTTCCTCCCATGCCCCTTAGAAAATTAAGGATTTCAAGCATGCTAAGTTGTGTTAATTACCAACCAGTCTTCCCACTGCAGGAATCGCTTCAGGAGAGGCAGTGATTTCAGACTGCTTGCTGTATGTGCTGTATGCAGAGCACCACTTAGAGCTGATGAATGGTATCATATCACCAGAAACTATGATGTACTCCCCCTGGCAAGTTTCAGCTCTGGTAATTAAATTCCTTCCACCTGCATTCCCCTTTCCATTTCAATGGAGAGAGGTATACTTCAATTCTTTTTCTAAATATTTATGTCAGGTTAAGGTGGAAAAATTAAATGTTTCTTGCTGTCCATTCCTCATCCAGTTACAGATGAGCAGTGAGAGTGTGAGCCATCTGCATCACCACATTTGAATGGTGAAGTGCTTTGAGAACTTTGGGAGGTAAAAAGTATTTCATACCAAATCCCATCCCCAGAAGTGTTTCATTAACTTCTTACAAAATAATGTCTGCTCTTAATCTTGGTGGAATAACATGGAGGTCTCTAATACACACATTAGGTCTGAAGCAAGACCAGATGAAGGTAATAAAAGGTGAGCCTGGGCCATCAAGTCCAGCAACTGATCAAACTTGCATAATGCCAGTGCCTCTCCAGGTCAACAATTTTGGTTTTTCATTGTTTCAGGCTTCTTCTGAGTTTCTTCTAACCTATTTCTAAAGCCACTGATGTTACAAATCAACATAACACACTTTCAGTACTTATTTTTCTATATATTTTATGTTTTCTTTTTAAATGAGCCCAAGTATCTACACAAGGAGAAACAGTCAAAACCCCACATCCAAAGGAATTACAAGAGAAGAAATCCATAGTATTCTAGTACAGAATAAGGCCCAGTATAAGCCTATTCTAGTACAGAATGGTGGTGTGTCATTTTTAAAGCTCTGCTTTTTTATAAAGAGCTGAAGCATGCCGTTAAGGAAAGCACATAAGCAGATTTGATTTGCTGGAGAGCAGTTAGCTGGGATGGCAGCAGCTTTGCCCCTGCAGGCTGCATCAGCTGGCACAGCCAGGGACACTCTGGTCACTGCAGGGACATGATGGTGACCTGCCCGTGGCTGCAGCCCCTCTGTGCCACTGGCTGTGGCTCTGTGCTTTGGTGTCTGCTTAAAACTCTGCTCAATGTTTCCCCAGCTGGTAAGACTCAGTGTAAGTGCTGGAGAGTTTCTAGAGTTGAATCAATAGTTGCTGTTGCTGCTTTCTGCCAAGGCTTTAACCTTTTTTTAAAGCAGTTGTGCACAACGTTAATGAGTGTCTGCAAATAGAAGCTTGTATTAAATTGGCACTGGAGTTTGTGCCCTGGAGTTTGTTCAGACACTAAATGCAGCTGAAGGGAAAGTCTGAGTATTATTCTAAAATGTTAAGTACCCAGAATTTCCTCTCTTCTTCAGCTGATGCACAGCAAGTCATCCCTTCTAAATGACCCTGTTAGCTTGAGTTAGAGGCATTTAGTGCTATGACTCAGCCATTACAAGCTGTATCTTTCTAATTCATTTCTCATCTCCCCTTCCACTCTGAGGCCAGCTGATGGATGCAGAGATGGGGCTGGGTGAAATGCCAAAAGCAGCTCTCAGCATGCTGTGAGCCCTGCAGCAACTAGCCTTTATCTACCAGGATTGTGTGCTAAACTGACAGGCCATGTGCATGTTCTCTGTAATGTACACACACCTCACACATAAACTTCTGCTCAGTATGTCAGTCTTCATGGTATTTATGAGAATTGCTCAGGTTACTGAGCATGCCTGAAATGATGCTTTACTTTTGAGCATTCTTCATACGAAAGGTTTGTTTAATAATCATTACATCTTAAGTCTTGAACAGCATTTCAAGCCTTTCTTGCCATATCATCTGATTATAGCTCTGTTTGCTTCACAGACAGAATATGCAAATCCTCACAACATGTCTTCACAATGAAATGAGAAATTACCAGAATTTTATTGCTTGTTTTCTTCTCTGCTACCTCCTGGACAAACACCACCCTCAAATTTTTTCTCTCATCTGGTTGGTATCAACTGGGCTGACAAAGTAAAACCATCAAGATCAGAAACAATTACAAAATCTTAAGGGAAATGTGAAATGTGCACATTCTCTGGAAAAAAAGACAAAGTACATTTTCCAGATCACTGAAACAAGTGAGCATATTCCATATAAGTTTTGTTAAATTACATATTTAAGAAAAAGAATCCCTCATCTTGTCAATTGGATGGAAGGAATCAGAAGGATTTAAGTCTGAAAGTGGAGTGTGGTATGTGGATTATTAAATGCAGAAAAATTTGAAAGACTTTGCAGGATGAAAATCAAAACATGACCTGGCCCTCTGTGGCACTCAGGCTTCTGAAGGCACTTGTGGTTGATTGGGAAGTGCAGGGTAGTGGGAGAAGCAGGCTCTGCTGGGCAAAGTGGACTGGGGTAAATGCTTCCAAGGGGAAAGCAGTGGGAGGAATGGATCTTCCAGCATCGAGGGGGATGTGGAAGGATGTGCTTCTGCTTCCATGGACCTGTACAACTTTTCCAGTACTGTCTCCATGAACGCTGGGGTCTTTCTGGTGGGATGCTGCCAGCTTTTGGCTTCTCCCATCTTCCCTAACAAGGTGAAAGGAAGGGAACCTGATAATCCTGAGAGTAGAGGTGCTGAGAGAACAGATTGCATGGTTCTGCATTGTGCTGGCAGAGACTAGAGCTGTTGAAGATGGAGCAAGCATGCTGGCCATCACCCTTGGGGCTTCTGGGTTCCTAGGATATTTGGGCCCATCTAGCAGATGGCTTTCCTCACTAACTGGAACATTAGGCACACTTTGTAGGGAAGGTATCAGGCTGGGAAAGTGGACTGGAAAGCCAGAGTGGCCTTCATAGGCCTGGTTTCTGACTGCTGAGGGGACTGCCTGAATGAGCCAGAGGTGTGGGGGCAGCTCTGGCTTTTCCTGTTTGCCAGGCTGGGGCTGAGCTGAGCAGCAGCTCTGTCCTGAGAGCTTGGTGAGTGTCTGCACTGTACCTGCATGGAGAGGGCAGAGCCTGGCAGTGCCACACAAACAGGATTCAGTTCTTGCTGAGTGTCCACATCACTGGCTGAGTGAAGAGCAAGTGTTATCTCCTCCAAGGACACAGGAGACATTTGAGTTCATGGAAACAGGATTATAAAGCCATCAGTGTAGTACATCACAGTACAGTTTAATTTTCTGAAATGCCGCCAGGTAGGTGGGGGCATGAAATTTGGGTCCATTTATTCGCTCACCACTTAAATCCCAGTATTTTAAAAAAAACACTTAAATGACATTAAAATAGGTCTAGGCCTCCAGTAAAACCTTGATACAGTTTTTCATTTCATGATGTTTCAAGATTTTCACATAAGGTTGGGTTGTTTTTTATAGCACATGCAGCTTGAAGTAGAGGTTGGATTTGTTACCTGAGACTTACTCCAAGTAAAGAGGATTTGGCATAGTATGTGTTTGAACTTACTTGTTTTTCAGAGATTTCTTTACTTTGCACTTCCTCTGAGGTTAAGCCGCCAAATAGCACAGCTTGGACTTTTTTACTGGTTTAGGAGAGACAGGAAAAAGTTACCCCTGAAGACCATTAGAGGTTAGATGTTTTCCTCTAGATTTGATTTGCTGAATTCCACTCGTACTGAAGGAAGGAGCTTTAGTACTCTTGGCAGACAGCTGTATTGTTGTTAACAGCTCAAAATAAGCAGTTATCTGATAACACTGATAAATTACTGCCTTGGAGGGAGTGTGTATTTAAAAGGCATTACCTCAACCGAATTATAAGGTGGGTAAGAATGCTCCTCCTTCTGTGTGAGTGGAACAGAAGGGCACACTGCATCTCAGGTTTGCTGTATGGAAACATTGTGTATGTATGTATTCATGTCGCTTCACTACAGCATGTTAGAACAATCATACAAATATTTCCATGCTGCTTGCAAACAGTTGGAAGGCGTACACTTGGGAAGGGGAAAAGCATTGGTAATGTTTTTATCATGCGTTTATTATTTTGTATATTTAGAAGTATGGGTTTTTAGAAGCTTAGTAAAGGCAGCTGTTGCCAAAGAAATTTCAAGAAGACTCCATGTTGATAATTTTTCAAAGCAATCAACATATAAATCCCACTTCAAGTTTTACTTTGGTGCGATGTTGGCATAGGGTCACATCTTAATCCAGATATAAGTTTGGAACTTCCCTAAACTTCAGGGAAGATTAGATCTGAAATTTGTTTTTCATCGTTCCTCACTATTTCTGTTGGAGTGATACCACCAAATTGCCAGTAGAGAGGAAGGATGGACCGTGTGTCTGACTCCATGTGGCATTTGCTAGATCTGAGCATAAAGAACATTAACATTTAAAATCAACTCTTGAAATTTGTCCTCACCTGCTGATCAGAGATATTGACCAAAACCAAAATTCTAGACTGGTGAAACTCTCCACATCTCAATTGTGTGATGAGACAGGCTATGCATCAGGTTTGCTCTCACATTTGTGGAATGTTTCATACACATATTTTTGATAGAATCATGACTTGGCAGCCAAGGCTATCTGACAGGCTGTATGAGAATGAGATTGAAAGCTTTTTCATTTTGTATATGTTTACAAGAGCAGTTACTCTTCTTTAATAAAATAAAATATTTTCTTTTGCTTCTGCATTCATCTGTAGAGACACTGAAACCCAGCAGTTTAGTAAACAGTCTGGAGGAAGGTGGGGTTGAATTTTATTGAATTTTATTGTGGCATGTTCCATAGTCTTCTGTCTCTGAGGTCCCTGGATATGATATATAAAATTGGGGTCTCTCAGTACATCAGGCACACTTTCTCCCATTCTTATGCCTCATTTGTATAATGGGTTTTTTTCTGGCATTGCTAAAGCATTAGTAATCCAGTTGAGTTCACTTAAAAACTCAGTTTTTCCCAGAAGAATATTCATCTTCTCAGATGCAGAAAATCCTGCATATCTTGTGTCATTAAATATCTTGGAGGATTTTCAGACAGAGAAGAATGATGGTCCTTCTGGTTTGGACAAAACATGGGTCTGACATCCAAAATTTTTCAAAGAATTAAAGGAGTTACCAGGGTTTCTTTTTGTATTTCTCCCTCCAGAGTCTTGTTATCAGCAGAGACAAGCATAATTCTTGCTCAGTACTAGTCCCTGATTCTGAGAGCTTACACATATGATTAGATTTCAGTGGAGCAGCTTGTGTATAAATTTAAACAAGAATTTGTTGCAGGGCTAGAACTATTGTGAATAAGATGCATATTACCCCTGGGATCTTTTGATGAAAGGTGTTGTTATCTGTATCACTCAGATCAGATATGTTGTTTTTACATGAGTGCTGTGGTTGTAGTCATTTCATTTTCTAACATTTAGAATAAAAGTTACAAACCCTGCATGACCTGAAAAGAGAATCAACATATCACAGGCACTGCATGTAGATTCCTCCCTAGCACAGCTGGCTGACAGGTATTTCATGGAGTTAAAGGTCATACATTTTTTTTGTGTGTTTCAGGCTACAGTTTGCTCACAGATCAAGTATCTTTGACATTTGTATTCACATACACCACGTAAAAGTTCTTCCTGCTGACTGTCATGGAGCTCAGAATTAGCTAGTTGGCTAAATTTACACAATCTGATTTTTCTTTTGTGCTGCCCACCATCTCTGGCTATTATTAGAGGTAGCAGAATTGTCAAAATGTTCATAAGCAGCCACTGATTTGTGGCCAGAGCAGGAACACTATGGATAGGCTTGAAAATATCATCTGAATTAAAAAGGATTTGCTGCTTTCCTTGGGACGTAATGCAAAAATAATGATTTATTTTCTCTCCATGTATTACAGAGATGGAAGGGAGAGCTGCTTGCAGCTCTTTTCTCACTGGAGGATTCAGACTCATCAGCCCTCTGAGAGCCCAAGACTGAGGCTCCCATTTGCCTCAGTCTGTGATCCCTGTTATATTCTGTGGGCTGAACATCACAATCAGTGAGCTCTCAAGATGGGCTTAATGTTCTTGACATTCCTTGAAAGAGCACCCCAGAGCTCCCTTTGGTAGTTTTATTAGAAATGTGTTGTTTCTTCAGAAAAAGCTGAAGTCCTGAGCTTACTCAGGATTGCATGTTTTGCATTTGATTTCAGTGGAATTGGGATTTCACCCAAACTGGTCTGCACATGGTCTCTTTGTAAAGTACCCACCACCTGAGCGATGTAGGGTGTGTGTTCTTTCAGGAGCATGTGCCACATTTTGTACAGATTTGCCTGGTTTCCTCCTCATTTCTACTGAGATACAGCTATTTCCCTTCATACCCAGTCATTCTACATAGAGCCAAAGAGAAGCTGTACTTAACATGCCCTACAAAGAGCACCACCAGTGGGTTCCACCTTCCTGGAAGCAACACAGAATTCAGCCAGAGGCTGAGGGTTGGATGTGCCTCAGGGCCAGTGTGTACATGCTCCCATAGCCAAGGGATAAAAGCAGCTGTTGTTACATCATAACCCATCTGTGCTGGTTCAATTTCTACCTTAGGAGAAGATAAATCTGGAAATGGCTATTTGTGGCTGAAATAAGAATGTAGGCAGAGAGTTCAGATACAGATACTTGTTTTGTAGACCTGGAAGTTGCATACACAAATCCCTGCTCATGTGTGCTGAGCAGGAATAAAGCCCTAGTGGAAAGTCTGTAACCTTACAGACTAGAACAATTTTGTGGACAGAAAACCTGTCTGTGAGGCACGCCAGCACATAACTATACTTAAAAGTCAACACTATGACAGATGTTAATGACCTGGTTTTTCTTCATTTACCCTCTAGTATAACTGTGTATATAAAACTGAAACAGTAAAACTCTATGCATTTTATCTGTGCGTTTAATATGGCATATATCACTTTTGTGCCATGAACTTGGAGCACTTGCCATACATCTCAATGAAACCAGTAAAGTATCTTTTGTATCTAAGGTAGGAAAAAAGTATCTATGTCTGTAGTGCAGAGAGCTCTGCCAGCAAAAGAATGTAGGAATAGTTTTGACTGCAACAATGAGATTATAAAAAACGTTCTAAAGTAAAAACTTCTTACTGCCACACATTGCATGTTAAGGGCCAGGAGTGAACTCTGAGAGCTGCAGAATTCTGTCTTTGTACTGCACTGCCATTGATATGTATTCTCATTAGAGGGAAAGTGATTCACCCAAGGTAGGATGTCGACAACTTTGCTCTTTCCCACACACTTTCTTTGAACTAAGGGGTTTTTTATTGTCAAGGTCCCTCAGGATCATAGTTTATGAGAAACTTTAGGCAAGTTCAAAACCTACTTGAGTGTTGTATTGGTGATGATACTTAAACATGGCAGGTTTCTTCAATTATTTAATTTACACTTTCTACCAGCAATGACTGGCTTCATTTTTTCTTCAGCTGTTTGCTTTCACTGCAGCACTGAAACCCTGGTATTGCAGGGTTTTGGTTTGGGGTTTGTTGTTTCGGGATTTTTTTCTGAGGATCACACCAAGGATAGCTCAGCATACTGAAAAGCAATGTACTTAGCAGCTTACCTTCCCCCTCAGATACTGAAAGAATAAAAACAAATCTAGAGAGACATTTAATTCTAACATCTAATGGCATGCCAGGGCCAGACACGCACATACTTGATAAAGCAACAGTCACAATAAGGTAAAGGGGATGGGTCTTGAATTGAAGGATCTTTTAATGTTCCTGTTGTTGCAGAACATCACAAAATAGGAACCAGTAAAGAAACAGTATCACTTCCATCAGGAAAATGAAAACCAAGTTCATTGCACACTCATTACTCCCATGAAGGGCTTAATAGAGATTCCCTTTACTGCTGGATCATGCTATAAATAAGCAGATGGTGCTGATTTTGGGTCCAGATTGTTGGATTTACATACAAAATGTCTTTGGATAGCAGGAAGAAGGTTGAATAGCTTTAAATTAAACAATAAAATCATAAAGAAAGAAAAAATATGGAAGCAAGAGCAACAATACTATCAGTATGAAAAGCTCAAAGCCTGCTGTTCTGGCAATGTTTTAAAGCTGAGTGAGATAATACATAGCTAAGATTACTCAAATACAGTAAATTGAAAAATCAGTGGAGTCTTGCTGATTTATAGCAATAAAGTTTTGATCCTATGCTCTTACAATTTTATTTTCAAGCTAAGACTTCAAATACATTAATTTAAAAATATTTAATAAGCTCTAGCCATAAGCCTATTTTGGATGGTTCTGGTTACACAGCTTGCATCTGAAACTTTCTATAATATTTGGTCTTAACCTGCTTTTCAATCAAGCTGATAGAAACCTGCCTGCCTTGATTTACACCTTCAGAAGGATTTGTGCGGTAAGATCACTCCTGTCTGCTGTTGTAACATGATCCTGCCCCAGCTCTTACAGCTCCTAAAAGCACAAACAAATGGAAAAACTCATGGCAGTGTTGCCTACCTGACTGACTTCAGTCCTGAGCAGCAGTGTCTACAGACAAAGAGCTGTATGTCAATGAAAAAAAACATGTTAGATTGATGCCTTTTGTTTCCCTGGATCAATTGTGTCTAGTGTGGATGTCTCCTGGGTTATTTTACATCTAGATGCTGATGCAGTGTTTTGTAGAAGTATTCAGTATGCACTATTTGAGAGCAGCATGGACAAAACCACATGGAGCACTTGTCCTGGAGCTCATGGACCCGTTCAGCTGCCCTTGAAGGACACACTGATCCTCCAAGAGGGACAAGTGAGAAGGCAGCCACACAACTGAAACAGGGTAACCCTGCCCAAGATCCCTCTGCAGCTCATGGCTAAACACCACATGTTGCTGTAGAGGAAGGTTGCTTGCAGCAGCTTATGTTCTCATACAGAGGATAAAACTACTTTGCCAAGCATGAGCCTTGTGACCTCATGAGAAGGGACAGTGTTCCCTACAACTGCTGTTTTCATTTGGGTAGTTAAATTCCAAACGAATGTAAACTACTGGAGGGGAGCAGAGAAGCTGGAGTTTGTCCAGGAAAATATTGGCATGTAATAATTGCAAGTGAGTTTGTGTTTGCTTCTCTGGGAACGGTTCATGAAATCCATGTACAGGCTTTGCCTCAGTCACAGCTTAAATGCAGCTGTCTCAGGGGAAATATGGAGGTTATTTAATAGTGCCCAGCAATGACACAAAACAACTTAGGGCAGGAAGAGAAGGCACCCTATTAAATTAAAACTGCACAAAGCAAAATCTAGGGAGACAGAATGTAATTACCCAACCTGGACCCTGGCCAAGGCACTGGTGCTAACACCTTTATTATTAAAAAAAAAGGGAAAATGCCATGAGAGCCAGGAAAATCAAAAAGAGAGAAGACCTTGCTTTCAGTCTCTTTTCTGAAAGATGGCACCTCAGGTAGCACAGTGCCCGTTAGCACTGTGCCAGGGTATTGATTCAGTACCTACTAAGAAAGAAGGCCACTCACTGAAGAACATGCATAATTAAAGCTAAAAAATGAGCTGCTTTCTCTGTGAAATACAGAGTTCTCATAGCAGAGTTTCCCCAGGAATACACCATCAGGGGAAAAAAAACTAGTTTGTACTTCACCTCCAAGGAATTTTGCAAAGGTCAAGCACTAGAGCCAGCTGGATGCATTATTTAGTGACTTGGCCATTTTATTACTGAATATTTCATTGGGTTTGTTTTTACAATCAACTATTTCTGTTCATGTTAAAAGGAATTATCACTAAATCCCTTCCCCTTTTTTTTTGTGGCAGACAGTGAGACAGAGGCAGGCAAAGGAAACAAATATAACCAGTTGTCCTTGATGTTCAGCAGCTTCCAGCTCCTTTGGGTTCCATTAGCAACTCCCACTTTCCAGTGATTTTCTCAGTGTTATTCTAGAAGATTGCAACTGAAATCAGGATCCTGTTGCTGCCCAGAAGTGTCCCACAGAATTACTCCAATTACCCCGTGAGGCCCTGAAGATGCATCATCAAGTACTCGTGAGGTTCCATGGGCACATGGGAATAGGGAAAGGGCAGAGGTGCTGTGGTGGGAGCAGTTTTGTATTCTCTGTGCAAACTAGAGACACAGAGACTGGAGGTGACCCATACATGTACCACAGTTGTGATTTCAGCCATGGACTCGGATTCAATCTGGATGTGTCCGTTTACCCTTTACAGACTGGGTGTCTTCCTAAAGGAAAATCCAGAGATACCACCTTGATCAGAAGTTCCACAGCTGATTGTGAAATCATTTGAGATTTTAGGGTGTGTGCTGTACAGAAGTCCTTTTCAGGCTGAAATTCAGTAAACCCGTGTAAGATGGTTACTTAAATATGTGTTTGACCTTCACCAGTCCATTGTGCTGCCTTGCTGAACGGGTGGATCTCCAGTTTTAGGGAAACAGATGCAGAAGATTTAGATAGCCAATATAACAATTGCACATTGGCATTTATTTCATGTTCAAAAATATGGGCACTATTTATCTCCATTCCTTGCATATTTGTTCGCTTTGGGTTAGGTTTTGGTTTTTTGCTACTAGGACATTTCAACTTTCTTGGGTGCATGTTAAATTATTTGTAAGAAACTGCAGAGCAGAGGCTGCCTTTTATGAATAAATACCATTAAGCACATTATCTAGTTATGCTAAGTCTTCACGGGCAGCAGCTTCTACTGTATAGCTTTTCTATATAAAATGCCCTTCAGAGCCTGTGCACTTACCAATATGATTTTATGGGTATCTGTAGTAAGCTGGAACATTTTAGATTAATAAATTACATAGCAGCATTATTATGTGCAGGTTGTGTTGCTCCAGCAGGTTGTTACAGTTGAGAATGACTTTCCACTGTAAACCCAAAAACCACAGCTGCCTTTATATAATCATAAAAGCTCTATCCACTTCAAGTAAGTAAAAAGTCATAGGAGACAGGACAGGAGAATAAGAGGCTCTGTCTTCCTTGGGCCTCATCTTAAGTGCAGAAGTCTACACTGAATTGAAAGAATTTCAGAATATAACAAATACAGCCAGAAAATACCACAATATCTGAGGAGAAAAATCTGAAATTAAAAGTATTTTTTGCAAACATAAATTTGCATGGGTCCTGCATAAGCAGGTCCTTAATACCATTAAGATCTCTTGTTTGAAAAACCACTGCATGTTTTCAATATTTATGATTTATTATGGATGAAAGGTGTTTCTCTCCACAAGACAATTTCTCGACTTTTAGTAACTCTTATTTTGATCAGTACTGAGCACTTTTCAGAATCCTTGCCTGCGATGTCTGCATGAAAAGAAACATAAACTTTTAATCAACCTTCTTTACATACAGTCTTCCTTTATTAAGGAGTAGAAAAGGCTAGAATGCTTTTCTCTTAATCATATAGTAATTTCATTAAATCCACCCTTCTTAGTGATTATACTACAAACCACAAAAATATGTACTTTAAATTTCTTATGAGACAAAGAGAATACAGTATGTGATCTACATTTAGATCCCAGGCGTTACCCATTATGATGAAGAATCATTAAAAAATTAGTGAATATGTTTGTAACCTTTTTGGCCAGTAGCACACAATTACTGCATGTTCATAAAAAGAAAAATGATGATCTGATGATGTAGCCAGAGAAATGGATGTACACTGTGAGTCAAGACCCATTTTACGAGTTGCCATTGCTCTGTTTGGAGATTGGATGTGCAGGGGTTTCTGACAGCCACAGATAAAAAGGAAACATTGGTTCATAGCTCTGAATTTGGGTAAGTCAGCTGGAGTTTCATCCACAGTGGAGACTCACTCCAGTCCTCCACAGTGCCTCTGCTGTGGAACTATTCTGCCACACCCAAAGGCAGTGTGCAGGAAGCTCCCCACTATCAGTACTTTTCATCCCATGTTAGGACATGAAGGGCTGATAACCCCAAAACTATACTTTTCCTCATCTTAGGACCAAGCTATCCTCCAGCAGATTCTAGCAAAGCCATCCACAGGGAACTGAGCTTTGAACCATAGCCAGCCACTCCTGCTGCTACATGGGATGGCCACAACATGGCCCCTGAACTACAGAAACAATGCTTTTATAAAGCTCCTATGTAAGAAGACAGTGACAAAAATAACAACCAACATTCATATATCGGGATTGCTGCAGAGGCTTCTTCAAGATTTTTTTTTTAATTAAGTTCTTTAGCAAAAGTACTCAATGCAAAAAGGCCACATTTTGTTGAAGAGGAACCATCTTGGAAAAGGAGATAGATGAGGGTACAGCCACATTCACACTTCTGAATGATTGGGTTGGCATCATGCTCAGTATTTAAAGTAGAGGGAAGGAGAATGGAGGGATATATGGAATGATGGTGTTTGTCTTCCAAGTAACTGCTGGGTGTGATGAAGCCCTGCTTCCCGGGGGATAACTGATTACCTGCTTGCCCATGAAGTGTCAAACTAATTCCATGGTTTTCTTTCCTGGCTTGTGTGGCTAATACTTTCCCTATTAATTTGCCTATATCTCAATGCATGAGTTTTCCAGCTTTTACCCATCTGATTGTTTCCCCAATCCTGCCATTGCAGAAGCGAGCAAGTGGCTGTGTGGGGCTTGGCTGCTGGCTGCAGTTAAACCAGGACAAGGTTACTCCCTACCCAAAGAACAGCCCTGATTCAGCTAAAATTCCCATAAAAGAGGAAAATACTAGCTTTTCTCTGAGTCTTGGGATTTTGTTACTATTGATTTAATAATCACCTTTTCAGATACTGTGGTGACAAGAAAAAAATGACAAAGGGGATAGATAATAGGTAGTATCCAGTCCAAGATTTTATCTGACTTCTTTCAGTCTGTTGTAGAGTGATGCAGCAAGGTAATAGTACTGACTTCAGTGCAACCCACTGTAATAGGGGGGAGAGTCAGAGCCAGTAACCTTCTCATGGTAGCTCTAGTTAAGTACCCCAGTATTCAATAAAAACAGAAATCCCTCCTTGTCTTCTGGTATTTTGTATCTTTTAGTTATGAGCAAAAATGTAAAGGGTTTGGTTGTCTTATTTTCCCAAAAGGAATGATTCTACAGAAAACATCCATTGCTGCTTACTCTTTAACTAGATGTTATTCCCAAGTGCTGTGTAATCATTAAGTGAGCTTTAATTTAACAAGTGTGCTGCTCTTAGCACATTTTCACTTATGTAGTAGTAAATTAACTATAACAGATTGTAACTGTTCTCCATCATTTAGCAATAAGTAAATCTTCCCATAAATATCTTTAAAACTAAACCAAGGTATTTTTATGGCACTTGCTCACCACTCGTTCTTACTTCTCATCACAGCTTAAACAAGGAAAGATTATTTTTCCTGCTGAGGTTCAAAATTTCAGTTCATTTGCTTTCTGGTTACTGGGAAGGAAACTGCACCACCTGAGGTACGTCTCACTTGGCCACCTCTGGTGGATGAGCAATGCTTTGATATCAGGGATGGGAACACTTCAGTGGCCTAAGTGAATTCGCTGGATCAATGAGGCATCGCTGCATTCCCACAATGATTTCTGCCAGTGTCTCATAGTTTCACACATTTATATCACAGATTTTGCTTTGGTAGTAATCAGCAGCAAGTTTCTGAATTACTATAATACTAAGGGCCAAATTCCAAAAACACAGTAACCAAACCACAGCCTGACATTTAGAGGAGCTCTCACCTTTTTATCTGCAGCCTTCTGAGCTTCTATGTTAAGTCAAGCCTCTATGCTTGTGTGTAAAGGGGGAAAACTCCTTCTGAAAGACTGTCCTTATGTGACACTTCTTTCTGTCTGCTGTCTATATAGACAAGGAATGACCATGATTAATTAGAATAGCTACAAAAGTAATTTCTTGAGAACAATGATGATATTTAACTTGAATATTGTTTTCTCCAAGGCTTTGTCCTGATCCTTTAGGATTGTGCACTTCAAAAGGAAAAAATGGATCTGGCAGTCACATTTATGCTAGGCTGACATTGTTGGTTTGCAGCCAAAGAGGCATATCACAGAGGCACCAGCTGAGGGATCTCAGCCACTGAACCTTGTTGCTAGCCTTACAAGAAATCACTTCAATGGTGACATGGAATTTCTCTGTCCATTTTGTCCTTAAAGTTACAAAAATGTCATCCCAAGTTAAATCACAGGTTTCTCATATAGGTACATGACCCTTCAGAATCAAACATGCCATCAGCTTGTTTCACATTTCACAGCCTCAAGCAGTCTTGAGGATGAAAATTTCGCTTAGAAAAATCCTGCTCTAGCCTCACCCTCTTATTGTACTCTGCATATCACAGGACATCACCCGTTCTGTCAAGTTTTCAATATTGTTGCTTTGTTTGGCTTTTTAAGGGCAAAAACAAATATGACATTAAAATTAACTGTTATTCTTCCAACCTCAGTAAAAAAATGGGTCTGCATTTTTAAAATAATTGAATTTTCATTTGAAAACTGTTTAATCGTAACAGCCTCTTGTCAGTATTATCACTCAGAAATGTTCTGATTCTTTGACACCTCTCTCAGTTCATGGGGATTTTGGTCTGTAGCAGAAACCAGCAGAAAACAAAATAGCTAAAAGAGGCTAGTGGAATTTCAGTTGCACAGAGGTGTTACATTAATTATTTTCCAGTGAACCCATATGTTCTTCTAAATATACGGAATGATGGCATTAGATGGGTAATAATCAGTGATTTCTCTCAGTAGTTTTAGCTGAATTGTGAGATAGAATTGTTCCCCGGAAGCTTATTTTCACTTGGCAAAAGAAAATGCATTCATCTAGTCATGCAACTACAAAAAGCAAAACAGAACAGGAATTCATCCAGCATTTTCAGCACTTTCATTTTTTAACATGCAGAAACTTATCTTTTCCTTTATATGCATCATCAAAACAAAGTCTTGCTTTTGAAATTTGAGAATTTTTTTGAGGAAGGGTGTTTTGGAAGTGGCCCACTGTCACAAAAAAGTGCAATAAATATTGCTGTATTTAGAACCTGGATTTCTGTCTGGACAATTTGTATGTACAACAATACTGTGTCCACTACTCTCAAGGATTTTGTCAATCCATGTTATTTATACTTTCATTATTTCAGTTCTTATACTATTCTGAAAATGGAGGGAAATATTTGTAAAGCATCGTATTTTTTCAAATGCAAACATTTTTCATTTGTAAACAGTACTCCTTAGAGTCTGTAGAGAAAGGCATGCATGAGCAAGTCTAATACAAGTTACTTTACTCCTGCATCTCCATAAGGTAACCTTGTTCTCAGTTCAAGTGATGCCTCTCTTTGTCCTGGTGTAAACTATGTCAGCAAAGGTTTGATCTGTGTGTATTATGTTTATGTTGTGGCTCTGCTTAAAGTTATAAAAGGATAAGTTCTTCAGGACAAACTTCTCTCAGTAGTGGTGCTTGTTTTACAGTATTTTGGGAGCATATGTTTCCCTCTCAGTCTTTTCATTGACAGGAAGTCTTATGTCTTCTCATATGTCAGGGAGTGCTGCAAGCAGATAGCCCAGTCAGGTGTCCTGGTGATAAGACTGTGTTATGACTCTCATTGTAAAGATTTGAAATTTTCATCAGATATGTAATATTAAAAGCATGCTGGATAAATTATGAAAAGAAAAATGGGAAGTAGCTGAGTTGTTTAACACCTTAAATAAAAGGAGAAAAAATAGGTGGATCAAAGAAACCTAAAAAGCAAGTCTGTTTGCTCTTTTTTCATCAGAAGTTACTCGGATCCTGGGGGGTTTCATTATCCAGATGGAGAGTACAGGGCTTGTTTATCAGAGTGCTGAGGCTTGCACTGAAATGACAGCCTGGTCTGCAATTCCCTCGGGATGGTGTAGGCAGAGCCATGGGCAGAGGTGAGCTCAGTGATGCCTCACCTTTGGCTGGGATCCTTGGAAACCCTGGCTGCACAAGTCCAAAACTGCATACTGTGTTTCCTCAGCCCTTCACTGAGAACAGGGCCCTTGCCAGCCTTTCATTTCCTGTCTGCACCATGTGGCTGCTATCAGTTTACAAATAAAGAAAAATTAAAATTGGTTTATGAACTGCTATTATTATAACCGAGTTCTGCTATTAGCTAGGTCTAAATGTTTTCATATATTCCACACCTCTGTTGCCCTTTGAGATTTTTAACTGTTGTTTTCTTGTACATTAATAATTTCCTTGTATAATTGTTCCCAAGAGAATGAGCTGAAAGAATTATGAATTAATTTGCATCTTTTAATGTACTAATAAACTTTGCAAGTAGAAAATTTCACTCCATCCAGGTGGAAACCAATCACTTTAAATCAAAGCTTACTGAATTTCAAATAGGTTTTTTTTCAAGAAGTTGCAGAAGAACAGTGCTCTGCATGTTAAAAGTAATTAGAAAGCACAAACAGCCATTTCAGACAAAGCCCTAGGTCATTTTTTTGCTGCAGTATAGAGTTCACAGGCACTTAAGAAAATGAGTATTTGTTGTATTTAAACAAAATGAATAGCAATTTCTTGGAGGTTGAGAGGTCTCAGGCTGTAAATGTAGATTTCACTCTTTCATGGAAAAGTATTTTTAAGCTGTTTTAGCGTTTTATATTGTCTGATGTAAATAAATAATTCATGGTATAGCCTCTAAAACAGGGTTCAAGAAAAAGAAATGTCCTTTTATGTACAATTTATTCAAATAGAATCTTGAGTGAAAAAAAATTTCTATCTCCTATATTTATTTATAACCAAACAACGTCAGGTCCTTGTTCACCAAAGCACTCATTTTCATTTATCTCTGAGCACTTGAGAAACCAAAGCTCTTCTCCCAAGTAACTAAAGCAAGAAGTTCTGAGAATCTACTCTAATACAGCAGAGTGTTACTCACATAGTTACTCACAAGCTTAGACTATTTACTTAACTGGTCATTTGACATTCAAGTTTATTTACCTTCATTTATTGTAGCCTTGGTAAATCTGGGAATAGAAATGCATTCTCTAGCCCTCATGCTCCAAATGAGACACAAAATACATAATCAATGGAGAAGACAGGTCTTGATACCAAGCTTCTGATTTTGGAAGTCTATTTTAGTAGCTGATAAAGTTAAGCATTAACATTTGACAGAGCAAAAGACCTTTGTTTAAATGGCTACAAACTGTAGAGGCCATAATGATCCTGGCTGTGGGAATCAAGGGACAGTGCAGAAAGGGGAAGGGACTGATGAAGGACAGAGAGAAAGCAAGGATAAAACATGGCAGGTTTGGAAGTGTGCAGAAGAGTGCTGGAATTGTGACCAAGGGAGGGCAAAGGAATGTCACAAGAGCTGAGAAAAGGCCAGGTGGGCACGTGCTGGGGAAAGACCCAGAGCAAGAGGAAATGGGGGTGCCAGTCCAAGCAAGGGGTGCTGCTAATAAGGCAAAGGGAGCTGTGCCTCTTCCCTGAGGGAGCAGTTTTAGATTAGAGGCATAACTTCATCAGGATTATTGATACGGCCATAGAGAATCAAACCCACAAAAAATGTTCATTACAACCTGGGTGATGTCTCCTCTCAGAAAGCAGAAAAACAAAGTAATTTTCTAAAAATATGGCCTAAATATAAACGATCAAAAAACTGAATGCAGGAATTTTTCAACAAACCTGGAGGTTCAGACTTTTTACATCCCTTAGGGCTTTGAAGAGCATAAGCTTCTTTATCAACACAGCCTGATACAATGCTCCTTTCTTTGGCATGCCCTAGAAGGAAACCACTGTATTGACTGAAGAAACCCCCAACAGAAGCTGTTTCTCCCACATAGCCACCAGGCATGCAGGTTTCCACACCTTCTACCTGAAAGAGTTTTTCTGTTGTAACTTTGAAGTTTGCAGGGTGATTGCAAAGCAAACTTGTATGTGTGCTCAGGGCACTGTCATGAAAAGTACTGACAACAGCAGAACACCCTAGCAGCAGCAGCTGCCATTTTTATTCTTTGAGACGTGTTGATTTTCAGTCTGTTCCAGAGATTGCAAACAGATATATTGTTTGTTTTCCATTCTTAAATGATTTTATACAAATGTATATACAAATTAATTATTTAACGTCTATGGTAATTAAATGATGCTTTTCCTGTTCTCAAAAACAGCATTTTTACACATAAAAACATCCAGCTATCCCTTAAACAGTCCAGAAGACACTATTTGACACCAGAAGTGTCTGCCATGATGGATTCATTTTATTTTAGCAAGAGATAAAACAAGTGAAATTCTTTATAGCAGGCAACCTTTCTCCAATTCCAGACTGGAATTACTTTTGCTCAATGTAAACGTATATGAAAGTCCTCAAAAGATACAAGCTGCTGTACAAATTTCAGTGCAACGCTTTTTAAAATGAGCAAGGTGAAAATTTCATAACAGAAAGGAGGGAAGACAGCTCAGAGCCAGCACAGTTCAGTACCACTGAAATGAGGCTGCTGTCTATTTGAGGTGTTTTGAGATGTGGCCAAATAATCCAAGACCCTGAAAATTATTGTGCCTGTAGAAAATACGGACACTGCTTTCACTCCTGGCACTGCTCTTGCTCTCGCTGCACAAATTCCTGCATGAAGGACTTTCTCTTCCATGGTAAAGTAATACTCTATTTAACAGCATTTTTTTCTTGCCAGGCTTCAAGGAAGTCCTCATTACTGTCTCCCCAAATTCCCTCCACACTGCAGTGTTCAATGATATCTCATCGAAAGTAAGAACATGGTGCCTAATGAATATGCATTTGTCACATGAATACCAGGAACAGATTAAGTCCAAAAGTCCCCTGTAATCTGCTGGGAGAGATACGTGGAGTGCTGAAATCAGCACAGCCAGAAAACCTTCAAAATATTTTTCTTCAGCTCTAATTTGAAAACTTCAATGGCAAAGTTTACCCTAAGGAGAAATGGTGCTAAGCACAGATTTATTTATTTCCTGCTGATGAACACAGCCATGTGAATGACTGAGATGGTTTTTTTTCTTGCAGGAGGGTGCCAGAGCTGCCGAGTTAAAAGCTTAAGCTTCAAAATTGACATTGACTCTATTTATTAGCACAGTGATGGGCTTGTTGTGGCTCCCGTGGCTTTCCAGGATTGCAGAGGGCTGTTTGTAAGTGTGGCTTTGCTGTCCCAATGCAGGTGGCTGGCAAGGTGGGGTGCATGGTTGAAAATACACCATGCGGAAGATGACTGCATTGCTCATGATCCTCACTTTCAGGGCAAGGCAGCAAAATCCCTTCAGAAACTACTTATCTCTAAGAACAGGCTGAATTCACTTTTGGAAAACACATGATGTTTCTCCTACAGGACTTGTGGAGCAGAGCTTGGATGAGTTCTTTTGGAGTCAGGAGGCCAGATCAGCTTTCCCCTTGGGCATGGCAGTGAGAGACCACCATCCCTTAAGCCCTGGCATCAGCCATTCATGAGAATGTCACTGCTGGGAACTAGCAGGGTGGGAAGCAGGTGAAGAAGGGCTGTTCCTCACCTTGCTCCTGCCTGCAAGACATGCAGGGTTTGGAGCACACTTCCCTCAGGATACTCAAGTCCCCTCATAATGGCATCTTCTGATCTTGTAGAATTTCTAATTAGAAGTTAACCCTCTAATATCACTGTATTTAACCTTCTCTAGAGAAATGTAAGATTTCCAACACATGCAAAACATGTTGTTGAAAATGTGGATTATTGAAAAAAAAAAAAGGAAGAAATTTTCATGTACAAGTAAAAATTTTCAATACAAGTTGTCCTGTTTATATTTCTGACTACTGAGGATTTGTTCACTTATTTTCAAAAAACAGTATCTTCATGAGGTTTCCTTTTTATTACTATTATTTCTGTTGCTTTGAAAATAACTTCTTTTTACAACTGTTTACTGTTTTCCAAACACCTCTTATTGGTATATATCAGTTCTAAAAAAGCCAAAAGTGCTTCAGATCCTTCGGGAATCATCAATACTTTGTAGACTCATAGAATAGCTGAGGTTGGAAGGGACCTCTGGAAACCATCTAGGCCAACCCTCCTGCATAAGCAGGTTGCTCAGGACTATGTGTCCATTGAAAATCTCCATAGAAGGACTGTACAATGCTCTGAGCAACCTGTCCCACTGTTCAACTACCCTTAGCGTAAAAAAGAAAAAAAGTCACTAAAAAAAGTCTTATATTTCAGTTTAGGTCCACTGCCTATTGTGCTGTCACCAGAAATCACTGAGCAGAGTCTGGCTCCTTTACTCCCTGCCATCAGTTATTTATACACACTGATGAAGTGCCCTAAGCCCTCTCTTCTGATGGAGCAGCCCCACCTTTCCCAGCCTGTCCCTGGCAGCCAATCACCCCTGAGGGCTCTCTGCAGTGTGCCTGCATCTTTCCCCTCTCCAGCTGGAGAGCCCCTGTGCTGGTGGAAGGGGCTGCTCCTCACCAGGTGCAGGGCTCTGCACTTCGTTTTGCTGAGGTACATGACATCCCTGTTTGCCCAATTCTCCTGCCAGTCGACTTCCCCCAGATGGTAGCACATCCACCTGGTGCAGCACCCACCCCTTCGAGTCCAGTACCACTGCAAACCTGAGAGCCCCTCTGTGCCACCATCCAGGCCTTAACAAAGGCACTGAACACTTCAACAGCTGAGTTTGCTGCAGGGTGGGCCCTGCGTAGATTTGGGTTGCTTCTTATAAAATTATCTATTTAAGAAACAGTTTGGGGAAAAGCTGGGATGAGTATCTTATTTGAAAGTCTCAGGAGAGTTCTTTACATGATTATATGCTGTAGTAAAAGAGATAAGTTTGATTCCTTGCATAAATTATTACTATTAATAACTTAATTATGAATTTAAATATTAATTATTATAATGAACCCTTTAGTACCTAACAATTAAAGAGTGTTACAAACTCTGAAATAAGCACTACAAGTCTCTAAATAAACAACATATTCATGGCCTGAAACTGACTTTATTTTTTTGCCTTGTGTTGTAGGAGACCTCAATACAATAGACACCAAAGCTCTGGATTTTCACTTACTCCAACAGAAAGCAAACAAGTGTCAGAGTAAGTAAGAATCAGATCTCAAACCCCAGTAGGTCTGGCCTCCTCTGATGGAATTTCCACCCTTCACATGTTCTTCTGCTTCATTCTTCTCAATTCAGATTCTTCCTCAATATCTTACGTGCTGGTGCACTTTCAGACCTCCTCCATATCTCTCTCATCTTGACTTCCATTTTGTGAACTAGCAGGTCAGTGTATTTCTTTTCTTATGGTTTAAACAAGGTGGCTCTGAGATTCTGGGATACAGAAAGGCTAATCTCACAATTCACCAAAGTGGATCTGTAACTCTCATTCTATTTCTGGAATTAATTCTATATTCAATACATCTTTTCTATTATATTTGTCTTTGATCCTGCTCAAGACTCTTCACAGTCTCTTTTACTTGGCAGTGAAGAACCATGGCCGTATGCAGTGTTAAGGTTGAAGGAAACTACAGAGCTGTGGCTGGAGTGGGACTGGAAAGGAGCACCCAAAGCAAAATCTCATATCAATGTGAGGATTTGATAGCCCAGGGAAGCGCTGCTCTGTCCTTCCTAAGGCTCAGTTTAGGATTAGAGTAAAACTTGGAAAAAATCTCAGACATTTGGAGTGAGGCTGGAAGGAAGCTGCCAGTTGAGAAACAGTTTAGCCCAAACAGAATGTTTAGCCCTGGGAAGAGCCGTGGAGCGCCCGTGCAAGGCTGGGATTAGAGCTGGCAGCACCTATTTTTGTGATTTACATACACAACTCTGGCTCTCTGGCAACGAGAGCACCAGCCTTAAAGCATGGACTGTATCCACAAGGAGGAGAGGTGTAACTCCGAAGAGGTTACAGAGGGGGAGATTTACCTCCCGCTTCTGGAGTGCTGTGCTGTAAGGGAAGGAAGCGCAAAGATCCTGAACTTTCTGACAGGCTGGGAAGGACACGGCTGAAATGAGCCGGTGGAGAGCGGCGGAGGTGGCAGAGGCCGTGAGCGGGGTGCAGGCACCGCCAGCGGGCCGCCACTGCAACGCTGTATTCCTGAACACTCGCCTATCCTACCGTGCCGACACTCTGCTGTATTCCCCCCTCACTAATGCCGGCCCATTCCCGCAGCGCTGTAACGCAGCACTCCTGAACACTCACCTATCCCGCCGTACTTTGCTGTGTTTCCCCCTCACTAATCCCAGCCCATTCCCGCAGCGCTGTAACGCAGCACTCCTGAACACTCGCCCATCCTACTGTGCCGACACTTTGATGGATTCCCCCCTCACTAACCCCGGCCCATTCCCGCAGCGCTGTAACGCTGTACTCCTGAACACTCGCCTATCCCGCCGTACTTGGCTGTGTTCCCCCCTCACTAATTCCGGCCCATTCCCGCAGCGCTGTAACGCAGTACTCCTGAACACTCACCTATCCCGCCGTACTTGGCTGTGTTCCCCCCTCACTAATCCCAGCCCATTCCCGCAGCGCTGTAACGCTTTATTCCTGAACACTCACCTATCCCGCCGTACTTTGCTGTGTTCCCCCCTCACTAACCCCGGCCCATTCCCGCAGCGCTGTAACGCAGTACTCCTGAACACGCACCTATCCCGCCGTACTTTGCTGTGTTCCCCCCTCACTAACCCCTGCCCATTCCCGCGGCACCGAGCGGGCGCAGCGCCCCCTCAGGGCCGGCCCCGCGAGCGCCCCCTGCCGGCGCGCCCGCCCGCGCGCTTCCAGAACCGTCGCTGCCCCGGCCAAAGATGGCGGCCGCGCGCGTCACCGCCGCTCCGGCCAATGGCGCCCGCGGGCCCGGGGGTCACGTGGGGGGAGCGAGCCAGTCGCGGGCGGGTGTGCGGGGCGGCTTGGCGTCACTTCCGGTGCCGGGGTCGGGCCTGGTGCGGCGGCGGAGCGGAGCGGAGCGGGGCGGAGCGCGCCGGAGGCGGCGGGGACCGCGCGGGGCCGGGGCAGGTGCGGGACAGCTGCGGGGCCGGGTTGAGGCCGGGGCCGGTGTTGGTGTTGGTGTTGGGGCCGAAAACGGCAGAGGGCCTGGCCTGGCCCGGCTGAGGCGGGCCCGGCCGCCGCCCTGCCGGGCCTGGGAGGGGTCTGTGCGCGCTGTGACTCCCCAGCGCTACGTTACGCTACTGCCAGTTAATATGCGGGAATGTTCTGGTTTTAGCTCTCAGCTCTCTGTCCTCCTTGCGCTTGATAAAGCGCCTAAAGTTGCCCTTCTCTAAATGCCAGTTTCCAAAACGAAAAGTAAAAGTCACCGAGTTGGCCCTGTCAGTTCTTCAGGCCGTGTCATCCTCGTGGGAGGGCTGCGTTTGTGGCACCGTCAGGGTGTACCTCGTAAAGCGCTTCCCGTTACAAAAGCAGCGTTTCGTAACTGCGCTGAGAGCAGTGACTTTCTAGCAGCAGGGTTATTGTGTTCTCTGTCACTCCTCTGTGATTAACGCGAGCTGTCCAGTGCTGTGCGTGCTTGTTTCTCACACCTGCCTTTCTTTAGAATAGTCCTAGCTTGTATTGATCGCTGCACACATAAGGTATGACCGGTCGTGTGAAAAAAGGCACTGTTAGTTGGAGTGTTTCATGATGTTAGGGGTTGTGTGCAATTGTAATTAAAGAACATTAAAGTGACTCCAGCCCCTTGGGGATTTTTGTGTTATGTGCACCATTTGTGGCAGTGAGTTGGCAGTTTTCATGCTACCGGTGGAACTCACAGGCTGGTTCTGCTGGTGCTGTCGATTTATCTGTGAGTGTTATGTCACTGTTTTCTGGTCAGAATCTGTATTCTGGGCTGTGACCTTGGCTGACTACTGTGCACATAAAGCTCACTGATTCTTTAAAGGATGGCTTAAAATCTCTCTCCGAGTGTTTTTCCATCATACATTTTGTGCTGTTTGCTCGTTTGGGTTTATACTTAAATGGAATTTTAAGTAGATTAGGAGAGCAGAGTAGTCATGCAGTGTTGTGTCTCAAAACAAAGGTTAGTTGCCAAAGTAACTCAAACATAAGTACATAAAGGGTCTTGATTTAATTTATGCGTATGAAAAGTGGTATGTGCTCTTGGTTTTGAGTAAATTGTGAGAGAGAAGTCTCTGATGGAACTGGGAGACAAATACAGGTAAAATTAAACTGTGTATTTAAGAAGGTTTTATCTCCTATTACAGTACCTCGTTGATAATACTGTTTTTACTATGAATTTTCTTTGGTTGGTTGGTTTGGGTTTTTTTTTAGTTCCGTTGCAGTTGAGAATAAGCAGTAAGTGTGCTTTGTCTGAAAACCATGTAACAAAACAGCAAAATACATTTTCTTGTGCATTTGCAGGAGCACAGTGTGTTAAGTTATCTCAGCAACCATGCTGGCTGCCAGGCTGGTGTGCCTGAGGGCCCTGCCATGCCAGACCATCCGCCCCACCATCACTCAGGCTTCCCCAGCCTTGAGGAGCTCCAGTATAAAGGCATACAGGCTGTGGCAGCCTAGCCAGGTAAGCTAATTCTCTTTCTGATGGCCCTGACTGCACATATTTTAAAGGGTTGAGTGTATTGCCAAAAGAATCACTTTGCATGGAGTACCTGATGTGATGAGACTTCTGCTTGTTTGAGGTCCCTGCTCTAATTACTGGAGGAAGAATGTTGTTCAGTCAAAACACAGGAGTTTAGGAGTAGTTGAAGTGAAGTCTTCTGTTTCAATGACTGACTTGTGTCTTGAAATTAATGGGCAAAAGAGGTAGTTAGGTGTTCTGCCTCCCTGTTCCCAAGTTAAAGGCTTAAATATAATGTTAAAATAAACACTTTCTTTTCAATTATTTTAGTCCCAATATGTGTTGAGTTGTAGTCTAGGTTAGAGCAATTTCCAAGCTATGGCAAGACAATCACAAATCTAACCAGCATTCTTAAAAACCAGACTGTCATTATCCTGTGAGACTGTTTACTCTTCATTAAGAGAGGATGGTCCAGACCTGCAGCTCAGAACTTTTAGGGGCTGTTGTTGCTCTTCTGTCATCTTGATGAAAGTGCTAGTGGCAAATTCTTATCCTCCTTTGTATTTTCCTCTTCAGCGTTCCAAGTTTGTAGGTACAAGGTGGGTTTTTTGTGTGTGTTTTCTAGCATTAGGCTGGATTTCATTAGCTGCCAAACACAACCAAAATGAAGGGCTCTGGTGAACCCTTTGAATTGTAGTGCTCTAATGGCTGATGAGAGTAATGCTTGTAGGTTTTGTATTTGTTAAAGCAAATTCACAGCTTGATGTGAGTCCTTGACTGCTCAGATGCAATTTTAATTTAAAAATTCCTGTAAAAATGGTCAGGAAATTTAAAAAGTTGTTTTTGAACTTAAATGTGAGTGTATTCTGTGTTGCTCTTGCAACTTACTAGGACTATAGCATACTATAATTTCTTGGAGCTTGTTGACCTTAAGAATCTTGAATTTTATAGGCCTTCATTCAAGGTTTGTTCTATAAATCAAGGTTAGACTTTAAAGCAAAAAATTTGTGCTACTTTTCCCGTTTTAGTGTCTGTAAAGTGCAAGTATTGTGCAAGGTTTTTTTTTACATTGAAGTGTTCCCACTTCAAAGAGTGTTTTAGTGTAGAAAGCAAAATACTTTTTTACAAAAAAAATGACAATAATGTTTTTAAATTTAACAAAGAGGGTTGTGGCAGTCTTTAGTACAGTGGGACTAGAGTAGAAGAAACGCAGTCTGAAAATTCCAGCTTCTGGAATTCACTGCACTGATTCTGTACTTCTAGAATATGTGAATGTTTCTCACAAAGGTTCTTAAACTTTAAATGTTCACTTGTTTTCCTTGAGCACAGTTGCTTTGTATGTATGAAGGTAAGCACAAATTAATAAGAGATTAATTAACAATTTTAATTGTAGCAAGTAAGTTGATTATATTCTGTATTATTTCATTAAATATTTTTATGTTATTTCTGAATCTAACAGAGTTATTCCACCAGAGTAAGAACGGGTGCAAGGCGTGGAAAACTTGGCCAGGAAGTGAAAGAAGCAGCATTTGAGCCATCTGCAGAAGCTGCACTTAAAGGTAGAGGAGCTGTGCTTTAAATACTGAGAATCTTTGAACCTTCACTTAAAACTTCCTCAAAGGAATAATTTGTCACTTCTGAAACTGGTAGTGAGCTGACTTGAAATTAAGGGAAGCTTTAAGGAGGAGGGATAAAATGGAGCAGCTATTGCAGACACATCAAAATTCACATGAGGATGTTGTTAACTGTCCAGGAAAAAGCATTAATGAGAGTGTGGTTTTTAATTCTTTGCACAGCTGATCGCCTGGGGAAATTCGTTGTTGCTGGAGGGGCTGCTGTTGGCCTGGGAGCCCTCTGCTACTATGGGATGGGCATGTCCAGCGAGACTGGAGCTATCGAAAGGGCTGCGTAAGTAAGATGGGTTACTTCTCTCATGAAGCACATCTCTTTATCTGTCTCTTCTTCAGCTATCACCTAGTGTACACTCAGCTTATGTTTTTCTAAGCTCTGAAGAGTAAACCCCTGCCTATGTCTCTGCAGGTTTTTAAAGCAAAAGTAGAATTATTCAGCCTTAAATGGATAGTAACCTGAGTGAGTTTGTTTTGCTAAATCTAATGTGAAGAGTATATAAACTTGTCTTACGAGTTGTGCTCCAGATAACTTGGGAAGTGTGGTTTTCTAAAAAGCATTGCTAAGACCAGTTTCTCTGGTGATCTTATGAGGCTGTTCATTAAACTTTAATACAGCTGTTAAAAAAGTCTCTGTTAAACAGCATGTCTTGGCAAAAGCTTTGATCTAATAAATATGTTCTTAAAACTTTGGTGAATTGCTTCTTGGTCAAAAAAACCCAACCTGGCTGATGGCAAAACTGTATAGACTTAAAAGCTGGGTAGTAATAAGCATGGGCTTGGGAGAAATGTGTGTTGGGGACATTGTGATTTAATTTGTATTTGGAAGTGGCAGTCTGCATTTATACTGAACATGTGCTGTTCGTGTCTATGAAAAGCTTGTAGTAGATAGAACTGTCTAATTTCTTTCTGCATGAGCCTTAAGTAACAGGTCAAAAGAGTGAATTGGGTAAAAATGGGTGCATTATGTTTAATTTGAGTGTTAGCAGGGAAAGTTTTCTGTTTTCTGCAAAGGATACTGCAGTTATTCACTTATGTCCAGGTCTGTTGCTATTGTTAGAGCTCTCAAAATGACGTTTGTGTCCTGTGGTGTCAGATAACCATGTGCACTGTGACTCAGCAATTTGTGAGCTGTTTAGTGCCAGTACACATTCTGTAGACCTTTTACCTGAAACCAGTTTGATATATGCATACACCATTCTCTTATTTTTCTGTAGTTAAAAGCATTAGTTACTCTGTTGGCCATGCATGCTTCCTGCTTAGAATTGGATTATAGTTAGCGTTAATTGTAATTTTCAGTGTTTCTACTGAGTTAACATGAGATCAAATCAGCAAGATTGACATGTTCAGTCCCCATTGTATATTAAACTCATGGCAGAAGTTGCCAGACCACATCACTGTTTTGAAACCTCCCTTACATCCATGGCTATGAATGCACTTAACTTAGCTTGATTGTTTTTAGCTGCTCTCCATTCTGAACCTGCTAACTGCACAGCTCTGTATGACTTCTTATTTTTCAGTATTTGGCCACAGTATGTGAAGGACAGAATTCAGTCTACATACATGTACTTTGCGGGCAGTATTGGCATGACAGCTCTGTCTGCTGCAGCAGTGAGCAGATCTCCTGCACTCATGAACCTCATGACAAAGGGCTCCTGGCTGGTAAGCTTTGTTACAAAAATACAAGTATTTGCTGAGAAATGCCCCCAAATGATGGTTGATATTAAAAAAAACCCAAGAAATGTAAACTACTTGGTGGAAAGTAAGGCAAAACTTAACCTACCTCAGTGTCCTTATCCATAAAGACTCTTCAGGTATCCTGATGATACTTTGTGATGTAAGACTTGGTCATTCTAGTCAGGTTCTAACCTGTTTTTTCTATACGGCTTTGATGGTTTGTCAGAGACAAACTACGAGAACAAAAAAGCACTATGGTATCCTTACCAGCTGTACAAATGCAAGTAAGAACCTCTTAGAAATAGCTACCTAAAGCTAATGGCACAGTTTCTGTTGCTGTCTGTAAGTAGAATCTGAGGTTCCTGTGCATTCTTACTCCTCTCTGTGCTGTCCCATGGAGCACTGTGAAAGCTGTCTCCTGTTTGCCAAGGCTGAAATGGTACTGGTAGGGTTAGTATGTATTGTGTGTTGAGTGGAGCAAAACAGTAGCAGTTAAATGCCAACACCTACATGATTTAGGGATATTAATTTGATAAAGCATCATTGGTGATAGAAGTTGTACACTTCTCACCAGTCTGGTAGATGTTGAATGATTCTGCTTAGAACTATGAGTAAGAAGAGGCACTGAGGTTAAAAAATGATTGGTAGCAAAAGCCTGTGTACCAAGTGTTGGTTTTGGGTGGAGAAATGTATACAAGAAAAGGCTAACACATTTCAGGTACCTTAATGAGAGCGAGGGGCAGAGAATCATAGGTTTTCCTTTTCTTACTTTACACAGCCAAGAGAGTTTTCAGCTTAACAGTTAAGTTTGGATTTCTAGAAGGCTGAGTAAAAATAGATGAAAATTACTGCAATCTAAGATCTACGAAGGTTTGACTGTAACCCTACAGGAGTAAAATCGATGAATAATCCCGTTGTGAATTAGGTTGCTGTTTGCAGAATCAGTATGGACTCTTAGACTAGGAGATTAGAACACAGACCATATGTCCATATGCTAACTTGAGCTCTGTAATGCTGTTTCTTCAGGCAATTGGTGCAACTTTTGCAGCCATGATTGGTGCTGGACTGTTGGTCAGGTCCATATCCTATGAACATAATCCAGTAGCTAAACATGCAGCATGGATGATGCATTCAGGTATGTGGTTTCAGTGTTTGTTGTAGAAATGTCTGTGCTCCAGTGTGACCAGATGCTTTCTTTAACTAAACTCCGGCTTTAAAGTAAATTTTTATCTACTGCTGTAGGGAAACTGGGGTTTTTCAGAGATCAGCGAGAACACCTGAATGTCAGGGACAGGTGTCTTAAGTGTCCTTAACTCTGGTGTTTTTCATAGTCTTCTAAAAGCCATGCTCAAGTTGAACTTGAGGTATGTGTACTCCACATTGAATAGAACTAGACGGTTTCATGGCTGCTTTGGTATTCTGACTCTTTCTACCACTACTTCTATAGGTGCACTTGCCTACACTAACCATTCTTCAGCTGTGCAGGATAGGAGGTATTTGAAAGCCTGACTAGAAAAAAAGAGATTTTTAGTATTAGTTGCTTTCAAGATGTGTGTCCATCAGGTGTTTAAGCTGTTAGTACAGATCAATTTCTCACTAATGATGCCTACTTCAAATAACAGTGGCTCTCATTTTTCAAAACTGTTTGCCAGAAATATGCTGTAGTTCAGAAAAAACATGTGGATGTTGGGCACTGAAATCATATTTGCTTCTCCAGAGCTAACATGTCTGTCAAGAAGAAATTATGTTTATTGTAGTGATTGTTATTAAGTGAAACAACCTAATGAGATATTAACAGGCTAGATACACGTTTCTTACAAGCCTCTAGCAAAAAAATCTCACTTAGTTCCCTAACTAATTGTTGTATCAGAAATCTGTCCTGCTTTTCAGTATTGCATGTTCCTCGTGCTATTATGTAGTTGATTAGTCCATGCTAAATATCTCTTCTTACCAGCTCTGTTATGAACCAATCAATATGTTGACTTTTGTTAGTCTTTTTTTCCCCAAGATGAGTTTCCTGAAGTATTCTAGTGCTGAATAAAAGTACAATGTGGAATTTAAGGTTGCTAATATATTGTGCTCCCCTCTAGATAAGAGCACAATCAAGTACATTGGTGTTTTGGCAGGTGTGGATTAGTTTGAGCCATGCCATCTGACTGGAGATGAAAAAATCAAGTGGGTTTGGCATGTGGTGTTCCAAGCCTTACATGTGTTCTGTTTTTCTTTGCCTAGGTGTCATGGGTGCAGTGGTGGCTCCTCTGGCCTTCCTTGGTGGTCCTCTGCTGATCAGAGCTGCCTGGTACACTGCTGGAATCGTTGGGGGGCTCTCAACTGTGGCCATGTGTGCTCCAAGTGAAAAATTCCTGAACATGGGAGGACCGCTTGGCATAGGCTTAGGCTTTGTTATTGCCTCTTCAATTGGTAAGATACTGTTTCAATACTGTCCTATAAAGTAGGTTATGAACTTAAGTTCATAAACAGTTAGTTTCAAGCTGGTCTGCCCAGTGAAGATTTGCCTTAAATATAGGCCTTGCAACTCCAGCACAGCAGAAAATATTCTGTCATATTTGTTGTTGAAAACCAATGTGAAGTTATGGTTCTGGCAGATGTTAGTCTGACAAACAGCCAGTAGGGGTGCCTTATATTTTAATTACTGCCTGTGAGTAGGTAATGCAGTAAATGTGGTCTTAGTTCTCGATCCACTTGTTTTCCTTCATGTGTTTTAGTCATTGTTGTAGTCATAGGTACTTTCACCTGAAGAAAAATGCACAGTTCCTTGGGGTGTTCAAAATGAATGGATCAGGTTGTGTATGTGACATCTTCTGTGTGCATGGTAAAGCTCTTGGCATCAAACACACACCACAAACTGAGACTTGAATGCTTACTGTAGAGTGTGTGCTCCAGTGACTGGTGTGTGACCTCACTCAGAGTCACAGATGCACACAGTTCCTTTAGCACTGCTGTACATTCCTCTCCAGGATCCATGTTCCTGCCTCCCACCTCAGCTTTTGGCGCCGGCTTGTATTCGGTAGCGGTGTACGGCGGCCTGGTGCTGTTTGGCATGTTCCTGCTCTATGACACACAGCTGGTGGTCAAGCGGGCTGAGACTCTGCCCGTCTACGGAGTGGTGAAATACGACCCCATCAACGCGTAAGTGTTCTGTTAGCACAGTCTCAGGGGTGGGTGCAGCCACTGCCTGACTCAGAGATTTTCCTCTCTAACTAGAACCAAGCTATGTTAAACTGGGTCAGAATTTGCCTCAAGTTAGATTGGAGTATGCTTCAAAAATAACCTTTTGTTTATTGTTCAAAAGTGTATTGCTGTTAAATGTGAAGAATCACAGGGTTTGAAAACAACAGTGAGAAAATAGCTACTGAAGTTAAAACTGCAATCATCATGAGGGTTGTGAGAAACAGAATTGAGTGTGTGGTATCACATGCCTCCTGCAATACATTCTAAAATGTATTTTTGTTTTCTAAAGCATTGCTGGCAGAATTTATAGTTGCTTTCTGAAAATAACTGTCCATATCAGTTCAGACAAAAAAAGTTAAACTTCTCATAGTCATTTAATATATATTAGTCTTTGTCACTAAATAAAAAAGCTGCAATAGTGTGATAGATAGGGAAGGAAAAATTGACTCTTAGTTAAAACCAAGTCTGACTAACAAGTAACTTTCTTGTAAATATCTGTCTGATCCTGGGTCAATTTCTTATCTTCTTGGTTCTGTTTTATTCTAATTAGAGTAATACTGATTTTCTTAAAAATTCTTGAAGGTGAACAGATCAAATATATATATATTATATACATAACAGATATATATATATATAACAGATCAGTATAAAAGCAGAGGCTCCTGTATGAGAGTAGTATACTATCCATTAGGATTTCTATAAATAGTTCTTGCTGACAGAGTTGGTAGAACAAAATACAAAATACAGGTGTTTTTTGACATACAAAGCACTGAGGACAATCATAGCTGAGTTTTGTAAAGTTAGTTCATGCAGGCTCTTAAAATGAAGTATGATAGTGTGAAACACCAAATAATTCTGTGTCTGTTCAGCAGCAGTAACTGTGATCTCTTGTGTCCTAGATGCCTGGGTATCTACACCGATACACTGAACATCTTCATCCGAGTGGCCACCATGCTTGCAGGTGGTGGAGGTGGCAGGAAAAAGTAAACAGAGACTCAACCTTTGCAACTGTCTGACAGCCTACATAGTGCACATATGAAATAAACATTCATGGTTTAAGCAGTAATGCTCAAAGTGAGAATTTTAAAGCATTTCAGCATATTGGTTCAGTGCAATGTGATTCAGTCCTAGTTTTTCTTCAAACACTTTCCAGATCTGTGTTTAAAATAGTCTGAACTGCTTCTAATTGGACATTATTTTGGGAAGTAAATTATTTTTAATATATGAATCAAATAGTCCTACCTGCCTTTTAAGGGGTTTGATGGTAGTTCAACTCTTACTTTCGTTTTTTTTTTTACTGTTCTTGCATAGTAAAGAAAGTACTTTTGAACTGGTATCCTATAGGCAGATAGGGATAAAAGCTACTTCATGAAATGCTGCTAGATGCATCAATTTTCAGTTAAGTTTCATAAATTTTATTTTAGTGACATCTTCAGAAGAGCTGAATAAATTGCATATGGCCCTAAATCAATGACTGCAATCATGACTGTGACCTGGGCAAAAATCTCAGACAAGTTTAAGCAGGATTTGACAAGTTAGCTGACCAAAAAGTATGAAGGAGACAAGATGTGGGAACTATGCAGCATTTGTCCTGTATGAATTTCAGTCTCCTGGAGTACATATGAGAATTCCTTGCTTTAATGTTGACTGGCTATAATAGCTAGCTTATTTTGATACTAGATTTGTAAAACTGTTGAATGGCAATATATCTGTCTTTCTTCTGGCTAAGTTCCTGTAGTGCAGATGAAGGTCTGTCCAGAAGAGCTCATAGTAGTCATCTCTTGGAAACTTGTGCAATTGGCACAGAAACTGGGAATTGAGGATGGTATGCTGTAAACCCCAGGATCATAAATTTGCCATAGTGTTATGTGCTTTAGTCTGATATGTTAAATTTGGTCTAGAAGGAATGTTCCCTAACAAGGAATTTGATTTAACAGTAAGAAATTTATACTTTCCAGACTCTGTTGGCATTTGTTGGAACAAAAGGGGAGTTCTTGAAAATTTTGACCTAATGTCAGCAGCTCGTATTTTCAGTTTCTGGCAAATATGTTATGTTTATGTATCAGCCTATGAACAATAAAATTCTAGCCTCACAAGTTGGCTACTCTCACTTTTCCCCATGTTAACAGAAGTATTTTAGTACCCCTGCACAACAGCTTGGTGAAGAGTACTATAAATACTTTTTTGGTTATGGTTGCACTTTTCTTTGTAAGAGAGTACGTTCCTCTGTAAAAAAATCTGCAAACATTCTCAGTTTCACTGGCCAGCACCTTTTTGAGGGTGTTTCCCTGCTGGAAGATACTGGCTATGCTTTAAGTGGTTCTGTTGGTGTCACCTGCTGGCAATTTATTGCAGCCACTGCTGCTTTTATGTCTGCCACACACTGTAGTATTTTTTGACTCTTTAAGCAGAGGGAAGAAGGAGTGGATTGTGTAGAACCTTGTTGCAGCTCCTTTGTGCCCAAAGATTATAAGGCACAATCTAGTTCCTGGCACTATTTCAGCTGGAGGGACATCTGTAGTGCTTAGAGGGAAGAAATGTTTGGATCATGTGAGTTGTAAGTAGCCTGTTCAGAAGAGTTTTGTCTTTTTAAGCAATTTGATCCCTTAATTTCTTCATACTTCTACTGTAGCCAAACACAGCAGTGTGCTTGTCCTCAAAATCTGAAATGTACAGGGAGCAGTCCTAAAATTCTGACATTTGTGCTTGTTACAAAAGATCTTTTTGTCTAGATTCTGATGCTGAAGTTTTAGAGGGGTGATGAACCAAGGAAGGGATTCTGGACTGTTTGGAATAGTGAGGTGTAGAAACCAACACACTGGTTATGGGAGGTGTTTGCATGGAAAGTGAGACCAACAGGAAATCTAATAACCTTTTGAGAAATAGTGCCTGAAGAAACATGAGCATCACTTGTGCTCAGTGTTGTAGAAAAGTGTGACTTGGCTTCTGTGGATGAGATCACAGCACCAGCAGTATTTTCTTACTGTTAGTCTCCAAAAAGAGTAAGAAAAATGGAGTTGTTCCTTTGCATTTAAAGTCAAAAAATAATATATATCTTAAGACAGCTCTGATTTGATGGGAGATGAAAATCTAAAGCCAGCACTACCGTCAGTGACACCTGGCAGAGCTACTTATGATCATAAAACTCTGTGGGATTTTTTGCAGGTCCAGGCATGACTCATCAATATATAAATTGAATTTGGCTAAAAATTCCCCACCTTCTACAGTAATTCTTTATTATATGTGCCAAAGGATATTAAAGACATAAACAGTGTGTTTTGTCCACAATTTAATTAAGTTCTGATCTTTGCTACTGATTATAGCTGGTTTCTACAGCCTTTCATGATGTTTCAAGTAATTCTCCTTTTAAATCATGATCTAAATAAGCAGCTACATAATGTTTAATCATTTATTTGTTTTATCAAGAATATAAACCAGTCATTTTCCTAAGAAAATGTTCTTCACCATCAGCTAGTGTAATTAAGAAGGCCAGTTTCAACTGACACACATATTTTGAGTTTGCATAGCAGAATGCAACGTGAAATTTAGATCTCACCGAATGAAATTACTGAATGCAATTAGCTTTGCAATTTTCATCCAGCTTGCCCCACCTCAAATGCTGAAAGCTGTCAGGTAGTATGCACTTGCCTTCATAAAACCTTTATAATAGTTCACCTATAACACAGTAACAGGGTGTGCCTGGTGTCTTTTGAACTGGCCCCTAGACAAAGATTATTCCTTCCTATTCCTGCTGTCATTAAAGAATACAACATTTTTTTAACTCTTCAATATTTGAAAATAATTTAGGAATACAGCATAGTTTTCCTTGAACTTCAGTTTATAGCAAACTTGGAATGTAGAAATTGTTGCCATAAGTTCACTTCAAATTTTGAAATAGACCATCTGCAAATAAAAACGGGGACTGCATTTAAATAACCCCTCAACCCAATATTTAAGTAAGTACTGGATTTTTATTTCAATATTCAACCATCTCTGTGACCTTTAGTCATCATTAAGAAAGTGAGATGGGGAAAGCAAGACAGGCAGGCTCTTGCAGCGCAGGAACCGATCCATCAGTCTGGCAGCTGAGGTGGGGGTGGCTGTTCAGACCTGTCACCTGGCACTGGAGGGGCAGCTGCTGCAAAGGCATGTGGCCTCGTGGCACAAGGTGTGACACCGGGCACTGGCCCAGCATTCACCCACGTTGTTATAGCAAATACCACACAGAGCTAACACTATTGAAACACAAACCCAGCATGTCTGAGAGTGATGGCTTTTAGATCTCTAACCACCTCCTTTGTGATGAATAGCTCCAGAAAATACCAGCTTTGCTAATTCCTTCACTCAGTTTTGACACCATTCGGTGTGTTCCTGCAGACATCATTAAGCTTCTAAACAAATCTTTAGTACTGCTGTAAGGCATTTCTTTTTTGAGCTTGTGCACAGCAGCTAAACCTTTTATGCAATATATTGGTGTTTGGTTTTGCTTGTATGAATGAGCAACCTTGCAATACATTATATATTACGTAGTTACATTTTGTATTCTTGCTAGTGTATCTTGCTTGCTGGGTATCTACAGAAGTACCAGACTTCTTCCTGGACACTAACTCTGCACCCCTGCAATGGAGAGGTAGCAGAGGCATGATAATGTATCAAGGTAACAGCCTTGGAGTTACAGGTCTTCCTTCACTGCATGCAAGTGTAAAATCACTGCATCATCCCACCTAGACTGGACACAAGATGTTGCACATCTACTCACCCTACCAACTCACCTTATTCCTGAGTGTAGTGGTGTCAATTCAGAGACAGAGATCTCTTTTTTCCTAAGCAGTGCAATACGTACTCATCCATCCCCATCTTTTCTAAGAAAAAGGATGCCACAAGTTGAAAAAAAAACCAACAAACTGCAAAACCAAACACAAATTGAAAAAAACCACAACAAACTGCAAAACCAAACACAAATTGCATGTCTTGTAGCACTACATTCCTTGAGGACTTGTAAAGAACTTGTAGGAGCAAGAGCCACTGATCAGATTACTCCTCCTGCCCAAGACAATATAAGGAAAAAAAATCCACATGTGCTTACAAATTGTATTTGAGTCCCAAGGGGATGAAAACAGCTACCAGCTAAGCTGAAATGCAAAAATCTCACTCTTCTGTCATTTATTTCTCATACACAGATGGATTCATATAGAACTTGGGCTCTTAAAAGCTTTAGCAGAGTTCTCCTGTCCAATCAAGCTTTCACCTGAAAGTAAAGCCATTGCTGCTGAAGTCTTTCTTCTTTTACTCCTTCCTAGTCACAATAAGTACAACTAAGGTGACCATAAATGCTTTGGTGAACAGACTGTTCAATGCATTGAAATGGTGCTCAGTAAACTGGATTATGGGATTTTAGCAAGCTGGCAGTAAATCAACAAGGGAACGTTCTCCTCAAATGTCTGTACCTACAATGTACAGAATAACCAGAAAGAGGTGAAAGTGGCCAAGTAACAGCATCAGTACAAAACACTCTTATCTCTGCAACCACCTCTTATCAGATAGCAGAGACAGGGCTTAATCATGTTTTTAAGAAAGAGATGAATATGCAGAACAATCTCAAAATCTTTCAAAATGCCTAGGGGCTGACATCTGCACAGTATTTTCCGTTCTGGAGCCTTGCCAGCTGAAGTAAACATCTTATCTATTCAGGAAAAAGAAGAGTGAGATGCCTGCCCAGACATCTGTCATTGTACCTCTCCACTTCCTTTTAGCAAGTTTTCTGGAACTAAGCATTGGGCATCCAGACTAGTTACTTTGTACAGAAGACCAGATAGAATTCATATTCTTCTATCATCTTTCTAAAAAACAAAGCAAAGAAACTGCTGAGTGAAACAAAGGTGAATCCTTTAGAGCCATGGTAAGTGGCAAGAGGGATAACCTTCCCTGCTTAGGTGCCTGTTCTTTCCCATCTTTGGGAGAAGTAGCATGTGGTGGGGACAGATCTACCTCCATAATGAGAAGGTTACACAGCTCATCTCATCACTCCATCATGGAAGTGCATCTCTAGCAGATTAATTGTCAGAAACAGTCTCTTAATCTTGCCTAAGCATCACACATACACGCTGAACACTACACCCAATGTAAATATTCTGGCCTGAACCCTTGCCTCATTTCATTATGCTGTTTAGAAGCCTACAGCAACCACAGATAGACCAAGTCTAAGGCCTTGAAAAACTAGAGAGAGAATACATTAACTAAGCAGGGGGAAAGGGAAAGCATCTGTTTTTTCACATTTGCCACATTGCCCACAGGAGGAAAGTTAACACCAAGCAAAATAAAAACACCTGCAAGTTCCATTTTAATAGAACTATCCAAGACAGTGACTTATGAAGAGAATGGAGTGAACACACAGAGCCTGGGCATCCTGAACAGCACACATGAAACACAGACACACCAGCTGGCAGCTCTGCAGAGGCTTTACTTGCAGACACAATGTGAGGAGTGGCTTGACACTCATTGAAAAAGCTGTGTCAAAGATGCTTTAAAACCTGTTCCAGGACAGTCTTCAAAGTGTTTATCAGCTCACCATAAACTGCTAGGAGAAATTATAACCTCAGTCTTGCTCTTCATTCTGATCTTTTTTAGTTACTATATCCCACATGTTGTCATTCTGCCTGTCATATAGTGACTGCTACTGCAGCCTTCAGTTTCTACACTATGTTTCCTCCTTCAAAAACATGCTCCTGGGTAGCTATGTTGGTTCACCATAACTTGTCTACCTTGAATTAAATTAACTTTGAGTCCTGAAAGTTCCTAATATTTACTGCCTTCTCACAGTTCAAAAGTTAGTTTCATTTAGCTCTAAATTTAACAAGACCATTTGCTCCAACTATGTTATTCTCCTTATGTCACAAACAGCTGCTTCAACCTGGTTAGAAGAAATTTTCATATACAAAATGCAGATTCTTCTTAGAATGGCATGACCTTTAGAAATATTAATGAGTCTTATATTAGCATAGCACCTCCAGAAATAATGACTCCATGAAGACTGCAAATTTAAGAGTTTTGGCAAGCACAGAAGGAGACTCTGGACCATGCCTTAATTTAACGTTAAGTAATCAAACTACTGTCTTTAAGATTTTGAGATCCATCCTATGTGGCTTTTGAACACCAGGTATTAATGCAAATCTCAGGACGCATCCCTTATTTCCCTGGATGATTCAGAAATACTTCTGCACTCAATTTCCTTCCCAGGAATTTTTTTTTCAACAGGAAAACGTAGAGCAGCTGCTGCTCATTTCATAAAATTATGAACTATCATACAGATGTCTCCAACTTCCAGCTGACAGACTCTAAGGACACAGATTAATAGGCTATTTAGTAATCTGTGATTTTATTTCATCTGTCCCCAGCCACTCCCTTGACACAGTCCTATCTTATTATTTAGTGTATTCTGCAACCTTATTTGATAAAGACATTTATCTCAGGACAAGTCTAAAGATTGTGCTAGGTCATTGATTCTAGTCTTCCATTTGTGATTGCTTAACATTTCCTGTAACGTTAGCATTTATAGAAGCTTATGAAACAGTGCATTAACAATTACAGTGTATAACCACAGCCTGAAATTTAAGATATAAAGCACTGAAATTTCTTCTGAAAGTATTCAGCTTTGGATGAAAAAAAACTCTTCTTCAGCTATGTCTGTTTTTAAAACAACTAATCACGACATAGTGCATGGACCTCAATACCTACTCAAAAGAATCTCTCAAGGTTTGCAACTAGACCTCTCAAGTGGTGAAAATAAATAAATTGCTTACAATATGCTCACCCTAATAAGTTCTGTTGATAAATTCATGCAGTATTTTAGTTTTAAAATTTTTCAGTTCTTCTGTTTGCGTTCCAAGAGCAGCCTGACAGTAAGACAGCACAAACTTCTCAAACAGATGCAGTCCTTAAGAAAATGGGTGCCTGTTCTTGTTCCTATCAAGCCCCTCTCTGGGGCATTTGGGTGTGTAGTGATGACTGTAGAGGTTTGCCTCATTTCCCATCACAGTAGCTGGAAGGCTTGGATTGTTGTAACAGAGGAGACCAAGTAGCAGCCTGCCTCTTCCACAAAGAAAACAAGTGGGGCATTCAGGCAGCACGTGCTGTTTTCTTGCTTGGGGTGATTGGTGAAGTTACAGTGCAGCGAGGTATATTCAGAAAAACAAGTCTTTGTAAATACTTCTGTTGCCAATATTATGTTGTAAATACTTCAGAAGAAAGATGGGGGGTTTTGAGGTAGGTGTTGGCAGCACTTTTTGTTTAAATGAACAAAGCTGGAGATGTCAGTAGCCATCATGTGGTGAGGTTCTGTTTTGCAATTCATCTCCCATCTTCCCTGGTTACTTTTCTGTAATCATTTCTTATTTCTTATCATGCATACAGAAAGAGAAGGTGATGCTTCTAGTTAAGGCTAAAAAGACATGAAAATGTATTTGGATATTGTTGTGGTTTAACCCCAGCTGGCAGCTAAGCCCCACACAGCCATCCACTCATTTCCCACTGTACCTGAGCTTGCCTAGAACTCTCAGAAAGTGTAATGGAGATAAAATACAGTAGTCACCAAGTGAAATCCTTGCTTCTGTGCTACCACTACTCAGACAGCCTGATTGAATGTTGCAGAAAAATTACTCTCCTACCAACCCTTTCACGTGCCTTATTGACATCTCAGATCTTCTGCAAACCTTTGTGCAGTGCTCCATTTTACATGTTCAGTTTATGCTGGGATTTATATCATTGGATTCAGTCTTAACCAGCAAAAGTGTTGACTTTAAAAGTACAAAATGAGGAGTCACACCCACATTTTCAATATTCAAAAGCAGCCTGAGATCATAACAGCAGCATTGCTGCCCTGTTGTCATTCATCTTTCTCTGCATGGACCGAACTGTAAGAGTCCCTTCTGACATGCTTAGCAGGGATGTGAACTAATGGCCTTTCTACAGGCTCAACAAGGTGTGCCAGTGCAAGGCAGGGCTTTTGGAAAGCACTTTGAAGATACTATCTTGCAGCAAATTTTGTCAGTGACTTGATCCTTGAGCCTTGGTAACGCCAGCCTTGGCAAACAAAACAGGCTGTCAGGCCTTAGCAATCCTCACCATACATGGATATTGCTAGGTAGGACTGCAGAAATAAGCTTTTGGGGCCAAACTGGTAGATAAAGGGATGACCCAATTTGGAAGGCTGCTGATGCAGTGCAAGAAACAAGTTAAATCCCAAATCTGAAATAAGAAACCTTTGAAACTGGGGCTGGGGGCAATGTACGTGCACCAGAGTGAAGCCTTCTATCCTGCTGTAATTCGAAGCCTGGGTGGCTTGCAGATACTGCTCCCACCTTTTAAGACTACATAGCTTATAACATATTCTATTGTTAGAGACCCAAATCTTACCAGATTAAGCAGGGAGAATTGGATGCTGCCAAACCTGAATTTTTTGCCCTTTTTATGAGACACAGCTCTGTAGCTGCTCCCTCCTTGAAGGACTTTTCTTTTTGGTGTTTTTTTAAAGTACACTCCGTGAACCTTGATACTGTGTCGAATTGGATGACTTCTTAATCTGAACTGTTATCTGGAATCTCCATAACTTAAGTATTCAGATACAATAGAAACTGAGAAGTTAATAATAAACTCAGAAATCTGCTGCTTAACCAGCTGTCTTGTTAATTATGGTAACAACACACTGGCAATTGCTTTGATTAAAACAGCCTGGGTTTGGTTTGCATTTTCAAGCTCCAATCACTGTCCATACAGATTCAGCTCTGCTGTGCTCTCTACCTTTCCAAACATGCAGAGGAGCACACCAGGTGCCCTGGAAAGGCTGCTATGAAGCACAGGACAAGGACTCTGCCTCAGAGCATCCCTGTGGACTTTAATACTCCAAGCTCCTGTGTAACCAGTAGGGAACTCTCTATGTTGCCTGATTCTGAGTAAATTGCTTCTTGAAGTAGGAAGTGCTGTTTCTTTTCATCTGTTGAGGTGTAATACAAAGGCCAAATCCCCACCCATTCTAAGCATGACATTCCTTTGGCTCTACCTTATAAAAAGCTGAGGTTGTGCTGGAGGAGACCAGGACACTCCTTCAGCCTCCTCGGGAACATCTTGAGACCAGCTGGAAGGATGAAGCTCCTGACACTTTGTGGCTTTTTGCTTGTCTGTCTTTTGTGCCTCAATGTCTTTGCTGCAGAAGGTACAGTATTACAGTCTTCTTAACATAGCTTTCTCTTTTCCTGTTCTTTCCTTGTTTGATATAAAGTGCTTATTTACTATGTTGATATTAATTAAAGCAAACAAACAGAGCTTGACAATGAAAAGGAGAATTGAACTTAGAAAAGGACTTAGACTGCAGAATGTGGCAGCATATCAGTGGTTTGGTTTGTACAGTAGTGTTTCCTCTGTTGTTGCCTGTTGCACAGCATGATTAACTTTTGCCTTAATCTGTGTTCTGAAATCTGCTCTTCTGAAAATACTTCCCATTATATTTTCCCAGTAGATAACCAACCATCTACCAATGTAAAAATAGTATAATTTTCTCAGTAGTGGGAAATGTGTTAATGGAAAAAGTTTCTACCCTTATGAAATAAGGGAACATGAATCAGTCAGGTTAGCAGAGTATATGAGATGTTCTCTATAGAATAGTAAAACAAGTGAGAGTAACTCTTCTGATGTTCAACCAGTCTAAACTTTTTTTTTCTTTGTTTTTTTGTTGGTTAGTTGGGTTTTTTACCACTGATATTCCACACTTTAGTTGTAGTACCTTGAGGCACTTAGTTAACCATTTTGCAGTATTCCAAATTCACAGAGCAGTTAAAATCTTGAAAACAGAGGTTTTTCCATCTGTCTATAGCCACATCTCTGCAGACGTCATTGTGCATTTGCAGGAGGACAGTTCAGTAGAGTTTTTAAATTGAGAGGTGCAATCTAGAGTTACTTGTGCAGATTTGAAGTTTGATATTGTGAATCTCTGAGACTCACCACGATTTTTCACAAGGTGTATTTCATACAAGACGTAGAGAGTAAATGTGAAATAAGGAAAAACAAATAAGCTAAGTGTCCAAAGGTCAGGAAGAACAGACTTGCCATGCTTGATATTTTCTAGAAACCTTCTAAAAATTGCTTTATGTGTAAATATGAGCATGGAGAAACATATGGAAGCTGTTTTCTTAATTGGTTACATCAGCTGCCCAGTTTTCTAATTTACTGGAGTGTGTGCTGACTGGCAGAGCTATTTGCCAGAGCATTGGTACTTGAAGCCCTTCTGCTCCTCTTGCCTTTTCTACTTCTTATTCAGGTTTTTCCATGACCCTTAGGAAAGGAAAACTTAAGGAACAGTGCAAAGGGAGTTGGAGAATTTCTAGATGTGTCATCAGGAGCATAAAGGAAGCCTGTCAAGGAAGGACAGGAGATGGTCATATCAATAAAATACAAATAAATACCTGCCAGTTCCCATAATGGTGTTCCCTTTCTGTTGATGTGCATGGTACTTCCATGAGTCAGAAGGTGGGGAGGAAACGTGCAAAGGACACTGTTCCTTATCTGTAAGCACCTGTGTGAAAGTGAAAGTGGCTGGGTGTGCAAGATAAATGTACTCTGCATGTAACATCAGAACTAAATTGTGCTAATAAGATAGCTCAGCCTCCATCACCAGCCTTGGCTGTAAACCGTGCCTCAGTGATTTCCCAAATCATTGACCATATGTTAAATTTTGTTGATGAGAAATCCTCTGTCTCTGTCCTTTCTGCTCCACCTCACCTCTGGAGTAAACCTTTTTTTTTTCCCCTTTATTGTGGTCAGCACATACTATGTCAACTGCAGTAAACAGTTTAAATTTATTTAGGTGTGGTAGGGAGGGAATAGTTTAGTGGCTTTGCCCATCCAAAGAAATTTATTCTACACTCCTGAGCATCTGGACACAGAGACGCTCTCTTTTCCTGTTGGTAATTTTTTACATTTTCTTAAAGTGGTGTAACTATAATTGTATTGCCTGCCAGTGTGACATTTCGAAGGATAAAGAAATCTTCACAATGTGTATCTGATGTGTCTGTGAGTAATGATGGAAAAGAGCAAATAAGTTTCTGTTCCACACTCGGGACAAAGCTGTGCAGAGATCTAAAAATCAGTCATGATAATCCTTTTTTTTTTTTTACGGATCTCTCCATATAAGGATGTCAGTGGTAAATACCGTATGCAAATTGTCTGTGGACTCTGACGCATTTACTGCATATGTACAGTTATTTCTATTACCTGTCTCCACTGATAATGGATTATTTCTCACCCATAGGTCAGAAGGTCAGACTCTGCTGCTCAAAAGTACCCAAACTCAAGAAAAAAATACATAAAGGTAAACGGGTTTACGGTTTCATTAGACTAATTATGTAATCACTAGAGAGAAATCACAGCACTCTGTGTTTTTCCCATCTGCAAACTTCACAGAATTTTGCATGCAGTTAAATATTATTTTCATTGTATCACTGAGAACTTGTTCTCTTTTTCTTAGGAAACTTACTGAGTATTTGGATCAGGAAAATATAAGATTAGAACAGATTAGAATCCGATTCATGCCCACAGTATAAAATAATAAAGAGAAATATGATCAAGCCTGATTAAAGGATTATCAGTGTTCCTCATTGATAAGAACAGTTGCAAAAGTGAAATATTATCCTGGCTTTGCCCTGCTCTATTACATCACCATTCATCTGTGGCTGCATTCATCTTCATGTTTTGACAGATCACCCAAAGCGTGATTCTGTAGATTCCCAAAAATCCAATTTTTGGACCCACAGCTCTACTAGGAACAAGAATTAACTGAGATTGAATTTGTCCTAAGTGTGTGTGTCTAAAGACTGTGCACATAAAAGTACATAATACTCCCTGGTTTCAGTGGAAGAAAAGTTAACCATGAACAAGTCTAGGACAAAAGGTTTACTATGCTCTTTAGAATCTTAGCATCTTAAATCTTAATGTTTCTAAATTCAATAAAATGTCTAGCTGATAATTTTTGTTAAACTCTAAAGAGTTCAATCTAAAATAGTTTATTTCCTATTTCTAATCTTTTAATCATAAAATTACTAATTTGAAGTTCCAAGCAAATTCATTCTAGCTGATAAAATATCTTAAATGCTTTATTACCTTTTATATTTTGATAACTTAGGTGTAAATCTTTGTGTTACTGTACAGTTTACCTGGAGCCTTTCCTTTCTGTCCAACCTCCCGGTGCTGAATCATGGGCTCTCTTTTATAGACAGAGTCCCACTGGTACAGGAGCAGTGAACAAATTTGAGAATTATTATGGGTCAGGGGTTTATAGCTGTCTAGGGCAGCTCATTCAATCAGCAGGTGTAGCAGCAACTGAGGAATTGAGCAATAGCAGGTTCCCAGCTGGCCCCCAAGGTGGGGAGTGCAATGCCAGAGGCACAGAGAGGCTTCTGTCACTCCTGGCCTGAGCTGGGTCACACGTGCTGCTGCCTGCCTGATCCTGTACCCTTTCCACATCACTGAGACTTGTTACTATTCAACCTGAGTACTTTCTACTATCTGCCAAAATAGGGGGTGTTTCAGGCTTTTTTACACGCAACAGGCATGAAAACTCTCTGATAAAACTTCTGGCAAAGACAATGTTCCTTTGAAAGCAGACTGCTGTTTCCTGGGGATGAAGTCCAGTGATGCTGGTCTCACAGAGCAGTGGAAGGTACTGTGCTCAGAGGGGGAGGAAGGAGTACAAAGGCAGCACTCCATTAAAACCTGTGAATTCACCACAAAGATCTCCTACAGAGGGAATCTGAAATGCTTCCCTCTGCTGCAAACACAGAAATACTTTATGATCTTTGCTTGTCCCATTACACACTGCCCTGGCTCTCTGAGCATTCAATACACTTACTGTAATCATCTCCTCTCCTTACCTGCAGGCAAACCGTTTTTAGGTCAGTGATTGTTGTTTATTTGCTTCCATGTAGGGTGTGTCTTTCTGCTGCAAATTACTTCCTCAGATCTGCTTGTATCAAAATGCTTGATCTGAATTGATTTCTGCTCTTACTCAGAGGCAGCTGTAAAAGCTTGGGCCTAACACAGCAACCGCCCAAAGCTGAATTCTTCTGTTTAATGTCTGGCTCTTGACTGGAATTGTGCAATGTTGGCTTTGTTTTGCATTGTTGCTGTGAGATTTCTGGGTGACTTGTGCTGTCTTTTTTAGGGGATACCACTTGCTTTATAGTCTGCAGGCAAAGCACAGGGACTGTTTCTCAGCATTGCTGTGCAGGGGTCTTCGTGCTGGGCACGTGCCATGGGCAAGCTGCAAAGGCCCTGGGGACCAGCTCAGTGTGGCCTGAGGAGAGGGTTTTGTGTAACCAAACATAACCACACTGGCTACTTCTTTTGAGGAAAAACCATTTCCTAGAATGTTGTCATTCCATCAGAAACAATTGCTGTCCCAGAAAGCAAATGCTTCAAGCCAATGTCAGCCTATGGCTTCTGACCAGGAAATAGGGAGAATGTGATGATAGTTAGGAGAAGATACTGTTTAATGTGTCAGTCGAGGAATTCAAGCTTTGGAGAGGCAGTAGCACCATCCTGTGTCTATGAAGACCTCCACCTGACTATGGAAACTTCCAACAGCAGCAAACTTTCAGTCATTGAGTGCCCTCACTAAAGGGAAAATAGGCTGCTGGGAGTCAGTGACCTCCAGCAACCTAAAGAGAAGTGTAAAAATTTCCATCACATGCTGTTTATTTTCAGATCACTGCTAATCTAAGCCTGCTCATACAAACATGGCTGAACTTCTGATATTAAAGTTTTGTGCCATTCTCCACACTCCCAATTAAACAAATCTCTCAATTTTTTCCTCTTTTTCATGTTTGTTTTACAGGTATAAGTTCTAAAATGACTCAAATGGAAATAAGGAAATACTGCAAGCCTTGTTCTCAGCGAGTCCTTCCAGTGATTCCTGGACCACTTCCACAGCTAAAATGAGCAGACTGAGAGGAGGGTGAAAAGCATCTGCCTACATGCACAACTGATAGTGCTTCACTATCTTGAGGACCCTCCTTTCACATTGCTTTTTGTTTAGGGAAAGGCTTTAGTACTGTTTATTTATGCCTTCACTCAGGCATCTTTGTTACTCTTAACCTGGCAGAAGGAGCCAGGCAAAGTTGTCTGGCTGCCACTGTCAGTTGAATATTCCTCTGCACCAAGCAGGGATTTAGCTCCTTAAGTAAGAGAATGAGGAGAGCTGGTTGAGAGGTAGCTGAATGGCACTGGTTTGCATTTCTAAATTACTTAAAAGGTGGTGAAGGGCTGACGCTTTTGTTTCTAGTTATCAGTATACTTGCAAATTAACCCTTTCTTTGAGTAATTTATTTTATATTAACAAAGGTGTTTGTATGATCATCAATCATTGATGATTTTTCTTGTAGCCCTTGTGCTTGGTGCTTGCAATCCACTTGGAAGTAGATTTCTACAAATGATAAAAATCTCATCATTTAGAAAGAGCTGAGAAACTAGATAAGCAGGTTGTTAAAATTGTGGTGATGGGCCAGATCAAGTAAGATTTTCAATATGTTTTCCAAGGGGGCTAAATCTGGCTTTAAAATCAAAGTGGCCTGGTTTTTAGCTTCCTTAAGAGTGTCATCAGGTGGTTATTAAAGAGCACACTGAAAAGATATTAAACCTAATCAGATTTCATCTGTTCCTCTGAAGCCAGAAGGCAGCTGTTCTTTCAAGACAACGGAGTTGTGTGATCACCTCAATAAACAAAGCTTACTGGAGCATGAAATAAATGCTAAGAATAATACCAAAGGGCTGAATAACAGAGAAACTGAAGCACCTGCTGATACTTTAGTCGTGTATCTTCTTTCCTAACTGTCCTCTGCATTGCTGCTATTTCTCTGCCTGGGGGAGAGTCCTTAAAACTGAATTACTTGGTTGTTCATAAATTCAGTTTTCCTTCTAGTGAATATGAGGAGGAGTAGAAACCTTTTCTGCTGCTGGGCAAATTGCAAATTGCAAATAGTAATTTTTCTGTCAGTACTCATAGTACTACACTTAACATAATTGGCAGTATGATAGAAATGGTTTTGGTGCCCTTCAAAATTTGGGGGAGTTGAATGGGAACAGTCAGAGGTCTGTTGTAACTCACACAGGTAAATGCAAAAGGTCAAGTTTATGGGCACTTACTCAGGGTCCTGCTCTTATTGAGAATGTTTCTATTGTACTGAGCAATTAAACCTAATTCTGGGTCTTCTGTGTGTTTGCTATTACTTTATTTTCATATTGGTTTTGAGAGTAGGTAAATCTGACACTCAGCTTTCTATTTTTGAAGACCTGACCATGCACAGCATTTTTTATATCAAGGAGAAAGGAACTGCCAGGCCTTGCAAGATCTGTGAATCAGGAGGTTGGTGAAGGAACTGTGTTTCATTGTTTGGTTGCTGGTCAGGGGGCCAACAGATTTTATTTCTATTGTTTTGTGGAGCTCACAGGAAGAATCTGTAGAATATAAATGACAAATAAATGTAAAAAGCATCTTTGGTATTGTTTGATGCAGAGTCTTCTCTGTAAAATATGGCCATGTGTTTACAGCTCTGTATAAAGCATCACTAACAGATTTGAAAATTCTGTTCTCTAATGTGAATTTAAGCCCTTTTCTTTTATATCTGAAAAATACTCTATGATTTTTCTCTTTGCCTTACACCCTCCAAACAGCATGCTCCAAACTCTCCAACCCTCCCTCAGGCAAAATATTCCCTCTGACAAGAAAAGCATAAGCCCCAGAGACCATTAGCACAATTCTTACAGAAATACTCTAGATCTCTGGAGAGATCCCAGGACATAGTTTCATGCACTTAGGTATTTTTACTCACTTAGTTTCCCAGGCTGGCCTCAATCCCTGGTTGGGGGCTATTCCAGATAAAGATGCTACTTGTCTCAAGCCCCAGCCTTGGCTGAGTGGACTAGAGCAAGAACCTCCAAATTATGTCAACGTGGATTGTGACTGCTGCCCAAATGCCTTGTTGCATCATTTAGAGGTATCAGAATGCTGTGTGTTCTCTTGAAAGTAATTCCTCAGCAAAGTTGGACTCTTCTGTACCAGGCCATTTCCCCATGTGCTAGAACAGAGCTACCATCTGATCATGGTTTCACTTACAGGCATCTGTTCTTCCTTTTGTTTTCCTTTCACTTCTACGTGTATTTGTCTGCCATTACCAGAAGAGAAACATATTTGCTCAGTGGCTCTTCAAAATACACAAACTGTATGCTTATATAACGTAGTAAATTTATCTTGTCCAAGCTGACAAATGCATTTTTTGTATCTCGTGGTTTTGTGTGCATTCGGCTGTCAAGGAAGAAAATTGCACAGCCCTTAAGTTGCAATAAAGATGTTTCTGAAGTGTCTCTATGCCTGACAGAACAGATGTTGAATCCTGGTCTGACCCTGTCAATTAAGTGAGCCAGGTGGCTCCTCACTTTGTTTACAGCTTAATATCACCAGCTAACACCAAATCAGTCTGTTTTATTTGGCACTATGACTGTGAATTGTCAGGAGCACAGGAGACATGATCCCTGCTGACAGGGACTGTTGGTGTAGAGGCAAGTTTGGGGATCTCTTTTTCTAAGTGGGTAGTAGGAGAAACAAAAATACATATCTTTTATACAAAATATTGTCCCAAAAGGTGTAGAAGGAGCTCTGGATGTTGGCTTTTCAGCTCTCTAGGCTGGCCCACAACTGATGCAAGGGCCTAGGTATCCTCAAGGAATTTAGGACTTTGGCTCTGGAGAAGTTCTGTTTATCCAAAGTGTAGACTACAGGGGCAACTTCTTGTGATTCCATTTGCTAAGGAAAACTCCAGTCCTCTGTGAACAATGTAATCTCAAACAATGAACCTTGCTGAAATATAAAAGCAGAAGGATAAATATTTCCTGTGTAGATACACAGCTAACTCTTGCCAAAACTGAGTAGAGGACTCATGGTGGCTTCAGTATTCATTGGATCAAGTCTGAGGACCTGTTACCTGACTCTTTTGTCCAAAGTTATATTGCTAACTAGTTTTAGGAAAATGTTAGTTTGTGGAGGCAGGTCAGATGCATGAGCATTTTTACCAAAGCTTTTTCTGAGAAGAATTTATCCAAACCTTTTCTCTTTTGTCGCTCTTGTAGATTGAGGGGGAAACCCACTTACAAAGTCTTTTTTTTACCTCAGATCAGCCAGTTGTTATTACATGTAAGCAGTTATCTTCATCATAGCTAATTGCTCTGCAGGACTCAAATTTTAAATTGCTGTTGGGGAGCAAAGGGATCTCACTAATGGCAGAAGCAAGGGTGTTGGTTCCAATCCATGTATGCCTGTGGTTCCAGTAGCCTTCAGTATTATAGGACTTACAGCAGCCACTGGATAATCAGCCTTGGTTTTGAACACATAACTGTTTCATCGTGCTTTGTTATCTGATCTATCAGCACAGAAGGAATTTCCAGAAATTACTTGTGTTTTCAGTGTCTCAGTAGTGGGATCTCTGGTAGAAAAGTTCAGTATCTGGATGTGGATTTGTTCATGTTGTCATTCAACCTTTGTGCCAACATCTGTGTTTATGTGTTTCAGGTGTACTGACTGTGAATATCTTTAAGTGTGAGGGATTTAATTCCACATTTTAAGGCTGATGTTCCCCAAGGGAGCTAAGGACAGATTTCCTATAGGATAAGCCCCTTAGAGTCACAATGCCATCTGGTCAGGCTGTGAACACGTTTTCAGAGAAATCAGGTCACTGTGTGCCTGTGAGCCACCCTCAGGTGAACGTGACTGGTCTGGCTTCTGCAGCCACAACAACCTCAGCTCTCCCAAGAAGCTCTCACCAAGCCCAGGGCTGATGATTACACCTGGTCTAGGAGGCATTGAGCATTCAAAGGTTCCACCACACAAGAATTTGTTTGTTGGCTGCCCAGCAGGCACCTGTACAGTCATTTAACTCCACTGCTGTGCTCTGTGGGATGTGTGGTGCAGTCACAGCAGTGGATGATTCCTGGCTAAAGGGACTCAGTGCAAATGCCAAACAGGAGCAGGGTTTCTTTTCTCTCAAGCATGTGACAAGCAAGGTGCTGCTTAGCTCTGTGAAGAGGAGTGCTTTTCTGCTGGGTTTTGTCATGTTATTTGGTCTTCAGCACTGAGGCCAACCTCAGGGGGAAAAAAAACATATTCCTGAGGCAACCTTTGGTGCTTGCCTGGTCTCTGAAAATCAAATCTCTGTAGCACGTGCTTCAAATTGTCTCCCAAAACTGAAGTGCACTGGAAAATGCTGTCTTTGCTTGGTGGGTCCTCCACACAAAGCTTCCTGTTTGCAATGCAGTTGTGTGGCCTGTTCACCAAGCAATGCTAAAAATTATTTGCATCACAGATTTCTCCCCAAGGGATCAATATGCCTGTATAGGAAGATGTTTTCATAGAAAAAAAAAGAAAAGAAAAAGTGTGAATTCCATCTGTTTACAAATGCTATCAGAGAAACAGCAGTGGGGTGGTTAAAAATAAGATTCTGTATGAGCTGAGATAATGCAGCTGTGTCATCAAGTCCCTCTTTAAAGCATTCTTTTTCAATCCAGTTGTTAAATTCCATTACTTGGGAAACAAAAAATGATGGCAATTGGCACTGAGCTCTTATCTTGATGTTGTTTGAGTCTACCAAGGTTAAACAATTCAGCATTTTCTTTTTACTTAGTTAAATATATACCAATACTGCTGCTTTATTCTGCACACATCTTCAGGAGTGTGGTAGATGAAAAGAGAGAAAGCATTATGTGTGTCTTGACCTCAACCTCGTAAGCTCCACCTTTGATAGTCTTTGAAAGGAATTCCTCTTAAATTGTTAGTCAAGACTCAGCAGTTTTTAAAACAGATCCTTGAGTCTGAGCAGTAAAGTCAACCTGCTCTTCATAATTTTATTATAAAATGTGCTTTGCTCTTTTCCTGTCTTTTAAACAGAAAAGACTGTCTTTCTACCTGCTTCCTCAACATTCTTTCCATGCTTTCTTTTGTTCCTAAACGTGTCAAGTCTTCCTCCTTGTCCATTCTCATTGAATAGGAAATTGTTATTTTGCCTCTTGGCATGATGGTTCCCCACCCCTTCTTTGTCTGTGTGGGATCTAAGAGAAATTTTGCTGTCTGAATTTCCTCAAGGACTGAACTACATTAATTTGTCTCTGTGAATTTCTGTCCATGAGACTGACTGGAGTGTATCTTTTCAAAAATATGTTTTAAAATGGTGCTGCATTGCCTTTTTTGTTTTCAGACATTAATTTTGTACCAAGGACGCTTACAGAATTTGAACATCTCTGTTTCAAGGCCCCATATAATCACCTTAAAGCCGCAGTATGAGAAGGGATTTTTCTGTCATTTGATTTGTATTTCAGCATTCACTGCAATAACTTTGGACCATGTAATCTTAGTTAGGAGATGTGGAAGTCTTTTCTCAGATATTTTATTCATTCCTCAACTTAGCATCTATTGTTGACATTCTTGCTATGTAGTTGTCTTGATTTATTGTATTGATAGATTGTTTATAAAAAAAAAGCCAGGTAAGTACAGCATTTAGAGATAAAGTACTAAGAAGTGTGGGAGGAGATAGTGAGAGCACAGTGCTCATAGGTAGAGCTAGTAGGAATGAAGAGACAATCTTTGGGCTCTCAGCAGGTTAAACTGCTTGATTTGAGAACCATCATACACACACTGATTGTAGAAATCTCTCCAGGCAAAGAGTAGATAGCTGATGGAAAATGTAAGTGGGAATAGAGCAATAGTCCCACGTGTTTTGGAGGTAAGTTACTTCAAAGCTGAGTATTTAATATTCTTGTAATAGAAAATCTGTTGACACATATTTTGTTTTTTAGGTTAAGGACAAGCACTGCTTTGGTATAAGGCTGCCTGGATACTCAGGTTTTCTCTGGACACAGCAGTCTAAGGGAAAGGCTGGGCATGCCCTGCATGCACACCAGCCAGGGGGTTTATGGGGAGAACATAAACAGAAAAAGAAAAGTGTTTCTTTGCTCTGCCTAAGGAAGTCTCATTATTTTTCACAGCCAAACTGAGTAAAATATAAAATCTTGATTTATTCATTATTCACACCCCAACTCTGAATTAGATGTATAATTTTTACAGGCAAAACAATGAACAATACTGGTTCTTTCATAAATAACTTGGACTGCCTGTCTGCTGCTAAATGGCATCCTTCACACAGATCTGTGTCATGCTCCACAGCACCACATCCATCACAGATCATGCTGCTGAAGTGAATATAAGCTATCTAAATGTATCTGGATATTCTAGGGACTATTTGTTCATTTTCCATCCTGTGGGAAGAAAACGAGGAGAGTGATTCGTAGCTCCAAAGAAGCAAAGTTACTGAATTGTAAATGGATTTTGCAGTGGTCTTTAAAAGCCTCTAAGCTAGAAAAGTGGATAGCAGGAACTCTAATTACTTAGCAGCTGCAGATAATGTTCCCCTTCCCTCAGTTACCTGCAGCACCTTTTTTGCAAATGCTATAAAACACTTTTTGGCAGACTAAAACCGGGAGAAGCTATAACTGAGATGAAGTTACTTCTTTTTCCCAGGAATTCCCCAAACCTCTGCTGCCACCCGCAGTGAATGACAATAACTCATGATAAGCCATGCAGGCAAATGCTCTGAGGTGTTTGGTGTGTAGACTAGCATTTTTTTATCTGATGGGATGGAAGTACCATCTCTTTACCTGTGTGGGAAAAATGCCCACCACATTTTGTTGGGAAAGCACTTTGTTGTCTGTTTTAAAGCCACTGTGGAAATGCTAAAACTGGTAAATATTTGGTGTCTGCTCTCCCTCTGTTTTTCTGACATTGTAATTTCTTAATTCCTTTGGAGATAACAACACCATAGCTGAGTGTTTCTGTTCTTGTTATCCAAAACTGGGGATGTTCAAACCCAAGGGGTTCAATTTGTTAAAATGCTTGTAGTCACATCTCTAAATCTTGGTTTTCCTTTTCATGAACTTCTGCTCTGTGGGTGTATCTTCCTGAATCAGATGAGATACAAAGTCTTTTTCATGCTATGTGTTTTATCAGACTAAAATTTTTCTGATGAGTTTGATGAATACTGGCACAGGCTGCCCTGAGAATCTGTGGATTCCCTGTCCCTGGAAACATTCAGGAGCAACCTGATTTAGGTGAAAATGTCCTTGTTTTTATTGCAGGGATTTGGACTAGATGATCTTTAAAGGTCCCTTCCAACACAAACCATTCTATTATACTGCCCAGGTTTCCCCATTCTCCTGCACACATAGCTGCTTACTGGATCTGCAAAATAAAAAATATGTGTAGACAGCTGAGTTACAACTCATGTTGTTCGTTAAATTCCTTAAACCAAACACTACAGTGTCACTTTCAGCCTGGAATTACTGAGCTAAGAGAGGTTTATAAATTTAAGCAAGATCACTCATGATCACATCAGTATCTTTTGATTACTTTTATGTGAATTTAATGATCATGGGCTGTTTATTTATAGACTGTCTGCACTAGATAAGAAAACTGAACTTAGACCCCCATGTGTCAGAACTATAACAATGAGCTCATTTTCCTTTTAGAATGTTAAATTAATTCAATTCATAGCAAGAAAATAACAGAGAGAGGAAGAAAGAGGTGTTTATTTGTTTGCATTTAAATGTGTTATGCCTACCAAAAATTCCATATCATCTTAACAAATTTACATATCCTGCGTCATGAGAGTAGGCTATGGAGAGATGCATAAACTCTCATTTAGGAGGTGACATAATTGTTCTGCCAACAGGGAGAATCAGAGTTCAGTGATAATGGCCAAAGACTCAAGCACACGTCTCTGATTGGATTTAACCACCAGAACAGGACTGATTCTCTTTTTGCTCAGCTCCTACTGAGCAATGTTTGACCTATTGCAAGTCTGTTTCTCTCTCACTGGTAATTCACAATGTAAAAGTGGGCATTGAAGACTTCTGAGGCACTTCAGTCTTTTCTCTCCTGCCAACAAAATGGCCCAGGTTCTTGCACATTCCCCAGTTCCTACAGTTTCTCCCAGCAATCAGACAGAAAGTTTGGTGCTGTGCTACCAAAATGTAAAATCTGAGATTCTTCACCACCAAAAATTTGACTGAGGCTCCACTTCTCTCCTTTGCAGAATTGCATGAGGAATTCTGAGTGAGCTCTGCTGTGCATAATGCCTCCAGGTATCAGTGGTAACTCCCACAGCCCCTTCCAGCATGTGATTTACAAAGAGAAGGCCACAGTGTGATCTGGAGTCTTTCTGCACATGCTGAGGTTTGTATAAAGTGTGCAGCACTTTTTATGTTGAATTTATTTACATGCACACAAAAAATGCCAAATACTCTTTTCCAGGGTAATGCCTAATGTCATGTACACCCCAAATTCAAGGACAAGCATATAAAAAAAAGTAGCTTGAACTGTTGTTATATGAGTGTGAACTTTATTACTTGTCAATACTTGTCCAAAGCCTAGAACAGAGGAAAATGGAAACATAAAATCTGAAGACAGTACATAGTTATTAAAAAGCAAAGCAGGACAGTGGAATATAATACCTGTTATTTCTTTCATTTTATTTTTCTCATGATTTTTAAACTGCAAATGCATGTAAGCATCCAAAAGCTGATGGAAGTGCAGCTCATGCAGACCTCCCATTTACATGCCAAGCAGGCACTGCCCAGGTGGGTGTGAGTAGTTTCTCTCTGTGCTCAGCCTGCCAGGATGGGTGGCAGCAGGTGCCAGCTGGGATTCCAGTGGCACAGCAGGGCTCTCCCTCCCTTGGCTGTGAAGAGTGAAGGGCTGTGCTCCTGGGGAAGTTTAGGTGCCATTCTATGTTGCCATCTGCTGCCAGTTCTAGTCTGGCCAGCATTTTAGGCTGTACTTTGGGACTGGGCTCAAGAGAAGCTGTCTTTGTGGGACCCACAATTTCCCCATTCAGGGTAGTGTAAACTGCAGAAAAAGTGCAGCTCTTGGTCCTGGTGACAGCCCCTTTCTTGTCAGACATACTTGATTAAGAAAGACTGCTAGTCTTAGGCTAAGGTTTAGGGCTGAAAAAAAAGAACACGGTGGGACCCAGGATTTTCCAAGATTCTCAGTCTCAGAGAAATGAGAGATAACAAGGCAGGAGCTGGCCTTGTGTGTGTCTGGTTTTGTGTCTGGCCCTGTTTCATGCTGGGAAGTAGCTTTGTCTTGAGGGAAGAAAAGCCTCCGTGGCTCAGGGCATCCCAGGGGGCTCCTCAGTGCACAATCCAGCAGTTTCACAACCATGCTGCACTGGCCCCAGTACACCCAGCTGAGCTCAGAGGCGGGGAAGTCTGAAAAATATTCATTGCATTGTTGTAGCATCCTTCAATTTATCGTATAAAAACTCAGGTTGTCTGACAAACTCTAGTAGATATTGCGAATCAGTGACCCAAATTTCTGTTCTGATGATATTGAATCTTTCCTGGATCTTTTTCATACTGAATACTAAACAAAACCCTGGGAAACCAGTTGGTCCAGATCAGGTGGGTATATTTGAGATCAGATGGGTATATTTCATTCTTCTTTTATGTTTCTTGCTACTCAATATGCTAAAAATGTGTGAAATAGAAAGTTTCTTCTACATAGAGGGAGGATCCTTCCATTCTCAAAAATGGTGGGACAGAAGGTATTGCTTTCCTGAAAGCCCCTCCTGCACCTTTTCTTCCAAAGGAGAAAATTCATCAAAATAAGCCTGGATCCATGAGCTGTGTTGGTTTTGATCAAAGTATATTCTCTGACAGAAAAAAATGACTCTGTGGAATGTTGCTGTGTTAGGTATGGATCTGACTGTGCATAGACACATATTAGCTAGATTTTCAAACTGTAAGGGGATTAAGAGCTCAAGCTCATTGAAATTCAGGAGGGAGGCATTTTGCTTCCTTGGAGATGCAGGCCCTAGAGATTCAGATCCCCAGGGGATGCAGCCAGGGGAACAGATAGCTATTAACTTTGACAAGAGCTCTCCATCACTTGTTCTAGGAAAATACTCTGCAGGAAAAAAAAACATGTTGTTAGTTCTGGGTTGAGGAGGCAGATGAGAAGACATTTGGGTGCTATTTATATTTTCTTTTGGGTACCATGCAGGTCTATTTCTGTGATTTTATCAGTGGTTTAATACTATTTTTGACAGAGGTGGGATGATTAAATTTGCAACAGGGACTAAATTTATATCTATCTTCTATATGTGTATCTGCTCCCACACAGTTTTCAGCTTTGGATCCCCATATCATGAATTTAAATGCACTAAAAATACATTTGTTTTTCATAGTTGACTCCTGCAGGTTTCCCTGAGCTTTCTAAGCCACTGCTGCAGTCACAGATTGGTTCAACATGGAGCTTTTGTAAATAGTGCTCTACAAATATAGTCATACAGGGTCAGAACAAAGGTCTGATCTCACAGGAGATGGTCAGAAAGAGACCAAGATGTCAAAGAGCCTTCCCCTGGTTTCCCTTCAGAGCTTCTGGCAGGTGATAATGTAGTGCTGTACTGAACCAGGGTTTGCATCTGTGTCATCACATTTGTTAGTCATCAGTGAACCCAGTCTTCATTAATTTGTCTGATCTATTTGCAGCCCTCTTTAGTCTTTTGCTCTCTGGAAAATTCCATTATGGGTGATGAGTTTTGTTAATATTGGCCCAAGAGTTTTGCTTTTCTCCTTCTGGGAGCCTTACAGCTGATCTGTTCTGCAGGCAGAGGTGTCCTGCCAGCAGCACTGCAGATCCCAGGGATTTGCAGGAGCCCACAAGCCCTGTCCGCAGCACGAGAGCAGCACAGCACTGTGTCTGCAGCAAAGGCCTCTCCCATGGCCCCCTCCAGCATTTGTTCCCCCTGCCAAGGTCAGGGTAAGGCACACTATCAATAAAAAATGTACAAAATATAAAATATAAAAGGATCTAACTGCCATCTCCTTCTCTAGGAAAAATACATAGGAGCTGCCCAGCCTGTCCCTCCCCTCCATGAGTGATGAAAGCTGTCCCTGGAGCCCTGCCCATCTCCAGCTCTGCACCCCACAGGCCAGGGCTGGGAGGGAGGCTGGCTGGGGGGCTGTGTCTAGGGACAGGAACCTGCTCCCTTCCGGAACTTTAGCAAACAGAGATTAAACATGTGGATGACTGAGGGAGCCAGAGACCCCCCTGCTGCCCTGTGTGGAGCTGCATCCTGGCTCTGCACCTGCTCCCAGTGCTTGCACTGCATGTGCCCACCTCACCTGAGCCCCTGCAGCCACCCAGCAAGGGTCACTGTGCAGCTCCTGGCACTTTTTAAAGCACTGTGATGGGGAACTCTTTGACTGGTTCATTTCTTAGCCTTTTCTTTCACTCTGGCTGTTAATTAAACAACCCAGAAAACTCCATTAACGCATCCTTAAAGGTCGAGTGCTTTGCTGCAGGTCAGGTTTAAGCAGCTCAGCCCCAGTGTAAACATCTCCCTGCTTGGCAGCCAGGTGCTGCAGAATCACAGTCACAGAATGGTTTGAGCTGCAAGGGACCCCAAGGCTCATTGAGCCACTGATGGAGCTCCTCTCAAGCAGGTTTATCTGTGAGCATCCTCAGTGGGGCTGATTTTTAACCATACTGTATGTTGGAATACATATATTTTTTTAGTCAGTGCAAACACCTTCTGTCTGTCAAAACAAGCAATTAAAAAAGCCACTCTGTAAACTTTTTCGATGTGTTGATGGTTAAACACACTTTATTGTGGGTAGAAAATTGGCCACTGGAAGTAAAAGATGCTTTCAGCAATTCATGCAGTTTAAGAATGAAATGAGCAGGCCAAGTTATAAAAAGAACATTTTGATTTCTGCAGTTTTAATATGCAATGTTGTATAATTTTCTGCTATCAAAAGTTTTTTTTTTTTAATGGTAACAATAATTTCTATTGTTTTTGCTAATATTATATTTTCTTCTTTTGTAGTTTCTCAATATTACCAGAGCTAAAATAAAAATAAACTTATTTCAGCTCTTAAAAACAGAGAACTGGCTTGGAGAATTAAAGATAGTGTTCAGAAAGAAAATAAATTTCTACTTTACCTTCTCCCTGACTTGTGTGTTTGCACAGCACAAATACAGTACTGACAGCAAAACATGAGAGTTACACTGATTCCTCCAAATCTCGTCTCAGAGACGAGTCCCACAGCTCCCTGCAAAGTAATTGGTCTAATTAGGTGGTAGGAAGGAGCTTCTTTAAATTCCTCAGAAATTAAGACGTGTCATCCGCTTAACATCTTAGCGTCTGTCGCTGCCTCTTCCACATTTCCCTGCTACATCGGTCTGAAGGGTGCTTCCCTGGACTTTTCAGAGAGACTAAAACAAAAATAAATAAAACCAACAGAAACCAAGCCCTTCCAACACAGAAGTTGGCTCTTTCTGCAGTGGGATGAAGCATGTAAGGCATTTCACCCCCTCCTTATTTCTCAGTTTGGTGCATGTTTGCCTGGGTGAGTACAATAACCACTTTGTTAAGTAAAAATATAGGAGAATACAAGCACAACCTTAAATCCTGTAGTCATCCTTACTGATGTGCTAATGTTGTTCTGAAATATCTTCCTTGGCAACTGGTCCTTGTGCAAATGTTACCCTCTGTGTTTATATACTTGCAGTTTTGTTTCAAATGGGCTATTTTGAATCTCTCAGTAGAATGACAACTAATTTGTTGTTTTTTGTTTTGTTTTTTTTTTAACTTTGCTGTTGTCTGGCAGCAAGTAAGTATTTAATTATGGTTAATTGCTCATAGTTGGCATAATTTTAATTCAGGATGTGCTTAGAACACTGGGTAAGAATACTGAGTAAGGTACCTAGGCACTGGGAAAATTTCAGGCTTGTATGTGTAGAGTAGAGGAGAGGTGTTCTATCATTGCAAGCTGAAAAAGTTAATTTTTCATTGAAGCTGTCTGGAGCTGATTGAGATTGTTTTAGGGAGATCCTGCTATTTGTTTCATTTCTGTCGGTTCAGAGGTTTTTTTAATATCCTCCCTCTATTTTCTGCTGTGTAAATACTGGCATGGTGGCATGTAGATGTAATTTTATTAAAAATATCTATACAGATGCAGTTCTGAAAGTCCATTGCAGCAACTGGGTGTGTTATGCACTCCTAGAATTCCCAAAACAGCTCCTGTTTACTGAGAGTCAGGTAACTGAGCCAGCCAAATGACTGTCACCTACAAAATGCTTTTGTTTGGCTTCTGTTTTGTTTTAATTGCAGTTCAGGCAAATTATGCCCCCTATTTCTTTGATAATGGAGCCAGAAGCACAAATGGGAACATGGCACTTCTCAGCCTGTCAGAGGACACACCTGTTGGTCAGTATTAAAATTTCTATGTTTAAACTGTGAAACTGGAGTTGCTTGCTCTTATGACTAACATACATATTTTCTTTTAGGTTGTTGTTATATGCTGTGATCTTACATGTTTTTTGCTCAAGCTTTTAATTGGCTTCAATTTAAAATTACATGTTTGAATTGTAGCTGCAATTTAAAACATGAATTTAATACAGCTCCCTCTTTTTTGGTCTCCCAATCTATTCACAGCTTCAGAACAGTGACCTTTGGGGTCAGAAATAAATTCATGGTGAGAGGCTTCTTACCAGTTTCATAAACGTTTATGAGAAGAAAGCCTAGTTTCTAGTAATTTTATCAGCCTTGATAAAAGCAAGCTGTACATTGAAAAGTAAGGGGCATGATTTTTTCTAAACACATTTTTAACATTTACTTACAAATGGTAGAAAATGTTTCCACTTGCAGTGCAAATTGCTTTGCCTAAATAACTGATATCTTTTAAGTTTAATTTTAGTTTTGTTTTATTGAAAATTCAAAAATTGATACAGTTTTCAGATTTCAGCGCTCTGATGCAAGTCTATTTAAGCTTAACTGTAGTTGCACTAAGAGAAGTTAAATAAGAAAAAAAGGTGATTTATAATCAATATTTTCTGTGGGGGAAAAATAATCTTCTAACACCTAAACAGTTACATAAAAAATATATTAAGTGATGAACATCACCTTTACCTCAAGCTTTGCATTGAGATTTTATTTCTTCTGTTTGTCTGTAGCTTTCACAGGCCAAATCAGAAAAATCTTTAGTTAATGCAAACTGGGTATGGAAGCGCCCCTTTACTCGTGCCTCATGCAGGGAGGAGAGCTCTGGCTGCACAGGGGTGCACCCAAACACCCCCTGCCAGGGCTGAGGCAGCTGGGGAAGGCCAGGATGAGGGGGGAATCAGAGGGCACAGCCTGCTCTGAAAGCCTGACTTTGCCACCCACGCCTTCTTAAACCAGACCAAGGTCACTCTCTGTGCTGGGAAGCAGCTGCCAGGGTTTGCTCAAAGTCTCCGTTTCTGCCCCAGTGGTGTTAATGCCATCCAAGACCCACGCTGGGGCTGCTAGAGAGTGGGGAGAAGGGTGTTTGGAAGTGACAAATTCTCCTTTTCCTACTCAGCTTGAGAAGAGGAGGGGAGAAGGCAGCACATGGTGTAGAAGTGACACATCTTGACCACAAACTTAAAAGGAGCTGGCTTATGATGCAGCAGGAATTTGCTGTAAGCTTGGTCAAGCTTAAGTGGAAACCTCAGCTTGAAGGCCAGCAGTAATGTAGTAATGTAGTGGCACTTGCAAAAGCCAGAGGAAGACCAAGGAGCTGCAGCTGTTGCTGTACTTCTGCCTGGATTCTCATGGAAACCACACTTAGTTCAGCCTTGGCAATCCCTACGGTTCTGCTGATGGCTGGAGTTAGATTAGCCAGTGGAATCACTTGTCCAAGGGTAGATAAGGCTTGTAATGCCAGACAGCCACAAAATGGGACTCAGTCTGTTTGGGGTGGCGCTTGCCAGCTCCACCACTGAAACTGCAGGCAGGACAACGCCCTTGCAGCTCCACCCCTGGTGTGGTGCCAGCCTGCAGAGTGGCATCCACAGGGAACCAGCCTCTCCTGCCACCACTGGGAGCCTCCAGGCACAGGGATGAGGAGCTAAAGATGGCACAACATGGGCAAAAATGTCCCTCCTGTCAGGACTGCAGCATCACATGGTGTCTCAAACGACAGCACTCCCTGCAGCAGTGCAGTACAGCAGTAATTTCCACTGCATCTGATCTGCTGCTCTAGCAGCCAGAAAAAGGACAGTGTGCCTCAACAGCAGGACAGCAGTGGGAGGGATCAGGGCCTGTGTTAGTGCTATTCTAATTAGCCTGAGTAAGAAAAATGAGATATATATGATGGGCTTCTGTATGTGCTTTTGTAACATTAGCAGCCAGGCTAGGGACAGAGAGGTCTCTGGAGGGTTGGTGCTTTGCTTGCAGCAGTGATAAAGCTCAGGCTGCTCTGAGAGTTGCTGTGCCTCCTGCCTACTAGCTTCATCCAGGATGTGCTTATATGTGTTTAAATTGGCTGGCTTGTACTTCTAATTTGATGTATAAATGTGCTTTAAAAGACAAGAGAGAAGCAGCTTCTCTCTGAAAGCTCCAAAAGACCTGAAAAACCCTGGGGAAAGAGAGATAAGACTTTACTTTTGAGAAGACCAAACATGGTTGCTTTGTCACACAGCTTCTAGTGCTTCTTTGGGCTAATTCCCAGAATACCTTGACAAACAGCTGTAAGTACTGCAAGGTCCTCTCTTCTGAAAGCAGTTTCAGAAGTTCCACTGGAATACATTTGCTTGGGATTTGCTTAATGCAAACTGCTGCTGCCCATGTCAGCATAGCCACTCCTCAGGGAGGCTTTGGCAGAGACAGCCACAGGGAAGGGCACAAACAGCAGTGACACTTCAGTGCTGCAGTGCTGGGTGTGCTTTCAGCTTTGTACAGAACCAGAGGACCAGAGTTCACCTCAGAGCACAGCCAGATCTTCGTGCCAGAGCTCAGTGCTAAATGGCCACCAGGCTGGCCCTTTTCTCTGGCACTGCAGAGGAGACTTGTTCTGCATCACTTGCTCCAATCTCCTCCAGAAGCTGGAGAAGGAATCTGGTCTCCCATGTCCATGTGCAGTCCCAAGCATCCACACTCCTGCAGTCATCTCTCAGGCTGAGCAGGATGGTCAGTGACAAAACAGGGGAACTAAAACTTCCATATGATTGATTCTGGATGGCTTCACTGAGGTTTATGTGCTGCAAAAATGGAGAGGTTGCTATTAGATCTTCCCTGTCCTTACATAAAGTTTGGAGCCATGGGCAGGATGCTTTTCTTGGCAGCAGCTGGTGTCTGATCTGTGCAATGCCACAGAGAGCAGCTTTAATAAACCTCCAGAAATTTTACAGTCTTTGGCCCTGCTGAGATTGCAAGTGGTTGGCAAAGAAGTATGTGTTACTTATATTCCCTGTAGGCAAGGGACATGCAACATTTGGGAACACTGAAAGGACATGATGGATTCTCTGTGTGGCTGTAGAAAGAGAAACTGCAGTTCTGCAGCTGTGGGAACACATCAAATTCATTACCATTCTCATATCATCCTTAACTTGACCTTCTTTTCCTTTGTCCAGTTTTGCTTATTTACAGATAGTTGTAACTTGTGTACCAAGTTATCGTAAGACCAGCAAGTATTATTTCTGCATGAATTCTTGAAAGTACCTGCAGATTCCCAGATCCTATTTATTGCTGCTGGGCAGGAGACCCCTCAGGGTAAGAGGGGCAGAACAGAAGCCCCTTTCAGTGCCAGAAGAAGAATGGGAGAAGTTATAAACTGAAGTAGTTGGTGTTTGTGGTTTGGCAGGGCAGGTGGGTAATTAGCTCTTTGCATGTGTACATACAAAATGTGCGTGTGCTCCTAATCAAGGTCTTAAGGCAGGAGTGGGGAGCTATTTCAGGTTGTTTGTTTCATCTTACCTCATAATCCCTGTAAACCTCACAGTGGGGGCAGAGTGGGGCTGGACCAGCTGCAGAGCAGGGGATTGAAGCATACTCAGAAGGCCTAAGTTCATTACTCTCTCAAAGCCCAAACATCATCAGCGCTCTGTAGATCTCTGCACAATCTCCTTGCTTTTCCCTTTCTGTTTTTTCCCTTGCCCCCAAGAAGGCACTCCTCCCATTAAAAGGCAGTTTGCAGTGGCAGTTCTTTGATCAAAGCTACAGCTGCCAGCTACTCACCCCTGGGTGACTGATCCCTTCAGATCCCTCCATCCTTCAAGCTTGCCCTGTTCCTACACACTCCTGGTCTCCTTTCTTCCCATCATTCACAGCTGACTGTGGAGAGCCTTCTTGTCCCCTGTGGTACCTCATTCTTACTTGCTTCTGTCACCCTGGTCCAGAAGCTGGGAGCTACCAGAACAGAAATGTTAAACACAGCCTGCTTTCTGCACCCCTGGAGCAGTGCAAGAAGTGCACAGAGCAAAGCCCCCTGCAAAGCTGAGCACTGCACAGAGATGCTCTGAGGACTCACAGGTGTTAACAGCCTTCAATTTTGTTCTGATTCTTCTGACAGAAACTGCAGACACATCAGAAAATTGCACTCAGCTTCTCCTTGGAGTTGGTTGCTGTGGGTGCTGCAGGGACATGTTGCTGCCGTCCTTGGGGTGATGGTCTGAGCCCCATGCTGAGCACTTGCTGCCATGTCCCATCTCTCCAGGGCAGCACTGGCAGCTGCAGGACGTGTTCCAGCTGCTGCTGTAGCAGCCATGGCTTTTGGGCTGCTGCTCCTGCCATGTCCTGCTTTGCCAGCTGGCTAGGGCACCATGGAGCACGGAGGGAGCAGGAGTGTCTGGGCATGGTCCAGAAGGAGCAGTAGCAGGATGAATGGGAAAGGAGCTGGCTTTGGGGTAGTTGTGGTGTGTGTCCATGACCTCCAGGAGCCTGAGCACCCCCTGTGCCCTGGGTGAGTTTGGTGTGAAAACAGCTGTCTGTAGCTTTGTGTTCCTTCTCTGCCGAGACAGGTGGAGAGCAGGTGTGTGACCCTGGGCAAGTGGTGTTTGCTGTGACATTGGGAACAGAGGTGTCCTGTGCTGGGAGCGTGGCCATGCAGGTCCCTCTCAGCATCTTGTTAACAGATGTCAGCTGTGGTGGCAAAGGACAACAGCAGGACTGAGCATGAATCCAAAATGTGCTTGGCTTGTTTACCTGGCAGGGAAGGGATCTGACTGCTGAGTGTTGCACAGCAGAGAGGGAGAGGGTGTCTTCAATGAGAAAGCAAAACCAGCCCCAGAGCCCAGGGCAGAGACTGTGATTAAATTTGAGTCAAAAATGAAGTCAAATGGAGCAATGGCACCATGAGACAGCCATGTAGCCCAAGTGGCAGAACAGAGAGCAAATTACTTTTAAGATGGAATAGGAAAACAGAGTGAAAAAGCCTGGCATGGCTCCTGGGAGGAAGCCACAGCAGGAAGCAGTAAGTGGCTCCCCAGGACTCCCCTGTCCCAGCCTCCTGCACCATCCCCTGGGTACTCAGAGTATCCAGCTCTTCTAACTGTGGCATTTGCCATATCCTCAAGTAAAGACTCTTCTATTCCCATATTTTTATGACAGGGAGAGGCTGTTTACTTGGTATCCTCTGGTAAGATTTTAGCTGTCTTTTTCATTTATTTCCTTTTCAGCAAGTAGAGGCAGCACACTGAGAACAGATTTTTAATTGGCATTAACACTGTGCTGAGAAGTGTTCCTGGGGGTGTTAATGATATGGAGAGTACTGTGCAGTGAAATTAAAATTTGGAAAAAATAAGGAATTATAACAAGTTAGAAAATAAATTTTGATCCACAATCTAATTTAAAAGTCATGCAAGTATTTTGTATTTTTTGTATTATGAAAAATGAAGTATCAGCTTTAGCTAAAAAGCAAACAGTCCAGTGTAAAAATCAATGAAGTCTGTCATTACTTGCTCAGAAACTCAGTAATCTCAGTCTGTACCAATATCAATGTTTCTTCTCACACTTACCAGCAAAAAAGTTCCTGTCTTCCTTATAAGAAAATTCTAAGAAATGTAGGAAAGGAAGCTGTGAGATTTAAAGAACAAGCCGAGGTTCAAATGCATTCACATAAACTTTCAGTCTGCTGTTCTCCAGCCCTGTGCCCCCTGAGGAGGGGTTTGCATTTGTGTACTGCTGGTATTGGTATTCCAGGGCAGCCACAGCACAGACCTTGTGCCTGGTGCTTGCTCTCAGGTCCAAGAGAGCCCAGATGTGGTGTCCATCCTGTTTCTCCAGGCACAGAGAGCACTGCTCAGAGCTGCTGCAGACATCCACACAAGCTAGAAACAGGCAGCACAGCCTACACTGTGTCAAGTGCAAGGCACAGGAAAAGGTAGTAAGAAGTGCAGAAAACAATTGAGAAGTAGAGACAACTAATGACCAAAAACTGGCTGCAGAAAAGCACTATATTTATAAGGATATCAGTGAGATGATGGCAATTGACACCTTAAATCTCCAGTTGGATGCAGTTGTGATATTAAGACAAAGCTTTTAAAAAACAAGAATAAACGAGTCAGTGCTGGTGCTGCAGATCCCTCCACAGTTCTCAAATTTCTGTCTCTTATATAAATAGTTGTATGAGGAAGCAGGCATCCTCTCAGGATACTATTTTATATCAGTCCCAGTTAATTCCTTTCCTTTCATTTCCTTGTGTTTAGAGAGTTGTTACAGTCAGAAGTGTCTCATCATACCACTCATTGTCTTTCCCTAATAATTTTCAGGGATCACAGTTACAGATGTGTTGTTATTTTCCGTTCTGTTTTGTGGGAAAAGTACAAGAAAAATGTGGGAAAATGTTTGGTAGTTTTGTGAACAGTTTTGCAAATCTTAATTATTTGTTGGCTGGCTGAACCAGCTTGTAACAGGATCTCTTTGTTAGTGCTCTTGTGGGTGCATTGGTTTCTGCAATGTAACATTTTTCTGTACAAAGGTGCCCAAATATTGCCCTGATAATTATCATAAGCAATTTTACTCATAAGTGAGCACAGATTCCACATGGTTTGGTATAATCTCTTTCAAGACAAGAAGACAGCCATGCTTTCCAAATAACACCACTGATGGCTGGATGTCCCATGTCCATTAAGGCCTCTGAGCAGCTTCACAGTTTGCATGTCAAGGAGGAAGCAAATGAGGTCCAAAAGGCTGCCCTGCAAAACTGAGGAAACCTTCAAGAAGCTGACTGTCAGTGGTGTGGGCAAAGCTCTAGAATTAATTACAAGCTCATACATCTGGTCAGTGATCTATGCTACTGAATAGAGGAGATGAGAAAAAAATTATCACTTTTGAGAACTGAATTAAATATCTCTCAAACTCAGGGCCATAGTAGTTAAAAAAAAAACTTTATGCTAACTTTCTTAGCAGGGATCCTTCCATCCTATATTTGGGTTGCATGCATGAGCAAAACTCACTATCAACCAGTGAGTCACTTGGCTACAGTATTCCCAGATGTAAAGCACAGTTTCTGTGCTTAACCCCTACAACCCAAATATCTCAGGTAACTTACCCAAGGCACAGCAGATTGGAAGGAAACAACACTGGTTTATATTTCAGGCTCAGTCAACCGGTGTTTGTAAACTGCTTGAAGTTATTTGGATGAAAGTGTTAAAGCACAGTAGAATCACAGACAAGTTTAAAAAATAATACTAAAAAACACTCTCACCATGCTTGGAAAATATGGGTGTTATAACTCCCCCAGGAATTATCATTTATAGTACACAAAATCAGTTTGGTGGAAAAACTGGCACCAGCTTCTCAATTTTTAAAAATAGAAATTACAATCTTTCTCCAGCTTCTGAAGGAAATACATAGATGAGTTTGAAAAATGTATTAATTGATACGAGCATGAGTGCGTGTGTCAAATAAAGAACTTAATGAGAGAGAGCTAATGAGTGGGAGCGAAGTAGGAAAGAAGACTTTTGCACCGATTAATTCTGAAAGTGGGAAAATACAAAAATGTCCTTGAACCTCCCAAGTTCCAGAGCTCAGATCCAGCCCTGAAGGGAGATTGCCAGATTCTCTGCATGCTAGTTTGCAGTTCTGCTGTTCCTACAAAGAGGAAGTCTGTGAGGACCTTTGGTGCTGCTGAGATTGTCACCCAGCTGTACAGCAGCATCACTTGTGGCTCACCTGGGCTGAGAGCTGGTGAAGAGCTTGTCACCTATGCAAACCCTTGGGTATGAACAGTATTGGCCTGGGTACAGCTCCACAGGAAAGGGCCTAAAGTGACAGAAACCTGATGAACTCAATTTAACCAGCTGGCCAAAAGTTGCCATCAGGACTTTTGAACTTTCTGCTTATCCACATTTCGACAAAACCTTTTCCTGCTGCAGGGTAGCCAAGTCCCTAAGGAACAGACCAGTGAGCACTCACTGATTGAAATACCCACAGGGAAATGCTGTTGAGTATCAATTTTTCAGGTACCCATGTGTACACTCTGAATGGAACTGATCCAGAAGGAGATCCTGTGACATATGACCTGACCTACGAGGCCGGATCAAGACGCTACTTTTCTGTGGACAGGAATCTTGGAAATGTTACTTTGATCGAGGAGCTTGACAGAGAGGTACAATCAAATGGCACCACTCCAGGTGTTTGTGGAATTTCTTTCAGTTTAATTTGATCTGAGGCTTTGGGGGACAAGGCCAGTTTATTATCCCCTGAAGCATGCAATATACTTTGCAATTCTAAGATATTACACTTCCCCCATCATGTTGCATTCCAGTTGACTTGTGCCACCAACACTGCTATCAACTTTTTCAGCTGCTGTCTGTCCAGCTTTTTTTGAAAGAGAAGTTTATTCTTTATTTCCATCTTCCCCCACCACGAGCTTTGGGGCAGCTACAGTCATCAAATCCTCAGACATTAGGAAGCAGAGATTTGTGTAAGCAGTGTTTCAGGACTCTCCTCTAGTACATCATAGCCCCTTAGCCAATGTACCTATGCTGGTTAAAGATGCCTAAAGGCAGCCTTATTCTGAAAATAAGGCATTGAACCCTTCCTATCTCCTCACTGAGAAGCTTACACAATATTTGGTGAACCCTTTACAAATCTGTACACTAAGACAGAAGAATTTTGAACTGAAGTGCCATTTTAGGGAACATTTATTGGAAAAGTTGACAGATTTTTATGAGCACTTGAGGAAACAACAGGGATTACCAGGGCTACCATCTCCTGACAGTAGCCACAGAAGGTTCAAGGACCTGGAGCTTTTGAGGGGTCATCCTGGCCCCTGCTGGGATTGCTTTGTGCCATTAGTTGTTACTTTCATCTGCCTGCCTAGATAGGTTTAAATCTGCAGTCCCTTTTCCAATCAGGACAAACATCTTCTCTCTAACAAAAGAATTTTCTTCATTTACAGAAGGAAGATGAGATTGAAGTTATTGTCAGTATTTCAGATGGCCTGAGTACAGTAAGTATTTAATTATGGTGCAGCTTGTCAAACTGTCCTCACATACCTACTCCTATTAAATTACCTTAAAGGGACCATCTCATTTGATCAGAAATCATAATCTCATTAGAGTCTTACCTCCTGTTCCAAGAGCCACTGAACTCAGTTACTCAAGTCTCACTTCATCTCCTTGCTCAGCTGTTTGAGGATAATTACAATGTAGTGTGAGCTGAAATACTGACTTAGCAGCCTGCAGAATTACAGCAGCTTCCTATGAAGTTTCACTGCCAGCACAGTCAGATTTGTGCCTACGATCTGGAGGCATTTTGGAGAAACGTGTGATATTATAGGAACTAGTGTTGGGTGCCCAAGAGCTGCCTGTCCCTACCCCCACAGTGTTTCTCTAGCACGATCATAAGAAGATTTGCTTAGGCTAAGGTGGTGGGGGCTTTCTTGTCTGCTGCTAGATAAAGCTCTGTTCACATCTAATCATTAAAGACTTATCTGAGGCACTGAGCATACAGTCCTACTTCCACAGATTTTCCTGTTATTTTCAGTTTATGGACTGATGCTGTCACAGCCAGGATAGCAGTCTGCCAGTAGGAGGATGTGGGCTTCATCACTAGAGGTACCACAAACGTGGGACCCTCTTCTTACCCACAAGACTGGATAAACCTAGAACTCTTCCTCATCTCAAAGAAATTAATTGAGATTACTACAAGAAATTTTTGGGGAGTTCCAGCATCCTACAGGCACAACTGCCCTGGATAGCTCTGTAAACAGGAAATAAAGGGATTCACAAATAATGGGAGTCATAATATGCTCTTCATATTCTACTCCAGGTTTCTGAAAAAGTCAGGATCCTTGTAATGGATGCCAATGATGAGAGCCCAGAGTTCATCAATACACCTTACATAGTCCAAGTCCCAGAGGTTGGTGAAGTTCCTTTGCATACTGGAAATATACTTCTATAGGATGTAAACAGGGGCTAATATGTTTTCAATAAAATAGCAAGTTGTGCAGGACAGACTTGTATTCTTTGGTTTAGGGTTTGGGTAGATATTTAATATTTCCTGCAAGCTTGGGGAATAAGTCTGTAGGTACTTAGGGTGTGCTATTTTTGAGGTAAGTTCCAAGATGTGAGTCAATGAGAGTTTTTAGAATTGATTACATTGGGAATAGGACATACCCAGTCTCAGCTAAAATGTTCTGTTATTTTTATTTCACAAAGTGTTTCTTCTTGTTTTCCAGTTTTAACCGCTTCCCTCTTTCCTTTCTGCTCTTTGGTTCCCTCAGTGCTTTTACATTCTTCCTACCATCACTCTCTTTTTCTGCCTCCCTGCATGCTCATTTTTCATTTCTTTTAATTCACCTTGTTTTCTGTTTCTGTGTGACTCTGCTAACTCTTCCTGGTCACAGAACACTCCCTCCAGCAGCAGCATCTTTAAGATTGAGGCAATAGACAGAGACACGGGTTCTGGAGGAAGTATTACCTACTTCTTGCAGGTAAAGTATTGTCTGTACTTCACAAATGGTCTCTCATTTACTGAGATTTCAGAAAGCAGATTTTAAAAATATTTTGGGGGTTGGGTGCAGTGCTAGTGCCTATAGGACCAATTGTGTAGCATGCACAAGAAAACAAGCATTGGCAAAAGGGAAGTTGTCTGAATGCAAGCAGCCAAGGGTGGTGCAGCAGGCAGTAAGGGGAGCTGGAGTTGCCACTGACACTCCTGTGCTTGCCAGCAGGACCCCTCATGGCAGGGCTCCTACTGGCCCTTCCTTTGGAGTGACAGGGAGAACAAGATTAGCTGGTAATCTTGTATGCTTATGGGATTGCTAAAGCATGGAATGGCTTTCTTTAGGGAGCAAAACACACTGGGAACATAAACGTGCCCTTTAGTGTAGCAGACTGGTGCATAATTGATACCTGGATCACAGTGTGAAATGAGAGGTAATAAATCTTCTCCCTGACAAAGCAGTGACTGCCTGAAACCACCCTTTCAGCTGCTGCCCACTGGTGAAGAGCTGAAAGGGCCCCAGATTTAAAGCTGAAATTCTGTATTACAGATCTTCTGTATGCCACAGGGGCTATTTTTTGCATTATGTCCTTCAAATCCCTTCTTCCTACAGACAGTTTCACCCAGGCTATCTGCAGTTCCTCTTATTCAAGAGGAAACATGAAAAAAAGCAAACAAAAAAACAAAGCAAATTTGTTGCAATATTTAATTTTGGATATGACTATGGAGACAAGTTAGAAGATGTTTACATAGCACTAAAGATAATCCTGTTAAGAGCTTGGGCATACCATGAAAGAACACCTTAAGTGCCTTGCTGAAATTTAGCTCTGACTTCACAAATTATGATCCAGGATTCAAATTTGCACAGGGCTTTTTCCAGAGAGCTGATAGTCTATGAACCAAGGGGCAGCAATTTCAAAATTCTATGTCTAGTTTATAATAGATTTGTGTGGCAAAAAGGATAATAAATATGTGTATTTGTTGAAAAATTCTTGCCATGTCTTTGGGCACAGTGTCTGAGAATTCTCAGATTGCAGGGTAAAAACCTCTCCACAAGTATGATATAGGCAGGTGGTGATGTCTGCTGAAATGGCCAAAATGATCTGATAGTGGCCATTGTGTGTGGATACAGGAATATAGGTGTTTGTACAGATATCTCCAGCTCAGAAGAATGGAGGGAGGTATTTTTTAGGCCTCTGTTAAGATCAGATGTCCTTTAGATTTTGTTTGTACATTACAAAAATCACCAGATCACCACTGTGTTTGACAATAATGTATACATGAAACCTTCCTGCCTTTTTTTAAAACCAGTAGGACTTTGAAACACTAAGGGGTAACACCATTTCTTTTTTTCTCCCTTTTCCCTTCATCTTTTTTTTCTGTTAAGTCTCCTTACCTCTTTCCAGTCAATTGAGTTAACCAAAGTTTAAATTTTCACAATGAAATACTAAAAGATTAAAAATATCTACATTACAAGTAACTGATTAATTCTGAATAATGAAAGATTTGTGGTGGGTTCATGAATTCTTCATAAACACACAGAGGTGAAATTCATCAAATACATTATTCACCCAAACCGTATCATTATTCTAGTCCTCTCCCCTAGCAGATGAAATAAAAGATGAATCCCTATGGCAATCCCATCTCCATATGTGTAATCTCTGCTGTTTCTCCCTTTCTTTTCTTCTAGAACATCCATGCCAACAAGTTCACCATAGACCGTCACAGCGGAGTCCTGCGCATCAAGCCAGGGGTCACCCTGGACTACGAGAAATCAAGAACACATTTTGTTGTTGTTGTAGCCAAGGTGAAAGGCTTTTTATGTGAGACTAGAGGAGGTGGGGTGCTGTGTTTGAGTGGGACCAATTAGTCTGAAAATAAGCGCTGCTGAGACATGAAGGCAGCTGCTGTAACATCTGGAGGCGTGGGGGGTAAGGTGAGGGAGGAAAGGTAGAAGGTGTCTGCTGCTGAACATCATCTGGAGGATATGGGAGGGCATTTCCCACATTTCATTCGTGCCATGAGACTCACCTGGAAGTGAAGGGTTGGTGCATCCAGCTCTGGCCTCAAGAAGCACCAGCCTGTGAGCTCAGGGCTGCTCATGCTGCCCAGGGCACAGCGCTTCCACCACAAGGACAAGCCCCTGGCAGGCAGACAGGTCCAGGCACCACTCACAGTAAGGCACGGGGCACAGCTAGACCCAGCACGGCACAAATGATGGATTTCTTCTCTGGAAATATCTGTGAATGTTTCTTTTTTTTCACTTCTCTGCTGCCTCATGGCAGGAGCTTATTTAAATCCTGCAAATATTGCTGCACATCCCTTCTTGCCACTGTCTTTCCCAGCAGTACTGTGCCTGTGACTGCACATGCCAACAGGCATTAAAATTTATGGATTCTGAAGTCTCTCACAATCCTGTGGGGACCTGTCACAGAGACAGACTCACATGGGTGGAAAGAGGGCAATTTTGCTGTGACTTATGGGGACTTTGAGTTGCTCATGTTTTTTGAAAAATGTATGGACCTTTTCATGTATTTTTAAGCCAGGGTTCATTCAAGAAGTAACAAAATTTCACTTAAATACTGCCTTCGGGGCAGTAAGGAAGAAAAAAAAAAAAAACTGTATATTTTTTAAAAAATTGGAATTTTTAGAATTGGTACCGCAGACCTCTTGAACAATTCACACTCTTACACACCAGCATGATAGCTACTGACCTACCTGGTACTCTGAGACTGAGGGTGTTAAAAGCTTCTGAAATAGTTGGCTGTATTCCTAATTGGCTGTGCTGTATCAGTTGTGCAGAGCTGGTTGTACCAAGTCCCCAGAGACTGTTTACACAGTGTGGCTGTCTCACAGGTTTTGGCTGCACAGCTCCTTCTGTGCTAGCACTTTATCACATAGGAGTTCCTAGGAGACTTTGAGCATGTGCACTGTTTATTTCCCTTTAGAGATGCACTACCTTGCTCCTGTGCACTGCCTTGTGTTCATGACAAGGCTCCATGTGGGATGCTGTAGACCTTGGTTTTGCATCAGTTTCTAGCATTCTTTTTTCCTGAAAAAAACCTTGAATTCCCTGTCCCCTCTCTAAAGATCATTTATGACTGTATATATTGGCTCAATCACTTTTAATACAAGAAATTACTTATGAGGCACTGCAAGCTGTCTTGCTAATGAGAGAGACAGCAGGACAAATGGAAAAGAGAAGGGAATAGGATTCCTGGAGCTGTGCTTCTGAAGGCTCACTCACGAGCTCCATGCACTGCCTCAGCTGGTTTGCAGGCATGCTTCAGCAGAGGCATCTGACAACTACTTCTTTTCTAGGATGGTGGTGGGAAGCTCAGGGGAGACAACAAAGTGTTTTCAGCCACAACAACAGTCACCATCAACGTGGAGGATGTTCAGGACACCCCTCCTATGTTCATCGGGACTCCCTACTATGGATATGTCTATGAGGACACGCTCGCTGTAAGTTCAGGTTTTCATCGGTGGCAGAACAAGGGCAGCCTTTCCCATCTCAGTCAAGATGGCTCCAAGGCTTCTAGCAAAGGCTTTACTGGAAATAGGACCTAAACTCTGATTTGACTCCTGGGTAAAATGAGCTGACCAAATCTCAGACTTGTTCTTACTTACATGTACTGCAAATTTGCCATGCAAGGCTTCCTGTTGTTTTCACTGAAGTCAAAAAGGATTCTGCCCATTTACACTGGTCTAAGTCCAGACAGTAAGAGCTCTTCTGCAGCCCAGAGCTCCAGAGGCACTTGGCTGAAGGCTTAAGCAGGCTGCCAGTCAGCTCACCTGAACACACTACGCTTAAAAGCCTTGGTGTGCCTGTTTGCTCTGTGGTCTCACAGTCTTTTTATTTTCTAGCTCAGATCAGTCTGCTACCAAGAGTTGGTTGTACAAAATGTAGACAGAATTTACACCCAAATACTCCAGATTTTCTGTGTTGTCCCGTGGACATCACCTGGGGAGAAGCAACCCTGACATCCCCAAAATGCAGGATGCTTTCTGCTCAGTGATGGCTGATTAGGCAGGATGGGCCAGGAAGGCCTCCTAGGCCTAAACTCAACCAGATTATCAGTCAAGCAGGGACATAATTAGGAGAACCATTTGCAGCCACATATTCCTGAAGCTGCAAACTAATGAGTTTTCTCTATATCTAAGCAGTGGCATGATTGTGTATGGATCATCTTTCACTCTGATACATAAGATTTAATTAAAATTTTCTTCATATATAGGACAAGAAATGGTATATACCCATGAAATTACCCAACATTGGGCTGTTGATCAGTTTAGCAGTGTGATTGCACTCTGTTCATCTGACCTTCCCTTGAGTTTCAGGAAAGATTGTCTTACCTTTCTGTCCAGAAATGTACACTGCAGCCCATGCATGACGATATACTGCAGTTCACTGCAGAGGCTGTTACATTTCAGCAGGGCAGAGAAGCAATGCTCCTGTACTTTGCAGGTGTTTAGAATGAATGATATTATGTGTATTGATTTATTCTGCATAGTTACATATAGATCTTGAAATAACTATCAGGTGCACACAGGAGTCAGTGTTTACTATGGAAATGAGAGTCAATAAATGTTAATTACATCCAGCTTGAGCTCATAACTTACACCATTATGATATAATGATGGAAGCACAAATCAGTCCTTCCCAGTGTGGGTTTTGCCATTAGAATGAACTTCACAGAGAAAGAGTCAATAGCTGATTTTGGTGGGGTTTGGTGTTAATTTCGTAAACTTGCTTCTTTTCTCCCTGGTGGAGTTGTCAGGATTTACAAGTACCCTGTCACCCTCAAAGGGGCTGCACTGCATTTTGCCCAGTAGGCAGATTTTATTGCTGCTTCCAGCATAAATGATAATAAATACAGTTCTGTATTTCCACTTGCTCTAACAGAGCCTTGCCCTTGTTTGAAAAATTCACTCAAGGGCTGTCATGAAAATGCTCCTTGTTGTCATTTAGGATTCACAGACAGTTTCTTCAATGTTCCCTGGTTCTGCAGCCTCAAACAGCCACACTTCAGTGTAGAGGCCTGAATTGCACAGCTCATTGCCACTTGGGTGAGCATTTTAATGTGACACTCATCATGCCCCTGAGCTGATAGAAGCAGTCACATGAGCAAATGGTCCCCAGTACACAAATTCTGTACATATGGCCCACGGCCACATTACTTGTGCAGAAAGACAGACAGTGAAGCTTTAAGGGCAGTTAAATCACCATCATTTTCATCACAATTTTATGCCCTAGATGTTCTGTGGGCCAGGTTGCTCTGTGATCTCTGCTTCTACTGCCTGTGTGAACTCAATTAGGAAGGACTAAAGTGACCCAATGGCTCTGTGGCAGCTGCCTGTGTCTCAGCACTCTGTGTGGCCACGGGGCACAGGAGCCTACACAAAAGAGGCCAGAGGGAATCTTGGTAGTGCCCCAAACTAAACTTTGGGTTTCAGGTTGGCTGCTCCAAATCCTCTGTCCATATCTGTGGCTCCAGGCAGGTGTCCTTGGCCACAACTTCCAACCATTCCTGCGACCAGCCAGCCCCAGGGCTGAGGCACCCATGGCCACGCAGGGTCTGAGCCATTTCACACCCAGAGCAGTGGGCACTGCCCCTTTTTGTGTTCCCCAGATGGCACAAGCACAAGAACCCACTCTGCCCCCAGCAGAAAGACTTAAAGGAGTTCAGTTTATCAATGTGCACTTGCAATTCCACTGCTCTGATTTCAGCACACAGACTGATTTCCCATTTCTCCCCAGGGCTCTGAGGTCCTTACTGTTGTTGCTCTCGATGGGGACAGAGGAAAGCCTAACAGCATTCATTACTGCATCATCAATGGTGAGTAGGCTTGTCTTACAGGAACTTTGAAGGGCATTTAAAACTACATCTGGCATTAAATTAGAACAGAATATGCTAGAGTTTAATAAACCTGAGACAAAATCTCAGGAAATAATGTCAGGTACCTCAAACAACTTCAGGGCCCTGTCTAGCAGAGAATAGCCAAGATTCAATTCAGTGAGTTTTAGTATCTCCTTCACAGAACTCTGCTTGGAGCTGTTAATATTGCTGATTTGTTAGGCATCAGTAGCCTGCTTGTCATTTCAGAAAGTGTAAAGGGAGATGCATTCACTCTTCTGAGCACCTCTATCACTTAATCTGGGAGGTGAGATAATTCATTGGGAGACCCAGACATGGCATTTGGAGGGACATTTTTATTAATACAGTGATGAAAGTGGCTAAACAGTCAAACCTCTGATTTCTTGCAAGAAATTATATTTACCAGTGAAGAGTCACTGGAGGTACACTGAAGTGGAAGATAACAGATGTTACCAGAAGATTAATGCTTTCCATCAGCTATTCTGAGAGTGTCTGCCACACATCTTTTAATAGCATAAATGTGAAACTTAGCTGAACTGATGATTCATTAGGTGGTGAGGACAACATCTTACAGCAACTAAACTCCAGGCTACACCTTTGGGGGTTTTGGTTTTTATACCCTCTCCCTTCTAAAACAAGGCTTCCATAGCAACAGGGCACCCCAACTCACAGGTGTGAAAGATCCCAAAATTTCCTGAGAGAAATCTGAGGTGTAGTTGAAGAGCTATGGAATAAGTGCTTCATTGTGTCAAGTGCTCTAAACAGCCAGAACAGAAAGATACCCACATATGAGTTTTTGTGTTGGTGTGGGAAAAGACCCATGCTGAGGTTCCTTCTTAATATGAGGGAATAAATAGGTAAAAGAAAGGTAGAAACACTGAGGAAAAGAAGAGTTGCAGAAGACAATAGATAGAAAATGAGAAAAGGTAAAAGAGAAAGGTGTAAAATGAGGAGCAAGGACAAGTAAGTGGGATAAAATATGATAAACAAGGGAGAAGTTAAGTAAGGAGAACAAGTGAAAGCAGAAGAACCAGGGAAAATGTCAAAGGGAAATAAGATTAATGAGGAAAGACACTGGATTTCCAAAGAAGATAGAGAAGGACTAAAAGGGTTCTCTGGGATAAAAAACAGAAAGAGTGGGAAAGGAAGATGGAAGCGGATGACAGGTAAGTAGAACAAAATATGAGTTAATGGGGAGCAGGCTTTTCTCATGCCCATTAACAAAGAGTTTTGTTTGTGTGAAATGGAAAAGAGGGGAAGGTAAGATGCTTTTAGTGCACAGAAAGATGAAAAACAGAGAACAGAAGATTGCAACAGGTTTCTGCCCCTGCACCTCAGACACTGGCATTGTTTTTGATAAGCCATTATTCCAATAACTGCAGGCTGGGATGTCAAAGGGCAAGAAAACACTAACAGCAAATAGAAATTGTTCTTAATAAGCATTTTGTATCCTGTGAGTGTGGGATAATGATAGGAAATGCTCCAATCTTCTGAGCATGCTGTATGGAGGAACACATATACTGCTCCACATACTCCAGGTTACCAATTTCCCTGGGATAACTAGACAATAACATGAAGTATGGTGGTTTGAAACCACTATTGACTTAAGCTTATTCTCAGTCAGAATATATTTTTCAGGCCACTGTATCTTAATAATTGGGTATTGTGAGTCAATATCTGTTCAATGTTGTGTCTAGAGTGCCTTAATGAAGTTGCAGTTACTGTGGGTATTAGCAAAAGAGGATACTATCAGATGGTTTAAAAATCAGCATTGGAAATGAGTTTGAGAAAAAAGAAAAATGACTGAGCTTTCAGGTCATCATCCTTTATTTCTGAAGGTTTGATCTCCTACATTCCTTTCTGCACAAAGCACAGGATGTGGCTGGTACTGTACATGAGGCAGCATCAGGGCTGCCCTTCCTGGGCACCAGCCTGCCCTTGGCTGTGATGTGAGATGGTTCCTGACATTCTGGTGGGACTCTGCTGCCTCTCTGCCAGCTGGCATTTGCTTCAGCACGAATACACCAATCTCAATAAACTGCTGCCTGGAACTGGTATTCTCTCCAGAACAGTGGAAGCTGGGTAGCAGTAGCAAAGTCAGCCTGCAGCCCTGTCCTGCCTCTGTCAGACTCTGTCTCAGTTCAGAAACCTTGGGGGATACCCCAGATACTCCAAAAAAACTTTTTTTCAGGACAGTCTTGCAACAGGCTGAAAGTTTGGGGTTTTTTTTTGACAACTCAATGTTTAAGACCAGAAGAACTTCTCCAGACATGCTGTCTGAGGGAAGTGACTGTGTTTTTTTGAGGCACATTGTCAGACTTCTTACCTTAGCTGATATTAGTGAGAGAAATGTTCTTGTTTCTCAGAGACTTAATTAAGCATTTGCAAATTACAATGACAAATGCCTATTTTTGTCCAAACCAGCATATAAAGAAGACAGTGTAATAAAAACTAATGCCAAATTTGCATGCCTGGATGCTGAGGCTTGAGGGGAGCCCAAGCAGGATGGGAAGAGGAAAATGCTGAAAGTTGCCCCTAAGGGAAGAACTCCACTGAGCCATTCCTAGGGGAGGAAACCCATTTTGGCCCTCAGCTGTGTTTTTATCTCACTGTGACCAGTCATAGAAATACTTCATTTTTGAAGAGTGGCTTCAGACCCACTGAAAGATATGGATACACATATGGAAAAAGATGTGCTTAAGGAAGTGTATAGTTGATTTGCCCATGCTTGTTCAAAGAAAGAAAGTGTGGCATGTAACCAGCATCTTGGCTTCATTGCAGGAAGTGAAGGTTCATTTGAAATCAACAACACAACTGGAGCCATTTCTGTAATAAAAAGCCCAAATCAGCTCAAGAAAGAAGTGTATGAACTAAAAGTTAAGGTAGGTATGGCCACTTTAAAATGCCATGAGTAGGCATGATTGGTCTAAAGTTGTTCAATTTACAGCTGACTTCACCTGTTTCAGAAACGACCTCCAATATGTCAGCAGAGTGCCAGATAGTATAAAGCAGCACTAACTGCTTTTGTTGGGATGTTGGGATATCATTGTTGGGGTATTTAATATCTCCAATTGCTTCTTTCAAGTGAAATCATCCTGCCCTAATTTCATCTCTGAGGCTAGAGAATCAACGTCCTTTACAGTCTGTAGATACCTGTTCCCTGTGTTTCCAGATTTTACTGCTAAACTGGGAATTAATGTCTTGAAACCTCCATGTTATGAGATAGGTAACACTCAAATCTATTATTAGTAATAGGACTGGGACAGATCATTCAGTGTCATGTCACCATCCACTCCTGAGGCACTCATCAGCCAAATACATGCTCACACCTTGATGAGCTAACACCTCGATGAGCCAGTACTCATGTGACAAGCTGTGATATTTTAAGCAGTTTCTAAAGAAAAAGTGTTTAAAAATGTAGAATTAAATTGTGAAGACTGTATCAGTTTTCTTCAGCATATTGGAGCTGCATATTATTGTTGTGGTAAGGACAATACTGGCTTTAAAAGGCAGCTTTGAGGAATTGCACACTGCCAGAACCAGTGTGTAGCATCCTCAAGGCCCTTGCTTGCTCCTGGGTTCAAGCAGTGAGCTATACCTGGGAGAACAGGGAGTCCTCATGGGCTGAGTTTAACTCAGGCACCATTTCTTCCTCTATCAGCTCTGCTTCACTGCAGTCTGCTACCACTCCCCAGATGCAGAATGGGTTAAAGCCTTGCAAGCTTTTCTGATCTCCTAATTATGTGTATGGTGACCCAGAGCTCATGCAGGCTGCAAAAGCTGCTAGAGGAACCAGAAAGGTGTTATATTACCCAGTGTACATAGTGTCAGGCACCTCAGTTACCAGACTAGTGCCTTTGGTTTTGAGCCCTTTGAGCAAAAAGGCACGTTAGATATAGCTGTTGTGACAAAAATACCAACCAATGTCTGTCCTGGCAGAAGAAATGTCTCAGGTTCAATCCAGTGAATCAGGCTGCCTGTTGCAGTTGTTGAAACCCCGACAGATTTCATCTTGTGGCTCAGAAAAAGACCAGCTAGCTTTGCCTGTCTGTCTAAACTATATCTACTTTAAATTGAGCTAATCTAAACATCACAGCAGAATTTTGAATCAGAGACTAAATCTCAAAAAAAAAAAAAGCTCTTTTTCAAATATTTACCTAAATGCCACAAGTACAATTTTTCTCACAGTATTAAAGGCTGCAGTCCTTGCAGCAATGAGACAATGAACTGCCTGTGGTACCACAGCAAATTTAAACATTGTCTTCCTTTTCTATTCTATCAACACTTTAGGCAAGCAATTACCTTACCTCTACTGGATTGTTTTCAGAGAACTGTTTTCACCTAGACTGAGTTACTAAGATAACAAAATTAGAGAGAGCACCAACTGGGGCTCTACTGGGACTGGTTTATTACCATAATTTCCCAATCATCATAAACTTCAGTGTGAAATGGACTGAGGTTTTAGTGAAATATAAGTCTGTGAATCTTCCTACACGTTAGAGTGCTTCGTACAAGTAGAAAAATACCTGAATGAATCTGAAGAAGGAGAAAAGAGTTTCATCATTCTTTTCTTCCTCTTAGGCATCAGAAGTGAGCCAGGAAGGTGACATCTCCGAGCACACATTTGCCATGGTGACCATACGGGTGGTCGACCTCAACAACCATCCGCCAACGTTCTATGGAGAAAATGGTCCCCAGAACAGGTTTGAACTGACCATGTATGAGCATCCCCCAGAGGGTGAGATCTTAAGGGGATTGAAGATTACTGTCAATGATTCAGATCAGGTAAATGGAAATTGCTGACTTGCAGTTTTCCTGTCCTATTTTCCCAGAGACACGGAGCTGTCAGACAGGGAAATGTCATTTTAGAAACCCAGCTGTTTCACCTGCATTCCCTAAAAGCCCAGTACAGACAAAGTAGTTGTAGGGTCCAGCAGCACAGAGAGCCTGGACCCAGGAGTTCAGTTTGTCTGTCATATACTGTTAAGCCAGTGGGAAGGGTGGTCTTAAACCTGCAGCCCAGGTCTTGCAGGAACTGAAGTTGAACAATCCTTATGAACTTCCCTAATTACTGGTTGTGTTCAGTTGTTGCCAGTGTATTGTCTGAGAACATACTCCCTTTGAAGACTTTCTTGGAGGTTCCAAGCCCTTTAGTAACTTCAGGTGCAATTACTGTCTGCATCTTCTTTCTAGCCCTTATGTTACAGTCAGGGTCTGCATTGCATGGTTTGATAAGTCATTCCCACTGGAATGACATTTCTAAGTAGTCTTAAAAATTATGCCTGAGCCAAACTAACTCTTACCTGATAAAGGAAAGGAAAGAACACTCCATCCATCTCAGCCTGCTGTCTAAGTGACCTGTGATGCCTGTAGGTGCTATGGCAATCGTTGCTATAGGGACCCCTAAGCTAAATACTGTATGAATGACATCCATCTGAGTTAGCCTCAGGTTAGGTAGTGACAAGAAAAAAGCTTAATGCATCTGAGAATTGTATTACTATTGGAAAGAGCTCTCTTCTGTAACTGTGCTCAGCATTGTGCTGGTTTGATGGTATTGTACTTTATCAAACCCACTGGCTCCTTCCCCCTCCCTCCCGCTGCTCTGCGGCGAGCAGATAAATGGCTGCTTTCAAAGCAGTGCTACGTCTGTCCTGCTGCTGTCACAGGGGATGGTGCTGCAGAGGGGAGAAACAAAACCCATCTCTTCTCTTTAGAGACAAAATATATATCTAGGCTGACAAAATATTCAGGCTGCAAGTTAGGCTATAAAATAAGCAGAAAACACTGATAAATACACTGTATAGATTTCTCAAGAAGCTTCCTAGTACAGTACAAGGCATCACTCTAGGGGGGTTGGGTAGCTTTTCTTCTAAGGGAGAGAAGGCGATGTTTTCCCTCCCGTCCAAGATGGTTTCATAGAGAAGAAAATTAAACGTGTCTGTCTGTCACAGCTACTAGAGACTCTTTCTTCTGGGGGAGTGGATGATACAAGTGAGGAGGAGGAGGAAGCTGTGGTTTAGGCCTGCAGTTTGATGGAAATGCCATGCTTACTTGCAAGAAGATTATACAGAAATATCTCTCCCTCTTCAATAGGGCTTAAGGCTCAGTGTTGCTGTTCCTCCAGTAATTCCAGTGTCCCATGGCTGTCTGCTTGGAGACATGCAGCAGCGTGGCTTGCTCTGAGCAGATCTGGGTTCAGTGGACATCAGTGGCAGAAATCACTCAGCTGTTGGGGGGAGGCAGTTCTCTCTCTGGCCCATGCCCCTCTTCTAGTCATGTACTGTCCCATGTGCCACACACTTTGTATGACTTTGTCTGGCTTTGTATTGTCAGACTGTCCACTCTTCCCATCAGCACTATTTTCCATAGTCCAGCAGCTCTGGCTTTGTTTGGCTTTACCATCCAGCAGAAGAGAGCCTGTTATCATTGCTGTAGTTGGGGCTGGGTTTGTGTAACCAAACAACACAGACCACTGAGTCTGGATCCAAGGTCATTCTGTTTCCCTTAAGGGACTACTGCTGAATACTTTTTCTCTTGACATGAGCTAGGGCTGCTCAAGAACTGCTCATAACAAGCTCTCCAGGGATACAGCTGAAAGTAAAGTTGTCCTGTTTGAAAGTTATTATTAGAAATTCATCATCTCAAGATTCATGCCACAGAGAGAACGTGGCACCAGGCAGGCAGTGAATCTGGCTCTTTGTCACAGTGTAAACATGACACTGAGAAATTGGTCAACCCAGAGAGTTTGGTAAGGCAGGCTCAGCTCATTTTCCCATCTTCCCTGCAAGGCAGAAATATGAGAATCTCCCTTTCATCTTTCCTCTTACATGCTCCAGTTTGGTTTAAAAGAATTAGCCTGGCCAGCTGGCTCTGGCTCACTCTTCCTAACTTGCACACAAGTGGTGATAACCTTTTAGATACTGCTGCTTCCCATGTTCTCTCCAGCTAGAAGGTTTATCTATGTAATGGGATTTGCCTTCTCACTTCCCCTGGAGCTGTCAAGTGTGTCAGATTTTGTTCTGCACAAGTGGAGCTACTCTCTCCCCACAAGTGCATCAACTTCCAAAAGGTTTGGTATTTGTATCTCTGGCCCAGCTTATTTTATTTTTATTATTACCCTAGCTGATTGGATAATCAGTGCAAAATGTGGAGTACCACCTCTGTTTGGAAATTGCCTATCTTTGTGATTCTGCATCTTCATCATGCAGAATGCATGAAGAACAACTCACACAGCATGTGAGTTATTAGGATGCAGACTGGACACTGGAAGTCTCCAAGGCCAAGCTGGACAGGGCTCTGAGCAACCTGGTCTAGTGGAAGGTGTCCCTGCCTGTGGCAGTGGTGATCTCAAATATCCCTTCCAACCCAAATGATTGTATGAGACTGGGTTTGTGAGGATTGTGTTGCCCTTACTTGAGCAGTTCAGTTGCCTTTCCTTGGTAGGAAGCAGGAAGAGGCAGCAATTCCCTGACAATATGCACGTGGTGTCATCTCTGTCTAGCTCCCAGTGCATGGCACGAAACCCAAGGCTGCTTGCCACAAGATTCCTCTCTTAGCCAGGCCTGCTGCAGGGTTTTTCCATTATGACTGAAAGAATAACCAGGCTTGTCAATCTATTTTAAGAAAAGCTGTGTCTGTCTTGTGACAAGGGCTGGAGGGATTATATAACTAAGCTTCTTAGTGGTCTCCTGCTCAGGGGATGGAGAGCAGAGGGCTCTCAGCAGTAAGGCTCATTCTCATTTTATATAGTTTGAAGAAACAGAGCAATCTAGGCTGTAAGATATGCACCATTCACTGAAAACAATCAATGCCATATCTGCTTTTATTCACAGGGAGCCAATGCTAAATTCAACCTCCGTCTTGTTGGACCTGGTGGCATCTTCCGAGTGGTTCCTCAAACTGTCCTGAATGAGGCTCAGGTTACAATAATAGTGGAAAATTCTGCTGCTATTGACTATGAAAGCTTCAAGGTGCTAACCTTCAAGGTACTTCTGCTTTGCAGGTCCTCTTTTTCAGTGCATACAGTATGAGTATGATGGCATTTGTATCTGATGTGATTTAACTTCTTAATCCACCCGGAGCTGTCCGATGCATTATCTCAGACATGACAGTCCATGTAAGGAAAAGTCATTTCTGCCTCTGGTTCACCACCTTCACAAGGTTTAATGGATGCATCTGTGGACTGATTTAGTCCAGTCAGTACAAAATGTTGATTTTTATCTCTCTCTGGAAATGAGAGCCACCATGTTGGTGGCTCTGAATCATTCTAGACTGAACCCTGAGGGTGTTATTTCTGCACTCACAACAATACATTCACAGGATGAAATCCTAATTTCTCTGCAGCTAGAACTTTACCTGCTTAGTGCTAAGTGATTTGATTCATGATCATGCTTTTGGATGTTGGCAGCCTGAAGACCCCAGCTGACTGGAAGATAATTCCCCAAAATTGCTCACTGCCTTTGTCAGAGTCTATCTATCTATATGGCCATTTGCAGGCTGACCTGAGGCTCACCCATGCTCTAAGCCAGCCATGCAAGAACAAGTTTCATCCAAAAGCTGGAACCTTGCATTATCATACCATTCCCTGATGGATTCTTTGGCTCATCAACAAGATAATTAAGTAGTCTGGTTTTCTGTCAGCTGCCTCTGAACATGAGTGTAGATGTTTCAATTCTGACTGCAAAGAACTTTATAGACAATCCCTGTAATAATTTTTAAAAATTGCCAAAACAATCTAGCTGAGTATTAACATATACTAGTTTTGTAATATACAGAGAGGGGCATTTTTTGCACGGTCCAAACCCAAAAATTCCACAATTTTGTTCTCCCCCTTGCTGTACAGTTTGCTTTGTGTCCTTAGCAAGTTTCATTTCAGTATGTTTCAGGCTTCTTCTTGTAATGTTCCTAAGCCATTTTGAGCTTTATAGGTTATAGATGCTACAAAAATATGAGGCATCATCACTGTATTAAAGTGGAAGATTCTGAAAGGGCCATAAAGTGCTACTGAAACTAATTATAACAAGCGTACATTTATTCAGTTAAACTACCAAAAGACCAGTAAAGGAGTTACACATGGCCTCCTCATGAATGCCAATAGAAATCAAAGTAGTTAACATGATTGCCATGAACACCAGAAGAATTAATTACCTGCAAAAAGGATATATATTTTTATAGCTTAAGCAGTTATTCACCTTTTTTCTTTAATTATTTCTACTGGAGACTATAAGACTTGACTTTAAAAGTGCAGCCTTTGTCTGGATTCCAAATGGAGAAGGTGCAGATGGATGATATGGTAGCAATATACGGCAGAAAATACTTTATAAAGACCTCATTGCTGGCTTAATTTTCCTGCCAAGTTCAAATCACTTCCTACCCAGTTTTAGTTGTCAATGTAGACATTCTGGTTAGAATTTTGGATGAAATATATTTCTATTTAATGTGTATCTCACAACAGCTTTGAGAGGTTATCTTCAGAGTTTTGGTTTTTTTTCTGTAAGCAATGATCCCTCTCCTCTAGTTTGTTTTTGAAGAGTAAAATGCCAGAGAGTAATTAAAGCTAATTTGTATGGGAGATGCACTGAAAAACTCTCTAAAGCAAAGGCTACTAGAGAAACCTATCTCCCATTTAGTGCTGGCTCTTAAATGTAGGTGGTAGTCAGGAGTTCCTTCATTTTCAGCGATCTAAGAGCTCGAATGGGTTTCCCAAAGTGTGGCAGCTATGGTAATTCACACATCTGTCCAGTTCCTCTGCCACAGGGCCCAGATATTGCTGTCCCTCCTTGCTATGGGCTGCCATGCTTTGGGGGCAACCTTCTTGCCTCCATCTCCTTCAGCTGAGAGCACACTGTGCCTTGGCAGGAGCCTGGACATGCTGCACACTCACATCTCCAGACTGGGACCAGGTGAGGCTGCAATTATCTCCAGCTGCCAAAATCAAACTCTATTTTAAAAACACTACTTTTAAGATTGCATGTCAGTTTGCTCTTCTGGCACTTAAGTAGTGATTGTTGGTATGTAGTCCTGTGAAGTAATAGTTTTATACTATTTTTTTTTCTCTCTGCATGAAACAAACAATACAGGTTTGCATAAGACACTGCAGGCAAGTAAGCTGACACAATTTCCTCCCAGAAGGAAGATGTTGTCAGCATGATGACATAGCTGGATTGTGGCTGCTGAAAGGAGGGGGAATAAAAAATGAGTGCAGAAAACAAAGTAAAAGTACTGAGCTTTCATAAGGTTTACTAAGATGGGCTGATTGCAGCAGCAAAGATGATTTAACTGCAGATGTTATAATTTAGTTAGAACTCCATGTGCACAATCAGCACCAAAATTTTACCTCTATACTGCTTTAGGTGCTGAAATTTCTCATGAGGAGGTTTTTGCTGATGTCTCTATGGCTGTCCCTTTAAAAATTTCTTTTGCTGTAACACCACCTGAGACTCCCAAACACAAAAGTTAGCACAGTGCTGTAGTGACCAGGCTCCCCTTTTAGAGCAGATGTGTCCTGCAGTAATAGCAAGCAATCCTCCGAGATTCATCTCTTCTTTTATTTCCAAACATTACAAATGTTCACACAGCAGGCACAGCTCTAGCAGATGACACTGAGATAGCCTTTTCCCTGTCTACTTGAACAGCTCCCCACCTCTGCTTTCACCTGGAGCTGGTACAGATCTGGCAGAGCAGAGGCTTGAGCACAGTGTGTGTCCCCCAGGCAGCTGGCAGTGCCACTGCAGGTGAGCACCACCCACAGCCCCACGGGGACCTGGGGAGCAGGGCACGCTGCGCCAGCCCGGCTGCTCCCTCCAGAGCTCACTTAGGCACTCACCCTCTTTGTGGGGGCTCCTGGGACACTTCTCCTAGGAATTAAAACCCCTGCAGCCTCTTCAGGGGCTGAGCCTCTTCAGATCTCAGTTCATGTCCTGCTCACTAGTCTATTAGTGGTGTGCTGTCCTCTTACAGCCTCCTGCTTTGTGTTAACGATGTCTCTGCCCAAGCATGAAAACCAAATATTGGACCATTGTTTTTGGTTTTAGCCATTTGGGCTCAGCCCCCACAGAGCCCAAGACTGATGGCCTAGTGCTGATCCTGTGTGATGCAGCCACACATGGGACAGACACCTGGGACAGATGCTGTGAAGGTCCCAATGTTTCTCAGTACCCAGTGTTGAAAATGCTCTTTCCTGCTCAGCCACAGATCACCTGAGCTTGCTGCTCTACCAGCTGAGGCATCCTACTGATGCTCCTCAAATCCTGTAGATTCTGCTCAGTAAGGAGCAGACAGATACAGCAAATACTCAGTTTGCTCTATGTGATTGCCTGTCCTTGTAGATGAGCAGTTATAAGAATGTCTGATGTCAGAGAGCTCTGTACTCCTCAGAGACAATTCAGAGGCAATTCAAAAGCCCTCATGTTATCTGATAAAGTCTTAATCAGCATGAGGCAATGAGGGTAGGAGTCCATGAAGTTGGCAATAGAAGTCCTCATAATCTTCGGGAAATGGGATTCTGCTGTACATGCCTGACCATCCAGCATTTGGGGTGGAAGTAACGCTGCTTCAAAACAATTGGTTCCCTCATTTTTTTACCCTGTTTGGTGCAGTTTATTGCTCCTGGTTTGGTGCAGTTTATTGCTCCTGATTTCTTTCCTGATGAAGAACTTCCTCTACAAAAGATCACGATTTAATTTATGTGGTCATTGAAAATAATTCACTGCTTATATTTCTCAAAGTTCTAGGAGCTGCCCAGGGAGGATTGTTTGTCGGCTTCTGTTATGGCTTTTTGGATGTGTGTTGGTTAGTTATGACTTGTCACATCTGTCACATGAAGTCTAATATGAATACACAGGTTTGAAGGCCTCTCCCCACAGCTTGGTTGCCCATTGCAAGCCAGCACAAACAAGCTGAGGCTGCATGCTGACCTGGCTTATCAGCATCCTGGTTCTGAGCTGTCTGCTCCAACCAGGCTACAATGCACCAACGTGCCATGGGTGGTGGAGGAAGCTCCTTTAAGAGGACTAATAGCTGCTTGGTAGTGATTTCTGGTTTTTCTCTTCTTAGCTTCTGGCAATAGAGGTGAACACCCCAGAGAAATTCAGCTCGACAGCTGACGTGGTGATTCACTTGCTGGACACCAATGACAATGTCCCCAAGTTCTCCTCTGACTACTACATTGCCAGGATCCCTGAGAACTCCCCAGGGGGCTCAAATGTAGTTGCTGTTACAGTAAGTTTCATTCACCTCTTAAGAAATGTTTTCTTTTCTGGGTGTTTGTGGGGACAGTTCAAGTACCTCAAAAATAGTGGACAGGGCAAGCAGCAAATCTTACTCGCCATTTGACTTCCAGACCAAACTCCAATTCCTTTCCAGGATCATCCAAAAAATAAAAACCACTTCAGGAAAAAAAAAAAAAAAAGTTTTAGACAAATATTATTTAGAACAACACGGGTCATCTGCTTTTAAGACAAATCACATGGCCTTTGAGTATTAAGAAAGCCTCAGCCAAATCAGTGCCCAGTGGGAAGATTCAGTTACGGCTAAGTGGAATTGGATTTACTGGATTTGCTTGCTTAAGTGTGAGTAAAAAGAAAACAAGATGGCTGCTTAGGAGGTATTAGTCTCCTCCTCTTGGGAGGAACCTCACTGCTAAAGGCAGAGTTAGACAGTTAATGAGGGCAAGAATGTAAATTTAAAGTGTTTATGTCCAGGAAAAAAAGATCCCTATGTATGTATCTTCTCACAGCAGGAAAAACATGCCTATAGATTTTTCAGTATCTTGCATTTTCATACAAAGAAAGTCAGGGTATTATATGGGCCCTGAGTGCTGGAGGAGCATTTCCAGCTGCCTACAACTGCTGGGACTGGAAACAGCCCCATGTCACAAAGCCAAGAAAGCTCCTGGCCACCTGGGCCTCGGTGGGAGATGCAAGTCACCTTGCAGAGGTCACAGGTAAGGATGGTGGAGGCAGGTTGCCAGAGATCTCCAGCACAAGCTCGCAACAAGTAAGAAAGACAATTAAATAATCAGAATAATAAAGTGCTGAAGGCAAATTTTAGCAATGGAAGAATCATAGAAGTGAAACATAAACAATAGAGAAAAGCTTATTGCATGAAACTAACAGGAAAGCTATTAGAGGCTCTTGAGCATTACTACCTATTGAGGTAATAGGAATAAAAAATTCTAGGACATGGACAGAAAAAAAAAAAGAGATTTAAAAAGTGTTTGCAGAAGCAACAAAACTTCTGAACCGAAGTGCACAGGAACGTGTAGCTGAGGAGCCCATGTAAAATTTAGTCATGTGCTGTCAACTCAGTACTTGACCCAGATTCACAACTATATGTGAAAAACTAAGATGTTTCAAGTACTCAGAATGGCAATTCTGGAGGAAGTCCCAGGTATGCAAATGTTTTAAGTAAAGTTAGACAGTACTAAACTAGGCTGTGGTCAAAATTATGGGGTTAGAGAATCTGACAATCTCACGCCAGAGAACAAAACAAAATCTACCAGTAAAGCTGCAGGTGTGTTATGTTAATCATGCAGGAATCAAAGACATTGTTCCACTTCTCAAATATTTAAACAGGAAGATGAATGAATCAACCAGCACTGCAATGAATTTTGATGGCCAGATACAACTGTATCACCCCTCCTCAGAGCTATCAGAGGAGCAGGAGCTGATAGAAATAGCTGCTACCAAATCAATAGCTTTCCTAAGCCTGAGCTAAGAAAGGAAGCCAACAGGAGTATGAAACAAAGATATCATCTGGTGTAGTTTTTGCATTATTAAAAGTCACACAGGCACAAGAGTGATTAAAATATAAACAAAGCTGAAATACAATGTATAGATTGAAACATTTGTTATTCATTACTTTAAATTGAATCAATTAAACAAGCAGAAGCTTAAAAATACTCTATATAAAGTAAATAATTTTGTCTGGGGAATATTCATGAATGTTTAAGTGATAATTGGGAAGGTTTGAGAGCTGGCAGTGCGTTCATGTCACTGAGATGATCTCCATCTCTCTCAGAGGAGGGTAACTGTGGATGGATGGGGCCATCTAGCGTCACTGTCCCTGCCAGAGCCCCCGGGCACAGGGACAGCGCTCCTGGGGCTGCCGGGGACATTCCTGCTGGTAGCTCGGGCACTTTGCAGGTCCATATTTGCTCAGGCAGTTTCCCACTAAAAATGTGATGGCAAAGAGAGTGAAAAGCATTTGAACCTGTTGCTAAAAGAAAAATGAAACGTTTCTTTTTGCATTTTAGTAAAACTCTCTTTTTTTCCTTTTCTTAAGGCTACAGATCCAGATTCAGGGCTTTGGGGAGAAATCAAGTACTCTATCTATGGAACAGGAGCAGATCTGTAAGTAACAATTAAATAAATAAAATTAAATAACCTCAAAGCAGATTTCTAAAATAATTTTAAAAGAAAGCTAGCAGGCTCCTTCTTGATCTGCTCATTTCCAAGGACATTTATGCCATGTTCTTTGTGAGTTCTGTGAACGCAACCACAGTAAAGCCACTGTAATCATTAAACATCTGCTTCATGAACCTAAGGAAATCTACCCACAAACCCCCAAAGAGATATAAGGAAGCTGAAGTATCAATACACGGGATTTGTTCAATCACCATTTGAAAAACACTTGTAAGAGAAAGAGGGGGTTTGGTCTAGTTGTGAAAAGTCAGTTCTACAGAAAAAATAATCCCTTGGTTTTTTTCCCCTTCCCTTTCCATATGGTTTTACAAATGCTCTTGTCAAAATAAATCAAGGAAGACAAGATATTCAAGGATATAAACTTCAGCTTTGGAGGTCAGCTGCATTGGGTGTTAAAAGCCTTTCCTATATTTAAACATAGTAGTCCTACATCAGGAAAAAGGGAATCTGATGCTTACTTGATGTGGTAATAATGCCTCTGTCCCTCTCCCTGTCTTTGGGGGCAGTGGTGGGGGTAGAACATCTTGAAACACTGGTTCTTTCACACCATGTCCATCCCAGCTCCCAAGCAGGGATTAATGCATGGCTGTCACAGATATTCCTGCTGGAGCCTGCAGCTGCAGGGCAGGGCTGCAGGGCAGAATGCTGGAAATGAATGAGCTTTTCAGGCACTCATCTCAAGAATCTTTTTTCCTCTGTACATTATCCACCTGGAGCTAAAGCTGAACTCCTCTTGTTAAGGTGAAAGCCGTTTAGGAGGCACAATCAAAGTCCAAAATCCAAGATGTTAAGGGTGAACCTCTTCTGTAGCCAGAAGGATACACATATGGGAGCATTTCCACGATGGATTATTTTGAGCTCTTCACTAAGTCTTTAAGCTAGCTGCTAACTGCACAGAGAGAAGCAAGAAAAGGTCATGTCATGCAGGCAGACCTCTTAGGTTTAGAATGTAGCAGCTGGTGGAAAGAAGCATGAGAAGGTTGTTGACAAAGGATTTAGGGAGGGGAAATTGTAAGCGCAACTTTATTCTGATTGGCATTATGGGAATGCTCAGATTCACTGTTCTTACGCTGTTGAATGAAGAAATTATGATGTGAACGTTTCTTTTCCTTTTTAAGTATCTTTCTTTGTTTTCCTAATGCCAGAATGGCATAGCTCTGCAGGGCTGGGTTGATTTTCTAGTCCTGGCACCTCTAGACCTGCTGAACACACAATTTGATGCAAATAGGAGAATTTCAACTAGAGGCACAATATTTCTGTTTGGGATATTGTATCAGTGGGTGTACAGTTGTGTGGGCAGAAAGATGAGTTGTACTGGAGTAAGAGAAATAGTTTTAATTGTTGAAGATGAAACCAGTCTGATGGTAATCCTACTTTGGTAATCCAAGCTGCCAGTGGGAGCACTTCTATTCTTCTACTAAAATGGGAATGATGAGAGTCCTGTCTGCATGGTTAGGCTGGGCTGGGCTGAGCTGACAGCACAGGCACTGTCTCCTACACAGCTATGGCCACCTTCAGATCTTGGATTTCATCAAAACTTGTATTTGTATTTAACAGAGTTAGGAGAACAACTGAAGATTCTGGATTGCTAAATGCCCCTTCCATAATCATTCTCAATTGCATTCACAGTTGGAATGCAGAAAATATTTTGCTACCCTGTACATTGATCAAAGGATATATAAAAACTTTCATCTGCTAAAAGCTCTGCTGCGTGGAGCCTACACTGGCAGTCCATTTTAAAAAGACACTGTGTTGGTATCTTCTCTATAAATCCAAACTTTGGGCTGACACTTTTGACAGCGTCTCTGTAATTACAAATGTGTAAAATTGAACTTGCAACAGATAAATCTGAACGCCCACTCCATCCCAGCGTCAGTCTATGGAAAAATGATTATTTTTGGAGAAGATAATTTGCCCTGTAGTTTGGGAGATTTAAGAGCAGATTGTTTTCCTACCCATTCTGAGAAGTGAAGAGTTTAAATATGATATGCATCACACTTCTTTTAGATATTTAGGTGATATAAATCAATCTTAACTTATGCAGGACATAATCTATTACACTTTTAAACTGGAAAAAAAAAAGGTAAAAATAGGTTTAATGTTTTTCCTTTTAATGCAAGGAAATCACTCTGGGAGAAGGCCACCACACTGAGCATGTACTGAGGACAAAGACTTTTAATGGAAAATGCAGCTAAAATGGCACAAGAGAGAGAAAACTATGAGACACTGATAGTTCTCTGGTTTTCAAGCCTAAAGAAACTAGACAAAAACTAGGTAGAGTAAAGGATTTGGAAGCATCACCCAGAGAGGAACTAGGTGGAGAGTACTATTGTCTGGGCACACCATTTCAGTGTTTACACCCCAGAGCAAAGGTGGGCTCTAAACACACATTAAGTGACCAAAAGTCTTCTCTTGCTTCTTTTCCAGGTTCCTAATCCACCCATCAACAGGTATAATTTACACCCAGCCCTGGGCTGTCCTAGATGCTGAAGTGAACTCAAAGTATAATTTCTATGTGAAAGCAGAGGACACAGATGGGAAATACAGCCTGGCTGAAGTGTTTATCACCGTGCTGGATGTCAATGACCACTCTCCAGAGTTCAATGAAAACATCCAGGAAAAGACGATGATCATTGGGTCACCGGTGAAGATAGAGGTGAGAGATGGCACCGTGTGTCACAAAGCAGAGTGCCCTGGAAAAGCCCTGGCTCTGCTGCTTGCTCTCAGGGGTCATGATGAGTGTCTGGAAGTTGCCTTTTCTTGCAGCTTTATTTTGCACATCCGTTTGGATGTAACAAATGGATTAAAGTGTGGAATTATAGTATTTACTGGCTGCTGAGAAGGAGAAATAAATTCTGTAGGCAGAATATAAAGCCCTGTTACAGTATTTGAACGATCAGTTGGTGGAGGATTCTGGATTATACAGTGATCACGAGAAGCCCAAATAAGATAAGTGAATGAAAGCAGAGGGTTTTGAACACTTAACCTTCCTGAGACCCCTTTGTGTTCAATCACACAACTTAGTTCCCTTCATTTTGAAGAACCATATTCAATAATCCAGCGCAGAACAAAAGATGAAAAAATGCAGTAACAATTCCCAGGAAGAGGTGCAGAACATCCTATGTTACACACATTTAAATGCACGTCATGAAGCCTGATCACACAACACCAAATGTCAGCAGAATAAATACCACAGCACAAAAATTAAGGCAGCTATATTTTATGGCATGGAGCTAATCCCAGTGATCTTTACCACTTCACATTTTGTCCTCCACACTGTGAGAGGCTCCCAGCTGAGGACCATTTGCATTCTACAGATAGTTTACAGTTCAGTTTTAACTCTGATTTTATTTCATCTCAAGTAGAAATCACTTATAAAGAAAGGAGCCTGGTCCTGCTGTTTTTCACTAGATAATGTAGCCTAGTTTCCAAAATGAAATGAAAGCAGCCCAGTCATGGCACAGATACTATTAGAAGTGTCAGAAGCCTTTTGTCCTCAGGCAAAGATACAAACAATAATACCTTTGTTTTTCACACTTCTCCTACCAGGCTATAGACCAAGATGCAGAAGAACCCAACAACATTGTGGATTATTCCATCATGCAAGCAGATCCAGCCAATGTGTTTGACATAGACCAAAGCACTGGGGAAATCAAGCTGAAATCCTATATCCGATCTCTGGACATCATCCACAACATCACAAACAATAAAGACTGCATATGGTCATTGGTGGTCCAGGCCAAAGACCGAGGCTCCCCGTCCTTCAGTACCACTGCAGTTCTGAAGATTGATATCACAGAAGAGGTAAGCAAATGTTCTAGGAAAATCCTTGTGGGAGAAGATCCCTGAAAGGCACCGAAGGGTAGACATTGCTTGCTCCATTTCTGAGACTTTCTTGGCAGCTCTGTTTTGTAGAGTGTTTCTATAGCCTTGTGGTGAAGCTGGATTCTACAGCCACAAATGTGAAAGATATTTTGATCAGAAATATTGCAGAGGTACAAAGGTAGGAGCATAATGTAATTGGGAGATAAGTTTTTTGTTAGAGATTGTTAGATATGAATTAAGGAATATAGACTTCTGAGAGTAAAGGTAAATCCCAACTGCTAAATTTCTGCTTTTTTATTTTCATCCAGGAGAAGAAAAAAAAACAAACCTTTTTCCCTTACAAAAAGTGAGTGGAAAGCAGCTCGGGTCAGCGTGAAATAAATCACATAAATCAACCTAAGGGACATAGGAAAAGTGAGAAAAAACATTACAGAAATGTCTTAAAGTACATAGAACTTTGGATGGGAGGTTAATTATTGCAGTATTATTAGCAGATGAAACAAGAAGACTCTAAAAGTCTCTTGCACATATAGGTTGAGATTTTCCTTAGCCCAGCTTTTACATCAGCTGAAGAACAAGCAGCGATTTACGGTGTGCAGCAGACGCTTGCACGATTCTTATTTATTGTAACTGCCTTGCCATGCCTTTAACTAGGCACCAGCAGGGAGGAAATGGACTTCAAAGCAAATGAGAAACACATCATTAGCCTGACAGTGTCTAGACCACGCACACAAACTGGGCAAACATGCAAATCTCATCCTACTGACAGCAGCTGGCCTTCTCTTTGTTGGTCACAATGCTCCCATTGCTCTTAGGTCTATTATAATCTTCCTCTGTTTTCTCCATCTCCTCTTATTCCACTGATACTCCTTATGAGGCACATTTATATGATGTTTTTTGTACACAGTTCAGAGCCTGCTGGACTGCCAGAGGCCTTGGGTCTGCCCTAGAGGGCAGTGCTGGCATGGGGCTGCCTTTTGGGGCCAGATGCCCTGTGGGCGTGGGCTGGGCTTGCTGCTGCAAGGCTCTGCCATGTGGGGCTGGGGGACTCTGCAGGCAGGGTGTCTGTGGTAAGTCTAGATATTTAGCTGTTCTTCCAAATACAAAGGAAATGCACTGCTTAACACTTGGATTTATCATGGAAATGAAGTTTTGGTGGGCTTTATACAACAAAATAGAATTGCTGCCCATAGCCAAGAATAGGAGTACTTGCCCTCCCTGCCTTGCTTCCAGGCTTCTCACAGGCTGCACGTTCCAGGATTGCATGGCACTGTCCTCAAGCATGTCCCTGCTGGTGGCCACCAGCCTTCCCTTTCCTCCTGGGTGAGCTGAAACCTCTGTCAGCTGTGGGGCTGATGGGTGTGAGTGGAGGGAGGATGCCTCACACCTCCCCTGATGGGGGACAACGTGTCCCTGAACCAGCTGATGAAGGACAACTGGAAGGAAAACAAAAGTAGCTGATACTTTGGGATAAGGAGTTTCCTGAATTTCCTTCTAGTGCTTGAAGCAATAGCAGACCTGCTGAAAGATGGTGTCTTGTAGGAAGTCCCCTGTCTGCAGCCTTTTCTCCCCTTGCAGGGGTACATACTTGGCACACAGTGTGAGGGAGAACTCTCCTCATAAAGTCTCAAGGGGAAGCAGAGAGCATGTGATGACATGGATTTCCTCACACACACAGTTCTTATCCTTCTTCCCATGCTCTTCTTGATGCCAGGCCCCAACAGAGAGTCTGAGATAGCAACAGCATCTTCTTTCTTCAAGTAGGTTTCTTCAGCAGGATCTGGGCTACTAATCTGGTGTCACATCCTCCATTACCTTTTGTACCTGTCTGTATTACTTCTTCCATTGCTTGCAAGGATTTAGGTTGGTTGGGGTTGGGGGATTTTTTATGCCATAGCATCCCATCTTTTTTGCAGAAACAGATTTCAGTTTGCAGGCACATGAGATGCAGTGCCAGTCTCCAAAACCCTTGGTCACTCCCTGTGTCCCAGGGACAGCACAGTCACTGCTAATACTTTGTGAAGAAAACAATCTCTTGCTGTAAGCATATTGCATACACACACTCTTTCTCTGAGGCTGTGACAAATGTGCATTTCATCCCTCTGTGCTCCAGCTGTACAGAGGCTCTTATTTTGCTGTTTGCTGGGCATTTATGTATTACTGATTTTGGATAAGGAGGATATTTTTGAATGCATCCTCTAGAGGTTTCCTGCAGTGTTAATCACAGTAAGTAATTAAACAGGCATATTTTCTGATTAACATTTACCATTGCAATTAGCACAAGTCTGTGCCCTTCGAGATGGATGCCTTGTGGCTAAGTTCAGCAGTATTGCACATCAAAAGGACCTTCTTGTCTTAGAATAATACAGTGCTAAAAGAATCCAAAGGCCTTTTAATTTAACTGATTCTGATTTTATGGAAATTGGTATTGAGGGACATCTGTTAATACCCTATTCTTTCACAATAAATAAAAAATATCCGTTCACAGAATAAAAAACATACGCTGGAAAAGCCAGTCTTTTTCCATCCATATGTCTCACTCAGAAATCTATTCTTGCTGCCTGATATTTTCAGAGAAAGCTGATTCCCACTCCTGTTCCTGAAGGTTGGCCTGATGGGGGCATCCCTTGGCCTCTTGATGACTTCACTGAGGTTCTGCAAATGTAGAGGGGGCGTTTATTTACACCTCCTCATGGACTGAGGCTTAAGTCCATATTTAGACAGCATAATCTGCAGTTCTTAATAGCTTTGGCCACTCATTTAGAATTCTAAATATAGCTGGTGAGTCTCAGTTTTAGATTGTCCTAACTGAAAGGTTCAGCAAAAATCTTTGAAGTAACATGGAGATCTTCTCCTCTCTCATACTAATGGCAGCCATGGGAGCTGTGGTTGATGGCACTGAACAGCCCTTGGCACATTTGCAGAGCAGTTAGCCTCTTCTTTCCACAGTTTCATGGACTTCAAAAAACTATTGGTTTGATTTGACAAGTCTTGCCTCATGCTGAGGTTTGTGTTGCAAAGTGATGCAAACAGCCTCCACACACAGTGGTAGCACTGAGCTTTGGGATAAGCACTGCAGGGGCAGCTGGTGCTCCACCTCGGATCAGGAATCACTTCTGAAGCCAATCTCCTGATCATCCCCACATACTGGGGGATGGTCTGTGCCTCACAGAGCTACAAGCACACAAGGTGAGTGGACTTCTTTGAGAGGAAAATGTGTTTTGGGAGCACACCTAGTGTGCCTGGGCACCAACAGGCAGTCCCTCCCTGCAAGCAGGCTAAAACAAAACCCCAGAAACACTGAATGTGTGGAAGTGGGTTCCTCAGAACCAGCTAGCTCATTGCACAGATTGTACTGATCCACTTGCTCAATTTGAGCAGCCTGAGTTTTCTGTAACACAATCATTGAACCAAACATTTGAGTCCAACTAATCCAGCACTTCAAAGTCCATCACAAAGCCATATCCCTTAAGTGCCACACCTACAAATAATCTGCAGTAGCTTGGGCTCTTAACAGGCTCGCCTACTTACTTAGACTCCTAAATATAGCTAGTGAGCCTTAGCTGCTCTTGTGGCTGAAGAGCTCAACCACATTCCTTTTGGGTCCAGCTTCTGGATACTTACCCCACATGCTCTGCTCACTGCAACCCACACATTAGGAATGGCTCTTGAGAAGCTGCCACAGAAAAAAAAAAAAAAAAAAAAAAAAAAAAAAAAAAAAAAAAAAAAAAAACCAGCCAACAGAGCATTATCTTCTGTGATCAGTGGTATTTTAACTCCCTTGATGGTTGTTAAGAAAGTGTTTCTTCCAGGTCCTGGCCCACAGAGAAATGATAGCTTTCATTTGGTCATGTATCTGCTTTTATTTTATATGTACCAGAAAAACCAGTACCTTTCAAAATGCAGCATGCCTTTGAGGAAACAACATCTTCAGCAATTGCAAAGTGGCACTATTTGTTGAGCTGGTTACATGGCACTGCTGGTAATTGACACAAGACCTTGATGTTTTAAATGTGCATTTCCCATAAGTCTCTCTGCAGCCTGGCTAAGATTATGACATTCCTGGCCGGTATTGCAAGTTATTCCTCCTATTTATCCTGCCAGTGTCATGTCCATAACAAACAGAAACTCTCCCACCATGTGCTTACAAAATGCCTGATGTTTTTATGCAGAAGAGTTGCTGTCCAAGGCTAATTCCAGGCAAAGCTTTGTACAGTAGAGGTTAAGTAACTAGAATAGAGGCTGAACCAGCTAGCTGTTAATGGGTTTAGTTTTGGTACTAATCATCTCTTCATCACTGGAAGCTCTGAACAGATGCCAGACTTTCTGAGACCACAGGATTGAATGAAGCCAAATGTCAAAACTCTCCACACAATTTTTATCTGTTGTTACCTCTGCAGCTGTAGCACACAGGCAACACGTACTTCTGTCTAATCTCATTTATTCAAGGTTTCAAATACCTAGTCAAATACTCTTCTGCCATCAGTGCCTTCCTATAAAATAGATCTTGACAAAACTCGTAACAGGTGGGCTCGGGTCACGTACTACTTAGCAGGGTTTATCTGACACTTAATTCATCTGACTTTCACATGAAGTTAAGTAAGACAGGGTAGAATTTCTATCATCTGATGGGATTTAAGTACAAAAAAATCCATGTAATGCAGAACAGCAAAGCTGATGTGAGTCTAAGCTCTACCAAAGTCATGGGCTGCTTTGCTTTTGGTTTCTAGTTCAGGTCCATTCCTAATTAAATACTGGAAGAACTCTCTGCACAACAAATTGATGAAAATTTGTCCCCACCTGCCCAGTGACACGATCTGTGAGTTTCACTAGCATGTCTTTGCCCCTTTCTTGTTGGCAGTGGGACACATTCAGGGTAGGAGAAGCATGGGCTTGATAATGTGTTTGAGGTAGGTTGTGAAAACACAGAAATAAAGGCAAGGAGGTGTTTATTAGCGAATTTACATGCCCCAAGTTTACAGATGTGACATTAAAGACAAGAGGTACGCTGAAGCACTCTCTGTGATACTCTTAGTCATCTTCCCCACAGACTGGGGAGGGTAAAGAAATGGGCATCCCAGATTAGAGTCACACAGGGAAATCCATCTGATCTACAAGTCAGAGGTTCAAGTTGAAGCTACTCATAAGGTTCTCCTTATACACACTGCCTTTGATATCTATTTTAGCACTGCTCCAAAGGGGTCCTTTTCTCCCCATTGACCAAAAGCTGGGAGCTTAGACCTCTAACTAAAATGCAGACCATGCAAAGTTTGGGTGAGGATTCCCTCACAGAGTCAAAGACAGGGGACTGGGGCACAGTGGGCAGCCCTGTCATTCTGCAGTCACACCCCACTTGGGTTAGTCTCTGTAAACAAACCTGCATGTGAATGTGCCATTTCTGAGGGATCTCCTGGCCTTGCATAGCACTACTGTCTGTTCAAATACCACCTGTATGCACGATGAGCTTCTCTTGGGAATGCAGTCCAAGGATGGGCTACCATGCCCTGAATAAGGGTGATCTATGTGCCATGCCTCTACCCTTTGTTCCCCTATCAGCCAGGTGTTTATATGTGCTTCCTAACTTCTTTTACTGTTTCTGGATTCAGTTCAACGTCATTGCAACTGCCTCCTCTCCTGTGCCTAGTTCAACACTTAGCTCCCTTTATTTTATAGGCTCTCTATCCTGTACACACTTCAGCCTAGTTCCCCAGCTGTATTTATAATAGATACTGGCCTCTTTCAAATATAACCATGTGAGGGTTGACCATTTCTCTTATTTTTGATATTTCCAGATCAAGTCCAGGGTAAAATCCTATATTTTAGGCCTCAAGAAGCGTCCATGGACAATATATGGAATATGCATGAGTGGCGTCCTTTCCACCATTTCTGTTACAATGGTGATCTCCACCATCATGTACTGGAAAAGTGTGAAAAGATCCAAGCTCCACCCACAGGGCAAAATCCGCAAAATTATACGGGGACCTCCAAGACGCACAGTGTGCTAAGCTGGAAAGTGAACTGGCCATTCATTTGTCCTTAATATGCCATATGTAGCTTATCTCATTGCTGATTTCTTTTCTTTCTATAAACAAAGCTCTTTAGCTCCACTTATCTCCCCTACCTCAAAGAGTTTTGTTATGTCTGTAAAAGAGTACTTGAAAACAGAATGCAGCACGTATCTGCTAACTACTCATTTGTATACTGACATTTTATAAGCAGAAGTTTTCTCCTAATCCTTTTAATGCCATGCTCAGTAATTGAGCCAATTATTTTCTTGCTCCATTCTTGCAAGTTAAACACTATTGTGACATGCAGGAATCTGCCCTAATTTGGTGGCAACACTTCTGTAAGCTTTTGTGTTCACGTCATCTACCTCACAGTACTATAATGTTTACCCAGTCTCCAGCCCCATCTAAATTCTCCACCTCTGGACTGGACTGGCTGTGTGACTCTCATATTTTTTTTTTAGAGACAACTTCCATCATAACATATATATGTAACATATTTTGGACAAATGAAATTTCTGGGTCACTGTCTGTCCCCTAGAGTAAGTCATGTGTTTTCTTTGTACTCCTTTACAGACTCTTCACAAAGGGCCTATGGCCACCTTTTTGATGCAAACTAAAGATAACCCCATGAAAGCCTTAGGAGTGCTAGCTGGTGTCATGGGCATAATGGTGCTGATAACTATCATGATCTCTACTGCCATGTTCTGGCGCAACAAGCGGTCCAACAGAGTCATGCCGGTGAGAAGGATCATTAAAAAGAGACAGATGCCGCCATCCCGGACAATCAGGATGGAGTGGCTGAAGTTCAAGAGGCCCAGCAACGCTGCAGAGAAGTTTGTCGTTGAGGAGGATGTCAAGAGCCTGCACAATGAGAACAGCAACAACAACGTCCAGGCTCTCCCCGCGCCGCCGACAGCCCCCCTGCCCCCACCGCCCCCTGCCCCGGGTCCCCGGGGCGATGGCCCAGGGTGGCGGGTGCCAACCGTGTCCGGCTCCCTCACCCCCAAGCACGTCATCAAGCCACCGAAGAAGAAAGGACACAGCAGCACCCACAACGCCCTCGTGTCAGAGCTCAAAATGAGGTTTGAGAAGAGGAACGCAGCTTTCGGGGAGCCCCACATCTAGGTGCTCTCAGCAGCCCCCAGAGACTGCAGACTGTGGCTGGGCATGGATGTTTCTATGTGCTGTCTCCTCCCTGTGTCTGTCAGCACCCTGTGAACCAGAGCAGCTCCTCGCTGTGGTAGCCACCCCTCACCTTCCACAAGCACCACGTGCTACAGAGTCACCCCCGCAGAAGCGCTGCCTCCATGTCCAGTCGCCACTGCGGTTCCTGCGCCGTGTCCCGCAGTTCCTCCCTGCAGCTGTGTCTGACCACGGCGCTGAGTGCACCAGCCAGTCTCCCCGGGTGAACAGGGACACAGGCTGCCCCTGCTTTGGAGGTCTCTACCCAGAGCTTGGGCTCTCAAACAGGATTTTTGCAGCCAAGGCCCTGGTGGATGATGCTTCTGACCTTGTCTGGCAGATGGGTTTGAGGTGTCTGAAAATGCATCACTTCAAATTCCAGACCCATTTTTGAAGATGTTGGCTGGCTGTGGCAGCAGCACTGAGTAGAGGTGCAGGTCTCCTGCGGCAGTGACACTGCCCTGTCCCCAGAGCACACCGTGCTGTGCAACAGCTGGCGGAGCGATGTGCTCGTGGCCTGAGTACCTGCATTCCCAAAAGGTAAGAGGGCAGGCTTGGAGAAATCCTTCCTTCTCCTGCAGCTTACGCTGGGTTTTGCCAGAGCACATTGACATGATGCTGTGCTTTGCTTCTGCCCGGGACTTGCCTGTTGAGGAGGGATGGGAGGGGCACCTCAGCCTTCCCTGGACGAGCAGCAGCAAGATTTGAGCACAAAAATTCAATAGCAGCCCTCACTCAGCACTGCCTCCTTCTGACACTGTGCTCCAAAAGAGGGGGAGCCCAGCAGGACAAGGACATGCAAAAAAAAACAGGGAAGACAAGGTAAAACTGAGAGGTAAATGATAAATGGAAGACAGAGACAAGTGCTGGAAAGTTGCATATGTTGGTCAGGGAAGTGTCTGGAAAGATCCTGTGGTGTTGTACACTGCTAGCAGAAGGTGTCCAGGAATATATTTCATCACCTCTCCTGGCTTGTTGTAGGGACTGGTGTGTGAAAAATAAGGTTTCCATAAAATATTCAGGTTTTTCTTATCAGTATTTTTGAGTGAATTAAACAACAGCTAATGGGAGGGGACTGGCAGGGCAGCTGACAGGTTTTTTTCCTGTTACGTGACAGTAAAAAGGCACCCAGAGCAGAGCACTTTCTTCACTGGATCTACCACACAGACTGCCCCTCAGGTTTGTTTCTGAGGAGATGTTTTTCAGCTGGGTCTGGCTCTTTCCCATCCCCTGGGGACAAAGCAGCACTGACTGAGCAGGCTGAGGAGCAGCACCTTGCACCCTGTCTCTGAGACCCAGCCCTGCAGACAAACTGTGCTCTCATGGTACCAGGAACATCAAGGTGGGGAGCAAACCTGACAGGACACACCGTGTTAATTCAAGGAGCTCATGAGAGTTCTCCAGCTGTCATTTCAGTTGAATCAGCAGACCTGGCCCTCAGGATCTCCTCTCACTCCAGTAGCTGAAATAATTCTCCTTTTTGCACCAGGATTTCATCAGTTTAGGAAAATAGCTGGTTGAATATGAAATTGCCCACTTACAAGGAAAATCTTGTCTTTTTTAGCTTCAGGTCAATCTGCCTAGAAGCCATAGTGCTCATGGCTCATGTCACCCATGAGCTGAGCCAGCAGCTGTAGCCAAGAGGTGCAGGAGAGTCCCAGCTGGGGGTCATGGCAAGAGCACTGCTCCCAGAGCCTGTCCTCTCCTTTTCTCTACTGTTTTCTTGCTTATCCCTCCTCCTGGGGCACTGTGATGTGAGGCCCAGGTTCTCACCTGTCCACTCACCTTTTCCTTGTCCCCTGGCCATAAGCTGGCCGGAGGGAGGGGACGTGCAGCCCCTGACCCCACTCCTGCTGCCCTGTGCAAGCACCTGCCTTCTGCTGGCTGAGTGTCCACAGGTTCTGCAATGCTCCCCAAAGTTAATGATTTGCTCCCCGTACCACTGTCTTCCCAGTGTTGTGTTATTGCCAGTATTCAGTGTTCATTCTCTAATGAAGAAAGCCTATAAAGACCATTCAATTAAGTCAGATTTAACAGGAATTACAGGTTTATAGTTTTAGAGATTATATTTAAGAGGCAATAAAGATGTTTTATTACCATGTTGTGTGACTCTTTCCCAGTTACTCTGTATTTCAACTTCAAGGAGATTTTTTAATAAATAATTTTTTTTTAAATCTGCAAAAGGTGTTTCTGTGCTTGGTGTGCTTCTGCTGGTAATGATGCCTTGTCATCACCTGTTACATGACCACACAGCCACAGGCAGCCAGGCCACTCTTTAGGATGACTTCTGCGGGCTGTGAGTCAGGAGAGGGGCTGTGGGGTTTTGGGACACCAACAGGCTGGAAGGAGAGGAGGTGAGAAGCAGGATGCCATTGGAACAGGCCATGGGCAGGGTCAGAGAGAGCCCCTGGCTGAGCTCCTGTGGTACTACAGCCACTGCAGCATGGCCCCAGGGGCAGGGAGGCAGCAGGCTGGGTCTGATGCCAGTGTCCAGTGTCTGTCATGAACTTGTCTTTCCCTGGCTATTTCCTCACGGTGATTCAGCAGCTCTCTGCAGTCTCCACAGTGTGCTGTTGTCCCTCTCTGCTGACTGTGGTGGAAGAAGGCCACTCACTACTGCCAGTGCTTTGTTATTTACTCCCCCCCACCCATGGCCCCACACTGGTCTTCAACCAGCATCAGCTCATGCAGCTCTGTATTAGCTGTGTCTGCAGGGGGCTTTCCCAGGACAAGATTTTCCTGCTTGGCCAGCTGCTTCTGCCCCTTCCTCACCACTCCAGACCCCTGTAATTTGTACTGAAGCTGCCTGGTCTCCTCCATGCCTGCAGGCAAACCCCAGAGCTCCTTGGAATCCAGGTTTCTTTGCAATTTGAACTGTAAAATGACAGAGATGAAGCAGAGGACCTCTGTGTATTCTGAAAACCTGTTGTGTTTATTGCTTTGACACTAAAAGACTGACAAGATTAGGAAGTCCTGTGAAGTATTAACAGCAAGAGTCAGCAATGACAAACAGAGCTCTGTTCAAAAGCTGTGCAGTACGGTGCAGCAGAAGGAGATGCTGGGGGAGGAACCTTAGGGCCTGAGAAGAGACAGCATGGAAAACACACATCAAAAAACAAAATACAATTAGAAAGCTAAGCTACCACAGCATGAAGCTCACAACAGCTGGGGTGTCTACTCTAGATTTTTCATTTTGAGATGATCTATAACACATGTAACAAGGGCTGTGGGTCTATGGGCCACATGCTTTGGTTGTGCTGGAAAGCATGAGATCAAAAAAAGAAAAATAATAAGTCACATGTCCTCAGACCCCTGAGAATCACAGCACTGAGCTGCTCCAAAAGCAGGAGGGAGTCACTTTTACATGCATCTTTGGGCTTTTCTGCCTCTAGCAAAGAGGCAAGCTTTGGTTTCAAATCAGCAGGATAGGCAAGCATCTGTCTGCACTTAGGGAATGTGCCTTGGCTTGCATCTTCAGATCCCAACCCCCTGCTCCACTATGCTCAATGCCCCTGTCCACTTGTCCCATCAGCTGGTTCAAACACTTGCACTTTTCCTGATTGTGGTACAGCCAAAGCTGTGAATCTCTTAGGGCTGCGTAAACCTTAAGGAGTAGTTAGAAGAAAAAAAAAAAAAAAAAAAAAAACCAAAAGCAAAACAAAAAAACCCACCCCCAAAACCAACACCTCCGGTCAAAATATTTTTTTCTCCAACTATTATAAAATCTCTTGATCACGTTGACCCAATCGTCCCCACCATTTGTTGTTGCTGAGCTGTGACCACACCGTTCCCAGCTCCCGTCCGCTCCCAGGAGCTGGCACACAGGAGAAGCTGGCACCTGGCACTGACAGAGCTGCGGGCACACATAAACAGACACACCTGTGTGGGTGACTGAGGGGACACCTCTGGCCTTCGGGCACAAGCATCACTATTGGTTCGGGGTTGTTTTTTTGTCAGTGCTGCTTTTCTTGGTGCGTCAGTGTGCGTTGCTCCACGGCAGTGCCGCAGGGCAGCCCGGAGCTATGGAGGCGCAGCTCCACGCACACCTGCGGCCGGACAGCCCGGGCACCTCCATTCCGGGGCTGCCCCAGCTCCCGCGATCGGCGGCGGTGTGCCCGCCGCGCCCGAGCCGCGCAGCACAGAGCCGCCCTGGCGCTGTCCTTCCGAGCACCAGCCCCGGCTGCGGCCGAGGCGCCGCGGGAGATGCCGCGGGCCGCGCCCCAGGGCGGGCAGGCCGGCCTAGTAGAGGTCGGCGCTGTTCCTGTGGGGCTGCCGGGCCTTGCCGGGCTCCGCGCGGTCCCGGGCGCCGCGGCCGCCGTCGGGGCCGCAGAGCCCGTCCTCGCTGCCGGCGGGCAGGCTGTCCAGCGTGCTCTCCTTGCTGCCCGCGGCCTGCGCCGGGCCCCCGCGGCGGCGGCGCGGGCAGGCGCTGGGGCAGCGCGCCAGGCAGCCGGGCAGCGCCTCGGCCGTGCAGGCGTACATGCCGGCCGGCACGGCCAGCACCATGGCGCACACGATGACCACGATGTGGATCAGCTTCTCGCGCTGCTCCATCTGGCTGACGTCGCTGCCCGTGACGAAGACGACGCACTGGCCCTTGCGGGGCGCCTGGTTGCGCACGGCCACGCACACCTCGTACTTGGTGGCGGGCAGCAGGTCGGTCACCGAGTAGGTGTTGACGCCGGGCCCGATGTAGATGGTGTCCTTCTGGGCGGCGTCGTAGCGGCCCACCAGGAGCGTGTACCAGGTCTCCCCCGGCTCGGCCGCCGCCGCCGCCGCCGCGAACCACTCGAGGGTGATGCCGTAGACCGTCTGCTTGGCGATGCGCACCTCGACGTGAGCGCCCGGCTCGGCGGGGCCCGGCGCCCAGCCGCGGGGCGTGGTGGAGGCCCACGGGGCCACCACGCGCAGGCTGATGGCCACCGAGGTGTTGCCCAGGAAGTTTGCGGCTGTGCAGGTGTAGTTGCCGGCGTCTGCTGGCCGTGCCGCCGGGATGAGCAGCTCCGAGCGCACGGTGTCCTCGCTGATGGGCTCCGTGGACACTGCGGGCAGAGGTGAGGGGGTCAGCGCCGAGCCTTGGGCAGCCCCAAGGCCGCTGTGGGACGGGCCCGCCCTGCCCAGGGTGAGAGGAAGAGGGGCACGGGAACGTGCCAAACCCCGCAGAGCTGACAGCAAAGTGTCTGTCTGGAAGGCAATAAACGCACTGGGACACCCAGGCATGGGAGACGTGGAGTGCGTCCACCCCTGACCCAGTACGAGCTGCTGGGGGCAGAGCCGAGCTGCCCATTGCCATCAATATTCTTAGGTCAGGGCAAGCCAGGAGAGGCGCTGGGGAGGCACACCTACAGTTTGGACACATGCTCCATCCTCTGTTAGGATTAAAAACGTCAGTCTCAAGAGACTCAGACCAAAATAGGTGTATGAAGCCAGAAAGTGCTGGGCTGGAACTGAAATGCAGTTTTAAGAACAGTGTGCAACCCTGTCATCTACCCAAACTGAGGTGTGTGGCTGTGGTTGAGAAGAAACTGTATGTAATTAATCAGCATGTGCTTGTGGAAAGACACACAAGTGCTGCAACAGCGCTGCAATGGAAGCAAATATCAACCCAGGATTAAGGGCTAATGCTATCCTATTTAGTTTGCTGGCTTATTAGGGACACACAATCTGTGTGCTGGCTGCCTGTATGTCTTATTACCTTACCTAATGAAAATAGCAACTTGTCCTATTGAAGGCTCTCAGTAAAAATAAACATGAGGGAGGAGGAATTGGGAGGAAAAGGTCTCATATTACAACACCTTTGCTGAAGAATACAAATAAGCGAGACTTCAGGAAAACAACTTCTGTTTCAGTTGGTAGAACGTGAATGGACACAGGCAGGAAACAGGGCTCCACAGTTTTGTGGTTTGTGTAGTATTTCTTGAGGGAATATGTGGGAATAGTATAGGAACTTACACGTCTGTGTATATGTGTGTGGACTCATGCAAACACATCTACATGTAAATATAGTTATACAGAGTGTGTGCATATATGCATGTAGGATATAATATATAGTAAAGTATGTAGTATATATATGTAGTAAACCTACATGCATATTTAGATAACTACATTTTTATTAAATATGTACAACTAGTATAAAATTAGTAGCTCCTACATCATGTATCATGATGAAAGAGCTGTTTCTTGAAATCCACAAGTAAGATAATTGTATAAAAATGAGGCCATGCTCCTTTTATCTTTGACTGATACCCTGTATGAAGCAGCTCTTCTTATGCTGGTCAGATGTGCTTAGATGAACACGATGATTAAGATCATTTGGATTACTGCCACCACAATAACTGTGGTGCTCTAAAGGGGCTGGGTTGCTGTGGTGACTGTGATGGCCTGCAGACCTATGTAAGTGGAATAGTACAGCATAAATTTTTAATGAAAAAAGGAAGAAGAAGAAGAAGAAAAAGGTTTGCTTACCATTAAATGCCCTTAAAAGTTTGAGTGCATAGGTCCACCAGACAGCTGGGGAAGGGCTGGCTTGCACAAAGCAGGTCAGGGTGATGTTCAGCCCTGCTGGGACTGTCAGGTTGGTGTCAAGGGCTGAGGTCAGGGGCTTCGTGCAGCTGTTAAGCTCCACTTCGTGAAAAAACTTCCCTGTCCTGAATTTTGGGCCTGAGCAAGTTAAATAGGAATTCATCAGAATAATAGGTGGGCCCACAGACTTGATAAACTGGACGAATCCCCGCAGGCGGCAGTCGCAAATCCAGGGGTTGTCATGGAGGGCCAGGACAGCATTGGAAATGGCTTCCAGCGGCCCCTCCGTCCTCTGGCTTCTCTGGTAGACAGGCCAGTTGTAGAAGACATCCCTGGATATGATGGTAAGCTGATTTGAGGATAGATCTAAGTAGGTCAGGTTGGGCAGATAGCGGAGTGCGTGTTCTGGAAGGACATCCAGCCGGTTGTGCTTCAGATCCAGGATTTTCAGAGTCGGGGTGTCTTGAAATGCTGTCCATGGCACCGAACTTAATTTGTTCCCTTGCAAGCGCAGCTCCTTCAGAGCTGGCAGATATTCCAGGCTCTTGATGTGCATCACTGTGATGTTGTTAAAATTGAGCCACAGATACTCCAAGGCACTAACGTTCTCAAAAGAGCCACGAGGCAATTCTGTTAGGTGAGAATTTTCTATTCTAATTTTCCGGATGTCCTGAGGGATGTTTGCAGGGATCTGCCTCAGCAGTGCAGACATGCAGAGCAAACTCCTAGGAGGAAACCAGAAAATTTTCCAGGTCACACACCACATTTGAGGCCAATAAACCAGTTCCCTATGCAGGTCTACAAGCACTTGAATAATTATAAGGTGTTATATATGGGGCATGCATAAACTGTCCATCCATCCCTGGGGTTTACACCAATTTTGCCATAAAGAATGCATCAAGTCATAAAAATGGTTATGTATGTAACTACATTTCTCAGGGAAATAAGAGAAATCTCATTCTATGCTCAAGACAGCACAATTCAAGTATTAGAGGTGGCACTCCATGCATCAATCTGCTTGCTTTTGGTGCTCACATCATCAGCAAGTTCCTGCTGGGGCTGTCTGAGCCACTTCCCTCGTGCTACAACAGGGTAACAGTGTTCTTACCTTCCGAAGCTGTCCTGAGAACAAGAGCATCCTGTGATGCAAGATGAAACTGATGGGTTTATCTTGTGGAAGGCCAGAAGAAGAAGAAAAATATGACAGACAGTGTCCATATTCTCCTTTAAGAAAGCACTGTGCAGGGGTTTGCACCAAACACACCAACAGCCTTCAAGAGGCAAATCCTATTATGTGTAATCTTCCTTGACGCAGAAATAAATCCTGCTGGGGATCCAACCCTAAGGAAGACATGTAGTGTGGTTCTCAGTCCATGTCCAAGTGCTAAAAACCACCCGCAGGACCACTCTTGGCATTTCTCCTCCAGCTGAGGGGATTCTGACAGACATATTTATTTGGTTGGAAATATGACGATGAAGCCAAAACTACTTCTTTTGCCAAGCTCTTGCAAGTAATTAACCAGGCCAGATTTCTTTTTTTTTTTTTTTAATTTCACGGGGTCTATCTCCTATATTTGATGACTGTTATTAAAGCAGAAAGCCATGGTAAGGGCCAGACTTCACAGCTGTAATTTGCCATGGTGTCCCGTTGCACAGTCCATCCTCTCCCAAACCGTGCCTGCATCTCTGTGCAGGGTGTGTTCTGCTCATGGTGAGTGCAAAACCTGCTCCCCAAACTAGGATGCTACAGCATGGATGCATAAGTGGAAAAAGTGGCACCGTTTTGCTCTGAAGCGACTCCTCCTCCCCACAGTAGCTGAGTTCTTACACCTTGGTAGTGAAAATAGCAACATAGCTGTGGCCAGTCCATGGGCTTCGCTGGCAAGAGTATCTTGGAAGTCAATCTCTTTTGTATAAATACAGAATTTCAGTGCTGTTCTCTGGATTCCCTCAGAAGACACGTGCCGACTACCTTTCAGTCATCTGGAAGAGCTAAGCCGTTCTGAGAAGGGATTTTGAGTAACCAAATTTATGGATCTCTTTTAAACCAAAAGGGCAGGTTTCAGTTATGCTTTCCAAGGAGTTCTGTGTTCTCCTGGGGCCATCTAGTGTGGATGGGCTTCACTGCAGCCTGCACAGGAGCACACCTGGGAAAAGGGCTGTGCCTCACTGCCCCTGTGTGTGACGCTGGGTCACCGAGCAAGATTAGCCTGAACCTGCTTAACCTCTAACCTATGGGACCAGGATAGAAAAATATTTAAAGCGTGGCAGCTTAGAGCTATACATGGTTCTCAGGGTTGTGCTGCTTTCAGCCTGCAGAACACACAGGCAGTGTTTAAATCAACAGGAGCCTTTGTTTCATGACAAAACAGCAAAATGAACTGGTGAGGAAGCTTCTGGGGACTGATACAGTGCTCTATTTCTGTTCCCCATGGACAGGGAGCAGGCCACAAGGAGTGGGCCTGTGGGGATGCTGTTGCTGGCAGTGCCTCACATCTAACCACGAGCATATGAGGTTTTTATGGTTTGGGTTTTTTAGCTGAAATATTCCTTATTTGTCCGTGGTGCGGTATGTGATTTTTCAACAACTGGCCTGTATGCAAACATGTCAGTGAGCCAGGAGTGAAGGGGAAAGGCTGCTGGACTGCAGCACAGCCCATGCAGCAGCTATAAATCCCCCACTGGGGGAGTGGTGGCTGCTGAGGAGTTTCCTGGTGAAGCTGCTCCTGTTGCAGTGGGGGTGGCACCACTACAGCCCCTGTCAGCTGAGGCACAAGCTCCTTTCCATGTAACCAGAGCAACAGAGGGGACACCCATCAGCAGGGCTGACTGATTAAACTGAGGATGTTGCAGAATAACAGTGACAGCTGCCATAGGAGGGTGTGTCCTTTCCTGTCATCCCTGAAGAGGGACTCAGGGGCCCCCACTCCCACCCAGCCAATGCCACAGTCACCAGTGCCTTTGGTCTCTTCTTGTGGTCTGCCATGAAAATATTCCCTAATAAAAAAATTGTATTTTTTTATAATAATTTTATAGTTTACAATAATAATAATAATCATTTTACAATAATAATACAAAGTATAAAATAACATAAAATACAATAATAATAAATCCATATAGTAGTATAATATATAATGATACAATAATAAAATAATTTTACTATAATAAAATATTATTATTTTACTCTTTACAACAGGCAATAACAGTAACAAGCTGTTTATGATGTAGTGGGTGTCAGGAGCAAATCCTGGAGTTTGCCCATGTGTGAGCTGCAAGGCTGGGGAACAGAAAGCTTTCCACAGAGGCAGAAGAAAATCAGTGCCTTGATATGTTCAGCTTTAGAGGGGATGGGACACCTCCCTGTGATGGGATCAGTGGCTGAAGCCCCCCCAGATGACTGGAGTGTTCAGTCATGCTAGACAGGTGGGAGCCGAGGAGTGAAGTGAGATAGGGAATTAAGAGAAAGGAATAGTTCATCAAAACCAAGACAATGGGGAACGCCTGACATTTACTATGCTTGCAAAAATCGAGAGGAGAGGCAGACTGGTTTGTGATAAACGAAGCCAGAACTTGCAAACAGGGTGAGGGGTGCAAGGCTACCAGTGATAAGTGATAAATCCAAACCCCTAAACCAGCGAGAGCTAATCCCAAGGTCTGGAATGTGCCCAAGGGGCTAAGGCGCAGAGACAAAGTTGAGAAGTTCAAGTGCGATGAAGAGTTTGGAAGCCTTCGTCAGAGACCCCCGACGGCCCCCGCACTGGGGAGGTGCGAGCACAAAAGGACTTTTGGTTCATTTTAATATGAAGCGAGGGTAGGCGGGCCTAGGCGGGGCTAGGACATGAATATGTATTAGGCATATTGTGTAATCCTAGGCTTTTAGGGAATAAATAGAGCAGTAATTTGAAGTTTTGGTGTGCATGCTTTGGGAAGAGCTATCCCCCGTGCACCTCAGCGCTGAATAAAGGCATAGCTACTTTATAACTCCCATTTCTCACAAGTTCTAGAGTCTTTTCCACGTATCAGGAGACGCCCATCAGTGCCTGGGATTGAAGGCAGGGGGGGTAGAAAACAGCACACATGGCACCAGGGAGGGTCTGGGTTGGGGTGCTTTGGTTGTGCCGATGGCACAGTGGGAGGGATTCACCACTTCTAAGGCCCAAAACCTCCTTTGCTTGAAACAAAGGGCCCTTCTTTGCTACCTTGACCCGCCTCCTCCATGGCCCATGGGGAGGGTCTTAAAGTATGTGGCAGCTAAGTCACATCTTTCCTGAAAAGTGAAGTGTTATTTATTTACAGGTTTATAAACTACTGGAGTTTCCATCCATATACATCTTCAGGCACAGAACAGCTGCACAATGCCCAGTGTCCTGGGATGCAGGAAGCAAAATTATATCCAGGGTTGTCTGTTAGAAATACCTTATTTTAAATAAAGGAATTGCTTAACAGAAAAAAAAAAAAAAAAAAAAAAAAAAAAAAAAACAATAAAAAGGAATTGCATTTTTTTTTTCTTTTCCCACATGAGAATTTCTGCCAGTCCCATCTGTCTTCTGCAGGGCTGGAAAACAGCCTTTCAAAGAGTGGTGTTAGTCAGTACCGTGGGCCAATGCTCTGGTTTTCAGGCTGATATTTATTTGCTGCTCGAGAGGCCATTTATCTAAGTATATCCAAACTCCAGAGTGTACTCAGAAGGTTCAGTATTAACCTGAGAGTCCAGTGGTGAAGCACTTTACCAAAGTCGGATGAATTAGGGTAGAGAGAAGGGGGAGGAGAAAGGGAGGAGGGGGAAGTAAGGGAAATAAATCCCCCAGTGTCAGCCATAGTCATTATGCTTATGTTCCCTACTGGACTGGGATTTTGCTGCCTTTTTAATTCAGCCCAGTTTATGCCTGCTTGTAAATTTAATGGTCACTATTGTGACAGCAGATGTCCACTAAGTTCAGCTGCTCTTTAACATCATGTGGCATCCTGGCTGAAGCCAAAATGCAGAACGAGCTGTCTAAAACTCAAGCTGTCAAAATAAATCTGCACAGAGACAGTGTCTGCTAGTCTATGGGAAGTGGAGTTGAAGAGACTGCTCTGATTGCCAAAGCAAATGCCAAGAGATCACTGTGTGCTGCCAGCTATGGCTGGGGAGTCAAACTCCATCTTGAAATGACATTCCTTCTTGTAAGAAATCAAGCCTGGGCTGATACTTTTCAATTAGTCCCTCTACCACAGCCTTCAGTGCTAGAAATCACTGGAATCAAGGACATAAGCATTGAAGGCTGCAGCTTGGTGTTTCAGACAGTGCATGTGTCAAAGTGTTTAAAAATTGACATAATATGGTTTAGTTGGCATGGTAATATCCAGCCCAAGCTTGTTAGAAGGGAGTGCAATAGCAGATGTTTGCTTTGGTTCTTACAGCACATCTTGAGAATTGACTTTAATCGAGAAAGAAATGGTTTGCTCCTTAGCATGCTGAAACTGGTGCATAACAGCCCTTCCATGACAACAAAACAGAAAATCCAGTAAGGTATTAGTCTTTATAGGTCTGATACCACTGAAAATCTGACCCAGAGCCTTGAAGTCATATCAGCTTCCTTAATAGTTTGAAATTTCACTCATAATCTAGCAAGTGCAGGGGTTCTCCTCTGACCCATGCCAGACAAGACGGAGCTTGTGCAAGTTTGTACCTACTGCCAATTGTGTATGAGCTACCAGTGCAGTAGAGAAAGGCTTGTCTCAAAGAGCAGCAGCTGAGATGATAAACTGCAGTGCCTCAGCTGTGAGACAGTGAGAGTGGGCAGAGGAATGAGAGAGGTCACGCTTATTTTATTTGGGATCACTATTTATTAATTTGGGATCATTATTTATTGAAAGTACAAAAAATATCCAATAGAGTCTGTAAAATTGAACACATCCACAATGAATGTCCCAGGATGGTCCCTCAATGGAGCACAAGCAGAGTGTCAGTGCTGGCCCAGCTGGTGCCTTTTCCACACCCAGCTCACAGACCGAGGCTCATAGCGGGTGAGAGCTGCTCCTCACTGGGGCTGGGTGCAGCAAATGGCCCAGCTCATGTCTCCAGTCAGCTGGAAAGTGAATACTTCTGGTTCCCAGTCAGCTCCTGCAGACCTGACTTACAGGAAAGTCCTTGGGCAGTAGGTGCATTCTGTTCACCACAGGAACAAGACAGACTTGGTTCTTCAGGAGCTTACCCATCCAGGGCCATGGTAGGCTGAGTTCTGCACAGCCCAGTGCTCCTGCTGTGTATGTGGGCAGGATCCAAGCTTACATACAGCAGTCCTTACAACTCAGCACAAAAACTGCTACTGGAAAGACAGTTTTTTCCTGACTCTAATAATCAGGCTGGGACAAATGAACTTTATAAATAAGGAATAGGTCTATTACATATCATGTTTCATCAGTTAATTTGTTGCATTAAAATATATAATTTTACAAAACTTTATTTGTAAACCTAAAAATCTACAAAGTCCAGTGACAGAAGTAGCATGAATGATTTTTATACAGAGATTGACAAATTCTCCCAATACAAAAGAAGTTCTTTATCAGTCATGCAAGGAATACAGGGAGTCTTATCAGAAACTCTTGTGATGCACCCCTGTTGCTGGCATTTATGTTGAGATCAAATGGCTTGCTTTTTCCATCAGGCCAAGTAATCTGACATAAGTGAAACCCTTCTGTATGAGGAGGACTTGGAAAATCCATACAGGGCTCCATTCCAACCAGTGAATTTTGTTAAGCCACACTGGACATACACATCCAGAATGTGAGTGGCAGTCCTTCCAGTAAATTTACAAGCACACTTCAGAACAATTCAGCAAGCTTTATCCATTAGCATTTTGACTTGGCTGGATCCTTCCCGTCCAACATTTGGCAGAACATATATAATTTTCTTTATGAATAATATTTATTACAAAGAGAAAAATGTTATATACAGTATTACTACATGAGGGACTTGAGTGGAAAATTACACATCTGGGAATTACATTGTGATAAGCACTCAGATTCAAATTCCAGTGAAGCTGCAGAACTTAAATGACTGATCAGTTCACCCTGACTATGTAGTACATTTAGATTCATATTAGACAGGTTTTTTTCAGAGTCCTTGAACTTGTAAAATGTTTGAAACCCAAAAGACTGCACTGAGCCTCTGCCACCACTGAGAGACCATAGTCAGGAATGGCTGATGTGTGCATGGCCAGTGGTCTGACATCACATCACTTTCTCCTGCTCTGCACAGAGCAACTTCTTTCCATGACCAAGTCACAAGTGCCTGGCTGATGATGTGGGCCTTCTCCATCAGTTTTGCCAGCAGCACAGGCAGCAGTGACAGGGCTGGCTTGGGAGATTTTTGCAAAAGTGTCTAATGTAGGTTTTCCAGTATGGTTACAAAGCATTACACCACCACACACAATGTGCAAAGTAGGCTACTGTATGACTTTATCTAGCACAGCTAGTATAAAACATATTCTGCTAATTGCAATACAGATACAAAATGCCAGCTAGGATTGATACTGAAAGCCTTTGCTGTTGTTCCATATCTTTAGAACAGGGTTTAGGGCCAAAATGCAACCAGCAAATGCTCTCTATTACTCATTCTTAGGAGTGGATTGGGTTTTGTCTCTTCATTTTTATCTCCTTTACACATTTCTCTGAATTCAGAGCATAGAGTTGTGATTATGTTGGACATATTAGAAAAGATTGCTGTACATCTGTATTTAGTGATCTATTGAACATCAAGCTGCAGGTTTCATGCAAACATGGGGGATGTAAAAGGTGGGACTCTCAATCTTCACCTTCATAAGTATTTTTATTAAAATGACTAAATACTCCCCTGGCTTGTCAACCAAAAGTACATAAAAAGAGGTGAGAATAAAATACTTAGCATATTGCAGAGCAGGTCCTAAACAAACCAAGCAGAGCACACTCAGAAATGTTGCTTAATGTCCTCACACTTTGTGTGCACACTTCTTTTTCATTTCACAGGAAAAAAACCAAAAGAAAAGTGGTCCAGGAGAATGAGGCTATCATCACGTAAGCTTTTGACTGGGTACAAAGCAGCCAACCCCAAGTGGTGTGAGCAACATGTTTCTGTAAAGCTTGGGCACTGTCTATCCTCTTTCATCCTCTTCCAGAACATGCCAGAGACAGAAGCATGGGCAGGGTGGCCCTCAGTGCTGGAGCAGAGTCACAGATACAGCCACACTGGCGAGCTGACAGTCAGCCTAGGTACTGTCAGCAGAAGTATTCGTTCGGCTGTCCCTCTAGCTTTGGTATGGCTTCCGAGTCCACGCTGGAGCGGGCGGACAGCAGCCTGTTGGACTCGTCAGGGGTGTGCCTGGTCAAGTACTCTCCCTCCACACCTTTGGCCTTGGCCCCAGGGGAGAGGCTTTCAAAGGTGACGTAGGATTCCTGAACGTCCTTGGGTTTTCGCACAAAGCACTTCTTGCAGCGCCGTTTCAGGGCTCCACAGCAGACCACCAGTGTCAGAGGAACAGCAATGACACAGGCCACGCTGATGACAACCACGTTGATGAGCTTCTGCGTCCCTCCTGCGCTGACAACTTCATCTGTGGAAAATATGATGCACTGCTCCTTCCTGGGGATCAGCCCTTTGACACAGACACACACGATGTATTTGGTCTTTGGCAGCAGCCCATAAAGAGTGAGCTTGGTCTTCCCTGGCTCCGCGTTGATCCGCCGCATGTCCCTCTCCCCAAAGACGGCGTAAAGGACGCTGAACACTGTGGTGTTCTTAGCCATGGGCGCCTTCCAGGCCAGGGTGATGCTCTGGTCGGTGTCCCCTATGACCCTGACAGACCTCACCATCCTCTCTGGCTCCTGCTGGCCCGTGGTGGGGCTCACCAGCAGGTTCTGGGGGTTGCTGTCTTGTGCCATGTCCGGGAGGAGGAGGCTGTCTCCGGTGCCCGCCCCAGCCCCCAGGGTGGGCACAGTGGAGGTGGTGATAACGTACCTTGCCACCAGTTTGTCGTTGTAGGCAGCTGCCTCCATCCCGCTCGCCTTGCCATTCCATGTGCCTTTGGCACTGGAGCTAGGGTCATCCGTGCTTTCTGAGTCTGTGATGATCAGCGAGATGAACGCCTCTGTTGCCCCCAGGAAATTCTTTGCTTTACAGATGTACTCTCCAGAGTCAAGGTAAGAGACTACAGGCAGGCCCAGGATAGACCAGCTCATCCCATCACTGGAAATCTCTTGGTGAACTGCAAGGCAAGAAAAATGTAAAATAAACAGGCAATGATGAATGGAATTAATTCCATATTTGTAAAATATTAAGATTCCATCACCAAATATCTTCTTGATAAAGTATATGATAAAGAATCGTCATTTCTGCTTGCCACCAAGAACATTACAAAATCAAAGTAATCTAAGAAAAGGACTATAATTAGATTATGTCAGGATTTAAACTGCTTCAAAATGAATATATGTGAAAAATTTGATGTTATTTCCTCCAAATTGATGTACAGCTTGAAAACATAACAGGAAAGGTTCTTCCATTAAAAACGAAAACTTGAAAATTCTCATGGAGGTACAGTACTTAAAAGAATGGAAGGAGTAGGCAGCAACATGATATATTTGAGCATTAAGTGCAGACCGTGGAGGCAAAGAAAATACAAACAGTGGAGATTTTATTGCAAAAAACACACATGGACTAGCCTAGAGTATATGGAAAAATAGTTGAAAGACAGTATCCCTTCTATGCTTAATTTTTGTGGTGTTTATCCTTACACACTTAGCACCAAGTGATATGTACATAGCTGAGTATTGATTTCCTCATGTGATTTATTTGCAGGCTAAAACTAGCTTTTTTTGCCCTTTTTCTATTGGTGCAGACAAAAAAAAAGAGAGTTGGGATCTTGTGGAAGGGTAAAGCACCCTCTTCATTATTTAACCAACCTGCTTGGGACGTGCTGTCTCTGCCCTTTCCTGCTGAAAGGTAAACCAGGGAGATGTCTGAAAGGCAAAGGTAAGAGGATGCAAACTTCTCCCAAGCCCTCTTGGGGTCAGGATCCAGCCTTGGCAACCAGGGCCCCTTTCAATGGCAGTGAAGTACAAGGTAACAGAAGTTCCTTTTTCAGTCTAATGATTTACTGAAGGAGTGTATAAAAAAAAATAAAGCTATGGGTCTACCTATGGCAATTACCTGTGCATACAGACTGTGGACTGTTTCTCACTCCTTTCTGCTCAGAACACCAACATTTCAAATAGTCACATTATAGCACTGGCACAGAAACTGGTATTGCTGAGAAATAACCTCTTTCCAGCCAACTTTTTATTGAAAGGTGCTAACATCTGATTTAACGGGGCACAAAATACATCCATCTCAGTTGTAGCTCAAAGTAAACTCAACACAGATTTTCAGGAAATCATCCTGGTTTATTTTTTGTGGTGGCTCTCTTTCAAGTGTAGGAGGGATGTTTGCAGCATGATGGGTACACATTATCATTATGAGGAGCAGCTCTGCTACATCCTGCACATCATGCACAACAGAGCAATGACTTGTGCAGATCCCAGAAAATGATATTTATTACAAATGGTTCTACTGCTGTGAAAGAAAATTGCTCTCTTCCCTTTTCTGTGCCCCGGGGAGCCCTGTAACCCTTTGAAGACTGGATCCAATACTTAGCAATTTATCTGCTGGGTTTAGATCCTCTGTGGGAGTCAGGGCAGGACTAGGTTGCAGGAGTATTCAGGGCAGGTTGGAGGCAAGAAGGTTCAGGTCCTGACTGAAAACTTGTAGGACAAAAAGCTAAAGACAATTATCTTCAGCAGAGCAAAGGTTCCTCCCCTAAATTCCCCACAAATTAAAGGACCAGTGTTGCAATTACAGCTCCACACATTTTTGTGAATGGAAATGAAATCATGATCCATCACAAAACCAGTGTCTGTTTGAAGGCTTCCCCCAGGAGAGGGGTAAGCACAGAAGAGGTGCTCAGACCAAGTGGTCAGGGTTTCTTCCACAGACCTTTTTCCCCAGGAGAGCTTGTCAGTCTATTAGAGGGAATGATTCCTTGGGGACATTCCCACTGAAGTGGTGTATTCTTCAGCAGTTTAGTGGCTTTTTGTCTTTTAATATAGCAGTAATGCTGTATGTTTGCTACCTTTTCTTTCTTCTTCAGCCGATCTGAATCCCAGTTGAATTCACATCTGCCAGAGATATTTGCTAATGGATTAACAGTAGATGAATAGAATATAGAATAATAGAATAATTCAGTGGGAAGCCTTTCCAGTGACTGAATAACTAACTAACTGAAAACAGCTTATTGCTACAGTTGGAAATATTTCATTTCTTTAGCTCCAACAGATTTGCAGAAAATCCCTCGACTTGTCTCACCACCACAATAGCTATGAAACAAAGCAAAACCAACTTCCTACACATGATAACACATGATAATATTTAGATCAACGTGTAAGCAATTCTATAGTCTATAGAAAATCACAGTGCAAGAGTGGATTGCACCTAGTACAGGTCTGCCTCACTCAGTCCACGTGTGCAGAAAAGCTGAAACCAAACCCACCTGTGCCGTTGAGCTGAGCCCCATCCGCTCTCCTCCAGCTGAGCTCGGGGATGGGCACGCCCGTGGTGCCACAGCGCAGCAGCACCGTGCTGCCCAGGATGGTCTTCACCTTGGCCACAGATGTGTGCACCACGGGGCTCTGACACTTCCTCAGCTCCACCTGGCTGAAGAAGACTCCTGCAAGGCTCCGGGGGGTGAAGCATTTCAGCCTGGGCTCAATGAAGGCTATGTTAGGAGACTGGAAATTTAGGAAATGGACCATTTCGTACAGACTGCAGTCACACACCCAAGGATTGTCTTGCAAGCCTGTCAAAAAGAAATTGGGACACTAAGTCACTCCAGCAGCACCTTTTATTTCTGTTTTTCAGCAGGACAAAGTGTGATAGGCTCCCAGTCTGCTCTACAGGAACTGTCTGTGCAGGAGGATGTGGGGTTGGAGGGGGTGTGTCCCCCCCGCTGCTGTTGGCTGAGCCTGATGGATCCCACAGTTGCCAGAATGGAATAAATGTGGCTTGCTAAAGTACCTCCAAATCTGGATCTGAAATCATATTCTTTAAGATCAAAGCAGGATTATTCATGTCATGAAAACATTGTGATTCATGCACATAAAGAAGCAAAAGAAGAATTTATTATAAACACATTTCATTTCAGGATGAAAAAAAACAAGTGCTCATGGGAGAAGGGCTGTTGATTCTTTTGGCACAAGGAGACTATGAAGTCTCAGACAGGCCAGAAAGTTTTTCTCACTGAACATTCTTAAAATATTAGACAGGTTGTCATGCCACTTTCCACACCTGCAATAGCTGTAGCTGATCCTAGTTGTCTGTCATAGTTCTTTTCCAGCCCTGTTATTCTAAGTTATTTTCATTATTTTGGTAATCAGTTGCTTTTTCTGAAATGCTAATTTATACTGGATAAGATGAAAGAACTGTTTTTTAGGATTAAATTTAAGATTATGCCTGTTATGGGATATAAAAAACAGATAGACCATAACTATATTAAGGCTATACACACAGAAAGAGATATATTGAAAAACACACTCCTATTTCAGACTCCTGGAAGGTTTCTCTTCTTTATTCTGCTCTCCAGTATGCACCTATTGAATTCCAATTCAAAAAATGATACATTGTTAAAAATAGACCTGTGAAGATAGTACTGAAAAAGCAAATTTGGAACTCGAGAAGTGCATATCCATGAACAGAAGTTGCTGTATTCTGATTAAATCTGTGTCACACTACTTACAAATGTTCACATCCAGCTGTGCTGTGGACAGGTTGTGGTCTCCAGTGATTTTAGCTAGCAGAATTGGCACTAGGGATATTAATGCCATCTAACCCCAGACACACATTTGAAGCCTAAGCCAGGAGCATGGCTCCCAGGCCTCCTGCTTGCCACAGGAGTGAGCTCTGCTCCCTCCAAGGGGGTTGCACCTCCTCATTTCCATGCACAGCCCAAGGACGTGCCTGGGGGCTGGCACCTGCCTGAAAAGGAAGAGTGCTAATATTCCCTCAAACTGTTTTAAAGATGTTGCTGAAAAAAATTCTGAGTGCATTCCATATCTTTTTCCCTGGGCTTAGGAGAAGATCTGGAAGTGCTGGGTTTTGGCAGGAGGTCAGTTTTCGTAAATTAATATGTTAAACTGAAGGGGACTAAGTAAATAATGAATATTCAGCTTGGCTTTGTTATTTTATGGCATTTTTGCTAGCAGTTTATAGCAATTGTTATCAACAATATAGATAACGACTGGTCCCAGATTCCTGGCAGGTGCCCCAGCTCCAGCTGAAGCAGCAGCACCCACAAAGCCCAGTGAGGCCTTTGCTGCCCTGGCTCACATGGGCAGTCCTCACATGGAAAAGCTTGCACCCTTGGCACAGACTATTAGCCAGCAACTTAGCAGAGGAATTACTTCTTCTTGAAGGAGTCTGCAAGTGGAGGCTCTGGAGTCACAGTGATGCACCGCAGACAAGGAATGGATTGGGCTGACTCTTTTTATTATTCATGATTTTTTATGCCTCCATGAGAAACAGTCATGAGCAGAGTGAAACAGAAACGTGCAGCTGTGTTTTACCAGCCTGCTCCTGTGAGGGACATGCATTTTTATCTACCTGGTTCCTATGGGTGCCCACAGAATAATACCTAGAAGCTGGAGTGTCTGTACATTACTGCATTTATTTTAGCATTGTACTCATATGGCTACATGAATTTTTTAAGATCCTGGCACAATCAACCTGTGCACAGCTGGATACTACTCAATTTGGCCACATGCATCAAGGCATGATCTGTTCTTGCTAAAAACTTCTCCTAATCTATATTGAATGGAATAGCATTTTTATATGTAGCTTGACTCTAAAAATAAAAAGGGAAAAGTATGATCTAGGCAGTCTTGCCACGAATGAAACGGGCAATCCCAAACTGCCAGTTTTGGCTTGAAGAACTTGTTACTGCATCTGGCAGAACAGGATAATGAAACACCTGCTCCTCTCCTGATGCTAGTGAAACCTTTAGCAACATCTGCTAAGGACATTAAAAGCTTGATAAAGGTGGTATTTTGTATGTTTTTAAAGTCTTGTATGTCTTTCCCCTGCAATCCAGTTTTAAAAACTTTACCTCTCTAAATTTATCAAGGGAACAAAGAGCAGCAGGTTCTTGCCAGAGTGAGAGGAAACTTGCAGTACCTCTGCTGAGATTATCAGCAGGTGCCTGAACTGACCCCCCTGCCTGCAGAGGCCATACATGCAGATGGCAACAACTCTGAGCCATCATCAACCTGCCCTGGATTTGAACAGCGAACAATGGCTAAAAGACCTTGTAATAATCCCATGAATGAGGAAATGTGCTCAAAACCTCACCCAGGCATCCTGCAACTGAGAGTCATCTGTGAGATATCCTGACACAAAAATGGACAATTGCTCTGAGGAGCCTAGAGTTGCCACCAAAAAGGGTATTCTGGGAGCTTTGTAGCTGCCCTTCAAGGCAGCAGTATCTTGGTGTGTTTGGGTTTAATTCTGTGTGAACAGATAAACAAGGCTCTGGGAAGAGACACATTGGCAGCTCTGACCCAGATTTTATGCTCAGTTGTGGCATTATTCCTCTTTAATTTAGGCATAAAAAATTATCCACCCTTTTATTTAGTTCTGTGTAAAATGGGTCCATTCCAAACACAGTGCTATTAGAAAAGAGCATACAAATGATGAAGAGCTGTAAACATATTTGTATTTCTATCCAAAATGGCAGTGGCAATAATTAAAAAAGCCTTGAGCAAGAGTCACCAATTTTGTGCTAGAAAGATCCAAGCAAGTAATCAAATTTATGGCATAATAAGATGGGTGTGATGAGCCTGAGGTGAGTTTGTTAATATGCAAATGAATTTACACACATTATTTGGGGTATTAAATTGTATACATATGGTAGCAATGTACTTGCTATGGTAACCACAGGGGGTGAAAATTCTGCAAGAAGATGAGGAAGTCTTAACATTTGTGACCCCTGCAAAATGGCAGGCACTTCTCTTACCTAGGATGATCTTGGAGTTATCATTGGGGAAGTAGGGAACAGCCTGGAGATTGGCCCAGGTGGCAATGAGAGCCTGAGGAAGAGTCATCAGCTTATTGCTAGACAGATCCAGGTATGTGATATTCTTGACATAGCGAGCAGCCTCTGAGGGGACTGACGTGAGTTCGTTGTTGTGTAAATCCAGGAGCCTCAGCTGTGGCATGCCAGCCAGGCTTTCCCAGGGAAATGATATTAAGTTGTTCCCATCCAGCCTCAGCTCCTGCAGCCGGCGAAGGCCCTTGAAGGTGATCCCGCTGAGGCTGGCCAGGGAGTTGTAGGGCATCCAGAGGTACTCCAGGCTGTGAAGCAGGTGGAAAGCCTCTCCTGGCACCCTGCGGATGGCTGTCTTTTCTATCCGAAGCTTGGTTGTATCCACAGGGATGTTCACGGGAGGGAGGGTCATCTCTGGGTCATTACACAGCACTGTCCTGGTGGGGAAAGACAAGGACAAGCAAAGATGTGACTTTCTTTTATTTTGAAAAGACTTGACAACTTACTGTAATGCAAGATTTTGATCTGCCTTTCCTTTTTCACAAGATTTCTTCTCATAATTTTTTTCTTGCTGCTGATCTCTTCATCATCACTGTAAATACATCAACTTGCAGTAATTCATATGTGCCTGCTGACTGCAGAGATCACAGTGTTGTGCCTCTCCTGGAGTGGTGTGAGTCTGAATCTGGCCCATTTAGTGTTCCTGTTGGGTTTTGCTATCAGTTTTTTTAGAGTACTTACAACAGACAGCAGTGACAACATTCATGCACAACACAGGATTCGAGTGCAAGTTGAAACAAAAGGATCCATAAATTGAACTATGAAAGCCCTACGAAAAGAGGCCTTATTGACACGTGGGAGGGCAAGAATTCATATAGATTAAATATGACACAGGAACTCTGGTTTGAGAAATGAGGGTAAGATTGCCAGCTAGCAACTCTATGGAAATACTCTGGAGTAAGCTCTGCTTTACTATGGGAGGTGTGTAAAGCAGTCACTGCAATGCAGGCACATATAGTCATGAGAGTAAAAGCACAGAAAATTAACTCTTTGGAAAATGCTATACTGAAAGCAAGGCAGATTTATGTGCTTTAATCATTCCTCCCCATTTCTAATCTCTAAAGGTCAAAGCATGAAAAGCCTGCTCTGCATTTTTGCAGTCTTCACACAAAAAACTGTGACTTGGGATTGTAGAGACCCACGAGAAAGGAAGGGAGACAAAACAGGTCTCTCAGACTGAATTTTAATTTGCCTATCAGCAAGTAGGGGAAGGCAAGTTCTTAACAAAATAGCAAGCCACCTGCAAAAGGTAACAGGTTAGATGGGTGTGTTCCACTCCACTTGCTGAACAAGACACCACAAGAAACGTAATACAATCAGTCAAGTAACGTTTTCCTATCACACTGCCTCTGTAAACAGAATATTACAAAGCTGTCAAAACCAGACTGGTTTTGGCTGAAAGCAATTATTCCTCTACTATCAACAAAAATATGTAGCATTGCTGAACTGCTCAGGCAGACTTCCCAGATTTAAATGCTATTTGAGCCTACAGTTAAATTGTTAATTTATAACCAAAACACAGTACATTACTCTCACCCAACACTTTTATTGTGGCATTAAATCCTGCCCTCCCTCTGCTGAAAGTTGAAATTTTGAGGAAGATAAAAATCTATCAAATAAGAAAAATCCAGAAATCCACTTTCAATAAACATTTTTCTTTGTGTAGTCATGTCACAAAATGTTTACTAACAGAATGACCAGGGCAATAAAGCAGAATGCTTCTCACACTGTCCCTAAATTATGTCAGTGAGCACTAAACGTTTAATCTATGGGATAATCTCCTTCTAGTGAGAAATATGAATCATAATGTAGAAAAAAAAAAAAAGGTGGCATTATGCTCCTTAAGGGAATAATGGATATTTGCTTTATTATGTATCTTACTAAAATGCACAACAGCTTTTTCCAGTCACTGAGAGGAAAGTCCCTTGGGAACTGTGACATTTATGGAGCAATAATTGGCTCTCACACTGTTGCACTCTCTTTTAACAATTGCAGGCTACTTGTATCTCTACCATGCTTCTTCTTACAGGGAAAGTTTCTAGTATTAAATCTATAACGCCATAAAAAGATAAGGAAGTAGAACTATTTCATGAGGTTCCAAAATATCTCATTTCAGTAATGGAAAAATATTGCAGTCCAGAAAATGTTTATTGTAAAGGATTTTGCAAATCCTATATCTCTGTCACAAAACCTCCTCTGCTGTAAACTACACCTTATGTGTAGTATGTATGGCCTCTGTTTTCTTTAAGTGAGATACTTTGTGCTTACCCTTCAGAAGGACTCTTTCATAACAGTCCTCCAGAGAAATGTACGTACAATGGCTTTGCATTCAAAGATGGATGTCCTCTGGTCTTGTCTTCTTTTTTAACAGAAAGTTTCCAGTCTGAGAATGAACTTTTTATCTTTTTGTTGTTGTTGTTACTGTCTGGTTTTTTAGTTCATTCTTGTCTAAAGTCTATTGCTATGCCTAAAATCTCCAGGTGAAAGATTTTTTAAGTAAATTGTTGGGTTTAGTACCACAACACGAATCAAATCTAGTCACACCTTAGCAACAAACCAGTAGAGCAGAATAAAACCTTTTAGAACCAGAATTTTCAGCATAAAAGTAAAAAAACTTATAATATTGCTTATATTTTATTCCTTTTTTGCCATTACATAGCAATAATTATGTCACTTCTGTTCTCACAGAGGAGATGCCCAAACGCTTTCTCCGAAATCAGCTTACTGTGTTTTCAGAAGCTAATCCTCTGCAAATATAGCAAGAGCCCAGAGCAACTGGAAAAAATAATGGCCACGAAGGCCGGGCAGACTATTTTGTCCTTGCAGAGGAGCAGCAAGACCCCCGGCCCCGCGGAGCGCCCGGCGTACCTGGCCTTGGTCCCCTCGGCGAGGCTGTGGAAGGCGCAGCTGCACTGCGAGGGGCAGGAGCCGCCGGCCCGGGGCAGCGCCCAGCAGCACAGCAGAGTCACGGCCAGCCACATGGCCACCGGGGCGCGAGCGCTCCTGGCCACCTGGGCAGAGCGCACCTGGCCCGGGCATCGGCGCGCCGGGCTCTAGGCAGCGCGCCGCGCTCCGCCGCTGCCTTCGCCCGCCCGCCGCCGCATCTTGCTAGCTCCCTTTTGTTTTCAGCCACGCCGTGATCTTCCAGCCCGCGCTGAGTCCATCAGATAAAAAAGGATAGGCAGGGATTAAGGATGGGGACTTGAGTTATTTTCATGGAGGTGCTTATTGCTTCCTGGAACCGTGCTAGCGGCGTTGCTGCCTTCAGCAGAGCCTTCAAAACTGCCTCCTCTGGCAGTCTGGGGTTCTCATGCAAGAAAAAAACAAATATATTTTTGGGGACCTACGTCGCAGGCAAGATAACTGTTATCTGACCAAGTAATCATTTACTTCCTCGCAGGGGTATTGGGAAGATTTAAAACAGATTTATTTGTGCTAATGGTATGTAAGCCTTCTATCTAAGAACACTAATATATATATATATATAGTGATGCTATTAAAAGGCTTTATTTTCTTTTAAAGACTCCTAGTTTGATAAAGCAATTATTGAACTGTTGGTAACAAGCCTGATGCTGATAAACAGTTAATAACCCAGTAAATATGTACATATTTCAGTTTCTACCAGGGCTAGCACACACTTGCAGGACTGAGCACGCTGACACAGCTAAGCTCAGATAAGGGACCCTTTTGGGGAGTGCCACCTGATGCAGGGCTGTGTGGCAGGAATTCAGGAATGTTAAGAAAGGCTCAGCTCTGTCTTAAGGTGAGCCGAAGACTCACCTCACTTTTCCAGCATTCCTCCCTGTTGTGGACCTGTTGATACTTTTTTTTGTTAATGCCTTTCCTTTTGAAATACATAATGAGAAGTTACCACTCAGAAGTGCAGCAATATCACACCAATTTATTACAAACTACCTGAAGGTAGTTTGCTTACATCGATGTTGTTCCTAACAAAGATTGTTCACCAGGATTTCTGGAGTGGAGCTCTTCTCATGCAGAGTTCATCCTGTGTTCATCACAATGAAATTATGCTGGTAATATTTCAATAATTTCAGTAATTCTGGGTAATGGAAAGTTTCAAGGTAATCTAGATGTGGTTTGGGGCTATTAGACATTTTATGGTGCCATAGTTTCACATAAGCTTTTTTCACAGGAGCTTGTTTTCACAAGTTACTCCGATAATTAATTAAGGCTTGCAGAAATAATTTATTGAGAGGATGGCCCAAAGGATTGCTTTTTCCCCTGCTATTTTCACATTCTACTTTTACTGTTGTTCAAAGAGAAATTTAAGTATCTCATTATTTCTGAAGAGATGAGAACATAATACAATGCTGCTCATTAACTATCGATAGTTGTTCTCTCATTGACTTCCATTAGGTCCCATTTCTAGATTTAACGATTTCTCTGTTCCCTTAATGCTCTCCAAGCTAAGACCAAGCTTATTGGTTTTTTTTAGTGTACTCATTGGTCAACTTGCCTTGCTGCCCAGACTTTGCCTCAGCTCAATACTCACAACATTGACTGAAACATTTGAAGTTAAATTCTACTTGAAAAGGCAATGCAACATAATTAACTTCTTACATCTGGTTGTTTTTTTTTTTTTCAATGCATCTGATAAAGTAGTTTCTCTCCATTGGAGCTCTCTGATAATAAACTTGTAGAAAGCAGAACTGTATTGTAAGGTTTGCTTTCATGAACCTCAATTTTGCCTCACTAATGAAACATTTAAGTTACCACTAAATGTCAGGAGCAAGAGAAGTAAACTTAATTTGTAAAAATCAACAGCAATCAATAAAGCATGCCTTAGCAGCAGCTAATGCTCTGCACTTTGTCAAGAGAGCTGCTATATACTTAACATGACAGAGTCGCTTCTGAACAAGAAAAAGACCTGGAAGTAGGCTGTGAGATTAATAAAACCAGATAAATAAAAGAGGTAACATTAACAGGTTTCATATCTTGGAGTGTATTCACAAGTGTGTCTCTGGAAGGAGGAAAAGGGAGAGAAAAGGACTAGTCAACTAATAACCCAGTTATGTTTTATCACCACGTAGGTGTTGGAGTTTTCCCTCCCTGTTGACTGAATTATCTTATAATCCTTCATCAATGCATCACCACCAAATGATGCAAATGAAGGGTTAACCATCAGGGCACAGATACACCCATGTTAGGCTTGACCTGAATGGTCAAGAGAGTGGGTCTGTCCTCACCCTGCAGAAACTCAACAAGAGGTTCGTCAGGAGGTGTGGAATCCACTCAAGCAACTGGAGGAGGAGGAGGTGGAGGAGGAAGGCCTTGGTGCGCAGGGAGCACTTACATTCCCCTGGTTCACAGGCTTCATAGATCATAGAATCACACAATGGTTTGGTTTGGTTTGGTTTGGAAGGGACCTTAAGGATCATCTAGTTCCAAACTTGCAGCAGTGGGCAGGGACAGCTTCCAACTAGAACCAGTTGCTCAAAACCCCATCCAGCCTGGCCTTGGACGCTTCCAGGGATGGGGCATCCACACCTCCTCTGGCCATTCTGTTCCAATGCTTCACTGCTTCATAAACAGTAAAGAATTTCTTCCTAATACATAATCTAAACCTGTCCTCTGCCAATTTAAAGTAATTCCCTCATGTCATTAAGTGCCCTTGTGCAAAAAATCTCTCCAGCTCTCTTATAGGCTCTCTTTAGGTACTGGAAGGCTGTTCCAAGGCCTCCCCAGAACCTTCCATTCTCCAGGCTGAACAAGACTCATTTTCTCAGCTTGTCTTCATAGGAGAGATGCTCCAGCCTCTGATCATCTTCGTGACCCTCCTCTGGATTTGTTCCAGCAGGTCCAAGTCCTTCTTTTGTTGGGAGTCCCTGAATTGGATGCAGTACTCGAGGTGAAGTCTCAGAGTGGAGCAAACAGAAGAGAACAGAGAGAATCAGTGAAACAAAGACTGAAAGATGAAGTGTGATCCTTCCAGCGTTAAGAATAGATGCCAGTACCTGCACTTCAAGAACTGTATGAGGCAGTATTGATGAATGGACTGCAAGAAGATGTTGCTTCTGCTTATATTCAGGCTCCCTCCTTAATTCAGGGAGATGGAAGAAATAAAAATGGAAGCAGAATCTGATTGCTGTGTTCAACAGACTATGAATTCGCTTCTACACAAAATTCTGGTTTATCCTGAAGCACTGTTTGCAGTACAACAGCTTTCTAGATTTCCATGGTATTTTTAAGGCTCAAGTGTATTACCTCCTCCAAACTACTGAACAGTTATTTGCTCATTATGCTATCTAATGTAAAATGAACACTCATTAGATAATTTCCCTGTAAGTGCAGGTGATATTTATTTGAGACTTTAAAATCAATACCACATTTTGCAGTGCAGAATAAAAACATTTCTTTTCATGACAGACAATTCCATTCCATAATGAAACTAGTGGGAGTTAGGCTCTTCACTTACAGTTTTGCACTCCAAATCATAAAAACTGTGCTCCTTGGTGTTTACTCAGGAAGGGAAGTAAACAGTTTCTTGTCTGCACCAAACTAAAAATATCAGCTTTAGGCAGGAATATACAAAGAAGCAGTCAGAGAGTGTCATTCATCTGAAGTGTAAGAATTTGTTTTGCATTCTCTGAGAAGAACCAAATCTCCCATTTATATTTTTGGTGTAAATAAATATAAAGCAAATAGGGTCAAAGTCTACTGTCAGCAAAGTTCAGCACATGGCAGTCCTTATTATCTTTCTTTATCTAGGTGGGGTTATAATTCAGAGGAAAAAAATTGCTTTGTGCTTCATAGGATTAATTATTTGACATCATAGTTTCCATTTTTTTTCCCATAAAAGCCAGAAATGTTTTATCAGAAGATTCTCCTCACAAACTCATTTTTAATATGGCAATTGGACAGAATTTATTTTTCTTTTCTTTGTATACTTAGAAAAATATGGCATAAAGCAAACCAAACAGCATATATTAGCATAAATGAAAGCCATAAAATACCTTATTATCATGATTTTGTATGAAAGATTTTATTAGCAGGCAACACAGGCTAGATACTAAATCAATTTCATTAGGTAAATGCACCTCCAAGAAGCTTCTGGCAGGGCACTTGTAAAGTGGAAAATCCTTCCCACTGATGCAAGTCCAGAGCACGTTAATGCATGACGTCATTCTAAATTGGATCTTGCACTTAATGCTGATGAAGGCAACTCCTCCAGACCTATGGGACCAGAGTCATTAACAGAGCTCTGGGCACGCTGAAGAAATAAAACAAACCCACACGGCTTTTGGCACGGCGCCTTCCAAGGCTATCAGTGGTGATGATATTATTACCTCTGATTTTATATTATTATATATTGATTTATATCAGTGGTTTCATGCATATTTACCGTGGTGGTTACAGCCAGTGCAGAAGAGCAGACATGAGGGCAGACTCTGGCCCAGGGGGAGATAATTCCACACACCTCCCTGACAAAAGCTGCACCTGACCCATTGCTGTCCATGCAGCAGAAGCTGCCCCACCAGGCCCCACTGTGGTCAGCAGTGCCCAGCAAGGCAGAGCCTGGCACAGGATGGAGGGGTGCAAACCAAGGCAGAGGAGTGTCCCTGTCTGCTCCCTCTGGGCTCAGCACCTCGCCCTGCCTGAGGCCAGTGTGAAGTGCTGGGTGTCCCTGACACTGCTGCAGAGCCTCCAGCTCCAGGGCACAATGAGCCCCTCAGGAACCAGCAAGGTGAGCTGGACACAAGCTCTCACCTTAGGGGAGGAGTGGGCCAGCCATGGCCATGGCTCTTCTACTCTTCTTCTACACAGGCCCCACAGCAACAGGCAAATCCCACCAGGATTGGACATTCAGGACCCCAGAGTGAAATTCTCTGGGACAAAGCCTTTGTGAACTCAGAGGGAAAGCAGCAGAGGAAACTCAGTATCAGGGAGTTACCAAAACATACTCCAAGAACAGCATAAATGTCTGCCCAGCAGCATCCTTCTCGCTGAAAAAGAATTATTCACTGAGATGCCTCAGCCACATACACATCCACAATAGTCCAGTTTAATGGCTGGATATACCATGGTCATATCTGATGTATTTTAAATGAGTGAAGCTTTCTTAGGTTTATATTCCTGGTCCCATATCTGTGTTGTACCTTTATTGCCTAAAATCCAGTACAGTTCCCTCAGTTCAATAAAAATAGCTAACTTTGGGCTTAGCATCCTCATCTGCAAGACAGAGGGGGTCATGCAGTAATATTGCTGACTGCAGCCACCTTTTCTGATTTGGACCTTAATAGTATTAGTCTAAGCCCTGCAGAGTCACCTCTGCTTAGGAAACAGTGGCTGTTTTATTTTGCTTCTTCAGACATGCAAGAACAACTTCCAGCATTGTTTATCTGGCTCCTGAATGCAGATGGAGCACAGTGTTTTACACAGCAACCTGTTACTCTGCCCTCTTGCCAGTCTCATAATCACTGGCTTTCCTACTCTGATTTACCTGACTACAGCCCTGAGATTTTGCAGGCTGAGTACATTCCTTTGTGGAAGTTCTAGTAAACTTCTTGGAAGCTGCAAGTCTTACAGGGACCAAGAAAATTTTTAGGAAAACAAAACAAAACAAAACAAAACAAAACATAAAATAAAATAAAATAAAATAAAATAAAATAAAATAAAATAGGTACAAAGAATGAGAAAATGAATGTTTTTACTTTGTATATTTTTATTTTTTTAATGTTATTCTTCTCTGCCAATTCCATCCAGTAACATTAAGCAAAGCCTAGCTTAGACTAGATAATTAAAACATTTGGGTTTTGTCTGAGAAAAAAATTTAGGTATAATTAACACAGATCTTGCACTGAAGCTGAGGAAAGCTATGGAGAATTCAGGCCGAAGTAATGTTTGTGAGGGAAATATCAGCAGGAAGTTTGGGGAAATCCTGACACACAGACACTGGTAGAAGACTGCTGAGACAAGATATACAATACCACAATGACAGGAAAAAGGATGTGCTTGTGTCATATGTGGCCTAGAAGTTCATCTACATGCATGTTCAGTAGCAGACTTACGAGGAATGGTTCAGGGAGAATCATGTTGCTTCTTTGCAAGGGCAATAATAAACAGGAGAGCTGGTGTGCAAATTCTCTCTTAATTCAGCTAAAACCCCTCTTGAAAGCAGAGGTTTTTTTGATAACTGGGTACTGCTCTTTGAGCTGTAATCTCTGGAGGAGTTATTCCTCTGCAGTGGGAAGGTCTCAACACCAAGGGGGAAATACTCTAACAGTGTTAGGTGCATCCTGCATTCTGCAGGAGTGCCTCCTCCTTCAAAGTCCTGAAACATGTCGCTATCCAGCACAGAGAGCATATTTCATTACACTGTGAATATGTATATGGCTCTAAAACTACTAAGATAACTGAAAGAGAAACACATTTGTAGATGTTTAAAATGCATTTTGAGGGACAGGTAACAGATCAGGGCAACAATCATACCTATTTGATAATGATCATGATTGGTACATCCAGCAAAGATTAAGAAGTCTAGGATGCAATAAATGTTCTAGTAACTTTATTAATTTTCTAGCCTGGGTGGATATACATATATTTATGAATTACATATTCAGTTTATGGTGAATTAAGCTACCTGTCTCTGGAGAGGTAACTCAAACAGTAGAGGCAATGCTTCCCAGCTCTACAGGAAGTTCTGACTCAGGCAGGCAGGAAAGCCAGTCCCAGCGCTGCCTGGCTCCAGGCATTGCATCCTCATGGAGCCAATCACAGGGCTAATGTGTGATATTTGGGGAGCAGGTGATGGATCTGTGTCCTGTTTTGAAGACTTTCACTGAGCACTGCTCTGGCTCTGATTCTGAAGTTGCCCCTCCTGGTTTTCTTATTTCCCACCAAGTTTACAGCTCCTTCATTTTTGCTCGGCATGGCCAAGGAGCTTTCCCCAGATATTATCCCTGACCTTGATGCTCTCTCTGTTGCAAGTGAGCCCTTTCCTCTGCCTTCCATTGATTCATAGACAGCATCTCCCACTCCTGGACCCCATCCTGCTCTGGGTCCCTCCCATCCTGGGGCTGCCACGCTCGCTCCCCACAGCACAGCCTCTGGCTCCTGCTGCCTCCAGCTTCCTTGGCCCTGCCCAGGCCCTCCCCACTACATCTTCCTCCAACAGCTCTGAAACAACTGCAGGGAAAATCAGATTGAGCAGAGTGTTACACTGCCAGACTGTTGAGGAGAAGGGTTATTACATGGCTGCAGGCATTTCCAAAGGGCTGATGCCTGCCCACACACTGGTGCGATGACTTCTCCCCTGCACCATCCCTCCTGTGGCAAACACGAGGTGCCTATTTACAATCTGGGTCATATTCTCTCTCACTCCTACCAAACTGAAACAAATTTACACAACTGCAACTAAAAGTTCTCCAGACAATACCCTTTCTGTTTCCTTCCCTTGGCAAGAAGCCTTTCCCATGAGGACCAAGATTACCACTCATTTCAGTGATACCAATCTGCAGTTCTGCGTGACTGCATTCCCAGCCCACTTCTGCTGAAATGCTGCTGGTTTTCATTTAAAGGCATATTTCAACATAAAAAGTCAAATTTGGCTAAACCTGAATCAGAAGAAAGGATTAGGAAGGCGGAGGAATAATAATACATCAATTTAGCAACGTTGTTGCCGTGAATATAAAATACTGTGCCAGTAATCTGCATTGATTGCTTGAAGAAAATGCAGAGAGCATGAGCACTCTGTTATCTTTGCATTGCACCTTTTTTTGTTGTGCTTGTACCAACACGTATTTTACAAAGATGAATGTGCTCCCACCAAATCTATACAGTTATATGAAATCCATAGGCACATCTGGCACGAACCTATCATTTATTTTTTTCCGTGTATTCCTTGCAAACAGATTAGTAACCAGTGAAATATTTTTAAATGAGAAGGGTAAAAGGAAATGGATCTGTTATTGACACAGAAAGGAGATCAATGGAATTCAAAATATTAAGTTCTAGGATAACATCAGGTTGAACAAAAGATCTTTCCCCCTCAATTTGGAAAGAGCAAGTAGCTATTGAAAGAGTGCATAAATAGAAGGGGATCAAGAAAAACTTCATCGCTAAGGAGTTAATGAGTGTCTTTGGCAAACCTGTTATCATTTGCATGTTTTCCCTGACTTCACAGGAATACACGATGTGAGGTTACATCTTACATAAAAAGACAGAAAAGAAATGAATGCAGCTTTGTTTTACCAACTGGAAAAAGAACTATCATTAGAGGATTCTATCAAAGTCAATAATTTATTCCTTATTTGCATCTCCTCTTTTCTTGAATAAAACCATTTACAGCCTGAACTAATAACTGAAGTTAGCAGCCATATTGGGCCATATATCATTGCATACAATCCCAATGTACCCTTAGAAAGTCAGCTTAACACAGCAGCAGCAAAGGCATTAAAAAACTGATGTATAAGATTTCTGTCAACATGAATTTCACTTGAGTCAGATGCTGAACTGCCACTGGAAAGTTTGCCTATGACTGACTTGTGTAACTAGACTCTGCACTGATAAATGGAATGAGATTTAGACACGGAAATTGTTAAGATACTTAAAGAAAAGCAGTCAACAAGTTAATGCTAATCATTCTAATAGAAGTCTTAAGTCCAAGGGGACTGGGGTAGTACCCTACTTTCACAGAAGAAATAGTATTGGAATGGGTGAAGTTTGCCCCACAGACTTTAATACACTCCACAAAAACTGCCAGCAGTGTAACACATCTGGGAGATTCGCGTGGGAGCGAAGGTGAAGTACAATGGCAGGCAACCAAAAGGACCTGACAGCTCTCAGGGGGGCAGTTCCAATAACTCTGTCCCTTATCCCCAGCCTAGAAGAGCTGTGCAGCTTTATGTTGACAAGCATTACAATGAGCAATCCATTTTCAAAACTATCATGCTAGGAAGATTTACAGCACATTTACAAGATCTAGCACTAATTTTTTGCAAGAACATACAATGGATCACTATTAAAACACAGGTTTAGATCATTCATTTGCCATGCTAGGAGGCAGGACTGTCATCTTCTTTGTCATCAAGACATGTAGGTGAGTGAAAGGCAAACATAACAATGGATTTATGTGGTGCAAGGTAATTTTACTCTGCTTAAACCGAACATTTGTATATCCTAACAAATATCATGCCCTCCTGAATTCTACTTCAAAATCGAAGAGAATATCCATCAAGGCAATTACCTTCATCAGAAAGAGCTGTAAATTGAATACCAGAGATCAAAAAAACGCAGCAAGATGGTTTCACAATCTTGCTTGTGAATCTTGCTCTTTCACAAACCTTGAAGCTCTAATCAGTTCTCATGAGCATCCCAGCCTTTAAGCACAGATTTCAGGAAAATTGAAAAAAATCCACCACTATCTTCAACCCTGACTGTAAATGCACCCCTGAAATGTAAACTTCACCATGTAGCCAGGAGAACTGAACAAGCTCTGGTGGCATCTGGAGTGAATTCACACTGCCTGACACCTCAACCAACTGGGAGCCAGGTCAGCAAGCTCATATTCCCTGTGCTCATATCCCTTTTTGCTCCCATTTTGCAGTAGGATTATCAGGATGAAGAAAGTTATGTATCAAAGAAGCAGCTATCATGCTATGGCACCTTGGTAAGGCAATGAGCTGGAGGCTGCACATACTCCAGAACCACTGTACACCCAGACTCCAGTCCCCAGACTTCTCCAAAAGGACAGTAGGGTGATTCCTGTGAGTGCTCACCACTGAGCAGCTCACTCGAGTCCTTGTATGTTTAGGGCCCCAAATCAGTAATTTTGTTTGTCTTTAATAAAGCTGTGTCAGTGCGCACATTAATTTAAGCCTCAGTTACAAAGATGAAATATGTTAATATAGAGAACAGTCATTGCCAGAAAAATACACTGACCGGTTTCTGAAAAAACGTGTGAGGGGAAGATCTACAAGCTGCAGAAATTATTTGTTCATACTTTTCCTCTAATTATCAACTCAATGAGTGCTCCTTTGTTTTTCAGGTCACTCCCCAATTACATGTTTCCTTTGTTCCACAACATTTAATTCTTTTCCAGCGTTGCAAAATTAACTGGACAGGTTTCTTAATCTTGTGTCTACAAAGAGCTTGTTGTAATTGCAATGAATGCTTTAATTTTGCTGGTGTCTGAAATACGATTTGCAGGGGAAGGGGGAGTGCAGGCTGATGCTAGTCCCATCATTAATAACATTCCTGCAGGGATTGTAGTGGAGGGAGTAAAAACCCCAAAGCTTTTATGTAATAACAGCATGTGTTTGCACGTGAGCTGCTCCTTTAAGAAGCCTTGGGCTACTGGAAGTAGAGAGATTCAGAGAAAAGGCAGCCCCACAGCTATAACAGAGGGCAGAGGTTAAATCTTTTGGCATATTTACCATAAGAATGGTCCCTGCACACCCTCTCCCTGAAGGCTTCACTGAAATAGAAGTGTTTGCCATTGGCACTGCCCTGCTGGTAGAAGGTAAGTTCAGTGTGGGACCTCAGCAGCAATAAGAATTTTTCCTCCTATTATTTCTGGTAAGAGGGGAGAAGGAAAATTGAGGTGAACAGCAGCATTTGTGGTATGCTGACCTGGTTACTGTGACTACACCACCAGTACATCTGGTGAGTAAATCAGGGTGAGCTGCAAGCTCTTTGCCATGAATATTGCACTCTGTGCATAGTTGTGGCAGTGAAGTACTTGCTACTCATCTCTCTTCTCAGGAATTTGGGATGTAGTATTTTGTTGTTGACTTTTAAAGGCAATTTTATCTTCCTCTGGGGAAAGAAATTGAAATGGCTGATAATCTTTCAATAAACTTGGACTGCTTGGTTTGTGGGTTGTGATGGCTGTCTTACAATCAAACTTCATAGCTCCAAAAAAACCTGTAAACTGTTAGCATACATCCAGACTGCATTGGTAGCACTGCAGTTAATGGCTGCTGGGTAAAAGTAACAAACCATATCAATTCAATTTAGCCAATGTGGTCTTTTCTTAAGGCATATGCCACTTATTGAGAGAATGCAACGAAACTGTGAATTTATATCTGCCTGGCAGCTAGCAAAGGCTCATAGCCGGGATAATGTTGGTGTCATTCCCAGGGCCTGGGATCCCATTCCTGCATAGTGCTGCTCAGAAGGGGATGTGGGAGTCGTGGGGGCCAACAGCAGCAGAGGAGAAGCTGTAAGCACCATTAGAGTGGGATAAATGCTCACAAGCACCATCAGAGTGGGATAAATGCTCATTAGCTCAGCCCATATACATGGAGCATGAGTGCTCACCCTCACCTTGCACCCAAGCTTGTATCTGGCTGCAAAGGAAAGCTGGAAATGCTGTCAGACACTCTTCCTTGGAAGGGAGAGGAGAAAACTTCTTGCCCAGGGGCAGGCTGCTGCCTAAACAGAGTGCAGGACTGAGCCTGGCCAGCAGTCCCTGAGCCAGGTGCACAGCCTGGCAGGATCTGCACTCCCATCCTGGAGGGTGGGAAGCAGCAGGAGGACAGGGACAGTGCTGGGGCTGGCAGAGCCCGAGAGCTGGGTCCTGCTGGGGACCTGCTGTGGCACCACAGCCCTGCCAGCCCTGACCTGTGCCAGGGGCTGCAGCCTGCTGGGGACCTGCAGCTGGAGGACAGTGCCACAGAGCTAATAAATAAAAATAATAACTATTACCATTGGTTGAGTGACCCTGGGAGAAGAGCA
>JAOTQP010000304.1:8919848-8962068 GCA_026413545.1 Cichladusa arquata | reverse complement strand
AATACATTTATGGTTTACTAAACACAAGTATTTTCCATGGGGTTTTAGGCAGAATGTGCCCAGTATATTGGCAGTAAAACTTTATTATTGTCATTTGGGTTAGAAGACCAAGCTATATAATCAAGGATTAATTCACTTGCTGAAACATTCTGAGACAAAGGCAATGAAGATCTCTCCTTTATTTATGGCAGCTTCTAAGTACAGTTTGCAAAAAAATGTTGTGGAGAAGAGCTGCATTCACTTTATTAAGTGGACACGTTTGCTGATCTAAAAACGAAAGTTCAAAACTTTTTTTTTTTTTTTAAATAAGTCCATTATTTGTACACTCATGCTGACCTTCAAGAAAGCAGAATCTGGTAAAGCCTGAGGCTTCCAAAAACAGGGGAAAGATAGAAAAAAATTATATAGTAATAACTCTTCAGTTCTACTCTAAATATGCTCAGAACTCATCTCTCCTAAAGGCTTCTCTGCATTTGAGAGAGTTGACAGCAGTTTTACCCTGTGGGTGGGAGGTAATCTGGCAGGGAGGAAATAAAAACAGCAGATCTCAAATGGCTCCAAATATTTCTCCTGGAAATATTTTGTTATATGTTGTGTAATGATAGACACACATCAGCTGTTACTATGGTTATGCCATCAGCCATTAATGTAATTAAGGTAGAAGCAGGATTTCTGACTAGAAAAAAATCATCCATCTTATGTAACTGCAGAATTAAGACAATAAGCATAAGTAACTACACTACTTTACAGAATTAGGGGATATGGATTTTTTTCTGTGCTACGTAATTTCTTTTTCCAAGAAGAACACAAAGACATAGTGCCTCTCATCTAGCTGAAACTTAGAGACTGGATGTTGAGTCAGAGCCTCATCAGAGCTAAAATAATTCAGGTTGCCTTGAAAAGGGCATTAAAGGACAAATCTTGGGTTTAAACCAGTGAAGGATGGGCTTCAGAGTGGCACAGCTCTGCTGGGTGACTAGCTTGGGTTGCTTGGATCTCTCTCTGAGGACTAACATAAACTTATTTTTTTAAATCTATCAGTGACTGCTTTTCATCATTAGATTATTCCTTTCCATGTATGGTCTATTGACGAGGGGCAGTAATAAGATTGAGCTGGTGTGATTCAAGCACTATGTAGGCTACCCTGAGACAGAAGCCCAAAGGGAGGCAGGCTGACTGAAACATGGCTGAGGGATTTCTGTGCTCAAACAAAAAAGAACGTTATAGTGGATATTAAATACAAACCATTTCTCTATCAAAGTCAGGCCTGGACATGTGTACACCAGCAGCATGTGCTGGCTGTCAGCTCTCCTGAAACTCCTCCTCTGCATCTCACTTGCTCTGAGCCCTGAGCCATGTGTCCCTGCATGGAGCCTGACAACCCAGTTTCTCTATTATGACAAAAGGCAGAATTACAAATAAGATCAAACTGCTTCTGCTCCACATGACTGATGAAGCCTGAAGCCCAGGCTTGTGCTGTCACCTATGACTTCTCCTCTGAAAGCCTTTGTAACTTGTGTGCAGACTGACCACTACAGATACATTCCCTGTGCATAAGATTCCATTGTAATTATTGTTCTCTCATCAAGGAAAACAGCAGTATCATTGTAGATATTTTCCATTTCCAGCTGAATCACACCAAACAATTCTGTCTTTCAGCCCTGCTTGGTTTCTGTCTGAATGGCTTGACAATTATTTCTTTCCGAAAAATCAAGGAGCTCCGGACTCCCAGCAACCTGCTGGTTCTCAGCATTGCCCTGGCCGACTGTGGGATTTGCATCAACGCCTTCGTCGCTGCCTTCTCCAGCTTCCTCAGGTCTGGCTGAAGGGTTTTCCTAAAGCATGCTCAGAAGAACCACATGAAAATTAACAGCTTAAGTTCTAAGAGGTCTAACTAATTAAATGGCTCTCTTTCTACATTAAGTCATAGCCAACCTTGTCATTCCCTCAATCTGAAACAAAACCCTGCATGGTTCTACTGGGCAAGTAGAAAAGCAGATTTTACTGCATATAATCACTGACAGATTATAAGACTGACTAGAGAAGACATTTAGCCAGACAGCTTTACCAGTGGTTATGGAAGCTACTTGAATATCAAAATATCATTTCACTAGATTATCACCTCTAGATTGACCCCAAATTTGTCTGCAAGTCTTTTTTCTGTTTGTTGTGTTGCACTGACTTGCACACATTGACAAATTGACTCCTCCCAAAGGAGGCAAATCTTGAAGATCTGGATAATTGGATGAAATGTAGATTTCAAATTTAAAAGTCCCAGCTTTTCAATATACAGATGCAGGGTTATATTTTCTTCTCAGTATTAAGAGTACAAATAGCTGTTGTACTGTTAGACACCACAGCAATAAAAATGCTGCCAAATCCCTAAGAGCAAGCACAGTAACACCTTTCACAGTGTTTCTCAGACAGAGAGGACGAGAACAGGCTAGCATTTTACCTTCTGTTAATGCAATTTCCAGACATCTTCACCTTTATCATTTTCTGTGCATATTGCTGGTTTGTTGGCAGATACTGGCCCTATGGCTCCGATGGCTGTCAAGTCCATGGGTTCCATGGCTTCCTGACAGCCCTGGCCAGCATCAGCTCCAGCGCTGCCGTCGCCTGGGACCGATACCACCACTACTGCACAAGTAAGGGCTCCAGTGTGCCTCACAACCACACCCACATCCTGCAACAGGCAGCTCACTGGCGTTTCTGAGGATCAAAGCAAGCACGTAATTATCATTACTTGTGTATCACATATAAGTTTGTTTTTCTTACACACTAGATAGAGCAAATATAAACAGTTTCTCCAAAGGACCTCTTCCCACGCAGGGGGAAATTATCAATAACCTTCAGGAGATATTTCCTCGCCCAGATTACATCTGATTTGTGACTCCCTGGCCATGCTTTAATCCATAAGTAATCTTTGAAACAAAATCCCAAATAATATCCATTTCCTCATGTTGAAGAAAAATATGTTTATCTTGGGCTTTCATCCAACACCTTGCCGTGCACCAAACAGATCATCATGTCCATGCAGAGTTTAAAACTCATAGATAAATTTGGTGCAAGCAGAGAGCTGCCTCTGCAGGGACAGTGGCTGGAACAGAGCCCATGCAGAGGCATGATTGGGCAGACCGAGCTCAGCACCCCCTTTGTGCAACACACAGGAGTTTTGGGGTGCAAGAGATGGTTTTTTTACCCACAGAGCCTTTCAGGCACAGCCTCCAAGTGATTCCAGCAGCAAATGGCAAAACACACCCAAAGCATGCAGGGAATATGGTCAGTCTGATGATCCTGTTGAGGAAAGGATGCCAATTTTTTTGCTCTGCAATTTTTGCAGGAATTAATCTCAGACTCAAAGAAATGTATTTTTTCATGTCTAGACAAGAGCCCCAAATAATGCAGGCTATGAGCTAAATCCATGCTAACACCCCTTGGACACTGAAATGCATTTGGAGCTGGAAGAGGAGCATCTGTATTTTATGAGAGAGAGCCTCAAAATAAGCATGTCTGAGAGAGACATTTTACTCTCTGCCACATTGACTTTAATGCTTTTGTGCCATGCACTCCTCCAGTCAAGAGCATACACTACATTAAGAGCAGAGGCAGAAGGACCCTCAGGGCTCAAGCTTCTTTGCTTTGCTCAAATTGTTACTTACTGACGGCCAAACATGGCTCCTGTAGGGAGCATTTTGAGCAACAAAACAAAACTAAAAACCCAGAAGGTGCTCATGCCCTGCGGTTATTCCAGTAAAACCAGCCCTTTCTAGTTCAATTCTTCACATGCTGATTGCAAGGAAGATTAAGTCATATTTCATACATGTGCTACACCAAGCCCACAGGCTATGCTGTGTTCTCAATCCATATATTAAACTCCTGTTGACACTGGTTCGAGCTGCATGCCTGTACAGAAGGTACAAAATACCTTCACCTAAAATACAAGGCTATCAGCCTTCTATCTTCATTCCCCAGGGTCTGGTACTCCTTCCAGGCCCAATTACATCATCCCCAGTTTTTTTGTTACGTCCTAAGAGTTTCCCAAGAAGACCTTTGTTGTGGCATTCCTCAGCTTGGCACTTGGTTATTCACTCTCCGTATTTCTGGGAAGAATGAGCTGATGAGAATGTAAGAGATTATTATGATGATAGGATTCCTTGGGACTTTACAACCATTCTGGATGCTAATAACATAAATTTGTTCACCAACATTCTGAAAATTGACCAGGTTTTTAGATTTGGAAGTCAGCCCAGCCCTAAGTGATAAAGCACTACCTTTAAAGTATATTGATAATTGGACAAGTCATTCACCAGAAATCAGGTTGAATTTCTTGGTGTATGGAAGAAAATAGTGTTGTCACCCCACATGGCAGAGAAGGTCAGGATCTTTTACTCTACCTTCCTTGGTTTTTTTTTTTAAACCACCAGGCAACCACACTGGGCAACTCTTTTCACCCCCTAAGTGTGGCTCTGGGGCTCTATGAGATGCTGCTTTCACAGCAAAGAGGAGAGAACTAGAGAAATAACCTAAAACTATGCAATAAGAGGAGAAATAGCAGGGGAGTCTGAAGGGTATCAATGCCAATCTCTGGGAAGATGGGAAAAAAAGATTTTAAATTTTGATCATTAGGGGGAAAAGGAGAAAAAGAAGCAGTCATCTGTTAGTGCCTGACAGTGAAGAAAAGGGCAGATTCTGAGGAAGCTGTGTCTCAGCAGCCAAGTATTCAGGACAGAAGGTGACAGTTTAGATCAAGGTACACCTTGTCACTTCCTCTCTGGCCATTCACTCTCCATTCACACTGCCATTAGAAGTTTGTGAAGAGGGGAAGGATCCTGGTCAATTCATAAACACAGCATAAAGTTACAGATTTAAAAGGAAAGAAAAACATACAGATTTTTAACTTGCATTTATGAATTGGGGGGAAGCAGAAAATCTGAAGTGATTTTTATCATTACTTCTCTCAATATTATAAAAAAGAAGACAAACAACCAGCAGGGATTTCACAGCAGCATTCAATTTCTAAAAGTGGAATTACAGTGACTTTTATCTAATCCTTAACAACCAAAGTAACCTGCATTGTTATATCAGTATTCAAAGATTACCAAACTGCCATTTGCTAAAATTGCAGCTGTCAGCTCTGTCAAATTAGGAGTAAGTCCTAAACTCTTGTCACACTGACTGCAGCCACCCTGCCACATTCCCTTCACGTGGTTTTGCACCTGTATCAGTTTTTCCTGACAAAATGTTGCATTTTTCACTGAAGCAGGAGGTAATCACCAAGACAGTCTAAAATCACAGTGAACAACAGCAAAATAATAATTTTTAAAAAGGAGTAAAAAAATCCCTTAATTAGGTTATTTTAAAGAGCTTTTTATAATGATATGCACAAAAGAAGCTATTACACATTACAGGTTTCTTATTCTTACAAAAATGAATACTTGTGAGTACCAGTAGCTGGTGATTTTTGCACTGCAGATGAAGTAGGTGCTAATACCTATTTTATTTATGACTGATATATATATTTCCTTATCAGATTTTCAGATAGTTCTTTCTGTCTCTTACAAACTTTGCTAATTTTAAATGATGCATGCCATTAAGTTTGGTACAAGCCATATACTGTACTGGAATATTATACTTAATATTATACAGCTATTATAACATAACCATTTGCAAGAACAAAGAAAAGGAACTATTTTCCCCTCCATCATAGAAAATCCTGTTGACCTTTTATTTGAGACACTCCTTTTGAACAGCAGACTGAAATCTAGCTGAAAGTGTCAGAGAGTGCCAGTGTCAGAGATGTATTTTTCAGTCTGCGGAAATCAGCTAAATGTTTGAATAAATCATAAATCTTTAAAACCATACATTCCTAAATGTTTCCAGAAACTAAACCCCAAGATATAATTTATGATTATGTCACTAAAAACTGGCCTTCATGATCAAAAGGATTAAGGTTCCATGCTTTATCTAGCACTTGCTAAAAGTCCATCTTTTGGCATCACAATTTTAGCAATCTTTGAATGATGGAGAAGCAGTCTTTCTGCTCCAAAGCAATTAGAGAAATCGTTTTAAATTCCCTATATTACTATTTCACTGTGTGGAAAAGAGTGGCTTCCCTTTTGCTTTTCAAAGAGAGAAAACCAGAGCAAAAGATTGATTAGACTTAATAGGACCGAACTGCCAGCCCTGGGCCCTAATTAGGAATTATATCTGTAGGCATATGCTGAACCCCATACATACACATTTAATTGAATTAGGACCTATTAAATTAAATTTTATCAGGCCAAGAAAAGGAATTTAAGGTAAAGCAGTGGCCTGCTGTGCACAAAAACAACTGAACTGAAGACATTTTTGCCATGTGAACATAGCACGATTCTTTCACTTTTCTTGTACTTAAAGTGTTTTTTCTGAGTAAAACTAAAATAATCTCAAGCTTGTTTAATTTTATATTCATACATTTTTAGCTACTTCTGATGTGTATGTAAATATCTTCTGAAGGGTCAACCAGCAGCTGATTTCACCAGGTCTACTTCACCATTAATCTCATTTTGCAAACGGTCAAAGCCAAAAGGAAAAAATTTAATTTTGTCGGTTCTGATTCTCTCCTCTTAAAGCATCCAAAGTGGGGCCCCTTAAGTGTGAGAGGAGAGAAAAGATGAGCTCATCCCCAGAAATGAGCTTTCCAAAGACAGGCTGTTGACACATGCCTGCTGCCAGACTCCATTATTGCATAGTCCTTTCATTCTACATCTAATAAGAAAATGGCAACCCCTAACTCCCATGGAAAAGTAAGCAAAATAAACTTTTCCCTACAGTTTTTCATAGAAAAGGCACAAACACTAAAGTAATAAGATGCTTAGGCTAGATTGCTGCTTTGGATTGAGAGTTTAAGAATAATTACAAATTACTGAAAAGTTGCACTTCTATTTCTAGTCCCCTAAATCAAAAACTTCTCATCTATGTAATTCTAGAGTCATACCGTGTGAGTACCACAAAGCAGTATTTAAGCCTTTGCAGCCAAAACATGTCTTCTATGTAGTAATCATATCAAAGACAGATTTTAGTCATTTTTAACAATTCTTCATTAGTAATCATTACATAATTATGTTTTGAATTACTAAAAACGTAAAACATTTTTTGCAAGTACTAAATATAAAACCTAGAACATTTCATACAGAGTGTTTTCTTTACTTCTCCTCAGTGTTTAAATTGCAATGTGTAGAACTGTCTTTTCCCATGATTAATTTTTGAACACCTGCACCAAACGAATATTCCAAGTTGATTTTTAATGCAATTCAAACTTTCCAGTCTTTCATTACATTTCTATGGTATCTGATGGAACCAGGTGAGATAGGCACAAGGGAACAATTTATTATAAAATTAGAAAAAAAATTACTAATGCTGAGCTTCACATTTCCTGTTATAGGCTAAGTGATGATCTCAAGGGCAAAATTACTTGTATTTTTAGAACAAGCTCTGTTCTCAGGTTGTATGTATATATTCACATACATATTGATGACCAGTAATTTTAGAACAGTGTGTATTAGATATCCACACATGCCCTGCACTCCTGGCCAGGCAGGAAGGAAGAAGGCAGGGGCTGGGGAGTGTGTGCAGAGTCACGTTTCTGATCTGGCCCACACTCTGCAGTGGCACTCTGTTCCTTCAAACCCTGTTCATTGCATCACCCTGTTCATTCTACTCTCTGCCCCTTCTGTGTCTTTAAACATATTCCCAAAACACAAGAATACAATGTTTGTAACAGCAGCTGTATCTGCAGCGTGGTACAAAGCTGAGCAGCAATACAGCATTTGTCTAAGTAAAACACACAGAAGGGAAGTACAGTTTGCTGTTTCCTAAAGGCTTCCTTGATACTTTGTGGAAGACTGATTCCTCCAGACTGGGGTCAGCTTGAGGATACAAAACACGAACCAGTGCTGCTGCTGCCTGCGGCCCAAGGGGCTGACAGCTGTTTGCAGAGGTTTTGTCGGCCCCTTTCCTCTTCCCCCAGGGAGCAGGCTGCAGTGGAGCACAGCTGCCTCCATGATGCTGTTTGCTTGGCTCTTTGCTGCCTTCTGGGCCGTCATGCCCCTGCTGGGCTGGGGACAGTACGACTACGAGCCGCTCCGGACCTGCTGCACCCTGGACTACAGCAGAGGGGACAGGTGAGGCAGGCCAGCTCCACAGGGCACAGGGGGCTGCCTGCCCCAGCCTTGGTGCACACCAACCCCCAGCTGTGCCCAGCGCTGGCCAGAGGCAGATGTGCCTCCCTGGCCGCTGGGACAAGGCAGGCATCCCCCGATGTGGCACAAGGAGCGGCTGAAATCAGCTTCCTCTGTGGGACAGGCTGTGCTCAGCTCCCTGCCGCTCCTCACTCATCTGGATTTAGGGCTTGAAACTCCTTCAGAATGCTTTTGGCTTTGTGCAGGCCAGCACAGATGTCTGAGTAGTGACGTTTGGGTTCAGAATTCAACCACCTGTTGTGATTTCCTACAGTACAATCCCTCCCACACACAATGGCATGGCACAGCTTAACTGGCCTTCAGCAAATTCTGCACCTGAAGCATGTTGACAAAAGTGGCTTTAGCAATTTTAAAATTACAATTTGGTAAATACTTAGAGCAAGTTTACAGAGATGGACTAGAATTGAACTAACACCCTCTTTTTTTCTTCCCTCCTCACCTTTCCCAGAAACTATGTCACGTTCCTTTTTGCTCTGTCCACTTTCAATTTCATGATCCCAGGCTTCATCATGCTGACAGCCTATCAGTCTATACACCAAAAGTTCAGGAAAACTGGGCACTTTAAGGTAAGACAGCTCCCTGAACCCCTGCAATCACATTGACAAAATAGGGTTGCATTCAGTAGATATGAAGTCCTTGGAAAAAACTGATTTCTTTCGCAAAGACTTTGACTCAGCTCCTTCTGTCCCAACTCCCCAGTCATACTTGAGCAGCAGGGTAGTGCAACACAGGATGGGGCCATCCAGAAAGTTCGTGGAAACACCATCCTTGGAAATGTCAATATTTTACCAGATAGCCACATTTGCCCCAACCTAGTGCTGTAAACCCTTCCCCATTAAAGAGGGAGTTGGAGCAGTGATCCTAAAGATTTCTCTCCGTTAACACTGGCCCTACTCTCCTAAAAAAACAAACATAGAGCATACAGAATATTTGCCAATAGCATACCAGTGTTAATCCAGAGAAATTTATCTCAGGAAGGATTATTATTTCCTGCTGTGTACAGGCCTTTGGCTGAGGGCTGAGGAAGTCAGACAGAGCTACAGCTCTGCAAGGAAACATGCAGGCACCCTATGGGGGGAGAAGGGCCTTCCCATACACACCGTGTTAACACTTGGCTGAGGAAATTCAGAAATCTTTATGAGCTGGAAACAAAGGAATTGTTCTGGTGTGACAGGTTTATGGGAATATAATGTGGTGATTATATGAGCTGTTTGCTGAGGTGCAGGCTGTACATTCTGGGGCACTATGCATGGCTGGTGGGCACAGCCCAACCCCTGCACTCTGTGAAGACAGCCAGATCTCAAGAGAAATGTTTTATTGACAGAGACAGTCAGGCAGACTTGTTTGTGGCTGACTGGAATAAATACATGTGCCCTCTATATATTTCTTGAACAAATCTGATCTACCACAAGGTGTTTTGCCACCTCTGCCAGTCCCCACCCACGCCCAGGATCAGGGTTTGGTGCTGCTGCACTCTTCTGTCCCATATCCTGGTGGCTGCTCCTCTCCTGCTACTGAGCACAAGCCAGGGTCCCACAGGACCTCTGCCATTTGGGGCAGGGTGTGACTGTGCAACACAAAGAAACCTATTGCTCTTGTTTTGCAGTTTAACACTGGTTTACCATTGAAGACACTGGTCGTTTGCTGGGGTCCCTATTGCCTGCTCTGCTCCTATGCTGCAGTGGAAAATGTGATGTTCATTCCCCCAAAATACCGCATGGTACGTCAGTGCCCCCTCAGAACCCAACATTCTCCTCTCTCTCCTCTCTGTCTCTATGCCAATTTACTCACTACTGGGTTTACTTGTAAAATCATCTATAAGAAGTAGTCCTTTTCCCCAAAGCATTCTGTTCACCTACCTTTTTTTAGTGAAAACAGGTAAGTACAGTGATATAACAGGCATTGCATTACTGCTTTGATCAAGCAAAAATTTAGGGGGCCAGGGGTATTTTTGTTCAACAGTTAGTTAGAGATATGTAACCTGTACTGGTCTGTGCCATGTAGGGGCTTTTTGTGTCCTTCCCAAAGTGAGGTACCAGCTCAGTATTTTCAGTTTTAAAGAGACTGTTTGTCTCATTCATATTTCTAATACTTCTCTCTCCTCAAGGAAGTTGTGACTGATCACTCCTAAGGTTCTGCAGCCTCTTTTTTCCCCTTTCTTCTATGACTCTTGGCTCCAAAGCCACTGCAGTAATATCACATCAAACCTTTCAAATTTCATTCTGTGCCCCAAAATCAGCCCAGTTCCAGGTTAACAAATGCATTACTGCATTCAGTATCCCACATTAAATGTGTTAGCAACATTACCCTGTTTATCCATCTAAAGGTGTCCATGGCACACCTTTCACTCCTCCTAAGTGTTTGTACTCACTCTCAACTGAATTATCCCTGTTTCAGGCAATGCCAACCTAAATTCCTTCTCCTGGAAACTGTAATTTCCTGAGTAGGACTTCCCCCCAGCCAAATTGCTTTTACTTCTCCCCTGTCTGGGAGTAGCAAGCTAATGCCATTGGAGACAGGCTTTTTTTGGCAAAGGGAAACTAAACATGGGCTGAAATCAGCCCATTGGCTTCTCAGTGGGTTTCCCTAGTAATAAATATTGTGTCTCATGACAGATTCCTGCCCTTATTGCCAAGACTGCACCAACAGTGGATGCCTTTGTATATGCCCTGGGAAATGAGAACTACAGAGGAGGAATATGGCAGTTCCTCACAGGACAGAAGATCGAGAAAGCAGAGGTCGACAACAAAACTAAATAACCCATTATGGCATTAAACAAAATTACTGTGGGTACATCACTGAAAGCAAAATCCAAGAGAAAACTGAATGCATTCTCTGATATGTATGTGCAAAGCTGGTTCCACATTGGAAAGGCTGTGCACTGGCTACAAACAATGAAGCATGGAAAGAGAGCCCTCCAGATAACTGTCCAAACCATCATGAGCTGCTTGTCAAACAAGCTGCCTTAAACCTGTGTCGATTGCCATCAGTCTCATTTTATATGTCACTGGCAATAAACTATGTGCTGGAAAGCATTTTTTTTCCTCCTGATAAAAGCTAACATAAGAGCTCAGCAAATTAACTGAAGCAGGATTTTCATTTACCCAGTGAGGCCTCATCAGATCAATCTGTGCAGGTTGTCCATATGGTAATGTCTGGATTACTAGAAGATTAAACCAGTATCCAGTATTGACCACGTCTGTATAAATAGCTTGTTCATCTGAGCAATTCATTTTCAGTGCACCCAAAACAGGAATTTCCAAATTTCCATCATGAATCTGACATCCTAGTTCCATAAAAACATTTTAGGGAGCATGTTTCCCCAGCAAGGAATATTAGCTTGGCTCCTATTCAAATGAGTTATTGTGTGACATTCAGCTTTGTCACACACTAAACTGCATCAGATTTTGCAGCTGCTGCTTAGCAGGACAATCAAAAGCTTATAGTCCATCATAAAAAACATTCATCTTTTTGTTGAGCATTGAGCAAAAACTAAAGGGAGGTATGAGTCAGATTCTGTTCAAAAATGTCATAAGAATAAAAATTATCTTCACATCTTCCATTAAATTCCACTGTGTTCTACATAAGAGAGCAATCACTGAATCAGTGGTGATTAAAGAGTCTGAGCAATTAAAAAGTCACTTTCATAATTATCAGAATTCTCATGTATTTTAAACTCCCAGAAAAGTCCATTTTAAACACTTGTATTTGCTCGTGTTGCTCATATTGCCTGTGGGGTAAAAAAACTGTCAGTTGATATTGCCTCTTATTACAAGATGTGTCTCAGAATTGCCCATTTGTAAAAAATATGTGCATGACACAGATTAGGAGAGATTGTGTGTAGAGGAAAACCTAATTGATACTTACAGGGATCATATGGTTCATTTCCAAGCACTGACAGTGAAAGGGTTTTTTAAACTGACCAAAGAAAAAGCTGATCCATCCTTCTGATGCCTTCCAACATATTAAAAGGGAAATCAGTTGTTTATGAGATACAAAAGGTTAGATGGTACAATCTTGCAAACTAAACAATCAGTGGGTAGAAGGGATATTCTTCTCATAAAGATGGGTAATAAATGTCATTTTGTCAGCAGTTAACCAGCAGGATCCCATTCAGAGATGTGCTTTGGGACTTCATGAGGTTCAGTCTGGTCACAAACTACCTGACAGAGCACTGAATAATGCCATGACAAAATTATGCAGAAAATGACATCTAATGCTGACAGCTAAGACTTACATCTTAGGTACACATAATGTAAAGTGAGCAGATGACAAAATGTTTGCACTGATAAGTGGAAAATAATGTGTCTGGGCACAGAATTACCTTTAAGTATGTATCTACATTGACAGGCTCTGAATGTTCAATTATCTCTTTCTCAGGAAAGAGGCCTGGGTAGGTCTTGCAATCACCAGCTCCATTGTCAGTGGGGTCACAATGACAAATCTCAGCAGTATGCTAAAAAAGGAGTAGGTAACAAAACAGGACACATAGTCACACCATTAAAAAACCATTTGTTCAGACTTAGTGAACAGGATGCATAGTTTGGGTCATTCCAACTCAGAGAGGATAAACTAGAAAAGGGCCACAGAGATATCAAACACAGGGAGAAGCTTGAACACAGTAAGAAGGAAATGAAGGACAGTGCTGGCTCAGAAGAGGTGGCTGGTGAGAACAGAGACAGCCTTATTGAACCAGGGATACAGGGCATGAGAGATGGAATGATTGTTTGCTGCTCCCAGTAGCAGAATGATGAGACATACAGTAAAATGAGTTTGAGATGTGCATTTTCTGAAGTTCATGGTTGGAGGAGTGTTCTTCATGTCTGCCTACTGAAACACATCATGGCTTACATAAAAAGACTGTAATAATCTAATAAATAACAGCTAAAGATATTTGGTTAGGGACTGAGTCCCTTTGGCTTAGAGGAAACATACATCAGAAACTCACCTCAGACTTTGGCTCTTAGTCCATATGCAGATTGATTTTTGACTTGTTCTTATTACAGTTTCTTAATGTGGGAGTAGAAAGCAGCAGGTCTGTTTCTTCATTCTGTTGGGCAGCTACAAATCTAAACATGCCTCTGCTTAGGTTTGTGCATTCTTTTTCATACTGTTTACTGAGAAGCAGTGATGGGTAAAGCTGAATATCAAGACTTAGAGAGCATAACACTGGTAAATGGCATTCAGGCCTTAAGACAAATGGGGCCTCTGTCCTGAGCAGCAACGACAGCTGTCCTCTAGAGCCCCACTGAAGAAATGCAAGGTAACAAAGTCACTGAAACCTTCCAGCCCTAGGGGCAGTGCAAAACTTACAGATGGACTGTGAAGAGCACAGGACATGTTCATATGGCCCAGCACAGTGCTGTAAGCTTGGGACTAAGCAGAGGCAGTACAGTGCATTACAGTGAGATGAGAACAGCCTGCCCCACCCAAGGGAGGCAGAGACCTCATTTCTGATGGTTTCCTGTGCACTGTGTTTCTCCCATTGGGCCAGAAATCACACCTGGTTTCACTCTGCACCTCTAAACCCAAAGATGTACATAAAACCTGAGTCATTCTCCTGTCATTTGTCTCTCCCCTAAATATCTCCAACCAACGCTTCTCAGCCAGTCAGGCCCATAGCTGTCCCAGCCTGAGGGCTCCTACATACAAGTTACAAAATCTGACTGAGTGAAGAGAGGAAAACAAAGCATTAGAACAAACTCTCCAAATTCTAATTTATAGCCTTGGCTGCTGACTTCCTGCCAAAGAGGGGAGGGATTGAGGTTGCTCATGGCTCACTTATTGGATTATGGATACTTCCTCTCTGCAAAAAAAAAATTGAAACAAAAAAATACATGGAAATAAACATAAGAGTTTCCAGGGGCTGGTCACCAAGATCTAGCAGTACCTGATAACTGGTCACTCTTCTGGCTGTGACTAGTTCTCACCACTATTTATCCACATTAAGAAGTGGCTGATGACCACTAACAATGGCCTAAACAAGTGTCCTGTGCTTCAGGAAAATGTCTGAAAGCAAACAGCAGCACATCAGGAAGCCCAACACTTACTTCCAGTTAATTACACAGTTTCATCCTTAGCCCAGTCAGCCTCACCACAATGTGCTGGCCCAGTGCCCCATGGCACTGCTGGCTGTCCTGGTCTTGCCAATGGGTATCTGTTACCATCCTGATAACACCTGTCACAACAAGGTGTTATCTTGAGTAGTTTAGGCTGAAGCATACAAAATCCCATCACGTTTTTCCACTCTGGAGAGTCCCAGATGGCTAGAAACAGGATTTACATTACCCCAACCAAAGTACAGTCCAGGGGGTTATACAGGGGATGCAAGACACTCCTATACATGTAGTATTCCACCTATTCTCTAAAGCAAACTGCATAAGAACAAAAAAGTGGAGACTCAGCTTATGCCAGTACAGCCAATATGAACATCAATACCTGTCCTGTCACTAAAGATGAGAGTGACTACAACAACTGCATGTCCACTGTTAAAAATAATTAAATGACACCTCAGGTTATGTCCCATTAGCTACTGCAGCCCTTTGTTGGGGAGATTTTAAACACAAACAAAACAGAAGTGGAAGATAAGCCTCTCTTTAGGCTTCAATTATTTGATTCAATTCTTGACACCCAGCCATCTGCAGCATTATATCCCACATCACTTAAACACCCTACCACACCTCTTATAGGCAAACTGATTCTGCTCGTTTGTGTCGCAGTGAGCATTTTGACACACTGATGAAAAACAGACTTTCAAAGAAAAAACAGAAGGCAATTTTTCCTCCTTATCTCTAGATACAAAGCGTAATTTCTTCAGGTTTTCTTTCAGCAGACATAAATGCCTCACATTTTAAAGAGCATTTCATGCAGTTCTATTTTCAAGGTTATTAAACACCCACAACTCCAAATGAAGTTCCTGTGTTCTCAATAATGCTGCACATCCAGACCTTGCTGACTCAGCTTTCCTGCACTGCCCACACTTACAAACACCCTACAGTTCAATAAAAGGGAGTCAGACTTTTCTGCAGTGCACATTCCTCACACACACTGTGATGTGCTTTACCTGGAGTGCTGCTGATGGGAGCATTACACAACAATTCAGCAATAGGGTCAGAGGGGGAATCTGCACTGTTCCCAGTTTATCATCGTGCCTCTTGGAGTTGCACTATTGTAAAACAGGACAGTGAGTTGGTTTTGTCATCACAGGGAAAAAAAAAAAAAGGACTGCCAAAATCTTAAACATGAATCCAAGTGCTAGTTATTGGTTTGGTTCAACAAGGTGGGATACAAAGACAAAAAGTGAGATATAAGATCCTTATAGCAGGATGAACAGCAAGTGCTAGTCACGAGTACTCATCCCTCCTGTTATGCCTCACTCAAATTTCTGTTCGTGTTCCACCTGCAAGGATGCAAAGTAGAGCCCACACCTCAGCCCATGGTAGTGAGAGTTTGCATGTTGCAGTTAAGCTGCAAAAATATTTGGTACCATCTGCCCTTTTATACATATTCACACTTGAGATTGTTCATCAGAGCATTACAGTCAATGGTCTGTATGAGCTAGCCTGGCCAGGCTAACACAGGAAATGCTCAGAAGGCTTTTTGTTATGAGAACAGCATTCCACTCTCTGCAGAGAAAAAAGAAGGGTGGGCCTGATGCATTAATGTTATGTAAAATAATAAGAATTTTCAAATGGTGAACATACATGCCTACACATGTATATTAGGTGTTGTTTGGAAGTTTACTAATGTAAAGTAATCATTTGTGTACATCATTAAAGGACAACAGGATCCAATAACAGTACCAGGAAGCACAAAAATGCTTCTCAGTGAGATGCAAGTCTGAATGATTATTAATACAATTGAAATTGTACATGCAAGGTTTAAGAATTTTTTTTTAAACGCTTTGAAACCCTTGGATTTCTGCAGACTGTAATTTCTTCCAGTGTTCGCCATGTATGAAATTTTCCAGAGCAGGTTTTGTTTGGAACAGAACATCAGATCACAGAAGTGCCAGAGGAGGAGAGCTTGTTCTGTGTAAAAGGGCTGTGCTGGGTTACAGGTTTTCTTTATTCCAGGAGACAAGCACAGGGCTCACTGGTTAGGAATAGTACCCCTGAGCAGTGCCAGAGAGGTGAGGCAAAGGGAGCTGCAGAGAGCTGACACCTCCCTTGAGACTCTGACCCAGAGAAATGGTCAGGACAATTAAGATTTTGCACCTAAATGCCAATTTAATGTATTTCAGATGCAAATTCAATTACCTGTTTTAAAGGAATCTAATTTTAATTAACCCAGGTCTCGAATTAATGTAAACTAATTAACCATTGTTTAGAAATATGTTTCAGAAGAAAGAACCTAGTTCAGTAGGTCTCTAATGGCAGAAAATGTGCTTTCTTTACCAACAATTTTTTCTTGGGAATTAGAAAAATAATTGTGTAGCCATAAAGCAAAGTCTAATACTCTTCTACAGTGCTGTCAAAAGTCAAGTTTGAAAAATAATTCTTTATAATTATTGTAGTACAAGAATATGACTCTAAGAAGACAAACATTTGTGTCCTACAAACACATTATCTTATTTTTAAATGGTGACAGCAATAGCTCACTTACATATAGACCAGGTTGGATGGGGTTCTGAACAACCTGGTCTAGTTAAAGGTGTCATTGCTTAAGGCAGAGGGGCTGGAATGAGTTTAAGATCCCTTCCAAACCAAATCAAGCCATTCTATGATTCTATGTTATAAAAACCAGCAAAGAATATTATGTAAGTGGAAGCACAGAGCAAACTTGCAAGTGCTACAGCAAGAGTGTTAAATTTTCAATGTGCTTTAGATCTTGACAATGAAAACAAACTGCATTTTGACAGGTGACAGCTGGAGGCTCAAATGGCTGGAGAAGCCACTCTTTTAGTCTTCTTGGTGAACAGTGAGAAAACAGATTTTTTTCATGGTGTTCACTGATTCCTGTCCACTGTCCCAAGACTTCTTCCACTGAACTACACCATGAAGTGCTACAGGAACATTATTGATTTCTCTATCAATAAGCTCAATCAAAGACAAGCAATTTTCAAGAAAATTATGTCACATTGAATGAGAAACTATTGTGCTGAAATCAGCTGTAGAAGCAGCAGCTTAAGGATGCTATTAAGTACAGATGGGGCTAGTAAAATGTCATCAAACAAACAGAAGGAAGGCAAACCCAATGCTTTGGTGGCAGTATTTGTCAGCTCTTTCAGCACTGAACCAGTCAGTTCAAACTTTAGAGCTGATCAGCACTCTGCAGTTATGCTTCTGCCTCAGCAGCTCACTGAGTGGCAGCATGTCCTGGATATCACAGGGAATGGAGCCTCTGATGCACAGATTAAATGCTGCATTTCCCTGTGGACTCTGAAGCCTCCCCTTTACTAGGAAGGTTTCAGCTTTCATGAAATAGATAACAAACAAAAACTTAATGGAGACAAGACAGTGGGCTAATTTGCTGTCAGCCCTTTATCTGCAAAGAATCTACATATTGAGATACTTGGCATGGGCTTGTGACACATCAGCTCCTGGAGGATGGTCTCCAAGCCTGAGTTTGATACATAAGCTCTCCCCAAAAGTGGGATACACACAGAAAGTAAGGAAAAGCACCTTAAACAGGCTATAAATCTCAAAAGAGGGGGGATTTTTGTTTCATGTCTTTGTCAGCACATTGAGCCACTTCACTGCAGCCTATTTTCAGCAAGGATTCAAAACCTGGGACTAGGAAATTCAGCATCACTGAGTTATTCAAGCCAGGAGAGACCTTCCTAGAATTACATTCTTGTACTTCCAATTAGGAATAATTAATTTTAATTAATGGTTGGACCAACCATTTTTTAATTAATGGTTTTGCCAGCTGAATGAGAGCAAGTAATTTGGAATCGATTTGACTTGACTAGATATGATGAAATTTAGATCATGATATTTTTTTCCAGGACAAAATGCAAAAACTCATGTGTTCCTAGTGAAAACTTGAATTTATCCAGGATACTTGTTAGGATAAGTAAAATACAGCCAATTACACCTTTTATGAAATTACTACATAACATGTTCTATGAACTGAATACTAGGCTACTGGCAGCTCTTAAAATACAGTTCATAGATAGATACCACTGAATGGGGGCATTTTAAAACCAGAGACTTTTCTTAACTGACTTTTTGGTTTTGCTTCTCTATGGTATAGTCCCATCCTCAGGTGACATAAAACTGTGTGGAATAGTAAATAAGAGATAGATGGGTAAATGAGCCATCAGGGTAAATAGCTGTAACCTGCAAAACTGTATTTTGGTAAGATCAAGTGTTTGAGATCCAAGAATGACAGTTGCTTATATTTACATGATAGAAGACTTTGCTTTGAAAAACAGAGCTCAGAAAAGGATTTAGGGGTCATTATAGATAATCGCCTCAATGTAAGCTGTCTGGGCAATGCTGTTGCGAAAAGTACTAATGAGATTCTTTAATGTGGGTGGGGGAGAATAATATGAAGCAGAAATAATGAAGGATTTCAGCATCATTTGGCAGCACTGCCAAGACCTTTACTAGGTTACTGAATGCTGTCCTAGTGTCTGCGTTTTAAGAGGATTTGAAGACATTGGACAGAGTTCAAGTGAGTGTCATAAATGAATTCTCTGGCTTTAAAAAAAAAGCCCATGCCTTCTGATGTGCTGGGTAAGAAGCTCAGCACATTCAGCTCACTGAAGGGAAAGTGTAGACATACCTTCATCACACTGCATAGGCAATTGCTCTTGGGGAAGACATACGTGAGGAGCTTTCCGATCTGGCTGACAAAAACCCAGTGAATGAAAGCTGAAGCCAGAAAAATTCAACCTTGAAATAAGGGGAAATTTCCCAGCAACAAAGTAATGAAGTGCAGAAACAGCTTATCAGGGTACCTATAAACCACCATCACTCTAAAGATGCACTTTTGGCCTAGTTTCAGACTAGATGATTGTGGTTGTCCTTCCTGGCTCGATAAGGTGTGACCCCTTAGTTCCCCTATGCACAGCTTTATTTCCTCAGCCCTTGGTGGAACAGGACTGCCTATACTCTAACCAATGTGCTTGCAATGCTCCCATGATGGCTCAAATGATGCTACAAGGGCTGGGACTGGCAAGGGTGAAGGGGTTTTTGTGGGGCCACATTGGCCTCGTGGTCAGGGAGAAGGGGTAACCTCATGTGCTGTTCTGACACAGACAGGTAAGGTTTTGATAGCAGGTGTTTGAGAGATCATAATCCATTCCTAAGGATGCAAAGCAAGTGTAAAATCTTCTTGGGTAGCAGTGGAGAGTGATCAACCCTTGTGAAGCTACAAACGCTTTCCTTTACATTAAGGTCAAAACTATTTTGAAACGTCCCCCTGCTTCCTCCAAATTCATCCACAGAGCGCTTGGATAGTGGAGCACATTATGGATATGGTCAGATCTGATCCCAGTGTGCTTGCTGAAGGGAGTCACAGTAGCCAACTTCACTGGTCTAAAAATTTAGAAGGCACCAGGTGCTTATTCAGAGGCAGGATCCTCCAGGGGAAACTGTACACTGGAGAGCATTGCAGACATACAGATACAGCTGCTGTGGGATAGAGAGGTGGGGGGAGCAGAGTGTCAGCACCTCTGACACCATTGCCTAAAGATGGCATTGGAAATCAAATGTATATAGCAGCCATATAATAAATACATTATAAATACAACACATGAAGCAGCAATGAGTTTCGACCTGAAGCATCAGTGAAAAAAACATGGCTCTTGACTCCAGTGAAACCCCACCCAGCAGCTGAAATTAGAAACATTAATCCCATGGCATTGCCCATAATTAAAGGCTCCATCTACCACCAAACAGCTGTGTAACTACTGCTGGCTGAACATCAGTGCTTTGAAATAGGATTAGGAGGAAATTAAAAGAGAAGCAAGCATTGCAAGCAGCAGTAAGACAAGCAATACCTTAGTGTCTTTTATTACATGGACCAAATGATAGAATTGGTGTCCTTTTGCAGTTACTCTTTCTCAGAATTCATTACCAGCAAAAATGAGAGCATTACAAACAAAACTAAGGAATTCAGGACTAGAGGCATGTCAGAATCCGACCATCCAACAGTCCTTGCTTACGCTGAGCATTTATTAACTTCTTTTTGCTATATTTCAGAGGCCTGAGCTTGCCACTTGTTCTGGTTTTGGCCGAGTTAGAATTAATTTTCTTCATAGCAGCTGGTATACAGCAATGTTTTGGATTCAGTGTTGATAATACAGGGGTGTTTTCCATGTGGCTGATCAGCATTTACACAGAACCAAGGCCTTTTCTGCTCCTCACCCCACCAGTGAGGAGGCTGGGGGTGCACAAGGAGCTGGGAGGGACACAGCCAGGACAGCTGGCCCCAGCTGACCTAAGGGATATTCCAGACTGTGTTACATCATGCTCAGTATATAAAGCTGGAAGAAGGAAAAGGGGGGCATTCAGAGCAATACCATTTGTCTTCCCAAGTAACTGTGACATGTCAGGGAGCTTGGCTTTCTTGGGGATGGCTGAACACCTGCATGCCCACGGGATGTGCTGAATGAATTCCTTGTTTTGCTTTGCTCTGCTTATGGACTGTTTTTGTTTTACCTATTAAACTTTATCTCCACCCACGAGTTTTCTCACTTTTACTCTTCCAATTCCTCCCCACCCCGCTGCGGGGGGAGTGAGTGAGCAGCTGTGTGGGCTTAGTTGCTGGCTGGGGGTTAAACCAGGACACCACTGACATCTACTCCATTGATTTAACACCACAAAGAGAACACAATGCCTCAGACAAAGAGGAACAAATAATTATCCAAAGGGTATTCTCTCCTTGGATGTCTCTAAATGGTGTCTGTTGTTTTTCTGGATAAAAACTATTTGTTGATATGGACAAATGACAGGATAGCAACAAGAAAGCGTCATCCTGTGAGAAAGGTGCCATATGGTACACAAATCCCATTAAGAGGGTTTAATTGTTATTTAAAAGCCCACAGACAAGCAGAAATACAAGAGAACCCAGTTCAGACATTCTCTGGATGCCAATTTTGCCAATTTTGTTTTTCAGTTTTGGTTGCAGTCCGTCCCTCCTCCTGCTGGTAGCCATTAAATAGACTGGAAGAATGCAGGATGCCCCCCAGAAAGCCAGTGCTGTATCTCACCACGTCACCAGGCTCCTGCAGTGCCTCAGGGCCAGCAGCCAGTCCTTTCTCAGTTGCACTGACAATTTAACTCAGGCTGGCTCGTCTATAACACATGATGGGACTTCCATGGTTTAAAATTTTTTGTGTCTCTTTCCAGAACTAGCCCACCCTCCTGCCAGAGCCATAAGGCCATGGCTGCAAACAACATTACTTGTCACTAGTCTGTTTCTTCTTTCTTCTTTTTCTCTCCAGGTGATGGAAAATAAATGAACTGGGAAGTCTTTTCAGGTGAGGTGGCTGCACTGTGACCAAGGGGCAGCCCTGGAGCTGCAGAGCTGCCATCTGCACTGGTTCCTCACATCCCAGCCTGGGCTTTCTTGTCACTGGCATGGAGGAAGGAATACAGATGAGCTGCTGGCTAACTGCTGCCTCCAGCAATCAAAAATTATGGCACAGAGCTTGCCAAGTTTCATGCAGTGGAAAAATCTGACCTCTGAAAATGTATCCTGGCTATTCCACCAAGGGTAAAACTGAAGTGTCTAGTTTGATTTTATTGAATTGGTGTATGGAAATATTACATAATTTAGAATCATAGGCTTTGGTTAAAGCTATGATTGCAAGGTTTTAAGCAGGTCAGGGGCCCAATTAAAAAAATTAAGTCCACAAAATTTAATCCCTCTGTACCTTTATGCTTCAATGTGACTCTTGTTAACTCCCTAAAATTAGATTTTTAATCTCAGATTGGCACCCCATTCTCCACCACTCAAGTAACACAAGCAGTGAGAAGATTATGGCCACTTATGTAGTATCTATTTTCCTATAATCCTTTTAGCACCATAAATGCTAAATATAGCATCCAGTTTAAATTAGCTTTAACCTCAAGTTGACTCCAGTTAACCATGCAGGACCAGTCAGGGCGAAAAAAGCAAAACCAAAACCAAACCACACCCCAAAGAAGGCTAGAAAGAGGTAGAAATATTCCCACACTTTAAATAAAAAGTAGTAAGCTGTTCAGTGCATATTAACAGATGACTGTAATAGTGGAGAATTGTCAACAGCTTTTTGAAAATGTGAGGCTTGTGAGCCCTTAGTCTGCCACACATGAGTAGATTGGTCACAGTGCTCACCCTTACAGCCATCCCAAAAATTGACAACAAGAAACTGGGGCTCCTACAGCTCCTTATTCCTGGCTGTATTTACAAATCATTAACATTGAACATGGAGGCATTTCTGTGAGTCAAACTCCTACTAGTTTTTCCAGGAAATGTTTTGTAAGCATCATGAGATGTTCACAAGGAAAATTGTGATTTTCCCTGATTAGGGGAGGACCACCACTGTAATTCAGTAGTGAGAAGAGCTAAAACAGGCTCAAAACCTAGAACAGGAATGACTTCAGTGAAACAACTGCAGAGAACCCTGCCTTCTGCTTGGCAATTGCTTCAGGAAGAAATATGTCCTCAGCACCAAAGCTGGGGTTTCAGGAGGTGTCCCGTTCTCAGAGAGAGATGCCCCTCAGGGTCCCAGGGAGTGTGATCAGCTCCTGCTGACCACAGCCAGCTTTACAGCTGCCAGGGCCAGATCACCCCATGCATTTTTCCTTGGACATTGATAGGTTACATACTCATTAGCCTGTATATTCTATTTCTGCCTCTGCCACAGCACTTATTCTGACCAGCTCTGGTTTTCCACCAGCCAGTTTGCCTAAGGAGCACAACAGCAAATAAATCCCAATAACCACATCATCCTGGAGCAATAAAGTTACAGGTTCATCTCAAAACCTAATAATAGATTTATTTACTGCACTTCTTACTTTTGCCCTGTTCAAACACCACATGGAGACAAGGGAAGCCCACCCTCAGCAAGCCTGGCACTTTTTCATACTCCAGAGACAGCATGACTGCCAAACCCTACTCTGGCATGAGAAACGTCATAGAGATGCAAATTAAAATATATCTGATTGTGTCTGCCTGTCCATTTTGCTTCAGCTTGTTAGGAACAATTGAACAGATGCCTAATGCTGAGCAGTAAAATGAGTACCCAGGAACTCTTCCCACGGTTTTCCTCCTTCTCTTGGAGGACTGCCACATCCACAGATTGCGACATTCTCAAACGTTCATTACTGAGACACACTCATCTGTTAAACACAGATTAGAGCAGAGGATAGACAGAGCTGGGCAAAGGAGAAATAATGAGTCAGGAAATGTTTGTGTGTACTGTCACAGCCACTACCAAACATGTGGTGAGCTTCCGTTGAAAAAGCTATGAAATGCCAGCAAATTACACAACATTGCTGAAATTTGGGTTCTACACCAAAAGCAGGATCAAACTGACTGTAGGCAGGAACTCCAGAGTCATGGTACCCTCATGCTGCTTCCAGAATATTTTTCCTTAAGAAGCATCAAATTTATTTTCTGGAAAAGTTGTGTAGTAGAAGAGTAAACAAAACATTTTCCACTACACCTGGCTACAAAACCAAGGAGCAATAAGATAGCAACCAGTATAGGTCATATCTGGAGGAAAGACAAACTCCAGGTTTTTATTTTGATTCTCCTGAGGTTAGACTGAGCACCTTGTGGACAGCAGCAGGAGCATCACTGCCTGAGGGGTACCCAGTCTCACTGAGACCTGAAGGGAGCAGCAGCACCACAGAGAGCAGGGGGGATACAAAGGTGAAAGACAGAGACACAGCAGTAGAATCACATATTTAGAGGGAAAATTCATTCAGTTTTGATATATTACATTTTCAAACCTGTTCAACTCTTGACTTTTTCACTTGGGACCAAACCCCCTACAGCATGATGGACAAAGATCCCAAGTAGGTTACACGAGAAGTTACCTGGCTTTCATAAACTTGGCCCTCTGGAATAAAATCTTTCTGATTATTTTCACTCTGCAGAACTTTCAAAACTTGCTCAGTGGTACTTTTAAAGTGATTAGCAAGCTAAGCAATTATCTAAGCTATCAATTCCTCGTGAAACACAGGTTAGTTCCATCTTCTTAGGCTCTGCAATGGTACTGTGGCACACAGTTATAGTACAAAATAACAAATCACTCCAGATGAAGGTGGCTGTAAAGGTTTTGCTCTCCTCTTTTTTCTAAAAAACATATAAAAACCAAGCATGAAAGAAAGAGATTTATTATGCTAGTAGGGCCATGGTCTGTAATAGTGAAGAGTCAGCATATCTTCTCTTCACATCTTCTCTTAATTCAGTCCTGTGTTACTATCACCAGAGTACACTGAAATGGCAAACTGCCACCAGAGGGGCAAAATAACTGGCCCTATGCCAAGTCACCCCATCCTATGCCCAAAGCCAGAAAAGATGCACAGCTGGTTCACACCTGAAGTTGCCTAATGACATTTCCCATCACTGCAGCAGCCTCAGTGGGCCCCAAGGAAACCTCAGTCAATGCTTTCTTTTTTTTTTTTTTTTTTTTTGTTAATTAGTTCTTTTCCTGTCAGGAAAAAATACTCCAAAACTGAAAGTGTAATGAGAAGAATATTTCTTTAATACTGCACTAAGATTTTAGGCTTAGCCAATTCCCAGGAACTTCCTAATGACTTCAGTGCTACAAATCTTCTGACAAGAACACTGCACCTCTGTTGTGCTGGGGTTTTTTGTTGGTTTTCTTTTTTCTTCCTTTTTTTCTTACCATGGAATGGATAGAGATGAACCAATTTCACATTAGATTTTGTCTCACCTTCCCCTCAAGACAGCATTGAAACCAAGCTCATGTTAAATTTATTTTATTAGTCATGAAACAACAGGTCTGTATGTTGAGGAGTATTGAGTACTCCTCATATATAATATATACACATGTACAAATATGTGAGTAACTTGTTTAACTTCTGCAAGAGGCTGCCAGGCTCTGCTGGGGGCTCACAGCCTCTTCAGGAGGAGACACAGAGCAGAGGCAAAAGGATGTGTGGCCATTTGATTTGCTCAGCCTGATCAAACCTCACATCCAGGAAAACAAAACTCACTGGGCATCTCTTGGTTCTGCTTTTTCTGAAAAGTCAGCATTCCTACCATATTATTTCTCTTGTTTGCAGAAAGAGGAATAAAAAGCCCCAGCCCCTGTTCACCCTGCACATGCACAGAGCCCTCCAGGGTACGTACTCAGATGTAACCTGCAAAGGTGTTAGCAAGCCCTTTCCACAGCCCACCAGGACAGGTGTACCACACTTGGTGGAAGGATTTGGGACTAGGGTCCAAAAGGCACAGCAGAGTGCAATGGCACTGCAGGCCATCCCATGCCCATGGTGCTGTTTGAGACCATCACTGCTTCTTTAGTGCAGCTTTCCAAGAGAAAAGCCCTTTTCTCCTGCCATGGCATCCAGGGAAGGGAAGGGCTTTGGCACATTGTATTGCTGTTAGTTTTCCAGGCTGTCTCTCTCTCCAGAAGCACATTCATGTAGAGATGGGAGCCAAAGATGGGGAGTTGTACCCCCTCAGCTGTTCCCAATGCAAGAGCACCTCAATTCAGCAGCAAGCACCTTCCTCCCAGTCCTGCAGACACATTAAACCTCTTAGGGACCTCTCTAACCAGGTCTCTGCCATTATATCCAAATAATGACAAAATAATTTCTCCAATACACTGTTTCTAGTAAGAGTAAAGTGTTGGAGAGAGAGAACAGTCCCTGCATCTCTTGCTGAGGGGATCTGGTGTCCTGAGCACACACCAGTCCATCTAATACAGTGACCTGTCTCCATTTACTGAATTGATTTGGCATATGAATGTTTGCACTGTTGAGTGTATTTAAACTAATGGCTGCTAAAGCAGCTTATGTGACTTTTTAATCTAGCTTTTCCATAGAGTCATTTGTGGAATGACTGTTTGAAAGGGAAACAGACAAGAAACTGGGGCAAAACCTACGCTGACAGGAAATGGGATGATGTGGCCACAGCAGCTACACAGGCAGATTTCTGGCTCATTCGTTACCATCAGACTGTTTCCCACAGCTGAGCTTTTCTACAGGCCAGCTGACCAGAGGCAGAGCCCACTCCCACTGCCTCAGGCAAGCCCTGGACAGCCTGGAATTTTCAAAATTAATTTCATCTTCTGAAGCAGAAAATACAAATTCCCCTTTCTCCCTGAGGGAAGGGGCTGGTGGGGAATGTGATCAGTTAAGAGAGGCCCAGCTGGGTGGCTCATTCCCCTGTGCTCTCAAGGGTTTGACTTTATGATCTCCAAGATCTTTTCCAACCTATTTTATTTTGTGATTCACACAGTTGTTAAAAGGATTCTGTGTGAATTACAGTGAACCCCAAATGTTGCCACAGATAATTCTGTGTGGCTATCATTAAGCACTGAGCCAAAAGGACCATTGGTGACTGAAAGATAGTTTCAAGGGCCTGCTGCAAAGTACAGAGACTGGCTCTGATCACAGATTACCTGATTTATTGAGCAGGTGTAATATTCCGTGTCACTGTATGATGAAAGTCTCTTTGTGCCATTTTCCCTCAGAGAACATAATGTTCATCTCCTACAAAACACTGAGATCTGTTGATGTGTCACCAAATATATCTATATCATACTATTTTCCTTTCCAAAGTCTTCCAAACATTTTATAGTAATTAAGCATGCCACTTCAAAAATCAAATCTGTGCAAATCATACTGACCCCTCAATATGTCAGACAACTCACGTTCTTTCAGCATATGATGGAAAAAGTGAATCAAGGGACACAGTCTTTGCAGGAGTAATAATTAGATTTACTTCTCCTAATTCCTTGCACATGATCTTCTGATTTGCACTGCAGGTTTATCTACCCACCACACTGCAGACCTGCAGACAACACAGGACCAGTCTAGGTATTCTATATAACCCAAAACTCCTTCACAGGCCCTCTTGTAGGCATTGCCACTGTTGCTTCACATATGACCAATAAATTGACATAATGTTCATTTTAAAATGAGCACTGTCTAAGCTTCCTATTCTGACACTGATATATCCTTACCAACATTTGGTACAAACATTGCCTCAAAATTAGGGACAACAAAACCAAAAAATTCCTTCAAGGGGACTGGTGCTTGTCCCATCAAACATCTCCACCTGCAGATGTCCCCACAAGGCCAGGAGCTGGGGCTGCTCTCACAATCACAGATCCCTGGTGACTGTGCCACTGCACTCACAACTCTGCTCAAAGCAAAGTGTTGGTGATCCAAGATACAGATACAGGAAAATGAGATGGGAAGGGATACATAACACAATTATGGTTCCCATCTTTAGTTTCCTGAAGGAAACTCTATTCCATCTTTAAAGGTGAAGAGTCAGTTCCCATCACCTGTCACAGCAAGAAAAGAAGAAATCACCTTTGGGTAATCTCATCCTGTGGATAATCATGTCAGCTCAGCCTGACAGCCACTGCAGATCTGAGAAGCAGGAGGAACACATGCAGCATGATGTGGCCAGCCAGGCTCTTTATGAAAGCCACCTTCATTCCTGGGTGGTTGAAGCCATGCTCTGAGCAGGGCTTCCACTTTTCTGGGTATCCCACCTCCCCACAGCAATGGCAGCACCTGACTTCTGCTGCAGCACCCAAAACTTCAGAATGAAATGGCATGATCTCCTCAAACTGCAAGATCCAGTGGATTTCTGAGTGATTATCACACACCTTAGTTGCCCCCAGACTTTAATCACCCAGAAAGTGTGATAATCCCCAAAACACACACCCTAGAGTGTCTTATGAGTGGCAGAAATCACAGTGGTGCATAAACAATGAGTTGTGCTTTCCCCATGAGCTTGGCTCTGCCGTGAATCCCCGGAGCCAGCCCATGCCCTCTGCCGGGTCAGGAGTGGAAATCCCCTCTCTCTTTCTCCCACTGCCAGCCCAAAGGCACACCACAAGGTCATCTCCAAACACAGCTCATCAGGAATTTGCTGGCTAGATACTGGGATTCACAGCTGGGAAATGGAAGGTCATTCAGCGCTGTGCCTCCTCTCAAAAAATAATATTACTGGGAAGAAAGCTGCTGAATGCAGATTGCCAGTCCCAGACTGACGGCACAAAGTGGCAGAAAGCTGAGCAGTGGGAAGGGAAAGCCACAGGACCCTGTCATAATTATATCTTCAGTTTCAGAAAGTGCTTTGATGTTCTCTCAACAGGGGATAGCTTCCATTTCCTTCAGTCTTTGCTGAAGCTTTAGAAACTTGGGCTGTTTCTGTTGGATTTTTATTTAGAAGTGGACTATACAATTTCCTGCAGAAACCAGAGTGTCCTCCCTCAGCACCCATTCAGACTGTATGAAAAGGGAGGTTGGATAAGTATAACCAGAGTCAAAGGGGTGCCTGAAAACACAGAAAATATTCCCTGGAAGAAGCAAAGACGCAGAGGTGCATTCGGGCTGTAGTTACAAAATAGTGGAAACCTCTAAAAGCCTGGCCAGCTGCTGCATTCAGCACCCTGTCTAAGGAGGCAGGCCGTGGCTCAGCCTGTGGTTTATTTTAGGCTTGCAGGATAGAGCTGGCTGTGGCATGGGAGGAGCACTCCTTATCGGGTCTCCTGGGGCCGATGGGCACTGGCAGCACACACCTCCCTGCAGCTTAATCAGCTCCCAGCAGCCAGACAGCAGCTGCCACACGCTCTGTGCTCCTGCATAAACGCTGCAGATCTTGCTCTGAGATCAGGATTTGACAAGCTGGGAATTAATAAATACAGCTCATGGTGATATCCAGCCATCTGAGCAGACTACCCATAATGGTAGTATCCAATGGTACACATACTCTGCCAGGAAGAAATTTGTTTCTTGTAATTTTAAGACCAATATTTTTGCTTGCTGTTCACCAAACAAAGCATTTGAACAGTATTAATCTCCTACACTGTAACCCATCTTCACTGACATAACCTTAATGCATTACTGGAGTTAGAATACGAAGAAATAGGAAAAAACAAAAGGCAATGTCACAAGTGAATTAATATTTGACCCACTGACCACAGTGCACACATCCTTGGAGAGAGGAAGCTTTTATCCTCATGAAATGTTTAGAGTACAAAACTAGGACTGCCTCCTGCAAAATGCCTGTTGAAGCCAACAACTTTAAGGTAGCTCCTAAGTGAGGATAAAGTTGCTAAATGCTCTATCAAGCATGAAGATACCAACATTAGTCAAGGAATGTTTTACTTTTTATCTCAAATACACTGCCTTGTACTTCTTAATTCCTTCCAGTTTCAAAATCCTTTCAAATACCACTACATACACACCACTGCCCTATACATAATCTAGTGAAAACAGATGATATTTATTAGCAAATTGTCTAAACATATAAAACTGCCACCAGAGTCTGAGAGAAATCAAATCAGACAGCTGATGTTTGTGTGCAGAATTCAGTGTCAGCATACACCAGACAAGAACACTTGCTAAAGCAGGAAATCAGGGTTTATAGTGGTAATAGAGAATAAAGTTTCTATATCAAACCCTCTAAGAAACAAGGGGAAACATTAAATAAGGGCACTCTGTCATCCTGAGGGTGGAATTAATTTTTTTTGTATGCCCCAATAACTAAGTTCCTTCTCACTTCAGAAAAATGTGTTTTTTACATGCAGAAGGTGGTATCAGATCTTTGTGAAAGGAATAAAAAGGCAAAAGTCGCTCCATAGCTCAAACGAAATGAAAATATGAAAATAAAAATTTTCCACCAAAAACAAAAAGACTTGCAGAAACGCTGTGCTGTCAATAACAATAAAAATACTCTCTAGAAAATAGAAATGAGTTCCAGTAAATAGAGGGAACCCCATTCCCTGCCACGCTGCATCTCCTGTAGCAACTGGCATATGTGCAAAGTGAAATTTGCCCAAAACCACCCAAAATCGCAGGAAAAATGGCCCAAAAACTCCTAAAATCTGTACTAAAACACCTAGAATCTGCCAAAATTCCAAGAATAGCTGGGAAAAGCATCAGGGAAAATCCAGGATAAATTCAGCATGAAATACCAGAAAAGTTCCTAAATATTTGCACTAAGATACACAAAAATCACTTAATAATCTCAGTAAAAATGGCCCAAAAACTCCTGAAGTCTATATTAAAACACCTAAAATCTGCAAAAATTCCAAGGATTGCTGGTAAAAGCATCAGGGAAAATCCAGGAAAAATCAGCCTAAAAAAAAAAAAAAACAGGAAAATCCCTACAAATTCGCACTAAGAAACACAAAAATCCCCTAAAAATCTGCACTGAAAATGGTCCCAAAAAGTCCTAAAATCTGCACTGGAACACCCCTAACCTGTCAAAATTCCAGGGATTTTTGGAAAAAACACCAGGAAAAATCCAGGATAAATTCAGCCTATAAAATCCAGAAAAATCTCTCAAAATTCACAGTAATTAGCAATTAGGCAAAATTCTATCAGACAATGCTGACACTCTGCATCATCTATGTTCTCTTTCTCCTCTGTGGTTAAAAGCTTCCCTAAAGGCTGGGCACTAGATAAAGAGATGTGGGCTGAGCTGGGGAAGAAAAGGGTTTTTTCCCCCAAAACACACGCGATCTTTGCACCCTCTACTGGCGAAACAGCCACGAGCAGACGGAATCTCACCTCGGAGATCTTCCTGCCGAATCTCCCAAATGTAACCAGAGAGGAGCAGCTTTCCTCTGAAACAGGTCATTCCTTCTAACCCTGCCACATCAACTGGATTCTGTTCAGAATCTTTACTGACTTTGGTCACAGACAGTGAAAAGTTTACGCACAGTACTAATGCACAGTAAGAGAAGCTCATGAAAATCCTTTATTTACCACGTTCTTGTAAGGTAAATCAGATTTTTTTGTTTATTTGGTTGATTTGGTTTCTTTTTGCTTTGTTTGTTTGGTTGTTTGGGTTTTTTTTGTTGTTGTTGTTATTTTTTTGACGGGGGGGTTGTTAGAGTTTTGGGGTTTTGGGGGGTTTTCTTGTGGGGTTTTTGTTTGTTTTTTGTGGAGGGGTGAGGTTTTGTTTGGGGGGGTTTTTTGTTGTTTTTTGGTTATGATTTTGTTTTTGGGGGGGTTTTTTGTAAGGAAGGAGTCCTCTTGTGCTGAGAAGAAGGCCATTTAAATACCAAAAAAGCCCTAGTAGCAATATATCATTAAATAACATGTCCAGAGGACAAGCAGTTGCTAGCTACTGAAAATCGGACCTTTTCTGATACACAGAAATGGCTGTGGCAGATTTTCTGTAGTGAGGCTGGCAAGCCCTTGTCCAGAACCTTGACTCTCTAAGGTCAGCAGCCGATCACAATATAATACTTTTTTTCTTATCCTTATTGTATTTTTCACTAATAGAAACAGTAATCCAAGGGAAATTCTTCATGTCACTCGGTAGAAAAAAACTGATAAAATAAAATTATCCAAGAAAGCCACCAAAGAAATTAGGTATTAGCTATGCCAGTTTATCAAAGACAGCAATAAACCCTTTAAGAGCAGCTCTGCTGTTACGTTTAAAACCAGAAGGTGGCATTGAATGGCCACAAATCTGCTCCCAGTGTCCTGAGCTGCTGCCTGCCAGAGCCGAGCAGGGAAGGTGGGTGGGTCTGGGCACTTCACGCAGATTAAATCCGACATTTAGGCTACGGCTCTCACAAACTCCCTGGAACAAGAGCGATGTAGTCAGTAACTAATTCGTGTTACAGTAGCGAGAAAAATACTTTATTTCTTCTCTCCTGTCTCTTCCCTTTGTGCAACCAACCCATGGCGTAGCTGCTGTGGCTTTTTTGAAGTCCCCTGAGAGCACAGGACTCAGAAGGACCCCACTCCTGTTAGCGTGTGCAGCGTGTGCAGCGGGGGAGCAGAATCCCAAAAATTCGGGAGAGTTTCAGAGGAACGGGCTCTCTCATCCACATCACCTCCAATGATAAAGGTCACACTAGAGACTGGGGGTGTGCCTGAATCCTCAGCTGGTTTCCAGCAATTCCGAAAGCCTTTCCTCAGGGTTTCTGCGTAACTTCAGGGATGCGCTTCTATCGACGGCCCGGGCAGCATCTTGCCAGGTTTTACCGTGGAGAGTCCTCTCAGGAGCTGGTGCACGGACAGGAGCCCTGCCCGAGCCAAGGGAAAGCTCCCCAGTGCAACGGGTGCACATCGAAAGCATCTCTCACATGGTTGTAATCTCGGGAAAAAGAATCCGCACACGCACACCGACAGCAGAGAGCCGCAGAGCCGCGGGTTTCCTGCGCTGGCTCAACGGAGCAGGAGCTCGATTCCCCCCGCCCTGCTCCGATCCGCTCCGCTCTGTCCCGGGGGGACGGGCACACCCTGGGCCGGCACTGCTCCCTGCACCCCACCTGTGCGGCACGGCTGGCAGAGCTGGCCGGGACTTGGGCACAGCCGAGGGTCAGGAGGTGGTGAGAACAGCCCCTGAATGTTCTGCTCAGAGCATCTCCTGAATGTGCTGCTCCAGAGCATCCCCTGAATGTGCTGTTCAGAGCATCCCCTGAATGTGCTGCTCAGAGCAGCCCCTGAATGTGCTGTTCAGAGCATCCCCTGACTGTGCTGTTCAGAGCATCCCCTCAATGTGCTGTTCAGAGCATCCCCTGAATGTGCTGCTCCAGAGCAGTCCCTGAATGTGCTGTCCAGAGCAGTCCCTGAATGTGCTGTTCAGAGCAGCCCCTGAATGTGCTGCTCCAGAGCATCCCCTGAATGTGCTGTTCAGAGCATCCCCTGAATGTGATGTTCAGAACATCCCCTGAATGTGCTGCTCCAGAGCAGTCCCTGAATGTGCTGTTCAGAGCATCCCCTGAATGTGCTGTTCAGAGCAGCCCTGGCCCCTGCAGTGCTGGGGACCCAGCACAGGCTTCCTGGCTCCGAGTTGCCCCTCGGCACAGCAGCACGATCTCCAAGAGGACTGCAGCAAACAATTATCTCAATGAGCTTTAACCTTATCTCAAACTTTATGTGTAGCTTTGCTTAGGAAAGAAATAAAGATAAAAATAATATGTATTTTATTCCTCTATTTCAGATAAATAATTCAGAGGTTTCTGAGTGTTTGGAAGTTTCTTTGTTTTGAAGAGAAGGGGCTCCAATGATGGACATTTAAAGAAGAGATCAGCTTTGTCAACCCTAATGGCAGCCCAGACAAAATGAATATATGCATGCAGAGGGAAAGCAGAGAAATAAAATTCAGGGTTGGAAGAAACCTTGCCATTTGGGCTGCCAGTCATCTGGATCAGCAGAGCCCCCTGACAGCCTAAAAAATCTGCATTTCCTTTTCCTGGGGCTTGGTAGTTGAAGGACAGAGAGGACAGGCTGAAACCAGCTCCCAGCATGACGTGAGCTAGATGTGGTCCTGAGTCACACCTGGATATACAATATAAACGTGGTGTGTGTTCTGGGGGGTGCTTAGGTGTGAGCTCTCTTACTGCTGCCTTACAAAATGTAAGGCAGGGAAAGGTTTGGAGTGAACAGTGAACAGGTCGATCCAATCAAAAGCACAGTGATGCTCAGTTCGTAGCACATGAAACTGCTGAAAGATTGAGTGCTCAGAGAGACTGAGGGAAATGCAAACAGAGCCCCCGGAGGGGAACCATTTTTCAGCAGGTCATGAGCAAGCCAATAATGATTTCCACTTCATTTGTATGTGTGCTAAACATACTTGGCATTACTTCAGAGACTGGGGTCAAAAGTTCGATGATTGCTGAAGGCATTGTGCTAGAAGATGCAGCTGGATAGATGCTAGGGGAGGGTAAAAGCCAGGTTTGCACTAACCCTTACCCCTGCCTTGTCCTGGTGGGCTTTCCCAGCTGAGATCCATTATATATGCAACTGGCACACTGAAAAATGGCCACAAAGTTTATCTTGCATGGTACCTCACTGCCAGGATGCTTCAAAACAGCAAGCAGAAAGCAGAGCAACTAGGGCCAGCATTCCTTTTGCATCCCTCAATAGCCTTTCCATGCTGCTGGTCTCCTGGGCCAGCAAGAGCCTTTCTTTGCTTATGGCCCTCTTCAGCATGTCCACCAAAAACTAATCTAAGCACAGCACACATGAAAATTGAGTCATGCACACGTGAGCTGTGGGAGCAGCTCCTTCAACCAGCCATTGGCACAGCCCTCTGGCAGTGGAGGACATTGCACCATCAGCTGCTCACTGCTGGCTTTGCTGTAATGCAGCAGCAGTGCCAGTCCCAGCACTGCCTGATGTGCCTCGAGCCAAGAGACACACTTAGCAAGCAAAGGGTTGGACTGCCAATAACTTAATTTCTTGGAGGCACCACAGCATTTAGCCTCACTCTTCAGGCTTTGGTGGTCTGGTGGGCTCACAGTGTCAACATTACACACTCTGAGATACATGGTGGAGTTTCCCCCCCACCTTCAGAGAACTCCTTCAACTCTGTGATCTCCTCATGCTGCCCCTTATGGTCCCAGTAACAGTTCACTGTTCTGCTTGGGGATAAGTGGAAAAGAAAACAAGCACAGGTTTCTCTGCCTGAAGATGATTAACAAAGCTACAGAAAAAAAAAAAAAAAAAGGTCAAGTACACAAACACAATGTTGCACATACCCCTTTCCACCAGCTGTTGATTTCTTCCTGCCTTTCTCAGAAACATACCTATGTGGCAGAGACTCTCACACCTCCCTGAGTTTCAGCACACAGTTTGACTTTCTTTGCACTGAACTGGCAGGAAAGGAGGAGATTATGCTGGTCCCAGGTACATTACATTGACTGTGTTTTCCAGGCACAAGTAGCCCCATGGAAAAGAAATCTTCCAGGGAAACAACGAGCAGACTCAAGGGAAATGGAGGAGCAGAGGCTTCCACTAACTCACACAGGGCGTGGCTGAGCTGGATTCAGGTACTGAGTATTGGCTGGGGAAGACAGAGGCTCAGTTTTCAAAGACCCCTGTGCAACTGTCTTGAAGGAGCTTGCAAGGTATGCTCTAAGACTGTAAGCCTGATAGATATGCATTGCCAATTTGACTTTTCCCAAGGTGGGGAGGAGTAAAGGAAACAAACCCATATCTTTTTTTAGCAACTCTCCCCTGCCTTTTTAGTAATTAAATTCACCATAATGGCCACTGTACTAAATCTAATAAGAAGTCTGAGTTTCTGGTTTCCATTGGCAGCCATTTGCACTGCTCAATTTAAGCAACTCACTAAAGCATAAGGGCAGTACTGCAAGACAACCTTCTTGAGTCAGTAAGTAAGAAGAAAAGCTTACCTAGACAGTATTAAATCACTAAAATTGATTGCACCCTATTGCTTATGCTCTGATTCCACTGGCAGGAAGGCTCTGAGCTGGCTTATTTACACATGCACTAGTGAACTCATTCACACACAGCTGCTTTCCACCTCAGAGTGATAAAAATTAATAATAAAAACAATTAAACCTCATCAGCCTTCAAGCATTTGGAAACCCCAGAGCCCCATTGCCAGATCCTCTGAAAATGCAGCAGCCCTCCCCTGAGAGAGACTGGGGCTCAATTCCTGCAGGGACTGGCTGCCAGAACTACCACGGCGCCTGGGCGTCACACTCCAGCAACAGATTATTTCCTGCTATCGACCCCCCTGCTCTGGGTTAATTCTTTTAATTGTCTCACCACATCTTTTCCCATCAGGCTGATGTAACTTGTTTAAGCATACACAGATTGATTTATGCCAGCACTAGGGGTGTTAATCTGATGCCTGCTCTCCAGTTAATGCACGCTCGGTGAGAGATGCAGGACAGCAGTCTCCCATATGGGAGCTCCAGCCTTTTGCCTTGAAATCAAAGGCAGCCTCCCAGCAAGAGCAGAATTACAGCACTCCAAGAACAGTGGCTTCCACTGGCGTTATGGGTAAGGCAAGGTCACTGTGTCCTGCTCTCAATTCTCAAGTGCCATCTTCTTTAAATATAGCAGCAATCAAGGAAATGGAAAATCTCTTTAAAAGTTCACTGTTAGGAAATTACTGGAGCCCACTGAATTCCTAAAATCTTGTCAGGAGGTAAAGAGTTCCCTTCAAATGCAACCTCATTTGTCTCCAATTAGAATCAGTTTCCTTCACAGTGTATGTTCAACATCCTTTAGTTCATTGCTGCATGTTCCCTGCATTTCCCTTTTACTCAAGGGATGTGCACATAGTACAGAAACCTGCAGAGAGCAGCCTTCTGTTCTATACATACAGCTTAGGTCATGAAATGAACAGAATACATAATGCTCATATACTATGAGTTGAAAAACAGAGTTCTCAACAGTACTGATAAACCAAAGTACTTTTCCACTCTCTTGCCATGTTCACAATTAAAACAATTGGGTACATTTTAAAAGAATTAAGTTCATCTGCAGGTGCCACCATCTAACTGAAAGTCAAAGAAAATTTGCCCCATAATTTTGTGTTTCTGGGACAAAAAAAACCACAAAGAAAAAAAACAACCACACAAAAAAATACCCACACATCCACTGTGACAAACTTTAAGAAAACTGAAATTCTGCTTCTTAGTCTAACCTGCATAACCAAGCATACTTTGGAATTACAACTGGGACATCACTGGTCCCATCACATTTTGACAGCAAATCCCATGCATTCTCTCACCAGCAAGAGGGCTCAAAGCAGGAGCTCTCTCAGCTGTTTCTCCCAGGTATTTCTCCTGCTACCCAGTTGGTCCTGCCTTGGTTAGTAGCAAATGGACTTCATCTTCCTGGGTTTTCAAATCCTCCAGAAAGCTTTCAGTACAATTTCTAAACACAAACTTACCAGATGTGCTGTCAAATCTCACCACCTCTTATGAAGTTTATCCCACTTATGATCTATTCTTCTCAGTTTGGGAGGCATAGACATGCTCAGGCTGAGACACTAATTCCATGTGCTTCCAGCCCAAGCAGGGAAGCAAGAGAAGGTGCTCCACCCCTGAGAGCCAGTCAGTGGAATCCAGATTTCTAACGTCAGGCATCTCATTCTTGCAGCAACTTCTTGGAGAACAACCTTCATGCTAAGAGCAACTTACAATATTTTCAAACAAAATAAGAGACAACTGTACAAGTAGCTTCAGATGGTTCATGAACAAAATGAAAAGAAAAAAAAAAGTCTAATTATTCAACTTAATTCAAAAAGAGCAAAGGCTGCCTTGATAGATCTAAAAGCACCAGCAGGAGTCACTGCCCTTTGTACCTTGCTAAGAGCCCCCAGCTGGCAAAGGCCACATATGGACCATACACTGCTCTGAAGCTGCAGTGGCAACAGAGACTTCAGCAGATACTCCCAGTGACAAAAAGCACAACAAAACCACTAACTTCACTCTTCTGCCTCTACTGACAACCAGTTCCGAGCTTTCACTCCAACAGCAGCTTCACGGTGACACCAGCTCATGCCAAGCCAAAACCAGCCTCAGGCTAGCAGGCTAAGAATCAGTCTTGTAACCTCCAGAGGTGGGAAGCATGATGCAGCCCTGATTTCCCTTCCTAAATCTGTGTGAATACTAATCCCACATACATGTAAGGACCTTCAAGGTGGCTTCAGTCTCCACTGGCTTTATCTATGCTATAGAAAAGAGCATTTTTCCCACTTCTTTACAAGCAGCTGAAATGCCACAGTTATTCAAAATGTTGTCAGAGGATGAAAGCTAACATAAAAACATAAAGCATAACTAAAAACATAACTTTTTATGAACTAAACAGTGCACTGGGAAGAGATGGGCAGGTCTGGTGGCAAACCTAACAAACATAACATATAATATAAACACAAGTAAATATCTAAGGTTTAGATATTTAGATGCATCAGAAGAACATGAGTAATTATCTAGGTTTATATTTCTGATTTCCTTAGGTCACATGGAAAAGTAGGATCCACTACAGGATCCTACTTAGCAGGAAAAAAACAGGAAAAGAAATTTCACACTGAACATCGGGATACTACTACTCAAGCCCTGAATTCTATTGGACAGATATGAATTCTCCAAGAGGGAAAGAGGAAATTCCATTCACTGAGCTGTTTATATGTTCAGAAATGACTTTGTCATAGAGAATACCCTGTACTTTTAGAACTGGAAGACACACCATCATTTACTAGCTTTCTTTTAACTCTAACTGAAGAACTGTTTATTACAACTATCAAGAATAACAACTATTGCTAGAACTGACATAAGCTTAAACACAAATCCTTGAATTGCTTTTTCTCTTATTTTTACTATCTTCATCTATTTTTCCTTTCTCTTTAAGCACTATTTCCAAAGAGTGAAGCAGCATGAAGTATGGGTGTAACACTAATTAAAAAAACCCACCCTGATCATTTTACCATTCCTCGAAGTATGACAACCACTAAAAAAAGCAGCTTTTCTTATTGAACGAAGCTTTTACAGAAGTGGAAGGGCACAATTTCATGCACAGTCCCCATCCCACATTACACCTGTATCACCCAAGGAGTTCTGACTGTTACAAGACACTCAGTCACCTCAGGAGGCTGTGCCTGGTGGCTAACCCTGCAAATCTCAAAAGTACCAACAGTTAGAGAGTTGTCCAGCCAGGACTGCCAACCAGCCCAGCTGGGATCCAAAGCAGGGCCAGGGGCATCAAGCCCTGCCTGGCATGTCCATGCCCAGTGCCATCTCATAGCACCACCCCAGCCACTGGCAGGACTCCCTCTTTCTTCTGCTCTCCAAAGCTCCTCTGAGTGCTTCATGTGCTTCTGTCTGTACTGTGTGTCCATCTGCCTTGGCAACAAAGGTTTTGGAGCCCAACAGGAAGAGCAGGAACCTCAGCTACTACTGACATACAGGACCATGTTAATGGATAACGCAAAATACCCATTGTTTTCTTGATAATTACATTGACAACAATAACTTGTTGGCTGACATTTGACAGCCTGACCATTTTCTGCACAAAAATGCATTTGAAATTAAGTTGTTGAAAATGGACCTTGACTTATATCCCTTCTTTTTTCCTCTAGCACGCTTCAAAGATTGTAACATACTTGTCAAACTAGGTGATCCTCTCTTATTTGGCAGAATCAGATTAGCAGGTCTTTTAATCAAAAAAGAAACACATAATTAGTTTAGTCCTAAGTGCCAAAAAGGTATTGCATATACTGAAGAAGGCAAGTTCTCTACTGCAGACACTAAGTACTCAGGCTATTAAGAGTATTAATATCTTGCAGACCTGTAGGACTCTTAACTCTCTGACTCATCGTGTTTGGACACCTCTCAGGAAAAACTTTTTCTCCTATGAAAGAAAGGTTCCTAAGGATGCACAATTAACTCAGTTCCATTCCTGACAGCAGAGTGCATCACAGCAGTTGCTGCTTCTCTCCCTCTCTCTCTCCCTGTAAAATCACCCTGATACAGCATCAAAAACAACTGTGTCATTTCAAAGCACCAGGACTATCAATTCAGTAGGCAACAGGACAAATGTGAGCAGGCTGTACAAAAATAATTTTATCTGTTTAACTACTTATATATTTGTTTTGATGTTTGGAGAGAAACCTCTCTCATTTTTCCAAAATTTCCAATGTAGGTAGGTCTTCCTTTTTAAATGTTAGAAATGTGATCAACTGGTAATACCAAACCAAATTTTACCCTTACATTCAACTTAAACATCAGCAGGCATGAAGGTTTGTATGCTCATATATATTATATCTTTTCTAGAATTTTTTCTGAAATCTTGAAGATCCTAAATATAATTTCTCTAGGACATGGGCTTTTTTTGATTAAATAATAAATTCCTTTTTATTGCCAAACAGTCATCCTGAGCTACTTTTACTTCATCTACAGCCTCTAGAACAAAGAAAGTGGTAAAAATCCTGGTGCAGTCATCTCTGTTGTTTACATAGATCCAAAATCTTCTCTGTCTCCTTGACATTAACGGTGGTTTTCCAAATCTGCATGTTCTGCACTGGAGGACAAATGAAGCACATCACCTCCTTGGCATTCCTCCTCTCAAACTAAATAATCATCAGATCTCTGGGCTTTGGGATCAAAGCACAAAATTTTTTTTGTCATCTCATTTCACCTTAAAGTCCCTTCCCAAATATAAATTTCTAAGCCAAACACCAGGGACACTTTTTTCTAACTTTAATTTACTGTGGGTCCATCAGCTTTGATCACACTGGAAGGTACATTTTCTCCCCATTAGTTCTGTCCAGTCAAAGAAACTCACGTAGCGATGACGCATCTCTTGCAGATAAGGGTATCCGCTGATTTGATTTACTAAGGAAGCTAAATTTATTATGCAACATTTTACAAGTATAATTCTGCTTTCTCTTGATGGTAATAAATTCGATATCAACTCCCATGAGACAAGAGAACCAGTCCTTTTATTATCCAGACATGACCCCCAGAGCCAGATTCCATTTTAGAGACGGGAAATGACCATATCTCTGATTAAAAGGGAAACTTTAATCAAATAAAGTGCCTCATCAAGCGAGAGCCAAGATTCCAATACTCCTGACTGCAGCACAGCAATGATCCAAAGTCACATCTGCCCCCAACCCATTACAGCCTACTGCAAACGTGATATCCATCCCAAACAGGAGGCGCATCCTTCAGCCATTTCCTCATCTTCTGGGTACTGCTCCTCCCATGCTTACAGTCCTGTGCAGAAACACGTTCTCAAGAAGCTGCCCCAGGGTCTGTTTGAGAAATCAGAGGAAGATGGACTTTGCAGTGTTTGGTTTGATTTTTCCCCAACTAAATCAATCTCACAGGTGACAAGTATCTTGACACCGTGCAGCCAAGTGCAGCAGCCTTGGCTTTTAGCTCAGTACCCTTCCAGTTAGACTCTTCTATTCCTTCAGACACTTTCCTTCTACACCCTGAAATTAGCTTTTGAAGCATTTAGGATAATAGCTTACTTAGAATCCCCAGATCAAGAGCTTTATCCCGATTGTCAGTGGTGCATTTCTGCAGTTTTACAGCAGATAACAACGGTAAATTAATGAATAACAACGGTAACAATGACAACATGTATGTCTAGGGGTATTGTTATTTTAAATATGCTCTAAGGCTCCACTTCTGTGGATCTGTATGCTACTCCATGCAGGGATCCATCTTAAAGCCTTTCTGGCCATCTAGAATGTTTTCTCGCAACAGAGCAAGATACAGCAACTGGCAGACAATTCATCTCCCTTTCAGCTGTGGAAGCCCTGCTACGCAAGCAAATGAAGTCGCCCAAACTCCACATCCACTCAGGAACCGCTCGGCTGAGAGATGGGATTATTCCACACAGCCTTCTGCAGGGATCTCCTTGGATCAGCCCACATGTCATTTCTGCTACAGGAGTAATGATACGCAGCTCTGTGTTAAGGAACACTTCTCAATTCCAAAGCCTCTCACCGAGCGAGGCCCCTCGCTCCCCAGCGCTTCCAGCCGCCCCGCTGGCCCGGCAAAAAGCGGGCAGCGTGTAACGCAGCCGCACGGGAGGATTATTTCCCCGGGGTTTGTCCGAGTGTTAGAAACACGCTCGCACGCAGGAAGACAGATACTGTGTTGCTCTCTGATTTCCAGTGAAACTCCCGTGCTCTCACGCCCCCCCTGAGGTGGGGCAGGGCTCAGCCCAGCCCTGCCAGCCCCGTTCCCGATTAGCCCAAATCCCCCCGGGTGCCCCCACACCCTGCCCTGGTCGCTACGGGAGCGGGGTACCGAGCAGCCCGAGCAGCTCTCGGGTTAGACGGCGGCAGCGCAGCGGCACAGCCCGTAATCGCCGGGCTCCGCTGAGGCAGCGGCGGCGCAGGGCTGGGAGCACACGGGACGCCCCGGCGCAGCGGGAGGCAACGGAGAGCTCCGGGAGGCTGCCGGAGCCGGAGGGTGCCGGGGAGCCGGGCTCGCTTCCAGCGCCGCCGGGTTGTCCGCGGCCAGCCGCGCCGTCGGGCCGGCGAGAGTTGCCGTCGGGCCCCCGCCCCGGGGGCGGTGCCGCGTCCCCACCGCCCCCCAGGCACACCCCGGGGCGGGGAGCTCCGGCGGCACCCCC
>JAOTQP010000304.1:8882174-8919243 GCA_026413545.1 Cichladusa arquata | reverse complement strand
GGGCCATGTCGGAGGCGGGTGGCGCGGGCCGGGCGCGGGCCGCCGTGGAGCGGCTCTCGGAGGCGGTGGGCGAGCGGCGGCGGCAGCTGGGCACGGCCATGGGGGAGGCACGGCGGCAGCGGCGGCTGCTGCTGGGGGTGGTGTGCGTGGCGCTGCTGCTGGACAACATGCTCTACATGGTCATCGTGCCCATCATCCCCGACTACATCGCGGCCATGCGCGGCGGCGGCGGCACCGCCGGCCCGTCCGCGCCCGCGGGGGGCAACGGGAGCGGCGGCGGCAACCGGAGCCTTCTGCCTGCGCGGTACCCGCCGTCCTCGGGGAGCAACGAGGACGTGCAGATCGGGGTGCTGTTCGCCTCCAAAGCCATGCTGCAGCTGCTGATGAACCCCCTGAGCGGCACCCTCATCGACCGCGTGGGCTACGAGGCGCCGCTGCTGGCCGGGCTGGGCGTCCTGTTCCTGTCCACCACCACCTTCGCCTTCGCCGAGAACTACGCGACGCTGTTCGCGGCGCGCAGCCTGCAGGGGCTGGGCTCTGCCTTTGCGGACACGGCCGGCATCGCCCTCATCGCCGACCGCTACGCCGAGGAGCCGGCGCGGAGCCGCGCCCTGGGCACGGCGCTGGCCTGCATCTCCTTCGGCAGCCTGGCCGCCCCTCCCTTCGGCGGCGTCCTCTACGAGTTCGCGGGCAAGCGGGTGCCCTTCCTGGTGCTGGCCTGCGTCTGCCTCCTCGACGGGCTGCTGCTGCTGCTCCTGGCGCCGCCGGGCGGCACCGGGGCGCGGGCCAACATGCCTGTGGGCACCCCCATACACCGCCTCATGATTGACCCCTACATCGCCGTGGTGGCGGGGGCCCTGGCCACCTGCAACATCCCCCTGGCCTTCCTGGAGCCCACCATCGCCAACTGGATGAAGGAGTCCATGGGGGCCAGCGAGTGGGAGGTGGGCCTCACCTGGCTGCCCGCCTTCTTCCCCCACGTGCTGGGCGTCTACGTCACCGTGCAGCTGGCTGCTGCCTACCCACACCTGCAGTGGTTCTACGGGGCCCTGGGCATGGCCATCATCGGTGCCAGCTCCTGCTTGGTGCCGGCCTGCAGGAATTTCGGGCAGGTCATCATTCCCCTTTGCGGTATCTGCTTTGGCATCGCCCTGGTGGACACGGCCCTGCTGCCCACCCTGGCTTTCCTGGTGGACGTGCGTCACGTCTCCGTCTATGGCAGCGTCTACGCCATTGCAGACATCTCCTACTGCGTGGCGTACGCCCTGGGGCCCATCGTGGCCGGCCAGATCGTGCACACCATGGGCTTTGCGCAGCTCAACCTGGGCATGGGGCTTGCCAACGTGCTTTATGCCCCTGTCCTTCTCTTCCTCAAAAATGTCTGCCAAATGAAACCCTCTCACTCGGAGAGGAACATCCTCCTTGAAGAAGGACCTAAGGGACTCTACGACACCATCAAAATGGAGGAGCGCAGAGGCGTGGGCAAAAGCCTCCAGCCGGCGGGTGAGATGGATGAGAACGGCATGGGCTCTTACCACAGAGACCTGAAAGGGGTTTCTGAGGAGGACTCATCAGACTATGAGTACAGTTAGGTTCCCCCACGTGGCCCAGACCCAGAAGCAAGGAGAGACATGTGGGAGAGAGGCAAAGCGGGGGATGAAAATGTTACTGCATTATGTTTCTGTACTGACGTGCAATATCTACAGTTTAACCTTTGTCATGATGTAATGGCTTTCTTCTAGACTTACTTTTAATCGGTATTTCCCTCAGCATTCTGGCAAGTTAGAGGGGGTGGGAAATGGGAAACAATAATGAAAAAAACATTGGAGTAATCATTAGCAGAAAACTGAGGGGATCTTTCAAAAAAAAACCACCAAAAAGAAAACAAAAAACCCAACAGCCTCGTAGCTGGGGTATTATTGTGCAGAGTGTTCTCAGACTGAAACTGTGTGTGACATACTGTATATCTCTGTAAAAAATACAAAAAAAGCAAAAAAGTATGTGTAAAATTTTAAATGGTGTATTCAGGGACTTAGTAAATCTTGTGTACATATACTCAGACTTTCAGTTGGTTTCATATATTTAAGAAGAGCAACAGCTGTCTCATTTTATTCTTCCCTGGGAATAAACTGAAGTATTGTACCTTTTTTTTCTCTCTTGTGCTGCTCTCCGGTAAGTGCAATATGCTGTATTATGTTGAAGTCCAAGTTACAAGAATAATACGATCTGAATAAAAAGAATCGAAGGGGATCAATTGTCTTTTGTTTTGTTTTTGAGGGCTGCTTTAGGTTGGGAGCTGGTTGTGCTCAGTGTAACCCCTAAAGTAACGATTCCCCAGAGCACAATTCTCACTAGCTACCAAAATGGCACAGGAGAAAACCCCAGTACAAAATGTTCTCATTCATTCTTCACAACATAATGGGTCTGAGCAAACGACATCACGCTGTAACCGTGCTACTGCTTGCTTAAAAACAGCTCCTTGAATTCTCATGGGAATTCAATTCTCATTCCCCACAATCATGAATTTCAGTTTTCTAATATTTCAAAAATTGCATTATCAGCAGTTAGAGGTATAGTACTGGAAGGTGCCTTTCTCAGTGCTAAATGCTGCTCCAATTAAAAGGCACCCATCTCAGTGACTCGACAGGGATTTAACAAAAACAAAAGATGGGTGAAACGCTTCATTCAAACATTTGCAAAGAGTGGAAACATTTAGTCCATTCACAAGGGAACCAGACTGCATAATTTGCCCTATAAATTTCTCTTAATATAAAATAAAATCGTTTATTTTAATTCCTAACTCATTAGGAAACAAATTATTAGTAATCGCAAGAGTGGGGGAAAGACATTTGCAAGCGGCCATAGCAGCTATTAAAGGTCTCCCACCCATCCCCGGGGCTCCGGGCTCCGAGCGGCTGCTCGTTCCCTGAGCTGCGCGGGTCGCGCCGCTCCGCGGTCCCGCCGGCGGGCCGAGCGCGGCTCGGGCACCGCAAAACTCACGGAGACAGCGGGATGGCGCTTTGGCACGGGGGCTCGGGGAAGGAGAATGGCCACCGCGGTGGGAGGTGAGACCCACTTCCCTGGACCGCACCCGCTTCTTTGTGGTAGGCGGCAAAAGCGGAGCGTCCTCCAAGGCACCGTCCGAGCTGCCGCCCCGGCACCGCTGCTGCCGCCGGCCCCACGGCAGCTCCTCCGAACCGGGGCTCTCCCGGCACCGCTGCTGCCGCTGGCCCCACGGCAGCTCCTCCGAACTGGGACCGCCCCGGCACCGCTGCTGCCGCCGGCCCCACGGCAGCTCCTCCGAACCGGGGCTCTCCCGGCATCGCCGTCGCCCTGTCGCGGCTTCCACCCCTCCCGGCCGGGCTGCCGGCAGCCACTGGCAGCGCCACCCGCCCCTTCGGCCACCGAGCTTTCAGGAGCCGCAGAAGCGACACTTCTCGGCACTGGCGACAACCCCAGTGGCACCGCGGGTCTGCGAGCACAGCAGCCCCTTGGGGCTGCTCTTGCCGCTGCCGAGGCTGACCCCGACGGCCGTAAGAGCGCCGGCGAGCCCGGCTGTGCCCGGCTGTGCCCTGACGGTACACGGGCGGCACGGGCACCGCAGGCGGCCGGCAGCGCCTGTTGCGCGCAGCGGGAAGGGCGGCGGGGCAGGGCCGGGCCGGGCCGGGCCGGGCGGTGCGGGGCGGGGAGGAGCCAGCGGAGCGGAGTTGAGCCGCCCTCCGCACGCCCCCACCCAGAGGGGACCTGGCCGCGGAGGAGGCGGCGGTACCTTGGACAGAGCCGCCGCTACCTGCAGAGCCCGCCCGGCAGCCGCCCGGAGCGCCCCGACGAGCAGGTACGGGCGGGCGGGCTGCGCGCCCCGCGGTGCCGCTGCCCCGACGGCGCGGCTGCGGGAGAGCTGGGGCCGGGCAGAGCCTGGGGCCGGCAGAGCGGGAGCGGGGCGGCGGGTCCTGCGGAGCGGAGCCGAGCCGAGCGAGCCCCCTCCGCCAAACTCGGGCTGGGCGGCACCCGCGGGGTGTCCGCCGCGCCGGGCGGTGCGGGAGGGAAAGGGCTCCTTCTGGGAGTGAGGCTTGGGAAGGTGTCGGGACGTGCCGGCAGCCCCCGGCGGAGTGTGAGCGCTCCCCGACGGGTCCGGCGCTGCCAGGGCCCGCAGGGAGCTCCGGACTGGCGGCAGGGCGGCTCCGGGCTCCGCTCGCAGCGCCCACGGCCGCGGCAGAGAGCGCTTCGCACGTGTACTCCTGACAACGCGCACATTCCTCTCAACTTCAAGCACAGATTCTTGAGAACTTTAAGCTTATCCTCCTGATAACACTGAGAGTGAGGATGAATGGATGGGGTCTGAATGTATTGTCCCAACAGCATCGTGTACTGCAAGCTGCCTCCCGAGTCCCCCGTGTCAGGAGAACTCAAGTATAAGCACATGGGCTTAGTCCTTCTCTGCTATCTGCTAACGGAGAGATCAGTGCCTTTTGTTGTGGATTTGAGCTGTGGGGAAGGCCACCCGGCTCCCCAGCCTGCTGTGACTCGCAGCCACCGTGCTAAGCCGCTCACGCTGGCCCTCCAGCTAAGCCAGCTGTAAATAAAAACAGCTAGGATTATTTTTTTCTTTTTTTTTTTATTGCCTAATAACTTTGACAATGTACCTCACATCTTTCTAGTGAGCAACTTTGAAGTCATCTTGAATTTCTGCAGGATTTTCTTCTGTGTCAGTTTTCTTGTCCTTTATTAAGCAAATACAGGATTGGGTGTGATGCTAAGCTGTCAGCACTTGAACCAGAGACAAAGCCTGCGTTCATCCCCGCAGCAGAGAAAAGCACAGTTCAGGCTACCACCTCCAAACTCTTTATCACACTGTTTTTACAGATATGCAGGGCTGTTAGTAGCACTTCCCATAGACACTGAGCCAATATAGATTTTCAGTCAGCGTGACACCATATTGCAGTTTGACCAAAAAAAAAAAAAAAAAAGAAAGAAAGAACAAAAGTCCCAGCAAAAAGAATACCAGCAGGATTTTTCCTTTAAGGGTATACAGTTTGAGGGGCTCTAAAGACAAAATGGCTGCTCTGTATTTGAATGCAGGTGAGGGGCTGAGGCCAGTTCATAAATAGCTGAACAAGTCTTCCAAGAGTTACAGGACGTGCATTATTTGAGGTGCTTTGAAGCTGTGTTTTAGGAACAGAGTGCATGGCTGAGTGATGGGCCCTGTGCAGCACACAGGAGGGAGTGGAATAGTACAGTAGGTTCCTGTGGCCTTTCCATATGGGAAATTGTCTCTCACCTGGGTTGAAATTGTGAGCAGATGAGATCAACACGAGTTTGCTGTGTGGCTCATTGCAGGGCCCCAGGGACATCTCTCAACCTTATACAACCTATTTCACAGCACATGGCCCTACTGACAGCCAGTGCAGGACAGGATCAACACAAGGTGTCAGTGACCACATACACATTGGCAGAGCCACGCTGAATCTGCAAGGCTGGAATAGCCAAGCTAATTCCTCAGGAAAGTAATAATCCACAGCCATCTCTGCCTATTGCTAAACAAAACTCTTCAACTCACTTTCATACACTGCAAAGTTTAATCCAAATTGTTCTTAAAAGCCGTTGTAGAAAGGATTCCCGTGCCCTGAATGCAATAATTCCAAAGATTACAGAAAAAAAAATATTTTCTACATAGTAAACACATGTTGTCTTTTATATTTTGCATACACGCAGTGGAAAGTAATTAAAAGAAAACCAGAAACCTCTAATCTATCAAGACCTGGCTGAACACAAAAATTTCCCTCTGCTTTAGCTGCACTTATGTACTGTCATAACTGAAAGAACAATTGCTTGGTGTGGTCACTAGTATATCAGAAGAAATATGTGTGTCAGATAGCTTATTCCTGCACAGAAAAGGAGCTAAGAGGCATCTTTAGAAGTGAAAACCAGTGAAGTGAAACAAGTGGATGCCAGAGAGACATGAGTGGAGGTATTTGCTCTGTCACAGATTACTTTTGTGACTTTTGGCAGGTTAAGCCGTGTCCCTGGATAAGTATGTGCTATTTGGAAAGACTGCTCTACAAAGGCTCAAACCCAGGGTACAGCACCCCTGCCAGTCCTCCCACAGCCTTCACAGGCAGCTCACAGGGTCCTCCAGCCCAGACACATGCCCCAAAGCACTGGTACCCTGTGAGATTCTAGGCAAAGGCACATCTCCATCAAATTCCCCTTTAGATCTTCTAGCACGGCACCTCACTGTACCCATGGCGCAGTGCCATGAAAAATACATTTAAAGGCTGTGGTGCTTTCATATTAAATGGAAAGGGAAGGAAATATAAGATCCTAATATAGAAAACTGCAGCATTACTATTACCTGTGTCAACATAAGTACATTCAAAGAAAACTCCCCTCTTCTTCCAGCTAACAGTAATACAAAGCATGCAGATTATGTCACAATAAATTGCAAAGTAAATTACAGTGACAAAATAAACCGTGCTGAGAAGGGACCTTTTATGAGCATCAGATAGTTCTGAATAAATAAATTTATAGCAAAATGAGACAAACAATGTCAGAGCAATCTCCACAGGGCTCAGTTCAGCTACTTTGAATGTTGTACTTCTATTTATCTTCAGGTTTGCATTCTGAAGCTTCTATGTGTGTTTGCGCAGGGAATACTCCCCTCGTACATTTTGGTTATAAATAACGGGTACTGATAGGACTTTAAATCTTTTCTATTTCCAGAACGGAGGCATCAGGCTCCATAAGTGCCCCCAAGTGACTTCAATTTCTGTCCTCAACGAAAGATACTGAAAGAAATGCAGGAATGCCTGACCTAGAAAAAAACATGCAGAAGAACGAGAAAGATACATCCAGTAAAGATGAAAGAGTAAGTAACTCTTTCGGGGAAAACAAAAAGGAAAAAAGGAAGATGACTTAACAACTTTTAATTCTGTAAATTAATATCATAATTGTAACCCAAGCTCCGTTCTAGAGCCAATTTCTTAATTTCAGGGAACACCAGTTATCCTGCAAAAGTTTATAGCCAGAAACCTTGATCTAACATTAGTGTTTCTTATATCCAATTAAACTCTTTCTCCCAATATCCTCTGAAGACTTACAGTAAAATAAATATTATTCTACAACAAATATTTTTATACTACAAAGTCAGAGATGGTATGAAATTATTCATGCTAGTACAGCATGATTTCAAACTATCACGTATGATTAATTTTCAAGCTGGTTTAGACGGTGCTGGGTGTGTAGAGTCAATAGTCAGCCTCCAGAGTTTTTTCCTAAGCAGTCAGGAACTGCACAGGAACCTTACCCAGAAGGGTAGGGCCAAAGCCAGGTATCAAAAAGAATGACTAGTTAGCACATCTGTTTCCAATGACCGAGAAATCAATGACAGAAGAAATATGTCTTGACTAAACATAGCTTGAAACTGTAGAATTGCCATTCTTTTATTTCTGGGTGTATTACAGTCTAAATTGGAATTGCATTTCCATTAATAGCAGGTAATCCTGTGACACTTATCATGAATATCTAAAATCTTTGGTTTCCAGATAGGGAACATAATGCACTACTGACTTTTCTTTGGATGTCAAAAGGCAGAGCTTGTACTTGAGCTCAGAGAACACCCAGTCCCTGCCTGCCCTGGAATGACTCTGAGCAGCAGGTGGGACAGGTAACTGCTAATCCTTTCTTCCACCCAAAATCACTCTATGGCCTGCAATCCTACTAAAATTAATGTCCACTACAGCAAGAGCTAGCAAAAAGATCTGAATGTTGAACTACTTTAGGAGATGAGAAGAAATCAAATTAGAAAAATAAAGCCTCCAAAAGTTTATGGCCTACACTAATCACTAATGGACAAGCATAGCTGCATCAGATGACCATTTCTCAGCTAGGAGACACAGCTCCCTCCCTGAGGAACCATGCTTAGAGCATCACAGCCTCTTGCAATTTCCCAGTCTTTCATGAATTACCTCCTTGCTCGGTTTTCCCACTGCCCCCATAAATGCTCTGGCTTTTAAATGACTTATTACACTTTACTTGGTTAATTCTACATTAAAAAGCAAAGGAAACTTAATTGCATAGACAGCATGGAATTCTTTTCTTCCTAGATACTATTGCTCTCAACAAGGTAAGGATAAAGGAAATAAATAGAAACGTTTTATCAAGCCTTCCAGGGGGGTTCCAGACTGACTGACAGCAGAGGTCTGGCAGGGTAAAACACAAGCGTATTGAGGACTGTATATATTCAGTACTAATAAACAGGTAGACCTGCATGTTTTCTACTCCTATACTTTTATAACCATTTATGCTACCAATCAGACAAGTATTAACCCATGGTTTTATTAATCATAAGCTAAATGCTCTTCTTTACTAATGAAATACCTTAGGATATTATTTTATTATTTTGAAATGTATTTGCAGATTTCCTAGAGTTTAGTTCAAGGTATTTGCTTGTGTCATGCCTCTGTCCTAGGATTTCTAGAATTTCTACCAAGGAAAAAGTGTCCTTGATAATTTTCCACTAGTTCCCTGCTCTATCCATTTGAAACAAACCGTACATTTGCACAAACAGTACATTTGTAGTAATCAGGCCTCTCAACTGCTAAAACAGAATAAATTAATTTCTAAAGGGATGTAACATATTAATCAGCAACAAAACCAAAAAAAAAAAAAAAAAGAAAAAAAAAAAGAAAAGAAAACACAAGAGGACAGATTAGAAACAAGTAGAATTACTCACTAATATGTATTTCTTTTTAATGACTAGGAAGTGCCAAAACTTCCAGTTCCACCACTGCAACAGACCCTACACATGTACCTACAGTGCATGAAACACTTGGTGCCAGAGGAGCAATTCAAAAAGACCAAGGCCATCGTGGAGAAATTTGGAATTCCAGGAGGCCTGGGGGAATCCTTGCAGCAAATGCTTGAGGAAAGAAGTGAAAAGACAGCAAACTGGGTAAATAAATGCAGTGGAAAAAATAATTGCTGTGTTGGATGATGCTTATTTACAAGTTCTTTCTGATGTTCTCTATGCAATCACTGTTTTCTTTCAGCAGGTCAATGCAAACAGGGGTCACTGACAAAGGAATATTTTAGGCTAGATTTTTAAAATTATGTCAAAATGCATGTCATTACTATGTTTTCAGATCAACAGTTTGTTGACATGAATGAGGAGATTCATTCAACTCAGGTTCATACACAGAAGAGTCACGACACCTGTAGGAAACACACCTTTTGGATGTAATTTCTTCCTTCGCCTTAAATAACAGGATTTAGAATTTTTGTTAGAATGAAAAATGCTTTCTGATAGGGCTTTAAAAGTGCACAGCCATCTACCCAAAGTTCTGATCCACTCCAATTATTCTGGAATGGAATACTTCATTATAGGAATTAGAATTTTAAAATTGAACTATTATTTGCCATTGATTGTCACACTATACCATTGTAGTTACTCTGAAGAAATTACTCTGCCAAATATGCACATAGATGTATATACCTGTGTGTCTATCACACAGACCAGGCTGAGACTCCTGCCTTTATGAAAGTTCAGCTTCCTGCTTCCCAAGGCACAGCTTGGTAAATTTTACCATTCCACAAAGTCTCAGTTCACTCTGCCCTCATTAACCATGTTAGAATAGGTCAGCTGAAAATTAGGGTTTTATTGAAGTCTTTCCATCCCAACAAGGAAAATGATTTTATGGATTCAGTGAAATCCTGCAGGCTCATTACTGATGTCAGTGAATTGTGGTTCTCTCTTTTGTGTGACACACCTAAAAACTCCATTGAATTGCTGCTACAGTCAGAGGGAAAAGGTGTAAAGTGCTGCTTTCGTTTTAAAAGCAGTGCTTAATTTCTGAACAAAATGCTGCCCAATCTTGCTTTCATATTGTGATCACAGAACTTCATGGTGGCTAAACTAACCAGCATTTAAATAGTGTTCCTGATAGGAAATAATATTCCAGAAGACAACTGCTCATTTGAATGCTTATAGCATGAAAATAAGAGAGGAAGGACGCATAAACATTTTCTGAAATTGTGACAGCTTTAAATACTGGTTAATAAAATAAATACCTGATTCCTAAGGTAAATTAGAAATGGTTTTATTTGGAATTTAACTTGCCAGGAGTATATCTCTAGCATGTTCCCCTGAAGACTCCAGAGACTGTGGGGGAAGCATCTGTTCTAACAGCAATGAAATACCTCGGAGGAAAACTTTTTCAAGTGATGCATGCATTTGTAATTATTTTTGCATAATTTCGTTGTTGTTTATAGTTACCATATGCAAAGCCTGCCCTCTCAGAAAGACCATTTGATCTTTTTGTGAAAGCCTCCATTTTCCAAATAATGATTCTTCCATCTCTGCTCGAACATAAAAGAATGAAGTTACTGTTCATCTATGTTTTCAGTAAAAATGGTTAGAAATTTAATGTGTGTCTAGGTCAAGAATCAGCAATCTGCATTTGTGTCAGTGGACACAAAGGGAATTCTCCAGGGGCCCTATCCACATGCCACTCTCTGCAGGACTGAACCATTAGGCTTGGGAAATTCTTTTCCCACTCTGTCTTGCTACAGGACAATATCTGATGGCTAGGACTGGAGCATCTTGGCATCATTGACAAATACTTGAAGCCCCCTGAGAAAAGGCATCACTAGTAAAACCCTGGCCCTCTCTTAAACATATTCTAATTGCTATGCAGGAGCTAATATGTTGTATTCAAACATTTTCTGGCTGTAGAGAGAAGCAAACAACAAAATACTCAAAGCACCAGAATCTGGAGCACGTTTAGTTTTTAATGGAACACACTGTAAATTGCCATTGATTGAGAAATAGGATTATGGAATTGCAGCTGACTTCTGCTGAGCTGAGGTCACGGAGCCCAGACTGAAAATTCTCAGCAGCTCCATTAATCAGAGCCCATGGCTGACACCAAGAGCACCAGGCACTGTCCCCTCACCCCCAGACTGCTTTTCTGTGTGCTGCTGGCAGCTTGAAGATGTTGTGTCCCCTTCCCTCAGGTGTTTAACTACTGGCTGGATGACATGTACCTCAACAACCGCCTGGCTCTTCCAGTCAATTCCAGCCCTGCAATTGTCTTTGCTCCTCAGTGTTTCAAGGACGTGAATGACCAGCTGAGGTAATGTGTTACAGCTTTCACTAAATGAAAGGATATTTTAAATGTACTGCTTTTGCAAAAAGACAATCAACTTTCATTAAAAAATAAGGGCTGTAGCCATTAAAATGATTTCCTATGAGGCCTGCTGTCTGAGGGCAGTGTTTCTGGGGTAACTCATACTGATATTCAGAAAGAAAGATGCCATTACTATTAAATGTATTGTATTAAAAAATGCCGTGGGATTTATGTTTTTAAGGAATATTTACAAAGCTTTTTACTGACGTGATTCAAGTAAACCACTTTGTGATGAAAAAATAAACACTAATTCCTGACACACAGTTTAAAGGAAAATAATCTTTAACACAGCTTCACTATGACTCGTAGCCACCCTGCAAACTGAAAAGGCCATGCTGGCATTAAATTGTCCCTCTCAGATGCACAAAAGGGCACCAGAAACACAGGGGATCTAAGAATAAGAATTCAAAAATCATTCTTCCCCAAGAACACTGCTTCCTTCGGGCCCATCAGTCCCAGCCCTGAACTGATCTTTCTGCTTTGAGCTGTTGTGGGCAATTACTATCATTTAAGAAGTGAGAAGGTAAGCACGTAGCCAAGCATGGAATATACCCCTCCAGACACCCTTAAAACAGGATTCCATTCTTCAGCCCTTGCCAAGACATTCTTCCTTTTAAAACAGTAAAAATCTACCTTCATATAGTGCAATTTTCCTCTTTGCTTTTAGCACTCTCTAGCTGCTCATTACTGAAATAATTAACTGCATGTGAATTTATGCTATTATAAAACAGCCAGAATCTTGAAACCAATATGCATTATTTTATCATTTTGCATAGACAGCTAATGCATCTTTTTACTTTACTTTAAACATAACTATAAATGCTTCCATTCATTACTGAATAAATTTATTGTGCACACAGCTTTCAAAAAACCTCCACTTTGCATTTTCTAATGCACGTGCTCTAACAAGGAAATATTTTTCTTAGAGCCTCCCATTTTGACACAGTGCAAACGGACAATGTCAGGAAATAATACACCTGTCCACAGCTCTGCAAAAAGAATATTTGCTGAGGACAGGAAGTACTCTAACACTGGACAGGTTATGAGTATTGATACGGAAATCCATGTGAGGATTCTATTTAATATTCAGTCTCTGCTCCCATTCTCTAAATAAGCACTTTCAGGCATCCTCCTGTGGTACTCTGTTTAACCATTTGAAGGGACTGTCTCTAGGATTTCTTATTTCTCTTGACATGAATTAATTTAGGTTTTGGGTGGGGGTAGGGAGCTCTTCTTGCCAAGCCAGAAGACTTTCTCTCCTTATGCTGTGTCATCAATCATCCAGGCTTTCCTCTGTCTCCCAGAAATGGCCCAGTGTTGCCAAATGACAGAAGACTGATGTCACTTCTCTCTGCTACTTGCAGGTTTGCCGCCAATCTCATTTCAGGAGTGCAAGACTACAAAGCTTTACTGGACACGTAAGTAGCTTGGAAGGAGAGCTTGAGTATCCACAGGGCTTCTGATCCAAGGCTGCTCTCAGTACAAAGCCAGGCTCTATTGCACCTCTCCACCATGGGGAAGGGCTGGAGCTCCAGCATGCTTCAGGGCAAGAGCTTCAGCAATTTTTATGCCCTTTCTGCTGTGTAACAGATTGAAGAAGGATCCTTTTTGATGGCTGGCAGTCACCACTCTGGCAGGCACGGTGCAGCCCAAAAGGACACACACAATTTGCCTAACAGAGTTACTGAGAGCACAAGAGGAATCTTGTGCTCTCTACACCCAAAGGGCAGCAGCAATGTGGTTACATAGCCTGCACACATTTCCTGGCACTCTCCCCATACTGCACTCTCCACCTACAACAGCACTGTCCCTCCTCCCTCCCCTCAGAGAAATAACACATCCCAGCATGGAGGGAAGTCTCACCACAGAAAGGCTGGCTCAGTAGCCAGTAAAAATAAGCTACCTATGCTCTTGTTGCTTTCTGAATAAAAACACTGGGGGAATACAAGATTCTTCAAATTATGTATGTATTATGCACCTCTGCAAGTGGTACAGAGAATTTGAGCGTTGGGAACTAAAGCGAATATCCCTGGTTTAGACCTGCAACAGTTCTAAAGACATGGTTAACCAAGATAAACTAGCATAAAACATTACCCCTCACAAGCTGCATGAGAGTAAACCTCCTTGCCTGCTTCTTCAGCCCTGCCCCTGTCTGCCAAGTTGGAAGTTTATTCTTCCTTTGCAGAAGGAAACTGTCTGCACTGTAAGATCTTCCTCCTGTGGTGTCTGCAGCCTCTCCTGACCAGCAGCACCATTATTTCCTGCTGCAGTGTCAGTGGGGTATTTTACAGTCTATAATCATAATTGTGACTGCAATAGTCCTTTTTACTTTCCTGGCCACTAAAGAAGCCTTTTAAAAGATGCTTGTTTCACCTACCTTCAAATAAAAAACAGAATAGGTTTTCAGCACATATTACTCCATAGGTCTAAGTAAAAATTAGCACAAAAGTGAGGACCTGTGGGAAACAGAAATTCCCACTGTATTGCCCAAGTCCTGTTTGGCAGGCAAGGCCCTCTCACACATTCTCTAACCAGTCAGCACAGTAAAGGGCTGCTGTGATTTGCAGGGAATTTCATCAGCACCTGTCTTCAAGGTGCTGGTCTTTCCCAGCTGTTCTGCTGACTTCCATCCTACCAAGTTTCAGGGGTCCCATCTAGCCAGGCTTCCTATGCACATTGCAAAGCTGCTTGTGACCTGCTATTTCCATTTCTACTAGATAATAATACAGTTGCTTAATGAATATGCATGAAGCTGCCAGAAATGATGTATTTAACTTTGGTATGGGAATTCATCTATTTCCCTTATACTGTAATCTCATTTTATTATTCAATTTGTGTTATACCTGATCTAATTGTACCAGAACAAAGGACAGATTAGATTTCTTTTCCTTTCTGTCTCTCTCCCCTCTTTTCCTCTGGCTTTGTTTTTCTCCTTCTCTGCAGCCATGCTTTACCTGCTGATTTTTCTCGTGGACAGCTGTCTGGCCATCCTCTCTGTATGAAGCAGTACTACGGACTCTTTTCTTCCTATCGCCTCCCAGGACGTACCAAAGACACCCTGGTGGCCCAGAAAAGCAATGTAATGCCAGAACCAGAGCACATCATTGTTGCTTGTAACAATCAGGTAAATAATTTTTCTTTTTTCATACCTTTCTATATTTCCTAATTTGCTTACATTCATTCCAGAAGAGCCTAACCTAATGTCTGTTCAGAAATGCAATTAGCGTGCTACGTATGAGCTCACTCCTTACCAAGTGTTTGCGGTCAATATTTCCAAAAGATGCTTCTGCAGCATTTTTGTCCTTGGCCCACATTATGTTCCAAGTACAGTGATGCAGAAAGGAGGAATGTGGCAGAATTCATTTGCTTTCTCTTTCAAACAAAGATGTTTAATAGAGACAAAAACCACAGAGAAAAAAGAATCCTATTAGAGTGCATTTGCTGGAAATGCTCCTCTCTTGACAGTCAAGTATTGGCATGCAGTTCATGGCAGCTATACCACCATCACACCTGTGCATGGCATAGACACCATGTAGGGGCCCTAAGCTATGCCTGAAGAGCTTAGCACAGATGCAGGCAGAAATACTGAAGTGCTAGAGTGAATCTGCCCCAGTCAGTAATTACCAGGGAGCAGCGGGGTCTGTTTCCTGGGCACAGTACCTTATAGCCCAGCCTTATGTGCAGTACTGGAGCCATGCCATGAGAAGGTAGCTTCCAGTGAAGTTTTCTGCTTTTCTAGGAAGTGCAGGAAATTTTCTAGATTCTCTAGGTTATATTTGAAAAAATAATATCATGAAAATTACTTACATAATGCCTGATTTTACCTCTCCAAGTTTTTTTAAGCTTATTCAAATAGCATATGCTTTATTTGAGTCCAACACACAATATAAGTCCCCTATGGCAACTGGCATTACATTGGTGTTAAAACACAGGAGGGGTGAGCCCTTGGCCGTTCCCCAGTGGTTTTGTGTTTCACTGCATGCAGGCCTGGCTCTCCAGGCAGGACTTCAGCATCTCAACACCTACCTAGGTGACAGCAAAATGTTGGACCTCAAAGGGCCCAACCCACCTCTGACTGATCTTCTGTCATTTTTTTGCAGTTTTTTGTTTTGGATGTTGTCATTAATTTCCGTCGTCTCAGTGAGGGAGATCTTTTCACACAGTTACAAAAGATAGCAAAAATGGCAGAGAATGAAGAGGAAATGCTGCCTCCAATTGGCCTGCTGACAACAGATGGAAGAACAGAGTGGGCAGAGGCCAGGATGATCCTTATGAAAGGTTAGCAGCAGCAACCCCAGCTTTCTCTTCATCATCTTCCTCCTCACCATCACTGCCTTTCTTTGCTGAGAGCAAACATCACAGCAAACACAGGACTGAATGTGCAACCCCACTGCTGAATTTTTCCAGCAGTAGGAAACTCAGTATGTGTAAGATGTGTGTTGCCAGGGGAGCAGCAGAAATGTCTTGACCCTTTGGCTGTGGATGTTTAAGTGTTATGCCATGTAATAACTCTCACTCCATTCTTTGTTTTTCATCACATAAATTACATTACATCAGATCTTGTGATTTGTCTCTTTCTTCATATCCATTTTGTACCAAGAGGAATGATGTATCCTCTTAGCTTCTGGCAACTATTTGATATTATTGATCTCATCCAACAAAAGCATCTGCAAGTTAAACACCTATTGAATCTAGTTGTGTACTCTCTCTAGTCAATGAAGAAGGTACCAGGGCCAATTCTTAAGTAAATATCTAGGAAAGATGGCACCATTTATTATCTGGGGACCACTCTCTCTCTCTTTTCTAACAGGCAGCATTTCGCTGTCTCAGATTCTTGTATTTCAAAGTTGGAAACAGTTGAAAATAAAGGGTGGGGTTAGTGATATCACATCACACCTTATGTATTTTACCCTGAGGCTAAGTATTATAAATGCCCTCTTTTTGCCATTTTACATGTCTTAAGTATTTACTTTTTCATTCTGAAGAAAACATTAACTCATCTCTTTACCTCCAGTTCAGCAGTGCCACAGAAAATATTGCCGTTTTACTAATGCCCTGGAATATACAAAAGTTGCCAATAGTCTCAAAATAAGTTTGTCATACTAAGGAAGATTCCCTTTTTCTTATTCAAGTTTGTCTGTGCTTATAAAAACTTAGTACAGATACACACACAGCACAGAGTCCTGGCCATTATTTCAGCAATATTATATAGCATTAGTCTTATGTTTAAGCTTTCCCCTCCTCTTCCCATCATTTCTTTTTAAAGGAGGAGACAAACCCTTATTTTAATGAAAATTTAGGTGAACACAAATCATTTATTTTCATGCCATACTAAGTAAAACAGTCAATGCCTTGAAACTTACAGCAAAATTATCTTTGTTAACCTACATCATCCAAAAGAAAAACAAAAAGAAAAATCAACAAAAACTAGCAAAAACCCTCTCCATAATGTTTTTAGATTGCCTGGCATATACCAAAATATTTTTTTTAGTCAGAAGGCAAACCAACTCAGTTATGTAGCTGAAAAAAACAGATTCTGCACTAGTAAATCTCATAGCACCATGATGTCAACCCTCTCTAAACTAAGCAGGAATCCCATTCCAGACCATCCATGTTAGCACAGCTCTTCTATGCAGGTGAATTCATTGCTGTTACACATGGATATATGATCATTACAGCCCAAATGTTCCTGCAGCAATAAACAAGAGAGGAAGAGAGAACCTGGAAGGCAGTGGGAGTGAAAGGGGCACTCCACAGTTGGTCTGTGCTGGGCAGGGCAAGAGAATGCTTTGGCACAGGAAACCTGTGCAGTGCTTTGCAGAGGCTGTGAAGGAGTTATATCCATGGGCCTGCAGACCTGCAAATACAACATAGGTCTTCTAGGTCAGAAAATGTCCAAGCTATTGTAATAAACCCAGCCATGACTGATTTATAAACACACTCAGCCCTGTGACTGCCTTCAGGGTGCAGAACTAGCTCACTCTTCCAAAGTACAGGAAGAGAATTCTGTATGAAGTGACTGGCTGCAGTCCCATGCATACTGCATCTGAATTTGATTCAAAACTGTCTTCTCATATTTTCATTTCTAAAACTAAACTAAAAAGAAACCCAACTAACCAACAGTTGGCTGGCCAATTCAATGCAGCTGTGCATTAGACAGGAAGAAGCGACTTGCAAGGCTTTAGGCTTGGTCTTACTCTCCTCTGTTTTTAGCTCTTCCTGCAGATATTTTCAAGCCCAAGTCATGGTTCATGAGTTCTTGTTCAATTTATTGCCTGCCTCACATTATAATTTTTCAGTGTTTGATCAGCCCTCTGGATATGTCTGTTTACTTCTGTAAAAGCATCTTTCCCCTGCTTTGCTGTTCCTGGCACAGTTTAATTTTATTCACTCTAATACCTAGACTCCAGATACCCTGAAGCCATATGTCAGACTAAGGGCTTCATATCTGTCAAAGATGTGTGGGTAGCAGCCACAATGAAATATATATAAACCTATCAAACAGCGTAAAGCAGAATGCTGAGCAAGCTGGGAGCAGTTTGTAAATCACTATCCAAGCTGTTTTTTCTCAAAGATGCCTGTCTGCAAACACCAGAAGCTGATGTATGCGGGGCAAGTTCCATTCACAAGGATCTTTTCAGCCTTTGCACTGATGCACCCAGACCATCAATGAAAAAAATACCTCAATTACAGTCAGCCCTGCAAGTGTGAGATACTGGAAAAGCTTTACAGCCAAGTGGACAGGGATGTGCCTTCTCTCTTATAAAGCCTCTGAATGCTTTTGAAGACACTCCAAAGGGACACTGGTGTTCACATTTTGCAGGGCAGCAACCTCTCTGCGCGCCCCATCAAACACAATCTCTTGGCTCGAGCCTTTGTAGGAGCTGGCAGGTGCTCCAGCTGCCTTCCCTAGGACTCCTCTGTTGGCAAGGGGACACCAGACTCTGCACTCCACTAGGTCCCCAAGGAGCCTGCAAGGAGTCAGGCTGACCATCTCTGTCCCTTGGGCCCCTGGCTGCTAATGCTGCCCTGCAGGAGCCACCAAACAGCAACAGCAGTACCTTACATAACCTGCACGAGGCCAAAGCTCCCCTCTTCCTTCTCACTACCACTTGCCTCTCCTTCTCTTGACACATTTTTAATTTCTTGCATATTTGGTCTCCTTTTCACTACACAGCATCTGGAGAATGAACCTGGATGGTAACAAGTGTCTGGGTTTTTTCTAGCTCCTGACTAACCTATGTTGCTACTCCTGGAAAGGTACATTATTTCTTACTATGAAAAATGCTATTCTTTCAGACAATCAAACCACTTTACATACTTGCAAACCTTGAAAACATGCACATATTGAAATGGCCCTGTATGTCAAATGAAAATCAGAATTGTTTAATTTAAAATATTTTTTCATTCTTTTGGCTAAAATAATTTTCTGAATTGAGCACATATTTGTTGAACTTAGCCTAGACTTGAAAGAAGTTTTGATCAATCTGAATTCATATCTTTTGTTGAGAACATTCTAAAAAAAATTTACATTTACACCAAATCTAGCAGATGAAAGCTGATCTGTTAAGAGCAAGGGGAATTATGTTGATGCTTGAAAGGCCTTTTTCCTTTGATCTTGTTAACAACCATATAACGGCAATTAATAACATTACATGTTTTTATATGAAAGAAGTTCTTGTTATAGGCTGCACACTTCTATCTTTTCAATGAGGAACTGTGGAAAGTGCTCACAATTAAATATATTCCTATGTTTCAAACTGGTCCTTGGATGCAAACAAACCCTTAACCATTGTAATATTTCTGAGTTAGACAAAGAAACTGAGAAACATATAAATACACCATAAATAAGGAGGAAAGCACTGAGGACAAGATAAAAATGACCCCAGTAGTCCAACCATGTAAGAAGAGTGTCAGGATAAGGAAAAGAAACAGAAAGAGATGCAGAAAAGTCCATTTTATTCAGCAGTACAGCAGTGACAGGAGAGCAGTGCAATGTGGCAACACATGGATTTTGCAAAACCATGTTCAAAAACTAAACCTCAAAACCTCATCTGCAATATAACCTAATGACCAGACACAGGAGAGACAAGAGGGTTTTAATACAGTAAGACAAAACCAACGTAGACCCTGCTGTTCCTTGTTCTGAAAAGGGTTTTCATGGGAGAAAACACAAAAACACTCGAAGCTTTGCTGTTCCAGAGCAGAATACCACAACAATAGCGTGAGCTCTGAAATTTTCTATTTTCCACCTGTCCTCTGTAACTGTTATATATAAGTAAGCAATGCTGGCTTTAAGAGCAAAATAGATCTGTTTTGTAATATAATTACTTCAAGGAAATGAAAGGCAGAGAAAGAAAGTGGTTATTATTGAATCATGTGAGAGGCACAGAGAGTTACAAAAGTTAACACAGGAATTAATGCCTCGGTGTAATGTCCCCTCGCACTGAGATGATCTGCTGCAGAGAGAAGCTCATTGCAGAGTCAGGGTCAGGTCTCCAAGGCAGAGGTTTCCCCAGGCAGTGCTGTACCTGGAGCTAGGAGGATGTGAACACTCCACCCTTTCCCCCCCAGACTCCACCAACCGCGACTCCCTGGACATGATTGAGCGGTGCATCTGCCTGGTGTGCCTGGACAGCCCCAGCAGGGTGGAGCTCAGCCACACCAACATGGCCCTGCAGATGCTGCACGGGGGAGGCTGCCACAGGAACGGGGCCAACCGCTGGTACGACAAACCCATGCAGGTAACGACCTACAGAGCTGTGACACCACCTGCACCTCGCCTTGTGGTGGGGAGCACCAGAGTCAGCGGGAGAAAGGGGGAGAGTGGTGCCAGCATCTGCCAGGGCAGGTTTGGGGTGAGCATGGCTGTCCCTTGCACAGCAGGGGGAGAAGGGACACCTTTTCCACCTTTTCCAAAGCTGCCCTTTGCTCCTGAGATAACATAGATATGCAGATGTCTGAGTAGGTAGACATCAGATATAAAAAAACTAATGCATTTTTATACACCGAGTCAAATGAAATTAAAATGCTGGCCTAATATCCCAGAATGAGAAAAAAGCACAGTATTTTTCTTTGTTTCCTCTTCTTACACATTTTTCTGACAACCTAGAAATGCTACTGCTTATAATTTGGCATGTGTTTAAGTCCTCACTTAACAGACTGTTTACTCATTTAATGACATCCTTGTTGAGCCTTCCCTTAAGTATTGACTTCTCCAGCCTTTTTCCCATCAGATTTTGATTGTCATATTTTAAAGCATCACACTCTTATTTCCACACTTTGCAATAGACCCACAGTGAAGTGATGTATTAATCTCCAACTGTCAACAATGTTGACACCTTATGAAAAATTGAAAAAACCCTGACTGATGCATTGCTTGCATAATGCTTGTTGCTCTTGCCATATCTAAAAACAGCAATATGAAAAGAGAAACTCCTAAAATAATTTCACTTGCACCAGCTTACCCAAGAGCAAATACATTTCAGGAATCATTCCTGATTAATGCCACTGCAAATGACATTATTAGCAGACTCCTTTGAAGAACAAACCACTTGTCTTTAGAACAGTTAGAACTCTGTTATTTGCAGGGCCAAGTGTTAGGATATTTCAAGCAGATGAGAATAAACAATATTTTCTTTTGTCTACTATCATAAAGCAGCAGAAAGCAAATAAAATTGTGTAGAGTTTGAGAGAGCTTAATTTTTCCAGATGTATTCAGATCAAAGTAGTTCAAAGGTGAAGAGAAATTCTTAGGGAAACAAGATCTCGTTTCCTTCTATGCAAACACAGATTATGTAGGAAGCCATTCTCACAGTAGAATTTGTTCTTTCTCTCCATATTCTCCCTCAGCTTTGCAGTAAGGCTTCAGAAAATGTCCAGGTGAACTTTTTCATCATGCCCCCTCTCTGAAAACCTCGTGGGAAGCAGGGAGGTAGGATGTGTATGTGATACAAATGTGCAAGAGAGAGCTAAGTGGGTGAGGCCCGGCCAAATGCACTTCAAAACAAGTGTGGGGAAAAGCCCAGAAAAAGCACAGCAAAGCTGCAGTATGGGCCTAGACATCTGCTTTTGTATGAGATGCAGAAGTTACAAATTGCATGGGTTTATCACAGAACTGGAGTGCAGCAGGTTGTCACCAGCAGTGCCATGTGTACACAATGACATTAAGAATAAAGACAAATAAGAGGGGCATGAAATGAAGAAAGCATCTAAAAATAAAAGATTCAAAATAAGCTATGAGAAAGCTATCAAATAAGGATGAGATTTGTAATAAAATGAGGTCCTAAGGATTTCCCAGATACATGTTTTATTGTCCTCAAAAGTGGAAGGAGAACCCTGGCCTGTCTTTGTATTGATGGGTTTTCTGTACCATAAAGCAGATGCTAAATCAGATTTTCAGATTCCATTGGGAATTGCTAAAATATACATTCTCACAGGATTCAGTCCCAAACAGCAGCATGAAAGTGCAACACCTATCACAGGACAAGCAAGTCTCCTGCAGTAAATCTGTAAATCACCCACTGACCTGTAGGGCAAGGAAGTTCCTGATATGAGCGACAAGAAAACCACAGGGGGATAAGAAAACCACCTTTATCAGGTTTCCATCATGGACAACTTACCCAGAGCACTATTTATTGCCTGTTTATGTTGCACCTGTTTTTTTCCCTGTTTAGTTTGTGGTAGGAAGAGACGGACTCTGCGGGGCCGTGTGTGAACATTCTCCCTTCGACGGCATCGTGATGGTGCAGTGCACTGAGTACCTGCTCAGGCACATGTGAGTTCCCTCTCTGTACATTTCATACCATTCCAGCCCCTGGGAAGCCTCTGCCAGTGGCAGATTTCCCCTAATGCACAGGGGCACTAAGACACATAAAACTGTTGAAAAGCAGTAATGCACCTGCTAAAAGAGTTTAATAAATGGATTATTCCTGTGAACTTAATGAGTTCTGTCTCACACACCAACAGGAAAGAAAGTTCCAAGAAACTAGTCCGAGCTGATTCGGTGAGCGAGCTTCCTGCTCCACGGAGACTAAGATGGAAGTGTTCCCCTGACATTCAGACACATTTGGCATCAGCAGCAGAAAAGCTCCAAAGGTAGGAATGATGCCTCATTTTTCTCAGCTGTGACTGCAAGCTGGGAGCTACCCAGCACATTGCACGGGCTCCCTCCTGTTTTCCTGCTCCTCCTCCTCTTACCAAGCTGCACATACCCAGCATCTCTCTGCAGGAAAGGACCCTTATGGGCTGGAGATACTCGTCCCTATTCAGGAATTGCATTACCATTGCTTTCCTTGCATGTAAATATTAGGAACTCTAAAAACCACTGGAAAAACAGCTTACCCATATCTGCACAGGATGCAAACAATGCAGGTCTTCTGTTTTTGTGGATGTCTCTTATGAGTTTGAGCTGACTCAATCTCAAGCCAGGGCAATAGGGGTACATTGGAGGACAGTAGAATACAACTGGTTTGAATAAACAATTTGAATTTAGGAAAATAATTTGTTTACATTTATATTGCTTCAACAAAATCTAGTTTTTCTGACTCTGTTTCCAGGCTGTCAAAGATTTGCATGATCTTTGGGGATCAGGGCAGCAATAGGAATTTTTTCTCAACATTCAGGCCTGTGATCTCTTTGTAAAGAATTAACTAATTGTCTGCATGATCAGCTGTAAGCATGTCCAGCGTGGTTGCATTAGATAAGACTTCAAAGTGTCTAGAAAGATACATAAGAGTGAGAACATTCAGGATGCAGAATAACTCCTTTGTGTTTTTAAATAAAGGTAGTAGTCCTCTAAATTGAATCTTGCAAGGAGCTTAAGGCCTTCATCAGGTCCCAAATGCACTCAATTCTCACACCAGTAAATCTCTCAGAAATTTGTCAAGAGCAAAGGACACCCTTGCTTAGGCTTCAGGGGTGGAAACACTAAAGTTGGGAGAAGTTGCTGGATTTTGGGGGTTTTTTTGGTTGTTGTTTTGGTTTTTTTAAAAAAAAAAGGTATCTTACTCAAATGAACAGACAAGTGCCACAGTTAAGGCTGCAGATAACAAGCCTGGTGTAAAATTTGATGAATAAAAGTTACTGACTAGGAACAAGTTACCAAAGGCCAGGACTGTCTGCAGAGAGAGCAGGAGAGCAGGAGGCCACTCACCTATAAGAGGGTACTGGCAGGAAAAGATCTCTGGGTTTTATCTGCAAATAGAAATGGGACAGAATACAGTTTAGTGGTGAAAAAGGAAGGGTAGATTAATGGTTGGGCTTGATGAACTAAGAGTTTTTTCCAACCTTAGCAATTCTATGAGATTCTTACATCTATCCCTGCAGTAACTGCCTTCTGCTTGTTTTCCAGGACAGTGGAAAATCTGGATTTTATTGCCTACAAATTTGAGCACTATGGAAAAGAATTTATTAAGAAACAAAAGATTAGCCCAGATGCCTACATTCAAGTAGCCCTTCAGCTGGCATTCTACAGGTAAGGTTAGTTCAGTTCATAGGAACAAGGTACACAAGGTGATGGGGTTTTACACAGAGGGTCCATTTTCAGCTCAACATTCAAACAAATGCCTCCTGCATGAAAATCTTGCCTAATGACTGTAGGGCAGACAAGATAGAAACTGATACCTGGTTCTGGGAGAGAGTGCTCCTTTTCTTTGCTCCCTTTCCCTCTTCTTGCTCTACCTTCCCATCCCTGTGTCCCACACGTGCCATTCCCAGCCAGCACCCCCCTGACAGCTGCCTCTGTGCTTGGCATAGAGAAGGTAAGGGAATGTGGCAGGATGTCTGCAGCAGCAGCAGCTGGGCAGCCCAGGTCCCTGGGGCAGAAACACCACTGCCTTGCCTCATGGGTAGCTTGGGGGAACCACAGCAGTAACCACACATGCATCTCTGGCACCACAGGCTGAGAAGCATCCACCACAGCACAGCATATCAGACTAGAGTTCCTGCACAGAACAGTAACTACTGCTGTTCCCTTCTTCACAGGCATCCCACATTTGATAAGATCCCCCTCATTTCCATGGTCTTATCAAAGTTAAAAGCCCCTTTCTACATTGCCAGAACTCCAGGGTAGAGATGGGTTGCAGGGTTTCCCACAGAGCAGCCTATTACACGAATAATTCTTTATCACATCAAATTAAATCCCAGAGTGGTCTTTACCTGGTCAAGACCAGAGATGCTTAACACATTTCATGTACTCTTTTAACATCTGTTGATCACTGATTTTGCATATTCTAGTAATAAAACTTCAACAATAACCTAGCCCAAGATTTTCATCTAGATCCCAGCCATGATATAAATCCCATGTTTGCAATAAAAACCTTAAGGAATGGTTGTGTTCTGAGACCACCTTCTTCAACTGAAAGACACAGTCTGTCTCCTGAAGCAATCTGTATACCTGGACCCAAATGAAACAGCAGTCTTCATAATCTGTCCTAGTTGCTGTGAGGGTTTTCATTCCAGCTCACAAATAACACCCTACTCCCCTTTTACTCATTCTTTTCATTCACACAGTCAGTGCATTTTCTCTTGTTTTAAATAAAACATATTTCAAACCCATAAGTAAATGATTAATTACACAATTATTTTATGATGCAGTACAAATAAAACATTCTTTGAGATCTTTCAGTAAATTTTTGTTTTACTAGACTTGTTTTCCCACAACAAGTCATTTTTTACTGGCAATGCATAACTAAAACATATACAGCTGTATGCAGCTCTTCATATTAGAAAGGAGTGAGCATCCATCTTCTTTAAGCTTCTTACAGAATTCTATCAACATTGAGATGAATACTGTGCAAGAAATAAAAGTGTGGCTGTAACAATAAAATGTACCAAGGCTGTATTTCTCTTAGTCTCTATGACTCTTTGAAAATAATCATTCTTTGTTTTTCTTCACCCTCCCAGGTGCCACAGGAGGCTGGTCCCCACCTACGAGAGCGCTTCCCTGCGCCGGTTTGATGAGGGCAGGGTTGACAATATCAGGTCTGCTACCTCCGAAGCATTTGCTTTTGTCAAAGCAATGGCAGGTGACAAGACAGCTGTGTCGGTATGTTGGGCTGCCTCCTTCTGTCTTCTTTGCCAAAACACTACGTAAATAATGCATTTGTGGTCCCAAGTCTCTCACTTTTTAACTCTTAACTGAGAGGATAAAGGCAAGGGGCAGGGTAGCAAGCATTACAGGATTTTGCTTTTTGTACAGATCAACCATTAAGCAAAATATAAATATTCCCTTATTTTTATTTAAGCATCCAAAGGAATCAAAGGTGCCTGAACATGGCTTTATAAGAAACGTAATATCTAATTTTAGACTTACTACTGTCTTATGAGTGTTCTATCTTCAGGTCCAAATTCAGCTCCCTGGAGAGATCTAGGCTGAACATGCAAAGTTCAGGATCATTAAACTGCCACACCAGGGGAATTGCCTGGCAGGTCTCCTGCAGTGCTTAGTTCTGCTGCAGCCTGCAGTATGTGATGTAATACCCGTGCTTTCATTTCTGGATATGTGGACATGTTCTGGCTGATCTTTTTTGTTTTAAAGGGATGTTTCTATGAAATTGACTAAGTCTTACAGGATCCTCAAGGGAGCTGAACCTTAGTGATGAAAAGCTTCATCAAGCTAATCAAACAACTCTCCAAATTGTCCTGCTATCATACTGCATAAAGAAAAATTAAAATTGCCTTTCCTTGAGACACCACCATCTGTTTGCCAGAAGCATGAGCTCTGTACAAAGTGGATGGGGATGCAGAGAGGTACAGCTGAGAGCAGAGCTTCACAAGCAGCCCTGTGCACTGTCCTGCCCCCATCCCTGGAGAGCCTCCCCCAGTGTCTCTGTGCCACTTCTACCCACTGCACTGCGCTGCGTATGGGGAATTTCCAGGTGGCTCTTCAGATGCAAAATGCTGCCACAGTACAGTTTATTTTTCACAGTAAGCCCATTCCAGTGGCAACAGCCCACATGGCTGTTCTTTAGAATTTAGCATAACGTTGCTAGAAGCATTGCTGGGCTGTAGGTTAGATGTAAATTAATGAAATATTATAAACCAAGATCTAACATCCCAGAGGATTATGAAAATTTGCCCAGATAAGTCCTCTCTTCATTCACTGCTTCTTCAATTTCCTTAAGGCTATCATGCCCAGAACTTAGCTCCTGGTGAACAAAGCTCCAATAAGTCCCACGGTAAAACAACTCAACAAACCCTCAGTAACTCCCTGTGCTGGGTGGGTGATTCACAGCAGACCATGACCATGCTATTGCACACAATAGTGACTGCCACACTACCAGGGAAGAAGAGGCTGTTTTCATTTGCTGTCAGTGTCCTGTCTGACAAGAGGGCTCTCCATCACATTTCAGGAGCAGTTCTGTTTCCTGTGCACGCTCCTCTCCACGCCGGGGCACCCAGCACAGTCCCAGCCTGTGCTGTGGCACACTGGCTGTGCTCCTGGCAGGAGCCAGCCTGCTCCTACCATGTTGTTTCAATGGATCTTTCTAGATCCCTGATCCTAGATCCCTCTCACAGCACTCTAAGTGTCCTGTTTCATATAAGCAAGCTGAAGAATGCCATGTGTGTCTAAATGGATCTCAGTCTCAGCCCCCATATCTTTCTTCTGCATGCCTTGGCTATACAGAATTGGGGGGATAATGGTTTCATTTCCCCTGGAAAACCTCTAATCACAGTGAAAACCAACCACTAATAGTTTTCCTGGCCTCCTTTCCACCGAGAGACATGAAGGACATTTATGCTGGTCTGTGATTGTTCTTTCCAACAGACAAGACATTAATAAATCTTTGTTTTGATATGAACATCTTCATCTTTCCATGCAAAATACATATATATATATATATATATATATTTTAGTATCACAGAAACATTAGAAAATTAATTGAATGCACCCCTATCTCAAGGGGATTTCTTTAGACCTACGCACTGCTCTGAATGTGAAGGGGTTAATTCTTTTTTCTGGACAAAGATGCACCACTTGGTGTAAGTAGCCTTGAACTCCCCAAAATATTGTTAATAGCCATTAATTCAAATCCAGTTTAAAAAAAAAACACTTTTTTCTTCTGATACAAATAAAAATTATTCTCAAGTGATAGCTTGAGCAGTCACCAAAGATTGATTGAGTCAGATTGATTCTTCAGCAGGAGAAATATCTCATGCATTTGACACTTGCTGTAAAAGCAGCAGCTACTGACACCAGAGATTGCTTGAATAGCTGTAAATTAATCAGATTTAAAGACTGCATTTGGTAATTTAATCTGTACAGGGGAACCTAGCTCTAGCCTTGTGAAAAAGTATCAGACTTTGTATTTTGAAGGTCCCTGATGGTGACCTTGACTTGCTTCTAAAATTAATTCTTTGTTCAAAAGATCATTTATCGCCCATAGGAGCTGAAGGTCCCCTGTTTATCTGGAGATCCAGTCATTTCTGGCTGTTTCAGGGTCTCCCAAAGTTGCAGTGTTGGACTTGATGTGCAGCAAAGCAGCACTTCTTAAGATCCTTCCCTTAATATAAAAGGCTGCCGTTTGACAGGAGTTAAAATTTACTAGCTTGTTATCTGAAATGTGAGGAATCTGTGGAGGGTAGAGCAGCCTTGGAAAATACTAGATGCTCTTTAACACATGGGAGCAATTTTTTGACTGGCTAGTAAAATACCAGTAATGGCTTTCATTAATATCACTGTCATTGCCTAGATAAACCATTCTGGAGAAGGTACACTGCCTGTCTGTTTTGAAAATACTGAATTACACTAGGCAATTGTTTTCCCTACTTCAAACACAGTGATTCTGTTGGTAATAACCTACACCCCCAAAATCCATGCAAGAAATACACAAAAGGACCTGCAAGCCTTTTCTTGACTTCAGACAAACCACCACTAAGAAACCTGTTCACCCTTGCAGGACCAGGTGCTGGTGCTGATCAGGACATTGATCCCTGGGGATTTTCATGTGTCAGAGTACTTACACCTGAGCCAAGAGCAAAGGACATTTGAGGTGCTTGCTGTTTGGGTCCTGGTTAGTTGATGAAAGATGCTAATTCTTTGGGAGCTGATTCAATAACACGTATTCTGATTACCCCAACAGGATTCTGAGAAGATACAGAAATTTAAGGATGCAATTGCAGCTCAGACTAATTACTCTGTTCTGGTGAGTAAAGCACTGCCTGCCTGAATAAGAACTAGTCATCTTTTTCACGAAAAGTATGAAGACACTGTCATTAGCTATTTAAACACTAGAAAAATTTAGGTATCTCCAGACAGGAAAGTATCTACTATGTCACACTTAGGAACATTTCTAATGGCCCAAACAGCCAACTAACCTCAACTTTAAAAAACTAAGCCTAAAACTAACCATCTATGCATTTTCTTATATTTTTCTTCACTAGAGGATAGAGGTCCCTATCTGGAACCTGATCTTCAGATGGACTGGTATGCTGGAACATGTATTCTGGTATTCTAAATTGCCCTTTCTAATAAAGGTCCTTAACAATGAGAGAGTGATTATAGTAAGTTTTCTTTTAAAGACCTGAATGCAGTGTCTAATAAAAGAGAGAGATGCCCTCCAGTGAAGAAATCAGTTTAATATCAAATACAACTCATTTTCTGTTGATTAAAAATGAGACAATTCAGTCTGGGTAATGCCTTACGTCCCACTGTGCCAAGACAAAGCACAGACTTGTTCTATAAACAACTTAGTCATACAGCTCTTGAAATTAATAAATATTAATAACCAGCTATGATAAGTGAATTTTCTACTTCTGGTTTTTGCCTCAGACCATTGCCTACAAACCCATATTGTTGATTACTCTTTGGATATTCATAATACTCAAGAAATCATTCGCCTTCAGAGGTGGTTTTAAAGGTATAACCAGGGCACTGAAGAGGCAAAATGTTGCTTTCAGGCAGGACTGTGAAACAAAAGAAGCAGGGAAGAAAAACAATTCTGCATTTCAAGCCTTGTGCTGAGAACCCACATCTTAAAAGCTGAGACTTCACATGTTCTGTAAAGCTAAGTCAAGTCTTACTTCAGGGCAACTGCCTCACCTGAAACCCCTCTCAGGGTAACCTCACAATGAGCACAACACACTGCAGGTCTGCTGGGTGACAACCAGTGGAATTTCTCTACAACACCTCTCAGGAAAAAAAAAGAGAAAGAGAAAAACACCCATTAATTCTCCCCTCCAAGTTATTTATTCAGCCTCCGGTGTAGCTCACGGGAAAATATTAAAACTGCCATTGGAAAAATAATTTATCTTGAAATTTTAAATTTATCTCCAGGTATTTTTACTTACCAAGCTACCCCTCCTTTTTCAGAATAGCAGAACATAATCATTGGGGCTTTAAACTCCGGGTAAGACTTAGATAGTCTGACTAAATTGTGCATAACAGACTGAAATGTAATAGCTCCTAAGGAAAACAAAAAAAAATCTACTTCATAAAACAAAAAGCAATTTAATGATTTTATTTCCCCTTGTTAAGGCTTACTAGTAGCATTGCTATCTTAAAAGTGGAGCTCTAAAATTCAATTTAGCCCAGTTTTTTCCTATGCGTTGACTCACAGTTTATTTCGTTAGCCTGTCTCGGCCTCTCTTCAGACATGACATTGATCTATGTTGCAAAAATGTCATTGCTAACAGCCTTATAAATCTTGTGTGATAGCAAAATATTTCCTTTGATTATCAAGTCAGTTTCCCTGTATGGGAAAAAGAACATAAACACAGAGCTGATGTATGTTACCTTTTTGCAAGCATCTCTGTCTGGGGTGATGAACAAATAGCTCCTTTACCAATGGGTGCCTAGTTCCTAATAAGCCAAACCAGCAATGCACTCCCAACCCCCAGCTTCAGGCATTTATCAGTGGTTAAAATTATTCTCCTCACAAGAGAAGAAGTAAACTAGAGCTTTTATTTTATTATTTTTAATCCTTAAGAGGAAAACCAAGCTCACGCTCTTTTTTCAATCCTGCCTTCTCTCAGGCTTTTTGTTCCCCTTGTTGCAAGGGTCCTGTGCCACAGGGATGTCAGCTCTGCTCTCAGGGCAGTACAATGTCCCAAGTTCAGAATTCCCTTCCTACATGGCTTCAGTCTGGGCCACAGAAGAGCTACAGGTCAAAGCTACAAAGAAGAGCTACAAAATCAGTACTTTCACCAGCAAGAACAAACCTGGACTGGAGGATTTTGAACACACTTATTTATCTGAGGCAATTCGTGCCTGGTTGGACCAAATTTTGGTTTTGTTTCCTAAGGAAAAAAAACTCTGTAACTATCCTTTCTGCCAAGCCCCCAGTGCTAACTTTTGATCCCGTGAGCCATCTTCAATCACATTTACTAGTAGGGCAAAGCTCTTAAAGCTAATAAATGCCTTAAGTTTAGAGCAGTGGGTAGCTGGACAGAGCAGAGACCTGAGCTTAGGCAGCTGATGGCAGGGACTTGCTGCAGGCTCAGCTGCAGCTCCTGTGAGCTGCCACTGCTGCTTCTGCATCCCTAACCCTGTTTTCTCAAGCAGTGGGGTTTGCTCATAGATCTGTGATAGATCACTGGCAAATCTCTCTGTTATTCTGTTCAGCCTGTTGCAGACACTTACCAGATCCTTGGATCTAAAGTCTATGGAATGGCATGTGCTTTAACTGCCAGAGGGAGATGCAGGCAGCGAGGCAATGGAAGATTGTTCCAATTTGGAGGTGTTTTGGAGCCCCCCACCTTGAAACATAATCCAAGCGATGCACAGAAAATACCAAAATATGCTTAGAAATTTCTGCTGTCCCATATGCTCCCCTCAGCATCTTTAGAAGCCCAGCCCGTGATATTCAGTTCTGAGAGACAATGAACACACAGATAACACCAGCACATAGTACAGCTCAAGACTGCCTCCTTCCTAATTTGTAAATCTTCAGAGCACCACATGAATTTCTAGTTACTGATCTTCAGCAAGGTACAAGCTCAGAGTAACATCTGAACATTACAGGTTTACATCACTCAAACCAAGTTCATCAGCTCTGACCAGAGCACTAGGCAGTAATAGTCAAAATGCCTCCAAACTCAGTTAAATGCTGCTGTCTTATCCCATCTAATCACAGGCTGTTACTGGAATGGCAATAGACAATCACCTGCTAGGGCTCAGGGAGGTGGCACGGGAGCACTGCAAGGACCTGCCAGAGATATTTACAGATGAGACTTATCTGACAAGCAATCGATTCATCCTCTCAACCAGCCAGGTGAGTTTCTCCTCTTCACTGGTCTTGCCAAGCAAAGGATAATTCATTTGTGTTCTGCCAGACCTTGTAGCTCACAGTGAGAGCAACGTAAAAAAGGCAAGCAAACAAAAGCAGTATCATCAAGAAGTCTGCAAATTGCTCCACATTTTCAATCCAGTTTTTGTTCATCAGTACAGTAAATACTGACTGTTATCACTTCATAGGCAGCATTCCAAAGTCCTTTGCAGAAATTCTGGAAATGCACACAAAGAAACTCAGCGAAATTCCCATGAGGGCTCAGTTTCCTCTGCTTCCAAGCTACATATACACCCATTCCCCTCTTTTCCTCCTTCCCCTGAGATGACAGTGACAGTATAGCCACGAGCCAGGAGGGCTGCCACTCTGAGAAACAAAAAGCCAAGAGCCATGAGGAAATTTTACTCTTTAAAGTTGCTACGTTTAAGATCTTTGAGAGCCTTCTGTTATTTGCTTTAAGACAGCAGCCCATGCAGACATGCAACTTAGACTTACAGACATTTTGGACAGGTACAGACATTTACAGATTTACAGTTATTTGCACATACAAAGGTACCCTCAGTCAATACTTCCTATATTTAATGTTCTGAATAAGGGAGCATACAGCCTAAGAATTAAATGTTTCATTGCATGTAGTAGCAGTCCTAATGAAAAAAGAAATCTATGTAGGAATTGATTAACTGAAACTCTAACCCCACTGCAACAGATTGGGACTATGCAACAAAAGAGACTTACAATACCATGCCACAGCATAAAACCTTAATAAGTAATTTGATTTTGTCATAATGTTTGTAGGCTTTCAGACACAAGTGGATGTAACCAACATGCTACTACATAAATTCTCCAAGAAACTATCCATGAGCAAAGAGAGCTTCTGAATAGCTTTATGGCCTTCGGCTGTTGCACAGCAAATTCATCTGACAATTCTATGGCTCTATTAGCAGGACTAATGGCCTGTTCTACACCATTAAAAAGGCAAATGTTGTTTGAGAAGGCCCATGTACACAGTCTGAAACACACAGATTTCTAACACCTTTTATTTTCTGCAGAAGAAAGTGTTTCACTGCCATATTATGCCATGATTAAACTGGGGTGCAATAGAATGCCTAGTTGCATTAAAGTATTTTTATACAGTATCACAATTATAAACTGTTATTAGAAACGGACAATGCTAATTTCTCTAATTTAATGCAGTCTTCACGTTACAAATGTAACATAACCTTAAGAAATTAAAAACCTTAGAGAAGTTTCACTTTTTCCTAATTCCTAAGCAGCTGATTTTAGGTGCTCTGATTAATTAGAGATCACTCCTTCCCTTCTCCCTGCAACCAGGTTCCTACTACTATGGAAATGTTCTGCTGCTATGGGCCTGTGGTGCCCAATGGATATGGAGCATGCTACAACCCTCAGCCAGAGCACATACTGTTCTGCATCTCAAGCTTTAAAGAATGTGAGGAAACCTCCTCAGGCATGCTTGCAAAAGCTGTGGAAGAAAGTCTCCTAGCAATGAGAGATCTGTGCAACAAATGCAGTTCTAGTACAGCAAAGGCACCTGCTAAACAAGGTGCAGCCACGCAGCTGCAGTGACCCCTGGCACTAAGAGGCTGTGGGGATTATTCTCCTGAACCCACCTTATGAGCAACATGACAGAGCTGCTCAGGGGCAAGGTGGTACTAGTAATATAATAGTGTAGAACCAAAGTGTCATTTGTTTCTCATTGTTGCCAACATTTACAACTCTGTGTACTAAATCTACCATTTCTTGCTCACGGGTCAGCGAAAAAGATTTGGTGCCACTGGCTGGAATGAAGGAGGAAGTCATAAAAGTATGTGTGGTACTACCATTTCTGACCATAATTACCTTGTGCCATTTTATCACCTAAAAAAATGAGTAAGCTTGTATATGACATAAATTAAATACTAAGGCACACCAACTAATGAATATCTCCTGCAAGTAGTTCTAAAATATTCAAATCTATTACTACAAGGTTTGCATGTAAAGAAAAAAAGAAATTTCCCCTGTTGGGAATTTTGAGAGTAACACTGTAAATAATAGGTTGATGCCATTATATCCTGAACTTTTGCATGAAAATTATTTAATACTACCAGTCTATTTACTATATAAGAAAACCTGATTATTTTTAGAGGAGTGGCCCCTGTGCATTTCCACAGAGTTTAGGAACATAATCCGAGTGTTTGCATGTTTCCCCCAGTTTGTAAATGCTGCAGAAATAATTTAGCTTTTATTCTGGTTTGCACTGGTCTCAAGCACAGTCCTGTTCTGAAAGCAGCATATTGGAGACATGATCCATCACAGAAAACTGGGAGAATCTTGTCCCTAATGAATTGACTTAATTATTTCTTTCTATCAGTGTGCAAAATCCAGCCTGACAGAGTGGCAAAGCACAAAACATAAGTACTTTTCAATCCTACTTAAGACCTTTTCTGTTTGCATTGGCATTAATTTAGTCACTGTGACTGGCAGGAGAGTGAATGCAACCACACAAAATCAAAGAGCAATAACTAGAATGAAGAGGTAAATTTGCAATATAAGGAAGTCCTCAAGCTAGAGTTATAAATACCAATACTGGTACTCATATCAGCTTTGCATCATCCTGCTTGGAGGGATTTATATTTTATATTTTTTAATAGGAGGTGTAGGGTATCATACTCTGCAATATACAGTAAATTCAGCCAGGAAAGTGGTAATATATAGTGTCTGGTAATTCCCATTTTATGTGAGTGTTATCTTGAGGTTTTTCTCATGATCTCTTTCATTCCCTATAAATCCTACCACAGACTGATATTTTCAGTTATTTCTCATGAGGTGAAATATGCTGCCTTACTTAGAGGTGTTCAGTATCATTGTTAGAACACAACTTACTCACTGACTGAAGACAATTCCAAACTCCAGTGCAGATCCTGTGCTGCCCAAGCTGGAACACACTCTGAGGCCTGGCCAGGGATTGCTCCCTTGCCTATGGAGAGGTGGAGATGTTCTCTCCTCCTTTGTAGACTGAGCAATCACATGGTGAAGCACTCTGAAGCCTAAAAGCAGAATAGATTTATTGCAATAACCTAGAGAGGCAGCTATGTCCATGTTTAAGAACTCTAGATACAAATTCAGGAGATTCTCTATGTCCATGATTATTTTACTCCCTCTTTGGAGTGGCATATGTGCAATTAAGCAGTCTGCTGGATAAAGGATATCCACAACCCCATATACGAAAGCACAGTGGGCTTGATAATCAATTGGAGCAAGTAGCTATGTTGAAGTAAATCTACTATGATGATTTGCAGACATTAAGAACTGGGCTTATGTTTTTTTAAAGTTATTATATTTCACTGAAAAATATGTATGTTTTATTACTCCATGAGCTGTGGTTCAAATCAAATAGGAAATCTGGTTTTAGATTACATAAATAATACCATAGCATACAAGCTGCCCAAAGCTATCATAGAATGGTTTAGGTTGGAAGGGATCTTAAAGATCATCTTGTTCCCACTTCCCTGCCATGGGCAGGGACACCTTTCACTAGACCAGGCTGCTCCAAGCCCCATCAAACTTGGTCTTGAAAACTTCCAGGATGGGGCATCCACAACTTCTCTGGGCAACCTGTTCCAGTGCCTCACTGCTCTCACAGTAAAGAAGTTCTTCCTAACATCTAATCTAATTTAAAAGTTAAGATGTAAAAATACATAAGCAAAACCCAAGAAAACTGTTAGTCAAACCAAAAGTTTGCTTAAAGAATACACAGTTTAAAATAAAACTTTAAATTTTTACTATAGTGTAATTATGAAAATTACTTGAAAACATTCCTGGTAATTTTGCTTTGTCTCATTTCACTACAAAAGCATTTTGCATTTCTAACATAAATGTAGCACTATATATTTTTGTAGTATTTATGTTTAAAATTGTAGTCATATTTTAAGCATATAAAAATACTGTGAATAGTTATTTGATAATTTGTTAACTTTCTTCTAATTAATTATATACTTTTATTTTGTAATCCTAGCTACATAAGTACTGATAGTTATTTGCAAATATTACCTGTTTCTCATTTTACTTTTTTCTCTGGGATGTTAACAGTAGCTCAGACCCTGTGCTCAACACAGTCACTGAGAGCTCAGGATGCATCTACACCCACACCTGGTATTTTATACCAATTTATCACTAAGAGTCCCTTAGTTGTCTACAGCTGCTGTAATGGGTGTTTTGCATTCTCCAGCTCTGGAAAATGCCACTGGTGGAAAATACTGACACTATATTTTTACTTGAGTACCAGTGACCACCCATACTTCCTATTTATTTAGCTAACCATTCTGTACTTTTATCTTACTGATCTGGTTTTAGTGCTCAGCCTGAATATCTGAAAGGAGCAGCTTTGATGAGCTCAGTCCCTGCAGAGGAAGTCTTTTGTGTAGCTGTTTTACCTTTCCCACTACCTGTGCTAAAAGCACTTTCTGCAAGGTGCCTGACCATGTGCAGGAAGCTTCAGGCTCTGTTCAGGTCTGTTTAAATTGGAGGGTTCTGGTTAAATTACAGATGGATAAAAATTCACAGGTGTTACAAACTGACAGCAGGAGCTTCACAAGGGACTGTACTGCTCCTATTCCCTATACCTGTGTGGTGTGACCCCATGCTGTATCTATCAAGGATTTCAGGAAATAGGTTTTCTTAAGTTCTTATTTAAAATTATTTGTGTTATGCAGATGAAGTTTCTTCATGAAGTTTAAAAATACACACCTTTATGCACTTATGGAAACCAAATATGAAGCTTTTAAAATGTTTCTAACCAGAATACTGTGGAATAGATTGTTCAGTATGAAAAGAGAGAAAATTTTGATTGACAAACTAAGTGTAATTATATTAATGTAACAAGTGGCTGTGATTTAATGAGCCCTCTTGGTGGGACCCGGGGCACACAACCCCTGCAAGAGAACTTTCAGGATGTAATTGTTCCACTCTCCCCGTGGGTGTACGCCAATGTACGTGCAGTGCAGGGTGCAGAAATGAAAAAGCAAAATTTTTGATGAAATTCCATGTTCACAGTGATCAAAAGTAAAAGACGTTCGACTCCAAAATAGGGGTGTTTCAAGGGCACAAGAGCCCGACCTCACTGCTTTGACAGGAGTGCTGCCAGAGCCCCTGTGCCACAGGGGACAGCAGGACACGGCTGTCACAACACAGCCAGAGTTGCAGAAGACAGAGAAATATTTTAGTGATACTTTTATTTTTATAAAAAAAAAGTATATATTTATGAAAAATGTAAATGTGTATTTACAGCACATGTTGTTCCTGTTTTGTCTCTATTGAAATACATTTATCTGTCTATATCCGTATATACGCCCTGCAGTGTACGCTGGTGAGGCGCATTCAGCTCGTTCGCGGGCGGAGCTCCGCACCGTAAATAAAAGCCAAAAGAGGAAAGACCTTGTCGCCTTTTTGTACCGGGCACCCTGGCCCCTCGAACCCACCTGCTCCTGCCACTGGGAGCCTCAGGGGCTGATCCAAGGGGAGGGAGCGGGAGCAGGAGCTGGGATAGCACCACCCGCGGCTACCCTGCCCTTCCCTGCCCCGCCCTACCCTGTTCCGCCCCACCCTGCCCTTCCCTGCCCTGCCCTGCCCCACCCAATCCTGCCCTGCCCCGCCCTACCC
>JAOTQP010000304.1:8792419-8882061 GCA_026413545.1 Cichladusa arquata | reverse complement strand
CCCCACCCAATCCTGCCCTGCCCCGCCCGGGGGGAAGGAGGCGCGGGCGGGTCGTGCAATATCAAGAGTCGGAAGGGACTCACAGGGATCAGCGGCTGCTGGCCCTGCACAGGACAGCCCCGCCCATCCCAGCATGTGCCTTAGAGCGTTGTCCAAACGCTTCTTCAGCTCTGTCGCGCTGGTGCTGCGATCACTGCCTGGGGAGACTGTTCCAGTGCCCGAGCACCCTCTGGGTGAAGAGCCTTTCCCGATCCCCAGCCTAGATCTCCCGTGAGGCAGCTTCGGGCCGTTCCCTCGGGTCCCTGCTCGGATCCCCGGTGCTCTCGGGGTTGCAGTGCTGGCAGGATGCGAACGGGGCTCCAGCAGCTGTGCCGCGTGTGAGACAGAGGAGAGGGCTGCTCCTCAAACACGCCCCGGACAGCACAAACACCTCCATCCTTTGTGTTTACTAAAATAAACTAGCATTACAGTGTGTATGTATTTTCCACTTACACAAACGTCGTGAAAACACAGGCTGAAATAAACAGATAAAACAGTGATGAAAACATTTAAACCCAAATGTAGTTGCAAAGTGAAGTACTTGGGATAGAGTTACATTTGCTGCTCAGAGCTCAGCTATTATTTCCAGCAGCCAACACAAGGCAGGCAGCAGGTGCCCCCAGGGCGGGGCGGCTGTGCCGCGTTTTGGAGCAGAGCTGCTCCGACCTCCCCATCCGCAGGTGAGGGACCGAGCCAGCTGTGCGATGAGGGACCGAGCCAGCTGTGCGGCTCGGGGCGCTGCTGCAGGGCTGGAAATGGCTCCACGGCACAAGAGCAGTGCCTCGGGGCTTCACAGAGCTTGCAGGTGCTGCACAACTTCGCTATCCCTACCTAAAGCTGCAGAGATGCATTGCCCACAGAGAAGGGCTGCAGCTGGTTTTTTCTCATTCATCTCATTAAGGACTGGTGCAGTCTATTTCCTGTTTATGGGGGAATGAACAACACTTTTCCTCTGCTCCAATGCTGTCCAGCTGTAATAATAACTATTTCTGCCTAGTAAAATTAGTCTAAGGTTGCAGGACAATCAAATTGCATGCGTGTGATTGCAAGTAGTCAAATAAGTAAAACTTTGTGAATTTAAAGGCTTTAGATAACACAGAGGCACCCCAAAAAATAAAAGAATAAAATAAACTAAGTATCAAACAAATCCGTATTTGCTTGACACTGAAAATTTACAATGAGTCAATGCAATAATGGGGCTGCTGGCAACTCACTCCAATTTTTTTTCACTGGGGTTGGTAGATCATTGCAATGTCATGGCCCTAACCTGGGGAAACTAATCAGGTGGGCTTTTTAATTTAGGGCCCACAGTACAGAGGTGTCATCTCTCTCACCCATTTTACAAGTGTGAATTAATTGTTTGAGATTACCATCAAAGCTTCCTAAAAAGCAGTGAGAGCTATCTGATGAGAATGGCAGAACAGCAGCAGAAGCTGAAAGCGTGCTACTTTATGAATCAGGCTTTCCTCAGCCACTTCTACTTTTTCAGGAAGTTGAATTAAAATGCTGCAAACAGCTCTCACAGGTGGACACAGTTAGATTAAATGTTTGAGAAATGCTGACCCTTTCAAGTGGACAGCTACAGTGGAACTGGGACAGAGAAAATACCTCCACCCACCAGAATAACTGAGATGTCAGTACAGCCTTAACACAGCTGAGAGAAACCTGGAAAGGTGAGACTCTGAATGTTTGACTATACAGGAGTCAGCTTCTGCCTTGTAATACAACTCAATAGAAAGTGATGAAATAAAATAAATTTAAATCTGGGGAGTGCCCAGGCAAGTACTTGGCATTTCTGTGCTGGAACTGCATTTTCAGCCAGTTTTCTTATTTCCCCAGTTCTGATTAATTTAACGTTATACAATCTGCCATAATAAACCTGAAAAGCACCTAATTGATCTAAAAAATATGTGGATCAAGAGATTATTTTGTCCAATCTGATTTGATTCTCAGCTTCACAAAAATCTCAAGTCTTTAATGTCCTGAGAAATTACTCTTTCAGTAGAAGAAAGATGAATTATGCGTCAATGAACAATTGGGTTATCAAGGTTGTTCACTTAATGTTCCAGCTGTTCTAAAACACCATCTTAATGCTTATTGGAGAATTCTTTTGAATTTAGTCTTACTCTGTAGTTCTTATAAATGCATTGTGTTTCTTACATCTGCTCTGCCAGTTAATAGCAAATACAAGCACAAAATTAATTTCTTGCCTTTTACTCCTAAACCTAGAAATGACAGAGGGTGGAGGCTTCATTCAAAGGAGATCCATTAATGTAATAATAGTGAAGATGGAGATTAAAGCTGATAGGCTTTGTGGGGAGTTTTGTACAGCACTTAACTACATTAACACTGGGTTTTTCTTCTCAGTGCTAAAACTTAGACATACTCAAAATTCACTGGGAACCAAGCAAATGCAGTACTGCTCCTTTGCCCTTTTCCAGCTGGCCTGGAGGCAGATGGACATCACCTTATTCTGGAAGTGGTAACAGACTGGAATGCCTTAGACCTGGTGGTCAACAGGGAAATTGTATTTCATTGCAACATCTGTGACCTGGATTTTGGTAACTCCTGAGTTTTATTATTTGCAGTTTCTCCAAAAGTACCTGCATTTTGAAATGAGCGCTTCCTAAGGCATAAACAGTCCAGGTTCTATCAACATTTACACTTTTAAGCTCTGTACTGCTTTATATTCAAGGCAGTTTGAAAGGCACAGGACAGAGAATGGCTTGGGAGTTAAGGCCATGCTTGGGAGAGCACTGTCTGGGGCCATCCCATATGCACCAGCACACAACCACAAGAAAACCTGCTAGGTTTTGCTCCACAGAGAGGTATTGGGGCTTCCCTCTGCTTTCAAAATAGCAATTTTTATTTTTTGTTCAAGCTGAATCCATCTCAGATTACAGAATTAACCACAGCAGAGCCAAACTTGTCCAAGTACTGTGAGGGAGAGCACAAAGGAATATAGATGTTTGGGTAAGAAGTAGAAATGTAAAAGGTAAATACATTTATTTGCACATATTTTGTAAGTTGAAGTTTTCTCCTTTAGGAGGTGATGGCAAGTTAGATCCACTTTGTGAAGAAGTCAGAAAAATGGTGTTAAATGCTTAACAATTTACAGGGACACTTTCCCTTTAGGCTTGGGTTTCTGTCAGGCAGTTTACTTGCATCCCAAAGATATTACCAATTAGAACCAATTGGTTCTTTACACTTCTAGGTCTCTTAATGAAGAGGATAATCTTGTTACACCCTCACATCAATCAAATAAGAATAGAGCACCTTTTCCAGAAACAGTTGTATGTTACTACCCTGAATATTGCAAATTAGGGTAGAACTGACTTGTATGGTGTTTTAATAATTTAAATTAAACTAAAAGAAGACTGAAATTCTGGATACCTTTCATTCCTTCAACTTTAAAAGCTTCTTATGTCAAAAATACTTTCGAAGTCATTCATAGCTGATAATACTTATTTTTACAGTTATACCAGTTTACAGTTCTGCTCTTCTTTTGGCCACAAATATTTCAGAGAACATGTATGCATTACTAGAAAGCCCAGAAGTAGAGAGAAAGAAGTTGGCATAGCCATAAGGACAGGATTCAAACTGAGTGTTATCACAGCTGATATTCCATGTACCCCAAAAGTAACTAGAGTATGAACGCTTTTTTGCTCCTTATTTGTCAACATACATTCAACTTCAATTTTATTTTAAAAACAATTTACACTTAGGTAAATTCAGCAGTTTGAGAGTAATCATATATCAGAATGCTGGTACCCTGAGCAACATTCAGTTTGGCCCATAATTAGCTCTGGAAGGAGGTGGTTCATCTTTGCATACTAACAGAGGGTGTTGAGCCAAGAAACACAAGGATTTGCTGAGGAACAGCAGGCAGTTTCCAGCAGGGCTGCAGGAGAGCAGGCTGCCCAGCACAAAACTAAAACCCAAAGAAAACCTGTCACTCAGTGTCTTCTACCAGCTGACATCTGCAGGGAGATGGCAAACCACATTTACAGTAGCACTGATCCCACACAAAGCGTGTCAAAATAACACTGTCACTGTGCCCAGACTCACTCCCCTTCCCTAGAGGTGACAGAGGCATTAAACCAATATTCCTTAGTAAGAAAAATAAAGCAGGAATTGTACTGTCCCTTTAGAGGACTGAAACAGTTTTGCTTTCTACCACTGACACAAGAAGATTAGAAATTGGGAACATTCAGACTGAGCTGGATTGAGAAGATCAGTACAGCTAAGCTTGGCACAGCTGGCCAGGGGCACTTTTTGCAGGAAGCACTCACACAGACAGCAAACTGGGTTTTCAGCACCTGCCCTAGACAGAGGGAGTTTGTTCCACCCTGCTGCCACCCTGACCCTCCCTGCCATACTGGGCAGATTGTCCTGCCCATAAACCAGCTCCAGTGCAGCTCTCAGCAGGGAAGGGCTTTCTCAAACACACCTACCATTCATCACTGGGACACCAACAAATGGCTTTCTGCTCTGGCAGTAAATGGTTTCTTGGCCTCTTAGGTAAATGCAAATTAATTAGATTAAATTAGTTTAAATAATGCTAGTTCTGGGCAGGATTCACTCCCAAAAATAGCAGAATAAACTCCCCAGATCTCTTGAGCATGGAAAGCTGTGGGCATCACTGCAAGCAGATGAGCTCACTAGTGTGACTAGTCTTGGGGTAGATGTTTTTTGGTTTGTTATTTTGTTTGTTGGGTGGGTTAATTTTGCTGCATTTGGTGCCCTCTCTAACATCACTCTGAGGACATTTCTGACATAACTCCAAGTCAGAATAACAGCAGTTTTGCGGGGAGATATTGTGCCTTAATAAACCAACATGTTTAGCTGGAGTAAATTCAAACAAGCTTTGAGGATCACAAAGCTGCAAGTTTGAAACAGCAAGCTTTTGAGACAAGCATGGGTTGAGGACAACTGCTCTGACTTTGCTTTATATGTTGACCAAATTGTGAGAGTGAGACAAAAAATTAGCTGCATCTAAAAGAGATCTCATAGCTCCACATAGAGACCTCAGGCCCCATTACTGTATTTTTTTTACAGCAGGAAGAAATAAACACAAATTTTCAGTAGTCCTTTCAGTCTGGTACCTGCCCCCAAACACTCCCTGCAGTTGGTTGCCACAGCACTTGCAGGCAGCTGGATATTGAAAGGCACTACAGTAGCCACAAGGACAAAGGCATGAAATTTTTTTGTAATTAAACACCCACTTTTTCCCCCTTCACTTTTTTCCTTATTTTTAAGGGGATTATCTGCCCTATGGATAATCATGGCCATTCAAAACTGAATTTAGCCTCCAAGTCTCTCTACAGTAACTTTCAGCCAGAATATTGTGATAAAGTCAAATCAGGAAGAAGAAAGCAGCCACAGCAAATTATTCCAGTAGTAACACCAACTAAATTGCTGTGCAGCTTTTATGGTTTGACTAATTGTCTCATTAAGGCACATTTCTGATCACTGAAATGGATCTCAAGTATTATTAATCACTGAAAAAACGGTACCACTAAGAGCCTCTCTCCCTCCTGTCCTTGTCACTCTTTGCAATGGGAAAGGCTCACAGGCTCCTGTTGATTGGAGCCCCACTGCTGCACAGTTGGCAGCCAAGCAGTACTAATGGCACAATAACCCAATATAACTAAAATAGTTATGCCTTTCACAGTAACAATCTCTTACAATATGATTAAGCTCCATCATGTGCGTTTCCTTGTGTTTTGCAAATGGCTCAAAAAAATCTGACAATTTTTCCAGTAATTTCTTCAGAAGGAGAGGGAAGATATCTATAAAATTCATTAGCTATCAAGGAACACATTAAAAACATTTGATACATTTTTGAAAAAATGAAAACTACTGCAGCAAGCACAGGCTGCATGACAGCATGGTTGTGTGGCACCCAGTCCACTCCCCCTTGCAGAACACACCTCCAAAGACTGGCTTTGGCTCAGTTATTTGCAGGCACTTCAGTGCCTAGTTTAGGAGCTGGCTTGCCCTGGGCTACCTCTGTAACTGATTGAGAGAGGCACCTCCACAACACAGTTCAGATCTCTGGGCTCCTAATCTGGGTACTTCATTGGTGTTTGGTTTGAAACAATATTAGGAAAGATGAAGCTTCTTCCTCATATAAGAAGCACATTTAAAAAGGAGCAAACTTGCATTATCCAATTCACCAGTGATGGGCTCTGTTCATTCTCAGCAAACAGGAGGACTTTGCTCTTGGCCATCACTCCCAGGGGCTGCACAAGCCATACACTGCAGCAGGACAGTTCCCCTTACCAGGGGAGGCCTGCAGGAGTTTATCCCATGTATTATCACATACTTAATTTCCAAGCAGCTAATTCTCAGAAGCCCCATGCAAAAGTGGCACAGTTATTGCTGCAAGACATACAGACTGTCATGGTTACCAGTTTGACCAAGCAGAAGAAAGACTTGGAAAGGTCTGGGAGCTCTTCTGTGGAGATGGAAGTGGTGCATTGGAAAGAAATTACAATGGCAAACCTCAGTATAGGCTCCTTCAAGTGAGAGACAAGTGTATCACTAATTTAAAATTAATTTGAAATTAATTTGAAATGCAGCCATTGCTCGCTACAGCTTTCAGTTTTGCAGGGCAGTTTTAAGGAAAGACAGGGCTGTTCTGCACCAACATACAGGCACTTTTAAGGCACATAAATATTTGCTAGAATATAGTGTATATGCAAATGTGCCCAGGAATGAGCCACCGAGGTCCTATGAAGTATAGCCAGAAACATCACAAACAAGTGGTCTTTGTTGTAGGCTTTGCAATTAATTCTGGGGAACAGAACATGGCTACAGAGTCTCCTTCCCTTTGGGCTTTGTTACAGAGACAGGCACCACAAAGTTGAAATCTGCATAAATCTATTGAGCTCCTGAACTGTGCAATATTATGCTCACTATGACAAATATTATTTCACTGATGAGTCTAATGAGGGACTTCAGGGTTGTGATAAATGAAAATGAAATCAAGATGGAAGTAACAAAAATAATCACACTTCATGTAGCATGTCCCTAATTTTTTAATGTGCATAAATATCAGAACAGTAATGCTGAAAAGAAGGAAAAATACTAGGGTTTGTTTTTTTTTTCCTGGCAGTCCCTTCAGAAGCTATTTATGAGCAGTCATAAACTGACATGCATACTCAGATATATTTTCCTGAAGCCTGTAGAGTTTTGTCTAAGCAAAAGCTTCAGAATATGTGTGTGTAAATAAATTAAAGACTGTCTGGTTTATAATGAGAAGGGTGTATTGTGGTATAAATATTGCAGAGCACATTAAATAAACATGGTCACATATGACCAGGTATCTATTAAATGAGCACATCACAGGAGAAGTTAATTATCTAAGAGTGTAACTAGGAACCGTTTAGAACCACTGGAGATTAAGTTGCTTTATTTCTGTTTATCTTTCCTTCTGAACAGGCAGTAGGTCGTTGCAATGAAGAGTCCCTAAGCAGCACAGAGCTTCAGCTCTTCATCAACCCTAAGATGACAGTTTTGTCAACACCAGTTTGAAGTCGGGATAAGCCAAAAATTTTGCTCAATGTAATTTTGTGCAAAATGAGTTGGCACAAAACAGTATTTTAAGATATAAAAGTGCAAAATATTTACAGATACTTCATGCTGTTCAGGGGAAAGAGGAAAACTTTAATGCTAACTATATATTTGTCTCACATACTACCTAGCCTAAAAAAGTATATAAGGACTGCTTCAAAACTGATTTGTAGCATCAGAGACAGTTATCCTGAGAGTAGCATACAACTTTACCATACTAATAAGATTTTTCTAGACTTGACAAGTTATTGTGTTTCAGTCCACACGCAGAAACATCAATGTTGATGGAATTTGATTTTGCTTGGGCCGTGAAACTCACAAAGAAAACTATCCACAATTCATCCTATATAAAATAACCAACATTGCAAACATATCCTAATTAAGAATATGTTTGGGCAAACTGCTGTAGCAAAAAGAACAACTGATGGACGAGGATTTAATCACATAAAATTACTGAAAGCAAGATGAAGCCAATCCCTTTAAATTACTTAAGTACTGCTTAAACCCTGTAATTAACATATAGTAATAAATATTTCATCTTTAACAAGTCTACTGGGAGCAGTTTGTTAAACATTTATTTCTAGTCATGGGGAATTATGTACGGTCATTTTGTCATGATCGATATTGAACAATTTTTTTATCCTCTTTATTTTACCCCCAGCAGCAGGTACATTAATTTGGGGAAATATAATCGTTCCTCCAATGTGCATGAAACATGCTCTTCCTTCATATGTCTTTTGGCTTTTACTAATTACCTTTACCCTTGCAAAGTGTTGGCCAGCACACAGTGGCTGCTCACATCTACTTCCCAGCCTCTCCTGTGGAACTGACTCACTCCAGATAGGGGAGCTTGAGTGGGAGCCCCAGCAAAAGTACCCAGGGCACCACTGCAGAAGTGACCCCACAGCCTGGGCAAGGTCCCAGCAGAGAGAAGAGCCAGGGCACAGCCAAGCCCCAGGGTGCCAGGGCTGTGTTTTCAGGCAGCTCCCAGCACTGATCTGCACCTTTTCCTTCAGCCCAGGTGGCATCACGGGTGCATGGGGAATTCTGTGAGAGCACTAAATCACTGCCCTTCAACCAGGTCTATGTGCAGATAGCTGTTATTCCACCGCAGGTGGAATTCTAAGTGAAATGCAGTCACTTAAATCAGTACTAAAACAAAGCCATTGTAGGGTAATCTAATAGCCACCCAAGGACAATAATGGAGAGCCAAGCTGCTCTCTCACACAGACCCCCTTCTCTTGTGGCAGGTTGAATTCACCCTCTCCTGAAGTGGAGGAGAATTTCACATTGCCTGTGTATGACATGGGCAGAAAGTGTCTGTGTGCTCTTTTTACAAGTATCAGTGAATTTATGGGCTATTGAACAGGAAGTAAAGATTTCTGAAATTATAATTCAAGGTTTCATGCAGCATCTTTAGTGATGACTACAACTATTTTCCCCTCTAAACAAATTAAATTTCCATTTGCCATTAATGGCTGAATCACTTAAGTATCACAAAGGAACTGCCTGGTGCACTTATTAATAATTGAAAACTTTGAGGAAATCCGTGAAACATTTTCAATCAAAGCTACTAATTCTCTAAAATATTATTTTTCCTGAATAATTACTCCTTTTGTTCTTTTATTCCTTTTGGATAATAGGTGACATTTTAAATAACAGCATTAAAAAAACCTGAAGTAACTGTTAAGAGGTATCTAAAACCAGAAGTGGTTTCAATGTTAAAAAGCATGAATTAGAAAAGAAAAAATATTCTTCTGTTCCCTTCCAGCAAGTATGTTGAATTTCTATTTCAGACTGCATGCTGTCCCCTGATATCTTACACCAATGATTAAGAAAATATACTCAATCTCTGTCCTTGTTCTGTATAAATATGAAGAAAAACTTTCAATTATCTTTTTAATCAGTAGAGCCCATGAAATCAAGACTCCTATTGCTACACAACTGGACTCTGCAGAACTACTCAACAGCCAAAAAAGAACAAAGAAAAAAAAACCCACAATTTTTTTTTATCAGATCTAATAGAAATCTTGAATGCCATATTGTAGTTATTCTACTCTGTAACCTTTACTATTCAGGAACAAAGGCAGAAAGATACATGCAAAATTAAGCACACCTGTAAGGATTTTTTTGGTGTCTCAAATGATGTGTTTTCATCAGCACAGAAAAGTTGTATGACAGGTACTGACAAAATCTCCAAGACCTGCACAGGACATGGAAAGAGGGAGAAGCAGAGGATTAGTCTTATCTGGGGATGATGGGTGCACCCTGGAAAATCTCATTTTAGTCTATACCTCTCCCCAGGAAAGGAGAATTAATTTTTTTAAGTGTTTGCTTTGTTGCAGTTTTTTGTTTCCTTTCAAAAAGAACAGCAAATTAGAGAGGGATGGGCCAGCTGTGACCACAGCCTGGGCTTTAACCCCCACAGCACCCAGGCCAGTCCCATCAGCCATCATTAGTTATCCCCACCTGCACTGGGCTGCTCGTTAGCCTGGCAGGGGCCCTGACACCCTATTACTTTTTATTTTCTTTTTTTCTCTCAGATTCAGGATTAAAGGCACAAGAGATGGAATTTTGTGTTCAGAACTAGTTGTTTATTAATTCTTATCTATAGTACAGTGAGTGCTACAGCACTTCTAGCTAACAAGCTAAAAATGAAGAAATGGCAATGTTTCTTGCTCATTACAAGGTGTTTTAAGGCTTAATTTTCCAATTAAAAACTAACACTCAAATTATTTTTACTTTTGACCCAATGACCAAACACCTGTGACCCACAGTGCAGTATTGCCTATCCAATTAAAAAGTACTACCTAAACCCAAGAGAAGAGGGACAAGAAGAAAACCTCCATCCTAAAACTTCCATCTTGTCCCATACCTATTACTATATTCTAAAATCCCAGATTTCAAACCCTTCACCATGTGATATTACACACTCCTATTCAAACTACACACTAGTGATTCTAGTTCTATCATTCAATTTTGAAAGCCTTCTCCAAAGCCTCAAGTCAAAAGCAGTATTCTTCTAGAAGTCAATACCTAACAACAAATAAAATTCAAAATTCCCTGTTTCTAAAATTCCCACAATGCCCCTCATTGTATCCCAGAGCCCAGCACCAGCCAGAGGAGCTGCCTGGAAAATCAAAACATTCTGAATTCACTGAACCAATATAAAAGACAACAGTGGACTGTCTTCTTCCATCTTTGACCAGATTTGTTAACATTACAAATCTACTCTATCTGCTTTTATGGCCATTCTGGCTTTATGTGCATATTGAGTGTGCCTCAATTGCATGTTTTAAACAATGTTCAGTGTTATCCATGCCAATAGCAATTAAAAGAAGATATATATATATACACATACACACAATATATGTATGCAGGTGTGAAAGCATAGAACAGGGGTTCCCAAGCTTTCATTCTGTTGTTATTCTTAGCAGCAGTGGGTATTCCCAGCTGTTATCAGAGGCAGCACATCTGCTGGTCGTGCACCCAGGTAAGAGCCACCCAGAGCTCTTGGAACAGCAGCCAGAGAGTCTAGCAAGGGATACTTAAAACAAAACAAAGAAAGGAAACAGACAACACCCCCCAAGGCACACACTTTCATCTACTCAGTTCAAACAGTGCACACACATTCCTGGCTTTTGTCTAGTCTGGTACAATAATTTTTACCACCTGGAAACAAACAGAATGGTTTCTTTTCTGGAGAACAGGTTACTCCTCTGCTCAAGCACAGACTGACTGTGCCACGGGCAGAGCAAAGGTTTCTATCAAGCACACTCCTGCTGTCTGTCAGGAATGAAGAACAGTGACAGAAGCTGATTGTCTTAGCAATTCTTGCTGCTACAGGCATGCACAGCGTGGTCTGCCCCCAAGTAGATGAAGTCAACTCACTCTCACATTTGCTGTTTCTTCTAAATTGCAAATATGGCATTTCAATTTCAGTGCCACTTTTTTTCGCAAGAGGTCTATATAATACTTCAGTTCCTTGTCAAACATTATACAAAGATTAATCTTTTAATCATCTACCATCTCAAAGCTGAAGACACAACATGTTTAGAGAAATTATTTCCACAATGTTTAGAAATTAGAGATGTTAATTCCAGTCTAATTCCAGTATTTTAAAAACTCTTTGAAATAAAAATGCATTCATACGTTATTTAAAAGATTAGTAAATAATAAAACAAAATGTTCTAATATAACCTCAATGTTATTGTCAATTTTGACTCAATAGCTTTGAATAATTATCTTTTGCTAGTCCAAATGCTGTCTCACTGCTTCTATATTTAAATAAGCCACCATTGAGGAAACAAACAGAAAAATGAGCTGTCCTAACACCCTAAATGGGATGTTAATGTCCCTGCTCAAAGGAGAAATTGTCAAAAAAAACCAGCCATAACAGAGAATTTTCTTCTTATGTACTTTTATTTTATTGGGATTTTTTACATGTTTGATGGAATTTTTATGCAACTATTATGCCACAATCTATGATACACAATGAGAGTGAAAATCTGTCATTTACCATTTATATTTCTATGTTAATTTTTTTCTACCTCTGCATATACTGTGGCAAAAGTGCATTTATCATATTTCATGCAGCACTGACTGTCTTATGCAAACTGAGAATACAATAAACAGAGCCAGCACTATTTAGCTGCACTCAATTCTTGCTACAGAAACAAGCATTCATAAAAGCATTAAAATACTTTGGGTGATGGTTACTGTATCAGCTTAATGTATTGAGCTATAGAAAGGGATAGGAGACAATACTTGTGGCTGTCAACTGCAGTACTTTCCAAGTTCATTAGGTTTTCAAAGACTAAATTAGCTTAAATGCTTCAATCAGAGAAAAAGCCCAGGGCAACCAGTCTGTTTTAAAAGGATTCTAGAGTTTCACAAACATTAGACTAAGTTCAGCTCTGGATGCCATGGTAAGTACCTTACCACATCAGTTCTGTGCTCTGACAGAAGGATTGTTTCTTCACCATCATAGTGTATCCAAGCCAAATAAAAGGACAATACAAGGCACACAGGCCTTTTTGGAAACCTGCCTGGGTGTGTAGTGTCTGATCACAGCTAAAGTTTTTAATACAGCTTTTTATTTTGATGAGACAAGAAGCTTTCCAGCATCACCCGGCTCTTTGAATCAGACATCAACTGCCATGCTTCATTCTGTCACAGTCCATACAGCAGCAGCAGGGCAAAACGTACTCCCAGAGCAAAAGCATGTCTGAGGAGCATGCTCAGGACAGGGAAGTGGAGATGGGGTGAAGCCTCATCTCTCTGTTTTCCAGTCACTTGTTATGCTGTCTCCAGGTGGCTGCTCAGGGCACCCCTGGGACACAGGGCCTTTGTGCAGCTGCCTCCAGCTCCCTGCACAGCTCAGGCATGGCCATCCCTCTGCACCCCACTGGCACTGCTCACCTCACCATTCCCTCTGCCAGCCAGTTCAAAGAGGGCAAAAATCTCCTGCCACTACAGAGGGTAGTGCTGCAGAAACCTGCAGTCACTCAGAGCCAAGTTCTCTGGGGCAGAGGGAACAGGACTTCTGACAATACTAGCTCTTATGTCAAGAGGGGAGAGGAAAGCTGGGCTCACCTGCCTTCTAGCACTGTGGAGGAAGCTCAAGCAAAGGTTCAGAGACCACCCTGGCATGCAGTGCCTCCCAAGAAGCCAAGCAAGAGCAACAGCCCCTGCTGCTCCCTCCCCTCCAGCATTTGTTGGACATCAGCCCCCTGTCACAGAGCAGCTCTTGAGGTTCACTTTGATGTCCATACTGAAAGTACATGGCCATTGAGATCCTAATTGACAGATTAGTAAGGGATCAAAAAAATCAATTACTACTTGTGCAAAACCACAGCATGTGCCTTTGGCAGATCAGCAGCTATTGCTTGCCCACCTTCCTCGAAGAAAAACGGTGAGTAAATCAGGAACAGCCACTTCAGAGCTGAATTAGTATCAGCAAGGAGATGTCAGGTAGGGACATCTGCCCTGGACAAAGCAGAACACCCACTGCCTGTTGCAAAAACAGAGACTTCTCATCCAAACAGAATCTTGTAATGGTAAAAGAAAAGCAGATCTTAGTAGTTATGGAAATGGGAAGACTGTTCATCCAAAACAAGGATGTTTACAGGACTCCAGAGTTCCCTAATACCACACAACATCAAAGCAGGCAGCCCAGGAAGCAAGAGCACCTCTTACTTTTGAAGTCATTTGATGCTGAATTCTCCTGGTGATCACCCACTGTTCTGTCAGCTATGGTCTCATGTACACTTCTTCCCTCTTCAAGTATCCCCAGACAACCTTTTCTTGGTCCCTTTTACTTCTACCCTTCTTGACCTCATATCTAAGTGGTTCACACTACTTACTTATCCCCCAGTTGAACAACTTTGTAATGTGACTCCTTATTTCCAGCCTCCTCCTCACATCTCCAGGTTACCTCACCATCTCCTTCCAACAAACACAGCTGGTACATTTCTCTACCAAAGTCATCTACCAACTCTGCTTTTCAGTTTCATTACTCTTCTCTGATATATAGACAGAAATAAGTAATTTCTTTTCCTTATGGTAAGACCTCTTGTGTGTATAACTATGCTGCTGTCCATGCCTGCTCTACTTACTTACAGTAATTAGCCAGTGCCCACAGAGAGAGATACAAGCCTCACTGAGCCACAACATTGCACCCTGGGACAGGAGAAGCTTCTTGTGCCAAAGAGGTCCCAATTTAAATAGACAAGTGACAAAAAATGGTAGAAGGTAAGCTGGAATTGTTTTTTCCTTATAAACTGGGGAGCAAGGTACAGAATAATGAAGTCAGCTGCTGGATCCTTTTATTTGGTAAAGCAAAAATACATTGTTCATCCAGTATTCTCCCCACTTTCCTTTTGGATGCAGTGTTTTGAGAGACTACCAGCCAGAGACAGGTCAGGGCCCTGCAGTTAGAATGTCTTTCCCTCAAAGGCCTCCAGGTTGAAAGCTGTATCCAAGAACCTCCTGAGTGACACCAGATGCATGTTCTTGTTGCCTGTAGCAGCTGCAGCAGCAGGCTCTCGGCCAACATACCTTCATGAGAAAAAGAATTAGGCAGACAAATGAGGGGAGAAGAGACTCTATTTTGACAATAATAAACATGAGAACATGCTGTTTAAGGCATTGTCTTGGGGTGACTTTATGATGCTTGTATCCCCAATTGTCTGTTCTGTTGGTGTTGAATACTGAGTTCTGCAGCTTAAAGACTGGTTCCAGGAGTGAAGGTGAAGAGAAGAGGTGCAGAGTTTGTTATCAGAGACTGCACTTGCTCCCCTGCATCCTTCACACATACTCTGCAGTCTGCACTGGACAGCAGGAGAGAGCTCTCCTTTGCTCTTGGTTAGTTTCTAGCTAAGGCAAAGAAGCTCCCTGGACTGTGGTCTTTTTTGGTTTTATTTTTCCTTTTTCTTGAAATTGTTCAAACCTACCCTAAACTGAAAACCCAGAGGAGCACCAGGAGCTCACACCTGTGGCCCACTGGGGCCTGGCCTAAACCATGGCATTTCCCAGCACCAGAAGGACTGATAACAAAGTGAGCCAAACTAAAACCCACAAAAGAAACTCTTCTGAATTTGTCATCTCTTCAGAACAACGAAAAGATTTGTTGCTTAGTATTGCTCATTTTTGTGCTAAAAAGTGTTTTACCTGTTAAATAAATAGGGTTTTTTTCTGCTTCTCTCCAAAAAAACCTATTTCCCCAAACCAATTAAAAGAAAAACTACTTCAATCTATTTCCTAGAAAACCCCATTGAAAAGTTTTCTCCCAAATTTACCCTAAACCAGAACATTCAAGGCAGCTTGGCAGATTTGGATATTTGGTCATCAACCTTTCTTAAATAAAAATCAATCTAAGTTGTACCAGGTTAGACCTTCTGGTCAGCTTCCCTCTCTTTCCTCCCTCCCATCATTGTTAAGCTGTGTCTTCTCCCCATCCCTTGCAGGGCAGCCAGATACACTGTCTCATAATTAGATAATTTGCTTTTGGCAATGAAGACTCTCTTTCCTTTGACAGCTGCACGGGCAGATCTGAGAGTCAAGCATCTAAAATAAATGCAAAGCTGCCTGGACGGAGCTCTTACAACAGCTGTTTCCTGCAGAAACCTAACATCTGGAATGAAATTCTTAAAATGACAGAATCATAGACAACAGAGAGCTAAGTGCTGTGCTAAGTAGCAATAAATACAGGCCTAGTTGCTACTGATTTTCTTTCAGACCTACAAGGATGAGCAATTTGTGCATCTTGTATTTGAGAAATAGTAGTCTAGATTTTTCCCTCCTTCACCCAAGAAGCCAGACTCAGAGGTTTTGATTTGTGAAGAACCTGACTTACCCACAAATACCTGATAACAACCCCAACCAAATTTAAAAGCAAACAAATCAGCCCAGGAGACAGAGCAATTGTTTAAAGTCTCATACCAGATGGGTCGAGTGTGGTTCACAATAGTGCGGAAACGAGGTTTGACATAATCATAATATCCACTGTTTTTGTGCTCCTCCTGACACCAGACTAGATCAGCAGTTGGATACTTATCAACTTCTTCTTTCAGCAAGTCAAAGGGGAATGGTGAGATCTGGAAAAAGAGGTTAATAATTGTCAAGGCTTTCTCTGATGTGGTATTAGCCCATGGTGAGTCATTACTTTTCCATGGAGAGTGACTCATGTTTCTCTAATTGATTTAATGGTCAGAAATGAATACACAAGTATTTTATAGTTGCATTAGTATGAAGAGAAGTAGGTTCTAGTCCAGACCACCTGCACTCCTACAGTTTTTTTAGTGAAGTAGCTATAGCATGTTCTTAATGAGTGAATGACAATACTTCAAAGTGTACTATTCACAACATTTTAAACCCAGCAGACTGCATATACAAATTCAAGGTGCTATGATATCACCATCTTTACTTGTTATGTGAAGAACACTATGTTGTTCTGGAAGTCATCAAGCTTCCTGGATCTCATTGTCCAGTATGCTATTGATGTGTTCCTTCTCCACAAGGCCTCAAAGGATTAGAATATGTCTTTTAAGATGTTAAGTGCTAGGAAAAAAACTATAACCATCCATTCTAAGAGGTGTGTCTATTTAAAAGCACAGGAATCCCCATGGCCCTGTCTTCTGAGGATCAGGGAGCTCACCTGTTCAAGTCTGGTTATAGCTACTTGTTTCTCCAGGTCTTGGCTCTTTCTCTCTTTCACAAGGTCATAGTAGACTTTTCCTGTGCAGAAAATCACTCGCTTGACCTCATGTGGTGCCTGAGCTGCTGGCCCATTCTCAGGGATCACACGTTGGAAAGTGGTACCTAGTTGGAGCACAAATTACAGAAAGTGCTCTCAGTGGGCCTGACATTTCAATAAAGCAGCCCAAGAAACAGTCCTTTAGTTCTTTACTGAGCAAGTCATAGGTTGCAGTGATCAAAGGGTTCTCCTGCATCTCTGGTCCTACTTTTCAGACTGGTAACTTGGCTAAAGTGACTTTCAGCAATTCCATCTCAAGAAGTTAGAAGGTTGTCAGTAATCCAGTCTTTCACCACACTTAACAGGCAGAATCATATCAACAGCAGACTGTTTTTCAGCTTTGTGTTGTGTACTACATCTTTACTTTTAAATTGATTGGACAGCTCAACTTTGCTTCAATTTTGTGGTTTTTTCAGAGAACCACCTGAAATACTTTCTTCTTTCCAAGATTACCTCAACCATGTAACATTAATACAGCTTTACAAATTTCAGAATATTCTATAAAAACAAAACATGTATCTGTAAAGCAACTACATCTAACAACTACAGAAATATTTACCCAAGCACACACATTACTGCTGTACATTTGATTTAAACCTCCGTTTGAGAGATAAAAGAGCAATAGACAAAGCAAGAATTAGCATAGAGCTGAGCCATATGTAAAAATGCTAATGTACAAGTACAATTTCAGATGCACATCTTCACTGCTACCACCTCCCAGGAGTAAAATTTTCTTGGGATACATGAAGCTAGAAGAGGGACTTGATGGTCTAAAAGATCCTTTTCACATATGATTGAGTAGAACTATTTCCACATTAAACAACTGCAGGGGAGCAGACAGCAGCTCAACCTCCTATTCTGAATCAGCACACCCACTTATCAGGAGAATAAGCTCCTGTTTGAACCATTTATCTTGGGGAAGAAAAGCAACAGCACAAACATATCAAAGCACAACTGATTTATGTCAGAATTATCCTGTCCCACTGAACAGCAGAATTCATCATTAAAAAAAGACAGAATCTGTGCTTCATTGGGTCAGCTGGAATCAGTCTCCCTCAGTCTCAGCTTTCTATTAAAAGCAGAGCAAAAAGGGTTAGCTGAGTCAGAAACACTTTATTACCTGCTGTCCTCTTCAGCAGAAACATAAAAGCATGCCAAAATTCAATGTTAATTTGTTGTTTGGCCAGTATTGAGGTTAGCCTGAAGTAGAGGGGATTCCCAAGACAAAGTGACAAATCACAAAGCCTACAAAATTTCCGATCCATTCTACAAAGCTTTTAAACAGTAACAAACAGTAAATGCCTTTTCTTGAGAAGCAAAAAGTTTATACACAAAAATAAGATAATACAATATTTAAGCACACTTCTACAGTGTAAGTTGCTTTTAAAAAACTGAGCAATTACCCTCTTTGGACCCTCACTAGAACTGGAGATAGATCAGCACACCTATGCCCACATTCTCACACTGAACAGTCACTTTAATCTCTCACTCATTACATGTCACTGAATTTCCTGATGCCACTCCAAGAGGGTCTAACCAGTGCAAGGCAGGACAAAACAACTGCAGTGTTTGGTATTCCCCCTGCAGTCACTGTGTATCTCTCGGTGCTGACAGCATGCCAACAACAGCTCTGAACTCCCTGATGGCACTTAAGATCACTGGTGTGACACAGCAGCCCCAAACCAAGCACTGTGACAAGAACTGGGCACACTGTTCTTCCAAATGGGCCCAGTGTAATTACAACCTATCCCTCAGTCTTGGGGTCAGGAGGCACAGGAAGTACAAAGAACAGCTAAAGTTTTACATTAAGAGACAAGGAGCAGAGGGACGTGGTGGCCTCTTGAGGGAAAACTTCCTGCAGAGATGGAAATGTACTTTCCATTAAGATTAATGTCTGGTTACAAGATAAACCTGTTAAAATTAAGAATCTATACGTGAAAGCAAATTTTTCAGCAAATGTCCCTGCTAGATCTCACTATGACAGCTCCACAGAAATTATGCCGAAAGAAAAGACAAACTGCAGAGCAGATTCTGTTCTTCACAGTCTTGACACGCAACTTGGTATAGCTAATTATTTCCCCACAATATTTTGAAGTGACCTACCAGACACCATTTCATCAAAACTGGATTTAGCTTCTGGATGCCTCAGCAATGACTTGGGTGTCAAAACAATCAGCTGTAAGACAGAAATTTTTCCAGCACTCAGAAGCTGCTTTATCTCCATTAGACATGCAACATTTGTAACACTGTGCACACAAAAACCACAAACTGAATATGATATAGAATAAATTAATATGAATAGCGAACACGGTAAATTATTTTTTCCTGTTTTGAAAGCCATGAAAGTTCCAAAATTATTCAGAAGATTTAGATAGCTACTCCTTTTACAGGTTCTCAAAACTCAGTGTTGATGTTTCTTTTTGACAACAAAATCAAATTACAGATATGAACCAGTAAAACATTCAACAGTTGTATCTTGGGTCTTTGAAGTTCCAGCAATTAGACATGCAGATGATAGTTCTGCAATGTGTTTGCTACATCACTAATATCTTGACAAGCTCATCTGAAGATCTGCACAGCCAGATGGAAGCAACACTAAAAATCAAATTTTAGAGCCATAGTAAATTAGAGCTGAACTTTTGCCATCAAAGTGGCAACTTCAGCCTGTGTTCAGTTAGGGTTTTTCACCAGCAATCCTTATTCTTTTCAGCAGTGTGTCATATGCAAAGGCCACTCCTTGTCTGAGGGCTAATTTACCTGGAATAATCAAGTCCATTAAAGTAACCTTACCGGCTTTCTGAATGGCAGCAAGATCTGCCTCCGGAGGACATGAAAGTAATTGGCTGGAGTTGAACAATTCACCACAATCCAGTTACATTCATACAGCTGGGAAACTTCAAACTGCTCAGTGAACTCCTGAGAGAAACATTTAAAGGCATTAGTAAAACATCTAAAAGATCAGAAAAAAGGCTTGAAAGCCACTGTTCTATTTCTGATTCTCAGCAACTCCCTTCCTCAAAAAAATTTATTTAGTGGCTCTCAGCTGAGATTGTTTTATTAGCTAGGGAAGCATCCATACAAATAATTCCTTTCTGTTTCGACTTCTTCCTAAAAATTTATGCAAATAGAAACAAAAAGTTTCCATTAACTCAGAAAGATGGGAAGTCCAGGAAGGAAGACTGAGGAGGACTAGGACATCAGCAGATTGAAGAATCAAAATAGAATCACTTTGAAAGAACGTTAAACTATAATTTAATTTCTGAGTGTACAGTCAGCTTTCACTCTCTCTCCCATCCTGTAGAGCTATGTACTTTATCTGTAGAACTGAATGACCAATCTATGAAAGCCTTAGCCCAATCAAAATTAGAAGTTGCTTATTTTCATGCTCCTAGCAGTACAATTTAGCTCCACTGCAAAAATCCAGGCTAGTCTCACTTGACCTCCTCTAGGAATTGGCTAGAGACACGTATTTGCAGTACACACAGCAATATAAACAAGCAGGATCACTGGCCCTGAGGAACAGCCATAAAAAGATCATGCTGCCAGAGATTAATTGTATGCGACCTCAGCTTTGCAATGAACAGCAATGCTGCATACTTCCATTACTTTTACTGGGACCAAGTTAATGTTACACCAAGACTTGAAGCTAAATCCTAACCTGCTATACCTAGCTAAAAGGATGCTACTAACAAAAAATGTCTGAGATGTGAAAAGCAAGAAAAGGATAAAACTACTTACTGGATAGGCATCAGAATCATCATTGCTCATCTGCAGAAACCTTTCAGGCCTGGCTGATGAGTGCTCTGGACCCTGATAAAGGAATCATTTAAAACAATGTTAAAGAGCCAAATGAGCAGTTAGACATCAGTCTAGGCCACTCATTGCATAGTACCTCCTGTCCCCTCTGCACCAACTGCACACCTGCCCCCCAGCCAAAGGCATCAACAGCAGCAATGGGAGAGAGGACACACCACAGGACAGGAATTCTTCATCTGTTTTTATAAGAGATTGGGTTTAACATGCATTTCCAATGTTTCTACCAGCTGCAAGTGATTTCTACCCTCAATCTAGCTGCACAATGAAGACCAGTGGAAAGACAGTGGGTCCATGTGGGCACAACAATGACCTTGCTAATACAGAGCAAACACAAACACAAGGAATGTCAAGAAGAGAAACTGGATGCCTCAGAATACTGCAGTGACTCACACTTCATGCATGCTGAACAGGAGCAAGCACAAAGTTAAATGCTGCCTACTTTTGCTGTATTAGCAACAAAAGTAGGCACAGGATGTCTCCTACTATTGTTCACTGTTCAGTACAGGACCAAGTATCTAGATGAATGCTTCAGCTAAAATGGATCAAAATACACACACACATTATCTGCCACACCAACCTATGATTAATCTCTGCCTCCTTGGGAAATATTTTATGTTCTGTCATTACTGAACACTCCCATCCAATGTCTCACTAGCAATACCCATGCCAATTTCTTGAATTGCACAAACACCCCAAGCTCCATTTCACATCAGCAAAACATGCATGCTGGCCACAGAAATTATCAGGAATAAGCAACGTAGCAGAATCTGTTATTTTTCCTTTTCATGTCCCTGTTTATAAAGGATCAGAGAAAGCTGTAAGGAGTGTGAGAATGCAATGTGCTAATTTATCTATTGCTATTACTGACAGCCTTGGCTGGTTCAAGTGACCAAGGAAGAACTTTCATTTAGCACACAGCTGTAAAGTATTTTAACCCAAAGATAAACTATTACACTTCTAAGAAAAAAATATTACACCTCTAAATTCTCTCCATGTCTCCTAAGCTAATAATAATGCTCATAAAGAGATTTTTTTCTTTATATCTCACATTGTAACTTCCTCTGTTGAAATCTTAATACATGATCTCCAAAATCAGTCATTATTCTGACAACTAGTAGTCCACTTTGATTGAACACATCATCCTTCCTAATTCCAAGTGCAGGATTCCAGATCCATAGGAGGGACACAAAGATGATGAGAGGACTGGAGCACCTCTCCTGTGAAGACAGGCTGAGAGAGTAAGGATGGTTCAGCCTGGGGAAGAGATGGTTTCAGGGAAATATTTTACGGCATCTTCCAGTACCCAAAGGGGGCCTGCAAGAAAGCTGGAGAGCAACCTGTTATAAAGTCAAGTAGCAATAGGACAAAAAAGAATGGCTTTAGGCTGCAAGAGAGCAAGTATAGGTTTAAGGAAGAAAATCTTTTCTGTGAGGGTGGTGAGGCACTGGCACAGGTTGCTCAGAGCAGGTGTAGATGCCCCATCCCTGGAAGTGTTCAAGGCCAGCCTGGGATGGGTTTTGAGCAGCCCCTGGTAAAAGGCTCCCTGCCGTGGTGAGGGGGTTTGAACTACATGGTCTGTACAGTCCTTTCCAACAAAAGCCATTCTATGACTCCATGATTCAGTTTGCTTCATGGACTAAGGGAATTCAAAGGAAAAAAACATTCTGTTGGCAACAAAGGTGTAACACAAGCAGCCTAGAACTGTGCCTTGTATCACTGCTCCTTTAAATTCTGCCTCCACTTTTGAGTGCTAAATAATCTGGTCACAGATGGGTAAGGACTTGAGAGCAAGGAACAAAGCTGCACAGAACTATGGTGCACCTTAGCAGCCCAGTTTATTGTAGCACCTCTGCTGTTCACATCTGTTTGCTGGAAATTAAATCCTGCACTAAAGCATGGCATACACAGCACAAACCCAGTGCTTCACAAGCACACTGCAGTCAGTACACTGGGAACAGAGATGTTACCAGCAAACAATTACAGGAGAGGCAGGTGAGGCTTCCCCATCACTCACACACTGACCCAGCAACAACTTCAGTCCAGAGCCTCAATGTTCACATCCATCTTTGGTTTCTGTGCTGACACCACCAATCAGACTGCCAGCAACTCCTGCGTGGGATGGGGTAGGGTTTATTTCTACTGTGACCACCTATCCAGTGAGGCCTATACTGAATCCATTAGCTACTTTCAGATGAGTCCCCAAGGAGCCATTAGGCTGCAGAGTCTTTCAATCACAGCCAACTTGCCTGTGAATGCATGACCTAGAGGTGAAGGGATCCATATCCCATTAAGAATCCTTCCCCAAATCATCTTGTCCCAAACACTGTAGTTATAGAAAGACTAGTCCTCCTGTAATGAAAAGGTCCTCTGGGAGGATAAAAGATTCCAACAGCCTGGTGGGATTTTTGAATATTCCAAAATAAGCTGACACCAGTAGCAAAATAAACATGCTTCAGAAGACCTGTGCAAATCTTCACTGCCAAGTGGCTATGGGAAAAGAAAGATTAAATGTCTTGTAAGTAGCAGAGAACCAGCCCTTAAACCGAGTGCTTCCCTGCAGAGGACCACATCCCCTGCTGAGGGCTCATTCAGGCTGTCCCCTCAGGATACAGTTAAAAAAATTAATTTATCAAAACCCTTGTGAACAGCATCAGACCCTTTATTCTTTAAGCACAATGGATGTGGAAAGCCATTCATAAGATATGAATGCACCCCAGTGTATCAGGACAGGATCATAATTGAATGGAAATAAACTAAATTGTTTGTGAGAATAGAAATGACACAGTTTGTGGTGAAAAGGTCTAAAGCATTTATACAGATGGAGATTGGCACTGTGGCACATGCTATGCTCTTTTAAATAGAAAACTAGAAACATACATGCAACAATTTATGAAGGCTAATGTATTTGAAAAGGAAAAAATTAACCTTGCCTGACATGACATTCATATAGTCTTAAAAATAATTGAAAATATTTGAAGAACAATTCCACTGCTGATATGAACTTCATGTAACTCTACACATAGGGTGTGCCCACGTCAATTCCCTCTAAGACATTGTCTAGCTCTTCCTACTAGCCACCAAAGAAAAGACAGTCAACAGCTAGTAGAAACATTTTCTTTTCCAGAAAGAGGGAGATTTCTTATTATATCAAAATTAACCAAGGTGAATGATTTTTGAAGAAGTTTTACAGTTGTTTACACCATTTCATGGCAAGAGAATTTAGTGCAGAGTTTACACGTACATACTTTATGCAAAATAAAACCAAGCAAGCACTCTTAGACATGATTTCTTTCATACTGGACACTGAGAATGCAGCTTTCTAGGGAAAGAAGGCAGTGTCTTAGCAAAAGATATCAAAAAAAGAGAAGGAAAAAAAGGGGAAAATATCAGCAGAAGTGGTACATGCCACTAAGAAGGACACAAAGCTAAGAGCTCAGAAGTATTTCTCAGGGTTTTTTTGGTTTTCACCAGGCAATCTACCTAGATTCTTCTCTGTAATACTGAGACAGCCCCACATGCTTAAGAGTGCCTTCCTCCCTTGGGTTCCCATCACCACTGGATCCCCAAGCCACCTCTGGGTATCTGCAGTGCCACCAGGCAGCTTTTCCAGCTGCAGAGAAGGCACTGCAGGCAGCAGTCCCCTCCTGCTGGTGCCAGGCAGCAGCACTCACCATTCCTTCCATCCCGTGGGGCAGGAGCAGGACGATCCCGTTGTGCCGCACCCACTTGGCCTGGCCGCAGCTGATGAACTGGTCTATTATACACTGAGCTGTGTTGTGGAAGTCCCCAAACTGGGCTTCCCAGCACACCAGGGCATTGGGACTTGCCATAGCAAAGCCAAGTTCAAAACCTGACAGGCAAACAAATAGGAGAATTAGACAGTAAACGGATTTCCTGTTCATTCTGTTCATTCATCATTAAAAATTTAAAATAAAGCAAACCCCAAATTAGAGCATGAACTGGATTTTTGAAGCCCCAATACAAATCATGCAGTTTTCAATAGTACCGTTTCCAAGCTTGACTTCAATCCTTCACACTTTTCCTCAAACGCTTCAATATCATAGGAGTTTTTAAACAAACTAAACCCCCTCCATCCACTCCAACTTTAGTATGCTTCCCTAAGAGCTCACTACTATCTTCTCCCATAAAAATGCACTTACATCCCACTTCAAGAGTTTTTTATTATTTTAATATTTCTGCAGCCCTACACAACATCATCTTTCTTTCCCCCTCTCATATGCAGATGATAAAGAAAATTACTATTGACATCAATCTTCAGTCCACAGACATGATCCCAGTCCTCAGATCTTCAAAAAACTTGAATACAACAGCTGCATGGCAAACACATCTGGGACTTGAATAAACAATCCTTTCTTAGGCAAGGCTAAGGACCCTTTAGGTTTCTGCTTCAGTGTTAAAGTATTCGATCTCTGTTCATATTTTCCTTTGACCCTCTGATATAGCAGAGCCTAGAGTTCTGAATGAATACCTGTACTCCAGTTATCCACCTATAGTTTGGAGTGATTATAACCAAAATGGTTAAAGCTCTCAGTAAAAAGCAGAGCTTTATAGCAGTGCTCCGGGTATAGAGGTTCTGACTGAGGCAAAACTGATTCAATACACACAGAGAATAAATATCTAATTGATAGATACATTTCATGTTGAAGCTCTACACAGAATATAATGATCTGGTTTCAAACACAGAACTTCAATATGGGAATACTCTCATTGAAGCTTACCCCACCAGATCAACTAACTTTTGGGCCTTCACAGTCTACTCCTGGGTAATTCCAACCCAAGTTTTGCTTACCATCCCCATGGCAAGAAATCTTTGAGTCACTTGGCTTTTGGGCTACTGATCTCTGAGCAGCCCATCCATGACTCCAGCAGATGTTCCCATCAAAAGGCAAGTGATACATTAGAGGCCAGAAGAAGACTGTGAAGTCAGACAGACAGCCTTTCGTCTGTGAGTCCCCATGACAGGTCATTACCAGAGAGAATGACTTTTGCTGGCCTTCCTTTTGGCCTGACTGCCTGAAAAGCCTTTCCTTCAGCCTTTCTTCCATCTCTGGCCTCCTCGTTGTGCAATTCCATCGTTCTTAACACAATGAAAACTGCAGAAAAATTTACAGAACTCCTCCAATCATATTCCCAAAGGTATCTGAAAAATAGATTTCCCTAGATAGGCTTGAATCCCATTCTAAATTTACACAAGCATTAAGAGACCATTTCTACTGATTGGGTGACATGGTTGAGAAAATATGCAATATGTTCAAGACTTATTTGTGCATATGCTGCTCTCTGTAAGGATGGGGTAATCTAGCTTTTAGAGAAGCACAAACTGAGGTCTTGACACTCAGTTATCAACAGGCAAAGAGTGCTTTTCAAAGAGTATAGGGCTCAGTGCATATGTGAAATTTGGTCACAGCACACACATAATTCTACTTTATACACAAAAGATCACCCATAAAATTCACATGAAAAAAGGAGTATAATTTCTCGTTTCCTATCTTGTTGAAAACTTCACGCTAATCTCTACAGATTAACAATGTTCTAGGTGAAGCTGCATCAAAAAGTGTGATTTTAACACAGACACCATTTGCAAGCTTTCTGACAGCTATAAAAATGTTCAGGAAAATATATCCAAATGTAATCAATACATTCTGATTATTATTTTGAGAACAATGCTGCTGAGACTCCTATTTCATGGCACGTGTCTGTGGTATACACATCTTTGGTATACCAGAACTCAGTTTTCCACCAGGGAAATGGCAATGAGAGTTACTAAATTAAACTATTCCAATTGTGATTGTAGCAGTGGAATAGCTTTAACTCACGACAGACTAAAGAGTCTGAAGAATTACTGCTACTACTACTACCACCTTCATGGGGAGAAAAAAAGAACAAGATCTGAATTGCTAAATAAAAATAAAAAAAAGCCGGTGGAGAGAGATCTAGACAGATGCAAGGTAAACAGCCCAGGAGAGGGTGAGGTGTTCTCTTGAAAGGGAATTGTTGGGGCACCAGAGCCAAGGTCAGAGAAGGTGACCTGAACTAGAAAGTTTCCACTGTTCTAGAGATGGGAGATGAACTTCAGGGGAGCAGGTTCCTACCCAGGTCCCTCATGAGAGCTCCAACTCAGACCAGAAAAAAATAATTTAAAAAAAAAAAAAAAAAAAACTACAGCAGAGACCTTGCAAACTTTATTGTTTGCATCTGCAGATGAACTAAACATTTCTTAAAATCCTGTGCAAATTTTGTGGGTTTAAAGGATAAACTCTTACACAGCTAGAAACAGAGAACAGGTTGAAGCTGTGAGGAAATCCAAGGCAACCAGGATGCAGGACAACTTTCAAACAATGTCAGGTAAGGAATCTGCACACCCCAAAGGGTGTTGGAGAGCAACCAGCCAACTCCAAACAGCAGGGAGCTGCTCAGGGCACACCAAGGCACAGGGAACCAGGAACCAGCACAGCAGTTTGGTAAACTTCTACACTGAGGAAACAGAGGAAAGAAAAATACACAGCACTTGATTAAGGCTGCAAAACTAATGTTTCAATTGCTGGAGTTCATTATGGTCCCTGGATGACAGACCTAGCAGAAATGCTTGTTTCTATTAGTCCAGTGCCTGCTGTGCTCCCTCACTGTTCTTCTGTCACTCGGGCACAGAAAGAAGTGTTGTCAAGCAAAGTGGCAGCTTACACAGCACACTGTACTGTGTTTTTTCCCCACAACATTTTCATGATTGTTATAAGAATAGTTGTTTTTCCATTAATGTAAGTAAGACTACAGCCATAGCTTAATTTAGCATGATTTTATAGTGACTTAGGGCATGAATGTTAACTAATGATTAAAAGGGCTTATCAGTACAAGGATTTTATGTCAGAATGAAGAAAGGTACAAAGACAGATTTTTGCTATCTTTAACAGAAATTCTAAGCACAAGGACTACAGAGGGATATGCATCCTTTCACAAACCTAAACACAGCCCAGGACAAAGTGAAGTTAATACCCATCTGGAGGCTGACTCTATTAAACAGGAAGACTGATGCCTTCTCAGAACTCCATGCAGATGCCATTGAATACTATAGTCTGTCCTAGTTCCTAACACAATTTCTGACAGGTATTTGTATTTGCTACCCCCAACATTAAGAATGCATTGTTCTGACTGAGCAGTAATACTACATATTTCATCCTAGGTGTGCATTGCAAAAAAATATTTTTACATTATACCTGTCTTCTTCCTTTCATCTTTTGCTTTAAACTTGACTTTTTCCCCTTGAAAAACTATACTCCAAGTCTCATTGATCAGGAATTTCCTGAAATACACATTAGTTCCAAGTCTATCTTGCCTGATATTCCTTGAAATATCTTGAGCCCAAGATCTCTCAAAGGCAGTATTGAATCTGACAAATAGCCTCACCTCTTGGACAGAGACTCAACACTACACAAGTCATTCTGAGGGCCATAAAGAAAGAGAGGAAATCCTTTCAAGTATTTAAGAAACACTGAAGAGGTAGAATGGAGCATCTTTAAGTTACTTTTGTTTTTCTCCTCTATCCTAATCAGCAGATAAATTCAGACAAGCATCTTTGCTTAAATGACTTCTCACAGCCATCACTTATACTTCCAGACACTCAGTTTCAGTACAAGGGAAAAATTATGGTAAAGCAAGTGGACACACAACCAAATTATAATAGTCTGGGTGTAACTAAAGATAGTAGACACAGGATGTCAAACAAAATTATCAGAGGTTGTTAAATACTCTAAATTATCAGAGATTGTTAAGTACTCTGATTTAATGCCCAGGTTACAGCCACTCCAGAGCTTCCTGTAGACAAAACATAAGCAGTTGTCTCTTTCTAAGAGAAATCAAACTTGCCAGAGACCATTTTAATGGAGCAATGGCTCCCCAGGTGTTCCTAACTAGCTCGACTATAACTTGATGCAAAGCTCACAGCTCTGAACAGATACCAGCTCTTGGTTTATGTACCTGCTGAGGAAATAATCTATAGTTACATCATGCTGGGCTGTTTAATCCATTTTTACTTAACTCTCCCCCAGAGAAACTAAGGGAATTTCCAAAATGCTTCTGAGATGCTGCATGTTAACAGTCATAGAATAAATTCCTAACATTCTTTCACCATTATTTCCCCTTTATATTATCTCACAACTCTCCCTACAGCCACCAAGCACTTCAGTGTGCTAATTCTAAACTGCTTCTTTTAACAGAATTAGATAGTAGAAACAGCAGCTGGAGAAAATAAAATGTTCAGGGGTTTTGGTTCTCCTGAACTACCAACTCCCTGAAGTGCAAGCCTTCACTTATTCTTTCACGTATTTAAAAGGAGACCCAGTGATGTTACCAGCCAAATAAATATCAATTCTGATAGCTCTTCTTTGACTCAGAGCCTCAATTAGAAGAGACATGTTCACACACTGCTGTTTATCCCAAAACTGCCTCTCTATGGAGGCAATACACAAGAGTAAACATGTTGGAAAAGGTCAATATATAAAAGCCATCAAGAGAGTGAAAACTTCATTATAAAATCATTTCAACACAGAACATGGCATTTTTAGTTTAAAAAAACCCAACTCAACAAACACACAAAAAGCCACATTACTTATGAACTATCTGAATCAATTTAATCTCCTTTAATATTAGAAAACATATTGGACATAAGGGATTTAAAGTCCTTGACAATTAAAAGTGTCAATATTATTAGTTTTGAAGAACCTGTCATTCCATCTCCTGAAGCATAAGTGCACAGAAATGGTATTCTTGTTTTCAGCATACAAACAAAACCCTATTTTACCCTATTGCTTGTATTCAATGAATTTTATTAAATCAACTTTCACCTGTCTTTTCCTAGGTGAGGTGGAAGGGCAGTAGTGAGCAGGATGAGATCAAGAAAGAGCAAGAAAGACAGCCCCCTTAGTTTGTTTTTTGAAGAATGGAATTGTGACAGTTAGAACTGCCTTCACGCCATAACAACACCAGGCTTCCTATTGAGGTGTTATTTTTGAAACAAAATCAGATTTCAACTATATCCAGATATTTTGGAATGTTAAAAAGCCAAATCCAGAAACCTATGATCCACTTATCCACAAGTTTTGCAGTAACACTGTAAACAGGCTCAAATTAAGAAATCCCAGAACACACTCTGAGTAACAATAGGAAATTGAAAACAATCATTCTCTGAAATTGAATTCTTGATTTTTATCTATGTCAACTATTTGTCTCCTGTTTATACACATTCTTGCTTGCACTCTCCTATTTAGAGTTTACATGTTAACGATACAAAAAACGTGATTGTGTTCACACCAATTCTGCCACAGAGCTAACAAAAATACCTAAAAATCTGGTCTTCAGGCCATGCTCCAACTGTACAATTTTATATCACTTTAATTTTAATATTATTAGCAATAGGTAATATGTACTATTGTAAAAATGACTAAGTAACCAAATATTTCTGGAACTTTGAAGCAAGCAGCTATTAACTACCACCTTTATCTACTATAACATTTCAAGTTTTTCCTTCACATGATATTTTACTATCCACAGAATCAGTAACACTTTTGATAAATTATTAGATATATTTGTTTCATGCTCCACATTCCTCTTGCCACCCTCATCATGTCAGTGTAAGGTTATCCATTCTCTGTGGCTGAAGGTAAAATAATTCACTATGATTAATGCTATCACTAAAAAGAATTTGTTTTCTTGAAATAGCACATTCAGAATAGCAGTTCAGATAAGGCCAGGATGGATTTTTTATATCTCTATGACAAACTGTCTCTGGTTTTCTTGTCAGTTCCCTCCCTTTTAAGAAAGTATCAAGTGCACATTCCAGCACTGCCAAGATCAACAATAGCCAATGGATGCTTTTAGCTGAATCCCAAATTGTAAGATGTGGGGATGCCTATTGAAGGGATACCAGAACCTGGAGGAAGAGTTCTGACACCTGTTTCATATATGATCACTTTACAGCTTTTTTCCCCCCCACATTCTTTTCCTTGCTGAGCTCTGCTCCTTGTCTAGCAGCCCTACCAAACCAAGGCAGATCAAGACATACCTAGGACCCCATACTCTGAGAGGGAACTGTTGCACACGGTGTAGGGGGCCTGCTGCTCCCAGAGGTGATTCATGGGAACACAAATTCTCTTGTCAACCTCTTGATCATGAAGCACATGGTGACGATGGCTGCAAAGAATAGTTTAAAGAGATTTATTAGCCTAGAATCATTTGAGGCTTTAACAGAGCTATTTTCAAAGCTAAAGCATCAAAGCTGTGTTCTGGAAAGCAAGAAAGCATCGTTGTTATCTCTGCTACACACAACACCCTGGTCTGGCTGAAACCATGGGAAATACAATCACATGTCTAAATACAATTGCTGCACTGTAAGGACTTTCACTGACTATCCATGCTTCTCAAGCACTCACAGAAACTGAAACTATCTCATCCTAGTAGAACTGGGACAAAAGAAAAAGGATGGGGAAGCTGTTGCTATAAAACAGAATTATTAAAGTAAAGAAATACAGAAGAACAAAATTTTCCTTAAAAACATTTCGTTCTGCCTTCCTCACAAATTCTAACATTTTCCTTGAAACAACTGTTGTTTGTCTTTAATGGAAAAAAATGTAACCTAATCTAATTTCAGCGCTGAAACTTGAAGGAGTTGTATCCTCTTTCCTCCTATTTCCATTCATATGCACCATTTACAGTTCCTAGAACACCATTAATCAGCATTAGAATGGTGCACCAAGGAAAACCACCAAAACAGAGATGACTGAAGTAATTACTGCAATCCATTAACTCTCTGAGCAGACTGAGTGAATCACAGCAATATGTCCAGCTTTACAACCAGTTATTGTACTGGTAACAATACTGTGTATTGTAGAGCTGCCAACAGTAAAGTCTGAATCTTTTTGCACTTCCCTTTGCTAAAATGAATGCTAGCAAAAGAGCTCTGAAATTTACCTAGAACTCAGCAATGTAAAGCCAGAAAAAGACTGAACTTTCGAAGAGCACCACAGGGAGGGGAGTGGAAATAAAGGTGAAAATTCACACACCAGGCAGTTGTTTGGCAGAAATAATTTTTGCCACTGTAATTTTGATTTTGTCATTAAGTCAATGACAGAAGACCTAGCTAGGCATTAAGCTTCTTGAATACAAAGTTTTGTGTTTTCCCTAGCAAAAGGTGACTAAGATGAGCATAGGTGGCCTGCCAGAAATATACAGACACACAATTTGCACATGGTCAATTGTCAGATTTACTGGTATAAAACCAGTACAGAATCAAGGCTGCCCCCACTTCCCTCCATCCTCAAGAGTTTGTCTCCAAGAGAAGGGGTCTGGTGCTTCTGTCTGCAGCTTTATCTATCTGTAGATAGTGGTGAGGACTGAAACAGGAAGAAAAGAAGCCAGCATATGGAATATTGAAAGAAAGAACTATTTTCTAGGCATCTCTTTAGAAGATCCAAAATAGTGAAAACACCCAATTGTGTTGTTTTATTATGACAACATGGTACATTCAGTTGCTCCCAAATTCTAGCCAATACTGTACCAGAGAAGACAGACACCAAAATTTATTTCTCTCTTCTGCAAGCATTCACAATGAAGCACAGTGCAGCATTCACCCCAGGAACTGGCATCACATCAAAGGTTTTAATTAAATACATCATTAACATTTTACTCTACAGAGAATCAGGTAAGGCAGCAAATTGTATATATTTTACCAAGTGATGAGATCCTGCCTTCATACATGCCCCATAGGCATTAAAAGTCTCAGTACAAAGGACTTTATTTCACTTTAAAGGCCTCACCAACTGGCAACATGCTTGTTCACAGGGTACACAAGTTCCAAGCAGCCACCACTGGAATGGCATTTAAAAGACTCAGGATCTGCTGCAGCAGTATCCTCTCTTACTTCCCAGCAATTAGATGGAATGCAACTGTATTTTTTGTTAGAAAACAGGGGAAAAGATACCATTTCTGCTTGCCAGCAAGAGAAGGTATAAAGTGTCTAAAAATGTTTGTTCTGACTTATATTATACTTTAAAATGCTGCTTACATATACACAGGAAATTTGATTACTATTGACTGCTTTAAGTGTGGGACTGAAACAGTTTTAACATTTAACAGTTCTCAGTACTGACCTGAAAGTACCTCTCTCCACATCCTGCCCACTTAGCCGGACATGGATCCCTTCTTTGAGAACAGAGCCAAAAGCCATGTACTCTGCTAAGGCCCAGTCAACAAGCCTGTCCTTGGTCATCTCCGAGCGAGCTTTCAAAATTCGAGAGAGTCCTACATTGGAATAAAGATCAGAAATGAATGGATCTATTTCAGAGAAATTCCCTGTTTGCATTCACCATTCTCAATCCTCATTGGTGAGCCTAAACACAGATACCAAATCAGGTCTACAAACTGTTTTTATAGAACTGGCAAAATAAAACAACTTGCTTCCTGAGCAAACATTAGTGTAATGTTCATACCTTGTTTTTGTAGAAGAAAGTAAGGTTGACTGTGTCAGAAACTACTGAGCACAATAAAAAAGACCCATGGTGAAATTCTTCTTCCTCAAGATTTATTTTCACATCTCTAACACCAAGTACTGTTTTACAAGAGACTGAAAATAGCAATTTAGTTTCTGGATTTTTATCTTCCTTCCTTTTCTCATTTTTTCTTGGCATTTGTTTTATTGCACTTCTGGAGATGTTATACAGCGAAACAGGATTGATCAATACTATGAATATCATATAAATAGAAAAACTATCAGCTGCCAATGGATTTTCAGTTGATAATCAGTAGCTGACTTTTCAGTAAAGATTTTGTAACCTCCTGAGCCAAAACACAAGTTACAGCACTGTAGCTTTCAGGGAACAAAACTTTACAGCTGCACATAGGTGCTTCCAGCTTTGAAGCCACCTGTATTCACTGACAATTGACAGCATCTTATTATCACATATGCACTGATGATTTTGGTAAGCTGTCCCATATGTTATTTCCCCATATATCCCTTTACTTACTTTCTACAATTTTACAGAAAAATACCTCATTTTCCTTCTACATAAAACTCTCATTGAAATTGCCTCATTTTAAGTAAAAAAAAAAACAAACAAACCAACAACTTAAAAATTTTCCCTTTAGAATATACTGAACAATTGTTAAAAAAATTATCTTCCCATTGTTGATTGCAAGACTATGATATTAAGCTGTTTCATTCTAGTGAAAGGACAAAGTACTTCAAATTTCTATTTCTCCACAAATTCTCTCTTGTGGCCTTTTTAACTGCATAAAAGACTCTAGAACACCGTAATTGTTTTGAACCATAAATCTACCTTATATACTGGCAAGGGTTCTCTAGTGTCAATGGTTAATCAACTTACTAACAAGAGACCAATCTGCCTTTTTAATTAGAATGTCTAATACTAAATTTTATTGGAGAAACTATAATTTTTAATTTATCAGTGTCACAACAAAGTGCACAAATGTGTAGAAGAGTTAAATTTATCCATTAATTGTATCTGCTCAACAAGCCTGCAATTAATAACTGAGAATGCCCTACCATCATTACTTGTGCTTCATTTCCCAAAGGAACACAAACACACAGAATATTTACAGAAGACAAACTTTATTCCTTGATGGATGACTCTACAGAGGATTAGCTTTCTCTCTCTGGAGATTTTAAAGAGGAAAAAGCTTTTTATTTCTTATCTTTAGTATGTACCCTACAAATCAACAAAAGAAAAAAGATCCTTAAACAAAGGTTCTGCATGTTTCCCCATGGAATTATATTCTCCATGGGGTTATTGCTCCCACTAGTTGCTAGATTTCAACCTGCCCAGGAAATAAAACTATCTCAGAACTCTGACACAGTGTTGGGGCTCCCCAGTGAGACAGCACTTACTGTAATAGATGCCAAAGTGAGGCCTGAATCTTTTCATAACAAAAGCTAAGACTTTTTGAAAAAAATTTCAAGGACTCAAAGAATGAAAGGAGTTATTAACTTAAGGTTGCAAAGAGACTTTTACCTCCCTCAGAGGAAAATCTATTTTAATGAGATATGAAACAGAAGTGGTGTAATACTGAAAGAATATTATACTGAGAACAAGCAGCAGGAAGTTAAATGTCACATTCTCCTCACCCATAGTGTGGAAGAGTCAAAGTAAAAGAAGTCACAGGCATTTTCCTCTTTGAAAAATGGCCCAAGAATAACTTCTGTATGGAAACACAGAAGTGGAGCAAGACACAAAGCCTTCAGCTGACCTGAGTGTATTTTGAAGTCTTCAACAGGCACTGAACTAGCAACATTGCCAATGTGAGTCAGCATCTCTTCCGAAATGCCCGTCGGAGGACAAGACATGCTCTTGGGCTCTCCATCCGCGTTAAAGAAGCCTGGAAGGAAAAGATTTGCTGAGATGTCCAAGGACTGCTTAGGAGATATGTATATCACCTACAATTTATTCAACAACTCAAGCAGCAGACTAAGCCTAGTTCTTCCCCTTTTGCTGGGAAACAATTTTGATTGTGTTCATGACAACACAAGCTGATCTTACAGGCACACAATGCTCTATTTTGTTTCTGCTTTCACACCCTGTGAAGTCCAACAGTGTGGGCAGAGGCAGCCAATAAAAGGCATATGGCACCTCAATCCCTCAAATAAAAATAAATAAATGAATAAATAACATGAGATATACTCCCTCCTCCTGACAGCCCAGACAGTTAACAGTACAGGAAAACCACTTCTCTGCTAAACTGGAAAATGGCTTTTTCAAAGTCATAGCTTACTTTGCATATTTTTTAACAAAAGCATTTATTTCAAGCTGAACTGGCAGAATGCTATATTTACTATTAACAGGGGCAAATCAAAGATCACATATGCCATTTTAAAGGAATGCTGTCTGATAAAATCTATTTAAATCCTAGATTTTGGACACAAAATAAAAGCACATTCAGGTAACACTAGGATAAGTGAAAGGACACTCCTTACCAGGCCAAGGTGAATCCAGCCAGTGCTTGATATGAAGGAGCTTCTTATCCTTAGATCTAGTATATGCTTCTTCACATATTCTATCATACTTTGCAATTTCTTCCTGTAGAACAAAAAGGTTTTAAAATGTATAAACATAACACCCTCATATCTTACAGATTACACCTCTCATTCAGCACAATAAAACCAGCTATTTAAGTCCATGAGAAAATGTAGTTACAATAATGCAAATAAATAAAATTTATCTAGGATCAAACTGCCTTCTAGAAACATGCTCTACTTTACTCTAAATAAATCATTTAGTTCATTGGACAGGTGTAACAGAGGAGTGTACCAAGAGCTGAAGCTGCAAGCATTGGAGCCCTACACTTCATCTTTCTGGAATACTTCAAATGATCTCTGAACTTGGACGAATTCATGCAAGAAAACAAAAATATTAAATTGATTCTATTTCTTCATTGCTGGACACAAGCCTGCCAAGGGTCTCAGTATGACGCTATCAACAGGAGTGTTCAAATACTGTCTTGCTGCTGAATCAAAGTTCTAGAGATGAAGAACAGCTGACAAATGCCTCTATTTTCCAATGTTCTCATTTAATCACCTTCTCCCTCAGAACTGAAGCAATTTTTTACATGCAGTATATATTAATTACTTCAGAGCACTTCCAGTCCTTTTGTTACAACAATAGTATTTTACATGAAAATCCAAGCCAAATTGAATCACAAATTGTCAATGTGTAAAGACTTATCAGAGTAAGGAAGTTTTCAAGCAGGCAGCACACAGTGACAGTTGAGTCTTTCTCCTTACAGCTCCTTAGATTCCCTCTAACTCTGCTGGCATGTACCTCAAACTCCTGCAGTGTCACAGTCCCATCTGCAATCAGTTTGTCAGCATACTTCTTCAGCACCGGCACCTGCTTATGGATCTGCTTGTACATCAGAGGCTGGGTGAACATGGGCTCATCCATTTCATTGTGCCCTCTCCTGCGGTAACAGACCTACAGAGGGAAAGATTGCTTCTGTTGATAAGGAAAAATGTAAAATGGAATATTTCCATTTCATAGTTTTAAAGAGATTTTAAGAGATTTATTGTATAAAAAAACCATTCATGCCTTCTTGTGGGCCCATTAGTTGCTCGTTTTTTTTTAAATCAAAGAAACTAAAGGCCTTTAAAATCAAATATGTTTCTTGACTGGACCTTCTAAGCCACAAAAAAATAATGCAAGGAATGAAAAGTTAAGAAAACCAGAACTTACCAAGTCAACGACCACATCCTTATTGAAAGTGTTCCGCCACTCTGCAGCTACATTGCACACGTACATCACTGCTTCAGGGTCATCAGCATTCACATGGAAAATGGGAGCATTGACCACACGAGCAACATCGGTGGGATACGGAGATGAGCGGGCCATACGGGGGTCTGTGGTGAAGCCAATCTAAAAATTTGAGACTTCTATTAAAATAATTTCAGCACCTCTATTCTGTTTTGATGTTTGCATTTAATAGCCATTCACACAGCAACAGCATCAGCTTTTCATTTTGGCTAGCTCGCTTCTTTTTGCTTCCTTAAAAACCAAAGCAAGCCTAATCCAATTAGGTATTACAAATTGAATGGAATACACATAAGTGATAAAATATTATCCACTCAAGTGTAGCTAGATACAAGAATCATTATCAGAAACGTCTCCACCATTCTAATAACCAAAGGGGTCAAGGAACCCAGTCAATAACAAACAATAAAAAGAGATAGATGGGCAAATATTCAGCAGAGAAGTTGATTGGAAAAGGCTGTACTTGTTACCTGGTTGTTGACCACTACATGAATAGTGCCATTTGTGGTGTAGGATGGGAGGTCACTAAGATGAAATGTCTCGTAAACCACTCCTTGTCCTGCAAAGGCGGCATCTCCATGTAATAATATGGACATAACCTAAGAGGGAGAATTGTACACACATATCCACACATGTATTAGAAAAAAAAACCCGCAATTTGAGCTTCTCAGCAGGATTTTCTGGCTCCAAATTTCTGTAGTGCTTATAAAATAAAACAGTAACTTTATATTAAACCATAAATTTCTCAGCATTCTGCTGCCTTTTCTCAGTTTGCAAAGGAAATTAAGCTTTAAGCCTACTTCCTGAAGTTACCCTTGAGGTCTCATGTCAGAAACCTCACCTAGCTCAACAGGTGATAAATCCCTTTTGCAAAGGAGGAAAAGAGGAAGATCCTGTGATATGAAACTACTGTCCAACTATTTTTACTGGTTATACCATGAAAAACTACCATTAAAAGTTACTATATTAAACAATCTTTACCTTTTTCCCTGCTGTATCCCCTCGATAAAACTGTTCAGCTTTTGTTTTGCCTTGCACGACAGGATCAACTGCTTCCAAGTGAGAAGGGTTAGCCATCAGAGACAGAGTGATTTTCTTGTTTGTTTTTCGGTTGATCCTTTCATGGTACATTCCCAGGTGGTATTTTACATCCCCAGATCCCTAACAAGAAAGATGCAATCACAATTCAGGAATGTCATTCACACCTGCTCCATCTGATTCGCTAGGCTTAAAATTTGTGCTTCAGCCTGAGAAATGCATCTGGTTACCTGAACACCAGTGTGCACTATGGGTCTGACACCATAATTTCAAACTGGGACACTGTTCCTATTCTATTATCTTATTGTTGTCATCAAACATTAGATAAATACTTACAGCATTTTAATACTCTGTTCATTTGTATAAAACAAAAAAGAGATGCTTAGAGGTTATAAACTCTATCAAATGGAACTTATTTATCTACAATCACTCCTGAGAGACCTTCTGCATGATAGAAGTAGAATATAATTTTTAAATTTGTTAAGAAATTTCACCAAATCATGTTCCTCAAACTAGAAAAGGTGGCATTGCACCTGGTAAAGCTGTTTTCATAGTAACCATGACCAAAACAACTGAAAACTATCTTGAATGTTGACCTCTCTATACAGATCTTACCTCATCAGCTGCTTCAAGTTTGGGATCAAACTGACAGAATATCTGTTCCAGCTCTTTTCGGATTACATTAGCCAATACATTCAGCCGACCTCTAAGAAAATTCCAAATACAGTTGTCTCAAAAATGGTACTAACAGTCAACAGTATAAAACTTACAAAATCTGCAAACCACCCTGTTAGAAATTTGCAAATGTTCTCTTCAAACTTTTGAGCCTGAAACCCTTGATTCAACCCTTCTTCCCATCACAAAGTTCCTCCAGTGCATTTCCTCAGACATTTTAGAACACCTTTTTATCCAAGTGAATTTTGTAGCTACCTAGCAGTCTTTAAATAATCACATTATAAATTAGTTAAGGCAGACTGCAGAAGTAAATTCAAAGCTACCTCACCAAGCTTTCCCAGTTCTAGAGACTATGCAATGGCAGAGAAACCATGGCTGCTGCCACATTTGCTTGCAGCTTCAAAGCACACGGAGGAGAGTTTCTCTACCATTTACTTTTGAAGCCTGTAGCCTCTTACTGACTGGCATTTGCTACAGTTCTGTGTTCCCATTACTTGTTATGACTGACTCTTCCTACTTCAGCTTCTCTAATATCAACTTTTTAAATAAAATTCTAGGACCCAAAACTGGTCCCAACACAGTAAGCCCATTTGTTGGGGTGTTTCCATTGGCATTACCTATGAGGCATTCCCATTATAACATATTCAATTCCCATTTCACTGGATTTATCAATAATGGTCTTAAGTGCAGGAATCATTACTTCACATCCTTCCAAACCAAATCTCTTTTCGGAGGACCACTTGCGAGCAAGGAAGTCTTCAAATCTTTGCCAAAAACAAACAAAAAAAAAAAAAAAAAACCAAGAGAAATTATTTGTACTAGGGTAATGTAGCAAATACTTATTGTTTATCATCTTATAGCAAATAAAGTTACATTAAACTGTTTTAAAACACCTGCATTGAATACAAGTTATGCCTCTGGAATTAAGTCACATATGAGGAGAGGAGCAGGAGAGAATTCAGTCTTCTTTCTCCCCTATCTGAAAACTATTTACAAGGACTTTGAAACAATTAAGTGTCTCCACCTCAGAAAAAATTCACTTCCCAAGTTAAACTTTGTTCTCATGTACACAAATCTGACCACTGAGAAGGCAGAGTGACAGCAAAGAATCTTCTAAGAACTGAAGAAAATATAACAGACAACTTGTATTTTCTAATACTTGTAAAAAAACCCAGAGTAGAAAACACACCTAATTCCACAGGTCTCAATAGCAAGACTCCTCAGACTGTGTGATGTAACACTTAAGAACGGGCCAAGAAGCAGGACACTGTATCCTTGCCTCAGCTTCAGCAGCAGAATGATGTAAATCCCTGACAGCTCTAAGCTCTTTCATTCTTTAATGCATTTGGGCCAGAGGCAATGAGAGTGGTTAAAAAGTACCTTTTAACAAACATTGAAAGGATTGTACATTGTAAAGCTTGGAGATAGGAAAGGCAAAGGAAATAAATCTTCATGAAAGTAACTGTATTGGTTACATCATCTGTGCAGTGCCTCACCTCATAACACTGCCATAATCCATTAATACTCAGCTTATTCCTCACTTAGAATTCTGACATTTGCCTCTTTAGACTGAAGTTCTAAAGGCAGTGATATGAGTTGTTGCCAAAAGTCTCTCCTAGCTCACCCATCAATACCATACAATCCAGCCATCTAAGCAACAAGCCAGACCCTCAACTGAGCTATTGTGCCAGAATTCCTCAGGAAGTCTGTGGGGCTATGTCAGTTTTTACACAAAGGGCAAGCACTGTGCCATGTGAGAGCAGGTCCCACAGGCTGAAGGAAAGCAGAGCACACGCTGATTTTTTCCTCTTTGCAGCAGCAAGTTAAGCCAATACTGGACAAGCAGCAAGTTCATTATTAGAGGCAAACTGCCACTAAGTGTGCAGAGCTGCAGTATTTCAGTCCCACTTTGGCAGTCCCTCACATGGCACTGGGAGTCACAGAGCCCCAGCCTGTGTCACTGCATGCATTCAGTACCAGTGAGGAAAACATCTGGTGGAAGCTGGCTCCCCTCAGAAGGGACCCTGCCCAGATCAGGCTCCACATCATGGTCTAACATGTTTACTAATGCATTACCACGTAGCTCAGAAACATATGGTGAGTATTTCACATAAGGAGGAGTTTAAAATTACTCTCTGTTCAATAACCTATCAGTGAAAACCACAAGGGATAAGAAAACCAACTTTAAAATTCAGTTTCAAGTACCTGAACTCCGTAGTTCTTGGAATGAAGGTATTTAAAAAACAGTCTTTAGCAAAGCAATGAAAACCTGCTTTACAAAGCCACAAGTCTCAAGAGGACAATCAGTTTTCCACACAACTAGACTTTTTTCCTAGGTCATTTTCAAACAATAAAATAAAAAGCACTCTAAAGATAGCTGGATAGAAATTTTTGTAAAACTTTTTTTATTCCCCCTTCAGCAGACAATTAATTTGGCAGAAGATGAACATTAGGTTCCTTCATACCACTAGAAACCCCAGATCTTTCCACAGCTTAGGCAGGAATAAAAGCACAAACTCTTGTCTTAGGATAAATGGAGATGGTTTGTACTGAGGGCCTGTTAAACTTACTCAAGTGAAATAGTCCCTTGACCATTAAGTGCAATTTTAGTTTCTGTTTAAATGAAACTTTTACTAAGACATTATAGCACTGGCAAACAAAACACCTGGCAAAAATATCTTTTAACACCTCCATGAGCACTTCATTTTTAGGTCTTTGAATACAGAATCTTAACCAAAAAGTGTGCCTTGACAAATCTCTGACTCTTGTGTTTAACAAAGGACATATACACTGTTTCAGATTGTAGGGACTGAAACAAATCTCGTGTCTGAGAAGCTTGTTCCAGGAGTAAGAGGATAATTTGATCTCTGGGATTACAGTATTTCCACACAGCCACAATGAGAGTAGTCAATAAGCTATTTCCAAATGTACTTACTTTTATTCTACATACTAAAACTGCTACTGCCAGGTCATGCGACAGCACAACACATCTTGGCCCATCTCAAAATGAAAAGGGCAGAAACAGGACATGAAATCAGACACCAGCACTGTTCTGACACTTATTGTCTGAAACAGGCTACAAATTTTTAACACAAATATATATATTACTAGTGTGTTGAAACAAGTTTTTCCTAGCTTTCCTCCTCAAGTCAATGAAAACATTGCCAGGCATGCCACTAAAGGCCTTTTAAGATAACAGACTACTAGGTCACAAGAGGGACCCTGACAGATTGCCCACAGCACACGCTTTCTTTTGCCATGGCAGCAGGTTAACCACACCCAGATTTCAGTGAGACTGTTCCCCTCCACGTCAGCAGCTCCCAGACCCCAGAGCTCCAGGCAGCAGCCACGGAGCAGTGTCCCAGCCCGGCCCCCCTCACCTCATGGAGCGCACCAGCCTTGCCAGCAAAGTCCTTTTATCCTCATTTGAGAACTTCATAACTCCCGGCGTCTCAAACTTCTGGCGGATCCACTGGCACTGCTCCACATCGTTGATGAACATGAACTCCAGGCCAATGTGTTGGCAGTACGTATGCTAGCAAGTGAAAACACCAGCAGAGAAGCTTTTGGAGCTAGTGGGCCACAGAGAAACTAATATATTTTTTAAATTATATTCTCTGTTACTCTCCTGAAAGCTACCTTGTCTTCCTCTTCCACAATATCTCCCCCAAAGCAATTCTATAAATGAATAAATTGTTTTACTGTATCTAGTTTTGTACAAAGTAAAATTTCAAAATTTTTAAACAGTAAGATTCTCACCTGGTGCTACACTCAAAGTAGGCCAACAAACCTGCCTCACACTGACTGGCACATTTCACCTAACTCAGTGCTGTTCTTACAGGCATAGTACACTCTTCTTTAGATGCACTAGCAAAGTTTTCAAGTAATTCATCAAAATTTGTATCTTTTATCACATCTTTTTTAAATGTCACTTTAAACCACGAAATAAAGACAGTGAGAAGACAGCTATGAAGTCTAATACATATTATCTGGTAACTGTCAAGTTTCAGAAACCCGAAAACATGAAAAAAAAATCCAAGCGGCTGAGAGCGGAAAAAGGACAGAGACAAATATAAAGACACAGCAGAAATTTTATCGCCTTATTAATTTTTTAGGTTCTTTTTTTCCTACATTAAAAAGAGTATTTCATTAGAAAAAATATGTCCAAAACACAAGTCAGCAGAAGTAAGACCTACTGTGAGTTTGAGACAAAACTATTCTCAACATAGTGTGTGCTCTCTACTGCCTTTAAGCATTTGAATGGTAACCTCTATTAAAAAATAAAAAATAAAAATCCAAAGCTCTAGAGAAGAGGGAAGCAGAAGCTTATCTCTCCTTAATATAAATCAGTTCCTTAAGGCTTTCAGATTCTGCAATTGATTTTGTCCTTTTATTTTCACATTACAATTTTGAGGATTATTGTTAACAGATAAGCTAGAAGTGCAAAAACAAACAAAAAAAACCCAACCAAATATAGAGTTCAAATGCACAACAAAGATAATGTGGTTCAAATGCACAACAAAGATAATGTGGTTTAACAATTTACCATGCCTCAGCTAATCCAACATAAACGTCAAGCAGCTGGGAATATCCAACAATGACTCACTAGGCAGTCTACAAATTCATTACCATTCCTACTTGCTGCTTCGCTATTTGGAGTACTCCTCTAATGATATTTACTCCTTCAAATTAGTTTTTCTTTGAATTATTTTACCTTTGATGACTTCCTATGGCATAAACCATGCCACCTGTCAGATAATGAAACTCTAGAAAAAAGACTGGGGATGGAAAACAAGGACCATCACTGTTTATAAGCTACAGATGAGCTTTCATGAATTTGGTACCCAGCCTTCGTATTTTTCCTCAAGTAAAGGTTTCACTAGAGCTGGGTATCTGAAAGCAACCCCTGAATGTCCTGAGCACTGTGTGCACCAGTGTTTTATCTGTGGTACAACATTTAAAAGATAATTTCCAAAGGCTCTACACTCCTTTTAAACAATATTAGTTCTTTCCAGAACGTGGGCTGGCATTAATATTCTACCATATTCGCCTCTTTTATACTCATCCTTAATCTACATATTTCCAACATCCAGCTAATTGCACCAGTGGTGCTGCTACCTCTAGAAACAGTATAAAGGTTATTTTCAGTGCTGCTGGGATCCTTTAGATGCTCTGTTAATAACTGGCAGATGATGAGGGGGTTTTGTGAGTGACACCTGGAAACATTCACTTTGGTCTGAATGAAAACAATTGCAAAAGAAAACACGTCCCACTGACCTCCAGGCGTTTGATGATCTCCCGCAAAGACAGACTGTTCTCATTTCCTCCTATGAAGGTGGTTGTTGGCAGCTGAAAGACTTTGTCCAAATCTGATTCATGCAAACCATAAAACCCTACAACAGGTATGTTATTGATTTGCAAAGTAGAACAGGAGACAAAAAGGAAACAAGCATTGTTTTTCAAGCCACGGCAATTATATTTCATAAAGCACCACTAAGAAAGAAGGTACCAGATTAGAAATTGAAAGTGTGAATATTTTGAAGGTATCCATTAGTAAAATGGACTTTAGTCTTAAGTTTAAAAAGAGTGCTTGAATTAAATAGTCATTATTTGATTCTTTCTTAAATGCTCAGATGAAATAACTGAAATTAGAAGCATCCAAGCCTTTTTTATATTTTACCATATTAAGATATATGTCATCAATTTTCCACACTACTTCATGCAGCTCACTATTTAATAACAAAACTGACTCTATCATGAGTAACAAACACAATAAGAATCCCTTCTCACCAACAGAACCAGTTGGTTGGAAGAATTTTACATTAATAGACAGAGCAATGTACAATAGGTTCAGTAAAATGCTGTAAAAGCACTCTGGAGAATTTTCAAGGTATTTCTATTTACACTCTTCCTCTTTTTAGAGAAATTAGTTTGAAATGGCCATGTAATGACCTGTGCATCTCTAGTTCCCAGGCAGTGACCCCTTATAAAATACAGATTTCCACACCCCTACCATCTAAAACTTGTTTTACCACATTGACCCATCTTGATTTGGACATATCTAAACTTGTTCTGGCTGAGAATATTATTTTTAAAAATATTGAAGCTAACTATTATGCAGTTTCAAAAGCCAAATACATAACAGACAACACTGCAAGACTGGTATCAATGCAAGTTAAAGGCCTTGTATGATACAAGATATTTGGACTGGTTAAATGAAGGAAGGAAGAACAGTTTCTTATAATTGTAAACAGCAAAGGTATAACACTTATAATACACATTACCCACAGTTACAGAACCTTATATATACACTAAAATTACATATGTTCCTACACATGTAAAAATATTTGAAAATTAAAAATAGTTTCCCCATTTTTAATTTTGAACACTTTATCTTGGTTCCAGATAAGCTGCAGACATCCACTTTAACACAACAGCATGCACATTACTCTTAAATCAATAAGGTGCTTAAATGTTAAATGACTTTTCTGAAGATAAAAGCAAAGCAGCAAATTAAGGATGAAATAGTAACAGAATTTAAGAGTTGAAGACAAGCCATAGGACTGCATTGCTACCACTTTTACTATACAGCACTGTCAGTAAACAACACAGGTTTTGCTTTAAAAATAATACATTTTAAAATGTTAATCTTGCTTTTATTAAAAATTTTAATAATATATTAGAATTTCAAACCTGGACTGGCCAAAAAAAAGCATAGGTACCACTACTTCTCCTTTTTGGTATAATAGGTTTTTTCCCCAGCAGGAGGGGATAGTGACACAGGGGATGACAGGGCATTTAGTGTCACTTGAAACAAGGCAGTGCATTTATTTCTTCGCTTTTGCTGACTTTCCCTCAGACTTCAAAGGCTCTTGATACCCTCTCATGCATAAACCAGAACACATACAGGAGTGATTTGGGCACACACAGAACATCTGTGCTTTGTACCACAGCACCACATGTTTACTGAAGCATCATGTTGTGTTTAAAGAGATACAACCTTACTGAAATCCTGAAAGCAATTCTATACTGTGACTCATGCAGTAGGTAAATCTGTAACTACCTGCAATTTTAGAAGCAGCCCTCGGAAATTTCCTACCACAAGGTTTCTCAAAAAGAAACCAGAAGATGGGACAAAGAAAATGCACAGAAAAATCAAACATTAAAATACTTTCTGTCCTGCCAAAGACCTTTTGTAAGTTTCTTCCTTGGAACATTCAAGGATAGGCATTTGAGATCTTCCTCTATTTTAGCAGTGCCAAGACTGGGTTAGAAATTTTGTTTCCCCTCACAAACTGAAATCTCCTCAATTACACTCTCAAACACATCCCCTCATCTCATTCAGAGGTCTGGCATATTTTTCACCTGGGCATGAGGGCTTCAGTGGATGCCTTCTGACCAGTCACAACACGCTGGACTAAATTATCTGTAGAGTTTAAAGAAATGTGTACTGACGTGCTAGTAGTCACCCATGCTCCAAATTAATTCTACTTGTTCAGTAAATGTCTCATGTGTTTTCTAGTAGGTACTCCTTTAACTAAAGCTGACAAATTTCAGAGAGATGACCCAATTTGTGTAAGCACCTCTCTATTTAGTCTTAGGCATCCACTTCCTTTATATGATCAGAACTGCATCTTTCCCTACACCAGAAATAACAGAGCAGCAAAGAGGCAGTAGATATGCTTACAGTAAAATTAAGCAGAGAGTGTTTTATTTACTTCCTGCACTATATTTTACGTCTGATCGAAAATGCTTCCCTACACACCAAAGAAAAATTGATTCAGTGTCTTCATCAAGTAGAAAACCAGATTTTAAACAAATCAGGTAGATTGAAGAGCAGAAAAAAAAAAAAAAAAAAATCAATCAGGTGTTTTTTTATTCAAGTAGAGAGAAGCAAAGAAATTGATCAGTGCCAATTTCTCAGACACGAACCCTCCTAACGATGAAGAGAACCTTTGCAAAAGCAGACCCCAGTGCACTACACTCTTTCAGCAGTAAAGTGAAGTTTATAATAGAAGGTATAACCACCATTGGATTATATCCACAGCTAAAGAATTCTATGCTTTCCACATTTTCTTCTGAAAACTTCAAAGACACTTCAAGATATACATAAGGAATAAGTATCAGACATTAAATTTCAAATTTGGTATGAAATTTACCCTAAGTTCCTCTGACCAGTGCTTTCTTTACTGGTTGGTTTCTCTACTGACTAGCCTTCAGGTGTCCCCAGTTCAAACAAGTAGGAACTGTAATGCTGTAAGAGTAATTTAGATTATCAGAATGTATTGACTAGTATTAATTTCTGGTGTGGTTCAAACATAAAATATTTAGGGGGTTTATAGAACATTTATAACAATCATTCATCAGAAGATGAATTCATAGGAATCTCATCTGTGATCTCACAGTAGAAATTCCATCGTCCTGAAGTTTTAGCTCAAAGGCTCTATGTCATGACATCAGCAAGCAGAAAAGGTAGAAGCATCCCTGAAATGTGGCATCCCTGCCCATAGAGGGGAGCTGGAACTAGGTGATCTTTAAGGTCTCTTCCAACCCAAGCCTTTCTATGAATCTGTGCAATGTCTTATTAAATCACCTCAGTCCAGTGACACACAAATAAGCATTGCAAATGGGAAGGCACACAGCTTACATACCAAGTTTGTCAATTGTGGTAATAAGGTCAGATGGAATAAATGAATCCAAATCTGCATCCAGAATTCCAAGAGGATCTAGCTGAGCCACATGATGGCCACGGATCTGAAAAAGGAGCAAAGTAAGAGCAAAATGAAATCACACTAGAAGTCAAAGGGAAAAAGTCAGTAATATCTCTCCATAGTTTGTGTATCAGCCATTAAGCTGAACAAGCAAACACCACTAATGTGTTAACAGGGTTACATATTCCCCAAGTTTTCCCATAAGAACAAAAATAAGCATTACATCACTGATTACATATATACCTCTATCAAAAACTATACATTACAACATAATCTTTATCATGCCTGACACACAATTAAACTGAGATTTCACTGAAGTTTTAGTGAAGAAGGCTACTAAAGAGTACACTCAGTCTCTGGGTAAAAATAAGAAACTATGATGAATCTATAGATCTTACAATTTGCCAATTCAGTCATTTTGTATTTTTGCCTGAATCCTCCTTTCTGCACATGCAGTATATTAAAATACTAAAATATTAAAAACAGAATTGCTGACTTAAAACAGATTGGTGCTGAAGTAGTTTATATTGGCAGTGAAGGGATCACTCTTCCTGAGCTCTGCTCCACATCAGATAGCATCTGACAGCATCTGTTTTCATTCATGAAATTTCAGAAACTTGATCTGATAGAATTGATATTCAAGACACTGAAGAACACAAATTGAATGAGGAATTCAGCCAGCTTTCAATGATCACTGTGACTGGGGTTAATGCATGCCACGAGTTGCTATAAACTAGTGAATTATCATATAACATCACTACAGAAGAAATAGCTAATTGATCCCAGAGAGTCACAAATATAGAACAATTTTTAATATGCCTCTTATGTGTGACTCTCATATACCAAATTAACTCATTAAAAGCTCTGTATAGATTAGTATATTAATAATTTCTTCTTATATTTTTTCTTTTTAACAACAAATTTGCATCCCTTGGGTAGAATTTCATTCACACTAGTATCCTAAAATCCCTTTTTTTTAGGAAAAAAAAACTAAAATTACAAAGTGCAATATTAACAGTAAAATGCATCACACAGTAATAAAATATGATTACTGTGTGGTTCATCAAGAAGGGACCTGTAAAAACACGGTTCAATTATTCTATATTTGCTGGAGAGTTTATAACAAAATGGTTTCCAGTCCTAAGAAAAAAGAAATACAGCATCTTCTTTGGAACTACCAGCCCTGTAAACTCAGCCTGACTTCTGTGATTCTTTGCATCTCATGAATCACCAGTAATGAAACTCTGACAGGCCAAATGATGCCCACAGCAACATCTGTGCCATCTGACTGTTTACAGCAGCACTAAGTTTATCTGACTGGAAAAAAGCAAACAATTCTGTTTCAAACATCAACAGCAAAGAATTCACCTTCCTAAGCTACATCTGCTCTTCACTATTACCAGGAAGAGGAAGAAGATCAGCAGGAATGCCAAAATCCAGAAAGGCAGATCAGTATATGCTATGCCATATTATTCCAGGAACAGTTTAGCCTTTAAAAGATACTGTTTTCCACAATATCAAGACATTTTTAAATAAGCTCTACTACTTTCACTGACTACAGAAAACAGTAACATCTGCAAAAATCTGAGATTAACCTTGTAAAAATACATATACAGAAAATTTTCACTGATTGCCACATGACAAAATGCAAGTACAGGCTACCAGAACTACACCTTGATTTCTCTGGCCTCGCTTTTGTTAAGCACACACATTCCACTGAAAATCATTCTTTCAGTGTGCCCAGTGCTCTCTGTTAGAGCAAGCAATAGATTAACTGCCTTCTCAAAGTCCAGCTCAACAGACTACAAAGCAGTTTACCACAAAAACCATAAAACACTGACAGGTTTGAGAAATGAAAATTCTGTATCCTTCTCCATTTCATTTCATTATCAGGGAAAGGAAGGTCACAAATTATCATACCCCTTCAACACTGAATTTAGAGGGTACTAAATACCTTTTAAAAGCAGACAGTTGCCTTAGGCAATCCTCTGTGGCTGTTTGTTGCAGACACATAGGTGCCTGCCATTTCTACAGACATTTCTGTTCCATCATTTAAAAAATACAGGGAGCAAAATGGCAATCCCTGAACTATTTTCAAGTAAATTGTATCAAAGCAGCCAAACATTCTCCATTTTTCTCTAATACTTCACCAAAATTTTACTGCAAAATTGGTTATTTTCTACTTATCTATTTCTAAGCAAATTTCACATATTCTTTATATTCACAAACATTTCTACTCTTTCACAATAACCTTCCAACTCAATGGTGACAATGCAATGTGTACAAAAAAAGGTCTTTTAAGAAGGTCCTCTTCTATTCCTCTTGTAACACCAAACAGGATTTAAAATATTTAGGGTAGGTAGGAACAGATCTGCTCAAATCAAACTGTAGGAAACTTCTTGGGAAGTTACCAATTTAAAAAACATCTGTGAAATATTTTATTAAATACAGATCTAGGTGTATGGGTTGGTTATTTTGGGGGGGGGGGGGGCTAACAAAATTTTAAAGCCTTTAATTGAAACTAAGATATCAAATACAAGTCTAAATAAAAATATTTAAACTTGCTTTTCATTTGGAAAACATTTAACAAAATCCACTGTCCTATTGCCTAATTCCTTCTTCTTTTAGAGGAAAAAATAATGAAATTAGATTTAATTTATTAATTTAACAAAAGGGTTAAAAATCAGAGCGTGAAACAAAATCAATTTTGATGAACAACTCTCTAAAAGAATCCATCAGAGTTAACCCAAATTCAGTACTGTCAGCTTCCCAAAATGCAGTTTCTGGTTAATTCATCATTTCTCCTCTCTCTTTTTACCTATAATCCCACCCAAATCAGGAATCTCAAGATTCAGCTTAGATGTATGAGAAGGTAAGTACATTCCATTCTCTCTTAAAGAATGGCAGTAACACTTAGAACTGCAGTACAAACATCCCCAGAGATGAAGGCAGACCTTCACAAACCACCACCTCCATAAAGTCCTTCCGGGTTAAGTCAGATGACCAACATCAGGTCTGTGGGTAATCTGAATTATGAGTTTGTTAAAGATCAGAAGATCACCCCAGTCTGAATCCAACACTTCCATGTTTAGACACTGTGCTGGAGAGAAAAGCTGTCTAGTTCAAGGCATTTTGGATCAGAAGCAAGACAACAGTTAAGACCGGAATACAAACACGAACATAAAGAATAAAAAGGCTGTTTGCAAAAAAGAGGCCTTCCCACACCTACCCCAAAATACACTTACTTGGTATGCTCTTATCAAGGACTGCACAGCAAGGTGGTCTTCAACAAGCTTTTCGGCCTTCCCTGGTGTGGGGGCCAGGCCGTGGCTCTGCAGAAATGATGCCTTTCCTTCCTGCTGAGCTGGCAGATGGGCTGCTGGGCCAGCGTTAGCACTTCGGAAAAACACGTCCCACGACTGGACACATGTACAGAGAAGAAAGAGAAATATTTACTACCTCAAACAAAAGTCTAATCCAAAGCAGCTCTTTCAAGGTGCAAATGGAACCTCACTGCATTACAGTGTTAAACATCACTAACAGACAGCAAAAAACAAGAGTACTCTTAAGTCCCAGTCTCAGTAGCAACTGTGTGTTATATTTACACAGAACATTTTCCCTCCCATTTCTTACATTGGGCTTGCTCAGCAGAAAACTCTCCAGCACACAGATCTGTAAAGCATCTTCATGTATTATCCATTCACACAGCTCTTTTTAATTGTGCTGTTTATTCAGGCAGCCAAGAATGGGTACAGTAAAATGCTGCTGGTAAAAAGCTATCAAGCCCATAAAACAAAGAACCTTGATAAACTAAATGAATCCGTTCCTTTAATGCCACTTACAGAATTTATGGTACTTCAAGACACTCACTGATGATGCTAAATCAGAATCAGTCCTTAATAGCTTTTCTTGAAGAAACTTTAAAAGCAATTAAAGCTTTTTTGAGTGAGACTTTTGTTCAAAGATGCCTTCCTCACCAGCTTAGGTTACCTCACCACAAAAGAAATTACGGGCCTGGTTTCAGGTGCAAGTTATAATTTTAGAAAAGTACTTATTCAGAAATTGAATAAAAACTAACAAATGATCCTTTTATTTCCTCCTGTGCTTTTACACAAGCTACTTCACTCACACATGCCCAAATCTTGTTTTCCTGAACTGTTTTCGTTCTGATGAGGTGGTCACTGGGACAGGTTAGAATAGTATCAGATACTAACAGAGAGCAGCAGAATGTGACAAAACATGAGACACCTTTACTCAGCAAAGAAGAAAGTCTGTGTAAAACACTTCCCTCAGCCAGCTAACCCAAGAAAACAAGAAGGAAGCTATTTAAAAACTTGCATGTCTTTGTGACTGAAATAGAAGAATTGCACGAGAAATTTCTGCAAGGCTGCACGCCTCGCAGGTTTCCATTACATTTCAAAGAACCAAGTGCCAGAAAAACAGAAAGTAGTCCAAAGCAATTATTCTTAAAAGATTACTTAATAAATGCACTACAGAACCCACAAAAGAATCAAAATAATGTAATACAAGCATGGCATGACAAAAAAAAATATATACAAAATCCTTTCTGTTCTCATTAACAAAAAGTCTTCATACTGGTTATTCTGGTTATATGAAATTTCTAAAAGCTCTAACGTGTTCAGAAAGACCACGAGAAGGGGCAGCATAAAGGAGCTACACATCACCCAACCTTCCAAGTTCAAGTTGTGGAAGTGGGGGGATTCACTGAACCTGTGGGTGGGAATCTCATTATTAGCATGAGGCCAAGAAACATTGCTTTAATGCACCCCTCTTACTTCTTTATCCATGCAAAGCTTCATCAATACAAATACAGTACACTTAATTTATCACCCTGCTTTTACACAGGCTTATCTAAACATAGCCTGACTTTTATTTGCCCTGACAAATTAAGGCAGACAGATCATGTGTGGTGGCCAGTTCCACGCACACTGATGAAGAATTCATTCCTCCTCCCTTCTCTTATTTATGCCTGTTTCCTGTATTCTTCTTACCTTGACATCTTGGCAGCCACACTGAGATTAGAAGTCTGAATTTACATCCTATAAGTGGTCTACAAGAGCCTATTAGTGTGACTGTATTTCAACTGGAATTCTCTCTATACAGCTTCTTGGTCAGTTTTAAGAGCAGTATTGTTATTCCATGCCCACACAGCACCCAGTCTGAGAGTCTGGAGACCCCTGACAGTGAAAAACAATCATAACCCCTTTTAAAAACTACTAAAGTTACTTAGACTGGAGGAATTATTTGGGTAATACAGAGGTATAAATTTTCATTAAACATTAAATTAGGAAATTCTAAACACACATTTAGATCCATGATATATCTCACATTCGAGGTTTTAATAAAGAATTTGCTTTACTTATGTTAAGGTTTCTTCCTTACTTTTTCTAATGCCAAGATACATATACAATGATGATAACTACTCATTTGTAAAAACTTTCATTTAAATATAAAAGTTATCACAGCACAGTCCCACAAACAATTAAATGTGTTTTTAGACAAGTGCTCTGCTGAGAGAGTTGTTAAACTCCAAACAGACTTGCCCAACAAGTGATCTGTTTAAGGAGATTCAGTATAGGGCTCTTTCTTCATGCAAACTCACAAATATCACAAAAATGTTTCCATCTGAAGATGCAGCCAGCTGAGACAGAACGGACCCAGACTATTTTTTCCTATCACATTTTTGAACTTATTGATTTGTTGGACAGGCTTGACATTTAATCAGAGGGGAGGGAAAATACATCATTTGGCTACAGAAAATTAGTTTTTACTAGATACACATCCATCAAAGCCTTTACAAATTTCTATAGTGTCTTTCAAGATTGATACCAGATTATAGTCTTCAAGTTCTGTGTATCAATGTCAGTCTTTGGCAACAGCATTTGCCATGTGACCGAACAGATAGAAAACCAACTTCCTCTCACAGAAAACCTGCAGTTTCTCAACTAAATTAGTAAAGTTCTTCCAAAAAATGGCAGAGGAGATTTATAATACAAAAATACATTCACAAAAAAAATTACTATAGCAATAAATTATACATTTTATTTCCTTCTGCCAGCAAATCTATATTGTAGTTAACCATTATTTCTCAAGTAATATAATGCAATTCACGTGATTCAATGGCAACACTTCACTGTCATATAATAAACAGTGTTGCTAGTAGAATAACAAGTAACATATGCTTTAGCTTGGTGGTTTGGGATTTTTTTTCCTAGTGCCATCACAATATTCATCAACTGCAGTGAGGACAGCAACACCTTAGAAGTCATACACTGAGCACCACTATATTATTTTAAAAAGAAAATTAATCAAATAAAGTCAAAGCAAAACAAACCTCCACATTTTCTCCTAGTCCATGAACAAGGAGGTGATTACAAACTCACGGCAGAGCGGCTGCACACAGGATAACATGGCAGGCATTATGTACTCCATAGCCAACCATGCAGTTTTGTAATTAATCTTGTGATGGTAATAACTGAGCCTTGTCAAGCTTCTCTCTTATGATCTATGGCCCTGACACCAAGCTTCAAGGAGAAATAATGATGCCTTTTTCAGAGCCCACGTCAGTTTATTCTGATTGTTGTTTTGGCCACTCTGACAATAGGAAATTCAAAAGGCAAGGAAAAGCAGGAAATCATCTGAAATGGATTTGTACAAAGAATAAAAGCTCTTTTATACACACACACATGCATATTCCTTGATATGCAACCACGATATACACAGAAAGGAGAAATTCTTAGAAACACTGCATATGGTCATTGGAATGTGACAGCCATATTTCAAACAGCTGTAAATAAGCATGTCCAGTCAAATCTTCTGAGAGGGAAATCAGTTCATGAGCCTTGATTAGTTGGACTTTTTAAGTACAAGTGAATAGAGTATGACTTTTAAAGCCCAGGAAAAATCAAGCTTTTCTACCTAATCAATGAGGAAGCACATCCCCTCTGAAAAAGGGTTATCTGAGAAGAAATGAAGAGAAGTTATCAATGAACAGAAAAAGGGTGTAAAAAGGAAAATGAGGAAAGAGAATGCAATGTCTAAATGCACAACCTTGTTTTCTAGACCATGCTGGACATACTGAATAAAACAACAAAAATGAGTGGCCTGCAGAGAGCCAAATCATTAACAAAATCATAATCACCACCACTTGGTAACGCCTCTTGACGTTATCTTCCAACACTTCCTCTCCTTTCTATACTTGAATAACAAATGCACAACTCTACAGTCAAAATCACAGCACAGATTTTTCTGTATTTTAAAGAAAACAGGGTGATTTCAACCCTTAACATTTTAAACTTGTTATATGAAAACTCAAACAGAACAATTTCTGGCAACAAAAGTCTTGGGAAGGTATTTGCAGCTTTCAGCCAATGAAATGAGATGGTTTTCAAGAAAACAAAAATTAATTTTGTTGATGAAACAAAGTAAAATTAATTGGCATTCTTCTCCCCCTCCCCTTTTTACACAGGCTCTGAAAAACTAATGATTTAGTCAAGAATAGCTGTAATCTGTTATTTTCATCCATGTTATTCTTTCAAGCCCCATAAATCAGGGACACAGTGCATTTATTTCAGTTTGTTACTGTTGCAAGTTTATTAAACACAGTTAACCTAGAAAAGAATTCACGGAGTTTTATAATTGTGCTGTTTTGGGCTGGGGTAGTTAATTGCACACTAACTAGTTTGGATTTCAAAGGGGGGTTGGCGATATAGGCACTTTTTGTTATTGCTGAGCAGAGCTTACACAGTGTCAAGGCCTTTCTGCTCCTCACCCCACCAGTGAGGAGGCTGGGGGTGCACATGGAATTGGGAGGGACACAGCCAGGACAGCTGGCCCCAGCTGACCCAAGGGATATTCCAAACCACATCACGTTCAGCATGGGGAAAGAAGAAGGAAGGGGGATATCTAGAGTGATGGTGTTTCTCTTCCCGAGTCACCATTACAAGTGGGAGCCCTGCTGTCCCGGGGATGGCTGACCACCTGCCTGCCCAGGTGAACTGGTGAATGAATTCCTTGTTTTGTTTTGCTTTGCTTGTGCATGAAGCTTTTGCATTCCCTGTTAAACTGTCTTTATCTCCACTCACAAGTTTTTTCATTTCTATCCTGCTGATTCTTTCCCCCATTCATGCATGTGCGTGAGAAAGCACAACTGGCTGCGTGGTTGCCAGATGGGGTTAAACCACAACAAGAATGTGTCTTGGATCACCTGCTACCCACTCCCTAGGCCACACCCTACATTCCTCTGTCAACTCACTCGTGCTGATTTATTGCTTGCTGTTCAACCCACAACCTGCATCACCTCAACAGGATCCATGATCAGGCTGCGCCTGAACTGCCAGATGAGTTGGAGGGCTTTGGGCAGGACTTTCTGCATTTCCGCCTACCCCGAGCGGCAGTGGCAAGGCGCCGGTGCGCGCCTCCTGGCCGCCTGGTTCAGCACCCTGGCCAGCTCCCGCCGCGCCGGGCTCTGCGCTCCCCGGCCCGCACCGAGCGGAACCTCCCACCCGCAGAGATGCCTGCAGGGCTTCCCAGCAGCAAAATGCACTCCACTGCACCGGGGCTGAACCAGAAACTTCATTCATCTGAAGGGAAAGAAGTTAGCCAGAAGCCAATATAATGTAAATATGATGAAAAACAAGATGTCACCTTGATGTCAGCACACACTCCTTATGCATGAGCTCAGCCCTTCAGTATCCCCAGTGTACAAGGGCTGGTATCGATCTACAGCCTTGACACATCACTTCGGGCACTGCAGAAATTCAGTGCACCCACACAATGTGCTACCTCACCCCACACTGGTGGAGCTCAGCTGGCAGCTACAGGACAAGGGCTCAAAGTCAGATGAGAAAGAGCCACTCCTGGAGAAGGTTTCTCCATCCCAAGTTCAGGTGTAACATAAAAGACCTAGAATTAACCTACTATGTGAATAAGGCAATCTTCAGGGTTGGCACTGCATATGTCACCTTTCAAAAAGACTTAGTTCATACACAACATCCAAAGAAAAAAAAACAGCTACAAAACCACCCTTTCTGGTTTCCCTTTTTGTTTCTGCCCTCGGCATGCGTCACTTCCTCACACTCCAGACAGATTATCAGACTTAGAACAACAACTTCTAAGTGACATTTTGATATACGTGCCTTGAGAATAAGGGAATAGACAACCAATTTGGTAAACATTTGGGGCACACTTCACATTGCTTCCTGGAAAATGACTTGTCTGACTTAGAATTGATCAGACTTCTCAAGCTACTACACATGTATCACCATAACAGAGCCCTCTTTGTCAGCAGAAAGCTTGTTAAAAAATAAGTCTATGTATTTTGTCCACAAGAAAGGATTTGGGTAATAGAGTTTTTAGAAAAGCAAACAAATGTCTACTGCCTGGAGAAAGAAGGAGAGACACAAAACAAAATACTTTTCAAGATACTTCAGAAGAATATTCTGACAATTTCAGATTTAAGGTTACAACTTCCACAGTTTAATCCAAAGGAAACTGAACATTCAGCTTCTTTACACAGTTTAGAAGTACCAACATCAACACATATTATTTCAATATAGCATATTCTCTGATACAGCCTTACTATAAATAAAAAAATTATTTTATTCTTGGGTCTTCTGGATGAAACTAATTACTTAATTGACTGCTAAACCAGCATTTCCATGGAGGAATAAAGTTTCAGAGCAGCTTTCTATTTCTGGTCTGGATTTCTCATTCTTTCTGCACTGCTCACCATGCCTGTGCCTCCTCTGTACTTTTATAGTTGCAATATCACATCTTGCACCAATCAATAGGTGGGAAATTAATTTCACGTTTGTCATTTCACACAAGACCTTTTCCTGAACTTTTTATTTAAAAAGCAAGCAAAAAAGCAAAAGAAACCTACTGCACTCCTAACCCAGCATTACAGTCAAGTTTTAAACTTACCTTATGTACACTTTTAGGGTTTTCAAGCCATGCATAGTACATTTCCTCCACATAATTGGAATTACTCCCACTCAGGAATGGCTCTGAGGTTCCTGATGAAAAATACCGTTGGCCATGTAAAAATGCCCTTCTGGCTATATCCTGCTTTTCCAGAAGTTTAAAGCCATGACTCTTCAGTACAGCTGCAAACAACTTCAGATGACTCATGTTTGTTTGTTAGCCAGACGATCCAAGTCTATTAATAAAATAAAACCAAACTCAATCAGAAAAAGTGCCAATGAATTGCAGACACATTTCAGCCTCACAGCAAAAACTGAGGTTTCTGGCTACAAGTGCTCCAGTACAAAGCTCAGGCCTAGGCAGGAAGCTCTCTGCAGCCACAGGCACAGCAGTGGAGAGGCTGCTGCTGCCCATCCCCACAGCAGTCACCCTGCTCCCTGAGGCAATCACCACTGGCACCGCCTGCCCCGGCCCAGTCCCCCGGAACAAACGGGGCTGCTAATCATTGACCACTCTGGAGCTCCTGGCAGCCCTCTCCCTGTGGAAAACTGTGGCCTTTTGCCCAGTCAGGCTGGGGTGGGGTCAGCAAACAGTGAGACACAGGTCCTGTGGAAAACAAAAAGCCCAAATTTCTGCCACGACTAATGGAGCTGACTAAGTAATTAGAAATGTTAGTCAAGTGTTTATATTGACACTAGCCTTCAACCAAACAGTGAAACACTGAAAAAAGGCTCACTTTAATTTGTTTTCCTAACTGGCAACCTTTATCTTGTGCTTCCAATGATCTCTTATGAGGTCTGTAACAAGGATAGTAGATTCCATGCAATTTTGAATTAAGAAATTCAATTTTCCAATTCAATTTCCCACAGTAAGGGTTGAATCTTCTGAATGCTGAACACCATCAGCTCCAGTGCTAGCAAAGGGAATCAGAGCTCACCTTGAAAATAAAAAAGAACAAATGCATCTTAAAATTAGTCCTGAAATAACATAATCTTAATGCTGAAGTTGCTAAAACTGCAAAGAAAGAGCAATAATCTGAAAATAAATTGTTCATTTTGTTTTCATTTCCAAAAAATATTTGGAAAGCTACAATAACATGAAGGATAAGGTATTAATTTTGAAGAAGTAAAATTCAGATTTAGCTCCAAAGTGCCTCGCATTTGTTTAGCTGTTCTTCTGGAGAAATAATTTATGTGGTCCAAGGTAAAACCCAAGATCTTTTGCTGCTTGTTGTGACTGAAGAATTGCTAAAAACAAAAGTACTGAGCTGCCAAATGAACTTTTAAGTTTTTTTAAAAACAATAGTGTTATTTTGAGTTATAGAAAAAAATTTAATGTTGCCTATTACATGTTAAGATTTCTTTATCTCTAATTCAAAAATAGATACCATAAAACTTTCATAAACATGTTCTGTATATAAATCCCATAAATTATTTTTTCACTGTTTCTCCTCTTACAGCCTCCTTTCAAAAACTAAAATACATGGTTATAAAATGCCTAATTTTCTGAGGGATAGGAATAGCTATATTTTTCATAATCAAATTTAAAAGTTAATATTGATCCTTTAAAAAAAGAAAAAGAGCTCCTACTAAATAAAACAGTATTAGAGCTTGTTCTTCTCTAGCATCACATTTTCAGCTCTATAACTATTTTAAAAGCTGATGACTAGATCCTTTTCTTAGTCACTAACTTTAACTGTATCCTCCCAGCAGTGAACTGTCTTTGATCATACCAGATTCCCTTGTTTACTCTCTCAAGACAGATTCTGCAGCTTTTTCACTCTCACCCACCAGCAGACCTGAGCTGGAGCTCCTAAGAGCAGCAGCCATCATCACCTACTGGATGTGCTAAAAAGCACTTGTCCATATTTTCCATGTGCCCAGACACATGGAAATTGCTCTTCCAAGGCAACATCACTGAAACCAGCACCCAGTCCTCATTTAAACCTGTGAGCTACTCAAAACCACACACTCTTTTCTCTCCACCTAGCATGTGCAGCAAACTGGCAACAGCTGGGCTACTGGTATGCTGAATCCCCACTCATCAGTGTTACTTCCTACCAGCTTATATTCCCTTGTCACTTCCCACTTCACAGATTCAAAGCTTATTACAACACCTGTGTCAACACCCATCTCTGACCAGGGCTCCCAGCTAACTGGAGGAACACAAACACCATCAGAAACACAAACACCATTCTGGAAGCAGATTAAGTCCTGTAAGAGCTCAGTGACTGTAGGAGCACTGACAGAGCTCATATACTGTCTGCATACATAATTCTCTGTAAGATTTAACAGCAAGTATGCATGATGTCATTTTGCAAAACTGGGTGAGACTTCAACATGTTATAACAGTAAGAACAGAGAGGTCACCATGGCACTTACAACTTTATGTCTGTGCCCATTCTCATAGAAATCATTGTTGCACCTACCTTACTGCATGCAAATCTCACCCTCTGCCACAAAACCTTTGCACACATACAGTCATTCCTAAGGGATTGCCTACTCTCACTTAAAGTGCTTTGTAAAGACTTGAGAGAAAAGGGAAAGAGAGGAACGTTCTTCTCAGTTTATCACACTGCAGCAGCAGGCTTCTTAAGCAGGGGTAATTTTACATTTTTTCTTTATAATATGTCTTCCTGAAGAATGTGTAGCTCTTTCTTCTAGAAGTTAGTAAAGAACACAGAATAAGATAAATTTATCAGGGAGATTGGAAAATGAGTGCAAATGACATAATATATAACAGAAACAAAGAGCTTGTTAAGTGGTACCAATCACTTCCCTCTGGTTCCATTTAAATTTCAAAATGGGGTCAGAACCATACTTCAAGCAGTAAACACTGAATATGCAATCCATAAAAGCATACGAGAGCTATGTCATTCCAGCCAGATTCAGTTACAGATTAATCTGACTCAAAACCCCTGACTTCTTCCTAGTTTTTTCTCCTGCACACATCACTCTTCAGCACAGATGTCAGCTGTCAGCAGCTAAACAAACCAGAGACCACCACAGTGATCATAGAGCATCCCAGCCCACTCAGCCTTGAGACTGTCAGTCAGAAATTGGCACCCAGGACAGCACACAGGAGTTGGGAAGAGCTAGAACTGTTCCACTTCACTATGTTTCCCAAACCACCCCTGAAATGAAAACAGTGATTGGAAAGGGATCAAGCTGAGCTAAGAGCAACCTACAGAATGGTATTAATTAAATCTCTACCAGAGGTCAAAAATAAGAAAGAAGCAGTGAACCACAAGAATAACCTGATATTTAATGCACCACAGCACTCTCAAAATGGTGGAAGTAGATGAAAGCCTTAAGCAGCTGAAAATTCCTGCAGCTGCTCCGTCTCAAGCGACAACCTGGCTTTCACCTTGGCACTTCCACCTCTAGAAGTGCCCTAAGGTCATGGACAGTCTTGGGAATTATTCTACTCAGGTTTCTGGAGAGTCACAGAAGCATGTGGAAAACAGACAGCAGACACTTCTGATTACAATGTTTTTATCCAGCTCTTTTCAAGATCACTTTCGGTATAAATACACTGCACATATGAATCAATATCCTCCTGGTATTGCCAGTGCCCTTTATTGAGTTTATTAACACATGTGAAGTCCTGCTGTCAATGTTAACAAAGGTTCTTTATGCTCTGCAGAAGTGGTGGTTAAAAAGTCTGGTCCATAATTGATAAAAATAGTTCTTCATTCACTATCATGGTAATTTCCCCCAATATTCTCCACACAGCTGACTCTCAAAGTTCTTTTTAAGACTGAGTAATTCAGGTAAAACAAGGCTGACAGTGAAAAAAATGGAAGAACATGATAAAGTTTCTCCAAAAGATTATCATAGATAATTTAAGTAAGAGATGCAGGGAATAATCTCATTAAATAAGGCTACTTCAGGGACACCTCCATGCACTAAATGTTTCTTTTCCCTCAGCACAGATATGCCATGCTGTACAGAGAACCCTAATTCTCCACACAGAAAGGAGGTTTTCCAGCAAGGTGCACGGCACGAGTCCTGGGCAATGGAGGCGTCTCGGTGCAATAGAACTTAACGGATTTATTACCCTAGCCTGAAAGAACGCCTTCGGCGGGTACCAGAGGGATGGCACCACCACGGACTCCAGGCCACCAGCAGCCCGGGGAGGGTCGGCTTTGTGCTGCGGCCCCTGCCCGTACCGCCAGGACGCGGTGTCCTGGTCACCCTGCCCACCGGGGCCGGAGCTGCCGGGCTGTCACGGCAGGGCTGAGGCATCACCGGAGCCGAGCCGGGCCGGGCCGGGCCGAGCCGAGCCGAGCCGAGCCGCTCCGCTCGCCCCACGCCCGGGGCCCGGCCCGGCCTGCGGCGCGCTGATAAGGTGCGGCCGCCGGCCTCCTCCCGGCCGCCACGGCCAGCGCCCTCTGCCGCCGCCCGGCCCGGGGAAGGCGCGGGAGGGGACCCGGGGCTGCCGAAATGGCGCCCGAGGAGACACAGGGGATCTCGCCAATGCGTATAAATATCTCAAAGACAGGTGCCAAGAGCTTGGTGCCAGACTGTTTTCAGTGGTGCCCTGTGAGACAGCGAGGAGCAGTGGCCATAACTGAAAGCATAAGAAGTTCCATTTCAATGTGAGGATGAACTTTACGTTGAGGGTGGCAGAGCACTGGAACAGGCTGCCCAGGGAGCTTGTGGATTTTCGCTGTCTGGAGACACTAAAATCCCACCTGGACGTGTTCTTGTGTCCCCTGCTCGAGGCGACCCTGCCTTGCCATGGGGTTGCACTGGAAGATCTCCAGCGGTCCCTTCCAACCCTAACAAGTCTCTGATTGTTTGAGCCTGCCCTGCCCTGCCCAGTGATGGCAGAGACCCACCTGCGAGGGGAGGGGAGCTGAGGCAGCAGATCCCGGCAGAAGGAAGCAGGGACTTGGCCTCCTCCCCTGTTCCTCCCTTCCAGGCCTGCATGGGTTACAGTATCTCCGGCCATCTCAGGCTGACCACCGGACCTTGCCAGCCTGTGTCCATGGCTTTGGTCTCAGTGCAAACAAGGGAAAATATCCATCCAGGGGAGAGCTGCCTTTTGGGGACACCATGTGCCTGATCCTATGGTCAGGGTGGTGTCTACAGCATCGATATAAACCAGCCTTATGTGCCCATGCTTGGGCTAGAGCCCACAGGATTAGAATGGGTTCAAACGGAAAGAGGGGAAATTTAGGATAGATATTAGGAAGAAATTCTTTAACTGTGAGGGTGGTGAGATACTGCAAGAGGTTACCCAGAGAAGTCCTGGATGCCCCATCCCTGGAAATGTTTAAGGCCAGCTGCGGTGGAGTTCTCATCCAGTCGTAGGTGTCTCTGCCTATGGTGGGGGGTTGGGACTAAATGGTCTTGATGGTCCCTTCCTACCCCTTAACATTATTATTTTCTTCACATATCACTGCTCAAGGTGTGAACCATTTACTAAACAATCTCTTGCCCCAAACCTGATTTAGGAAAAAGAAACCACTTTCCTGAGGCCACACAGTACCAGCAACCAGAGCAGGGAACTGACTGTCCTGTTTTCCTCATCAGTCCCCAGTATAGGGATACTTATACTTCAATTTTAAATTTTTGGGTCAAGCTTCTGTATAAATTAATTAACATCAGTTTGTGAGACTAGGTTTGCCACAGTGGTTTGAACAATCACACCTTGAAGTCTACAAATGAGCAAAATGGTATTAAAAGATCACAAGAAAGCATGAACCGTCTTTTGCTACTGCAAGTGATATAGCCAGATTCCCAGTATTTAGGGAAATCAAGGGGTTAGCATACCCAGAGACAGTGCTGAAGAATGGAGCCTCATCCTGGGAAAACCACTTGAGCAGTTTCCCTTGATATATGAGTGAATTAGCATAAACCTCCCTTGAGTGAATTGGCACAAATCTTCCTTGCAGGAGGCTGGCAGTGCAAGGGCAGTAGCTCCACGGCCTCAGCGCAGCACCTGGGTTTCCTTCTTTTCCACACCCAGCCTTCCTGCCCTATAATGCTGCTGTTAGGCACTGCTGGGAGGGTATGCTGTATATACTGTACATTAAATTACAGAATGGGTCAGGCTGGAAGGGACCACAGGGGCTCATCTGATCCAACCTCCCTGCTCAAGCAGAGTCATCCCAGAGCACCTGGCAAAGGGTTGTTCTGTTCACAGGTGTTCCTGAACATCTCCAGTGAGGGAGACTCCACAGCCTCTCAGGACAGTCTGCTCCAGTGCTCAGTCACCTGCACAGAGAAGACGTTCTTCTTCATTTCAGGTGGAATTTCCTGTGCATCAGTTTCTGTCCATTGCCTCTTGTCCTATTGCTTGGCACCACCGAGAAGAGCCCGGCTGAATCCTCTTCACACGCACCCTTTAGCTGTCAGTACGCGCTGATGAGGCCCCTCTCCGTGGTGCCTTGAGGCGGAATCCCCTGACGGCAGCCCGGCGGCGGCAGCCGGGCCCGCAGGCCGCCAGGGGGCAGGGTCGGGCCTGCGCGGGGAGGGGCTGGCCCGGGACCGGCGCTGCCTGCGCTCGGCCCGGCCGATCCGTCCTCGGCGGGCAGCCGGGCCGGCCGGCCTGCCTGTGAGGGGCGGTGGGGTGTGTGTGGAGCCTGGGCTGTGCTCGTCCCAAGCCCAGGTTTAGGGAGATGTTTTAGAGTAATTCTCTCCTGCTGGAAAAGGCAGTGCAGCGTGTGGCCGCTTCCCGTGGCCCGGGAGGCGCCTTTGGGCGGGAGCGTCCTGACCGAACCCGCGTTTCCCAAACAGAGGGGTGGAATCAATTGGTTTGGGAAAGACCGCTGCGATCATCAAGTCCAACCTATGACCAAACACCACCCTGTCAATTAGACCATGGCACCCTGTGCCACTTCCAGTGGTTCCTTAAACACCTCCAGGGACTCCACCACCTCCCTGGGCAGCCCATTCCAGGGTCTAATCACCCTTTCTGTGAAGAAAATCCTCCTAATGTCCAACTTTAAACCTCCCGTGGCACAGCTTAGGACTGTGTCCTCTTGTCCTGTCGCTGGCTTCCCGGGAGAAGAGGCCAGCTCCCACCTGGCTACGCCCTCCTTGCAGGTGGCTGTAGAGAGCGATAAGAGCTCCTGAGCCTGCCATAGGCTAAACAACCCAGTTTTGGAAAACTTCTCGGTGTAGTTTTGAGGCAACGCTACACAAGGCTGTCAAAAGGGGAAGCACTCGTAGTGTATTTCAGTGAGAGGGTTGGTGAGTTCCCCTGTTGTGGCCTGAGGAGCCTCACGCCACTGCAGGCTGTGTGCCGTGTGTGCCCCAGGGGCCAGCATTGTGTCCCCCACACCAGCCCCAGGCTGGCTGCCCCCCACCTCTAGGGCTGGGCATTAAATGGGGTCTGGGCACAGGACAGAGCAAACTTAAACGTGGGTGTGATGCTAAGGGTCGGGTTCTTGCCAGACCTGCCGCAGTGCTGGCCCCCTGCCCTGCAGGGTGCTGGAAGGTGCAGAGGGGATACACAGTGATGCAGGGGAGGATAGAGGTGAAAGCACCACCAGAAGGGCACACCCAGGAAAGTTTGCAGAGGTGAGAATTTAAGTCTTGCAGTGAAGCTTCAGATGCTGTCAAGCCTGTACTGTCCCCAGGTTATCTGACTGAGTGTATGAAAGCTGATGGGGTTAGATGCTGTAGATCAAACTGCAAACATTAAATTTGTTTCGTTATTGCATGATACTGAAATAGTTGTGTAGCCTCACTGCATCTTCAGGGAGACAAAAACAGGCATTTCAGGACAAAAGTCTTTGCACTGAGTGAAGCAAGGAGTACAAAAGCAACAGAGCATTCAAATCCTGTAATACATGCTCTTTCAAAGGGCTGTTTAAAGGAAAATGAAACATTTCCATTGTGAAATTAAACCTGAATGAAGTATACTGTTCCCAGTGCCAGGTGCACCCGAGTAGTGAGGTGTGCAGGGTGGGGCTCCAGCATCTCTGCATGTAGAGGTCACTGAGGTGTGTGATCTGTCTGTCCAATGAAACAATCCATGGAGACACAAACAGTGCTTCAGATGGACTTGTGTCTCTTATGCTGGTTGCAGGATGAGAGCTGTTGGAGAACACAGGATGTTTTCTCTTTAGAGACTTTGGAGATGTGAGACTTATAGATAAATAATTTTGGAAAGAGAAAGCCAGGCATTTCCTACCTCCTCCAGGACAAGGAGATACGCCTAGCAAAGGCACCAGAAAGTTTAGATGCAGCACAGCTTTACACTCCAGTTTGGTTTAGGCTTTGTTTCTGGGTTAAAAAATAATATATGAAAACACAACTACCTCCAAATTCACAGATGGTTATACAGTCATCCTAAATGATCATGAAATATTTGCAGTAGTGGAGTGGAGTTGCCAGGGGGGAAGAGAGTGCCTAAAATTCTGGCTATTCTTTTCCAGTCTGTTAACCACATGCAGATTCCTCTGCTATTGCCTTAAGCAAAAATGGCAAAAAGCAGCAGCAGTGCTGCACATGCCACCAAACTAGTCACCAATTGAAAAAATTAAAAAAGCAAGGAAAAAGGAAAAAAAAGCTATGCAAACATGCCTTGTTTCAACTCCAGTAATGGGCTGAAGTTGCGATGTGTTAACCTAAAATACGACTAAGTCACATGTGCACTCACAACTCCAGTCCCTGGGAGCAAATGTTTAGGGCTTGGTGGATTCCTGGTGTCGAAGGACATGCAGCTCCGGAAGGATCTGTGCTAGTTCTAAAGGGCAGCTTGTCAGTACATGAGTTTTGTTGTGCTTTTCTGGATGCCAGACAAATGGCCATTCTCCACATGCAGTTGGCGCTGGTTTGTCTGGAGTTGTGTTACAGCATGACCCCAGTTTATCACTGCAGCAGCACACAGCAGTTTCTGCCCTCATTTGCCCTGTCCTTCTCCACGAACTACAAAGCATCAAAGCATCAAAGCATGGTTTGTTATCTAGCAGCCTTTCTCCCCTTAGTGTCCACCTACTTCATCACTTCCAGGAACTTCCCAAGATGCATGTGCAATCCAGCCTTTGGATATTTCAGTGAGGTATTATTGTATCTCCAATAGAACTATGGCACTCACTGCTGTCTAGGTAGCCCGCTTGTCTAAGAGTAAAAATGGAGTATGATCTAGCATCTTCCAAATTAGGGTCACAGGGTTCAAGATACCCCTGAATATCCCAAGGTTTCTTTCAGATGGAAACAACCTAACTCGGTTAAATAATTTTAAGCCACAGGAAAAATAAACAAATAAAAAAACCCCCAAACAAAACAACAAAAAAAGGCAAATAAAAATCGATTAAAAAAAAACAAAACAAAACAAAAAACCAACAAACAAGAAACACCCCAACCCAAACTCCAGGCTTGATATTTACAGGCCATTTACAAGGAATGCAGGAACATCATTTCAATTAGCTGCCTGACCAACCCACTGCTGCCCTACCAGGGCTGCCAGAGTAAGTGTTGATGCATGATTTGCAGCAAAGTGAACAGAAGCATAACTACTCAGTGGGTGAGTGATAGCAAAGAAATAGAAGTGGGTATCATCATGATCCTGGTCTTGTGTCCTGACACCCATAGCTCCTGAGCTGCCTCCCAGCCATTCCCCAGAGCTGGTATAGCAATCCCAGCATTCCTCCTCCCTTTAGCAGCCTGGTAGAGGGATTAGGATGGAGTTACTTCCTCCTGTTCTCAGGCAAATTGTCAGAGGAGCACTACCCATGTGCTGATATGCTGGTACAGCATAAAACTCTATAAAGCCCAGTTGTTAGCTGATTCCCCATATGTATATACTAAAATATTGTTGTTATCAGGCTTGTCATAAACAGAAGACCACAATTTCAACGAAGATCATGAACCTGTGCAAAGACAATTTTATCCTAAATGGAACTGCAAAGACCTGGACTAAGTAGGAAATCAGGGCTACTGGTAAAGCAGGCTTCTGAAATTGCCTCCTTCTTCTCCTAACCCTCATCTTAATGCAAGAGTATCACTTGTAATATCAAGTTATAGAAATAACTTCTACAGCTTCCTTGTTCAACAACTTCCTTGTCCCAAGGGACTGTTTCTTCAGGATAACACACAGGAGATAACACCTTGCCCTAAACTGTGCACTTAGAATGTATCACCTTCTCTGTTCACCTGCTGCTTAGTGCTGTTGTATAGCAGTGTCCATAAAACAGAAAGCCAGACAGAGGTTTAAAATTGTTAAAGAAAGTTACCAATCCAGAGGAAATTTTTTATTAGTATTTTGTACTTGAAGTATACTGAACAGGGTGAACATTGTTTTTCAGTCAGTTTGGGCTCCTATCCAGTACTTAAAAAAACCCAAAAACATAGCTGATGTGCAGCATGCCAGGATAGTCTTTGGCAAGGGACATCAAGGCACTTAATTTTACTGTCACATTGGTGTCTTGTAGTGGTACAGTTTTAGAGCCTGGCTCACCATAAGCAATTAGACACCACTCAGAAGAAAGGCCATTTCAGGACTTTGTTGAAGAATCCACAGAGCCCAGAGGTCTAACAAAAGGCAGGAAGTGTTGAAACAAGGTTAGGAACATGGCCTGAAGTCCTTTTTATTTTTCTTGGTGAACCCGAAGGACCTGTTAATGGAAATACCATTTCTGAAAAATGTTTTTAGACCTAAAAACATTTGTAAGAGACAGTCTTTTCACAAAGTGACAAGAATGGGGAAGAATAGGATGAACTTTACCATTTCAGGAATTAAGACACTTAGACTAAACAGTATGGCAGCACACCCCTTGGGAGATGCCTGTGTTGAAAGTGAGAAGGGAAACTTTAGAATATGAATGAGTGTAGCAATGAATGGGTATAGCAATTTATCAGAGCACATATCCTTTCCTTTCCTTAGTATTCAGTGACTAAGCATGGACTTTTATCTTAGCTTTGTCTGTACCTGCTGTGTTCTGGACTACCTCACACCCTGGAAAGGGGTTTTGCTCTTCATTGTTTTTATCAGTTCAAGAGGTTTGAGAACAGAACAAAATTATCAGATAACAAACGTCAAAACCAAGGAAATATTTTTCCCTCTCAAAATCAAGGTGTAGAATTCCTTGCTGCAGGAAACTGTGGAAGCTACAAGTATATAGCTGATTAATAAAGGAGATGAGTCTATTTTAGATGAAATTAAATGCATCAGCAGCTACATAGCCTGCTTGCCAGACCCCAGCACACCTAACTGTGAGAAGACAGGATTGTGTAAACCATGAAAGAACTGCTGTCCATTTGTCCTCTTTTTCTGAGTATCTCCTGACAGCCACTGGCTGGTACCATGCAGTGCCTGGTGTCCTGTGCATCATCCAGGAGGCACATGAAGTAAAAAGTTTTGCAGGGGAAGGAGGACCCAGTTACCCAACTGAGAACTACATTACACATGGACACACAAACTGCAAAATCCTGCTATGATGTTTCTTAACATCATAATTTGAGTGCTTAACTATGCCAACTTCAGTGCTTTTGTGGTTTTTGGTATATATTTAAAATAGAAAGTGGTCTGTGCAAGTATACTTATTTCTGAACTAGATAGCTAATAGAGACTACAGTCCAAATTTTGCTAGACTTTATGGTATTCTTTCCACTCATACTTTTCTCCCAATTCTGCCTTAAAATTCAGCCTGTCAATCAACTGCAGACATTTTTTAATAGTCTAGATTATTTCCTAGCTTCCTTCAAAGAGCACCATAATCTCTCCACACAGTACACTGTTATTTATAGGTTTGAAACATGTAATTAGTGATTGTTTTTCCAACTACTTAGAAATCACTTTTACATCTTTTAGTTGATGTGCATACAACAGGATTTGCTTCTGAAGTCTCTTTACTCTTGTCCCTTCTACGTGCAATACTTCAGAGCAACCAAAGCAATAAAAAAAAGTAATAAAAAAAATAAAATGCTCAATTCTGCTGTAGACGTAAGATGTTAATGGGAAACTTTGTTCTCTGCTCATGTTGTTCTTATTTCCACCCCTTACTCTTTCCCCTTCCCTCCCTCCCCTCCTCTTTTGGTTGCTGTTTGCACTACTTCAGGACCAAAACTCCAGCTGCTCCAAATCTAAACACTGCTCAGAGCATATAGCAACAAACAGCAAAATGAGTTCCAGTGAGCACTGGTGGGCCATATCCTTCCTGGGTATTCACACAGGCATTCAGCCAAAACAGTCATTTCACAATAAAATCTTTGGGCTAGAATCTACAGAATCAAGCAAAACCACTCAAAAAAGCTAGAGGGAGTACTGCAGGTTGAAGAATACCATGTTTGGTCTGGTGAGTGGTATTGGCTCCATAGAGCTGAAGGAGGTCTCTCTAGAGACCTGCACAACACAAAGCATCAGCAACTCAACCATCTTCCATACATTTTTCTTCAACATGTTCAGTCCAGGTCTGGGATTGTTAAGCTGCTTAACACTTCTGACAAGCAGCCATCAGAAGATCAGCAGTGCCATTCAACTCCAGGTGTACAGAGGGGTTTCTGGTACTCCCAGCACAGAGCTGCAGCACATGCTGGTGTTAATGTCAAAAAGGTCAACACTTTTCTGGTAAAAGATTTTTGTAGTTTACTGTTTTGTAAATGCAAAAATAAATGTGAGTTGTTGTCTGAACTCTTAGATCGTTTAGATGTTCAAGGGAATTTTCTCATGAAAATCCAGGAGGGCTGAGGGAGGCTGATGGGAATGACCATTTAATACCCACAGCCTGTCTAGAAGATATCTGCTTGAAAGAGGCGTTTTGAAAGATCAAACAAGGTAAAGGTCATGCAGTGCTACAGAATCAGGCCTTTTGGTGCACAGTGCTAACCTCAGGGGGGTACCTAGATCCTCCACATATGTATCAGCTGACTACAAAGCTGTATCGATATCCCACTCCATGACGTGTCCCATCAGCTCTGCGAAAAGCAAGTAGAGTGACATCAAAAACAGCACCAAGTGAGCGAGACCACCAGATTCAGCCTCCAAGTCTGGATCTGGCTCAAGCAGGGTAGGGGAAGCTGCTGCCCTCTTCTCATACAAGTGAGAGTGAACTTCCCAGAAAGGGACCAAACAATTTTTATTTTTCTTTTTAAACTAAATGCTTTTAATAGAAAACAAAATACAAAATAACTCTTTCCAGAAAGCAGAAATATTTAATCTCTCAGAATGACAAACTAGAACGTGCTTTTTCTGCAGATCCTTGTAAATGCTGATGATTTATCTCACAAAGTGTTCATGAAACTGGTATTGCAACATTTGAGAAAAATCCAACACTGGCAGAGCTGCCTCTGTGTACACACAATAATTTAGTAATACTATTTTTTCCCATGTCACTTTGTGTGTTTCTCCTCATCCCCCTTTCCTTAGACTGCCAACTTCCATTTATGGAAATCTTTCTGTGAGGTGTAGTGGTGGGTTGCCATGCCCTGTCTGCATTAGGAGTCCAAACTTGGCTGTTACCATTCTATGGTGCCCTCCCTCCAGACAAGGCAAGTTGTTCATTATCCTTAAAGCCACCACTCTGTCCCCACTGTCCTCCTATCCTCAAACACAGTGCAACCAGAGTCAGAAAATTTCCTAATTAATGAAACATAAATACACATAATCACAGCTAGTACCAGGAACCAAATCCAAACAACAATGCAGAGATGGGCCCCAACTGAGGTCAGATTTCCTTGCCCTTACTAAGAAAAGAACAAGGGTATTTTCTACTTATTTAGTCCAAAATATTCCAGAAGTTCTATATGGAGCTGAAGTATTTAGGACCACTATTACTGTAGAAAATACACAATGTTCTTTTAATAGAAGAGTCTTTAAAATGCTGGTCCTCTGCAATACCAGAAAAGCAAAAGCAAAACAAAATAAAAACCACTGGGCCAGTAGTTCTCCACATACTCAAGCCGAATTAACAGTAGGTAAGATGTGCCCATCAATCAATGAAGGATATTTAAGTGCAGGTCACCAGCTTATCTGGTTGGCAGTTTCACTCGTCTGGGCCAGGCTTTCAGTTTCCCCAAGCTACTGGATTTACTCCCCTTTTTCCCATTCCTACAAGTACAAAATTAAAATGCATATGTATTTTCATCAACCCTCCTTTTTTTCCTTATTCTGTTCAACAGCACAGGCATTTTTGTGACATCTTAAAGCATTTGCATCACTTTGAACATGCCTTTCAAGAGGGCAGAGGAAGTGTTTCACAGTCAGTAATCTCAGCTTGCAATGGACTCTGGCATTCAAGACACCCACCCACTTCCCTAAGACAGAAAGCAAAATTAATGTTCCTGATTTTCTTGTGCAATTCCAGTCACTAGGAGAAGATTACAGGCCATAAACTGTACGCTCAGTACATTATTCATCTGTCCAGTATATACACCAACCAGTTCACTGGAAGACCCGTCGGCAGGGGCGTTGCAGTAAGTGTTCCGGATGTCCCAGACCCGAACTGAATTGTCCATCGACGCCGAAGCAATCAAACTACTGTCAGGGCTGAAAGTAAGGCTGGTTATGTTGTCTGTGTGCCCCCTCAGTTCTTTGTAAAGAGTTCCTGATGCCAAGTCCCACAGCTTCAGCCGCTGGTCTTCGCCTGCCGATGCCAGGTACTTACCGTTGGGGGAAAAGGCGAGCGCCAGCACAGGGCCCCGGTGCCCGGTGAAGAGCCGCACCGAGTTGCCCTGCTGAGTGCTCCAGAGGCGCACGGTTTTGTCGGTGGAGCCTGTCGCTATGTAGTTGGAATTGGGGTGGAACTTGATGCAGTCCACGTCCGCCAAGTGGCCCGCGTATATTCGCAGCGGGTACGTCCGATCAAACGACCAGAGCCTTGCCGTGCGATCATGGGAGCCGCTGGCAAAGTACAGGCTGCAGGGGCTAATATCCAAATCCCAGACAGGATAGGCATGTCCTTGGTACAACACAGTGTTCGTAAAACTTCTCAGGTCCCAGTATCTGATGGACATATCCTCAGAACAAGACAAGAGTCCTGAACTATCTGAAAGGAACCTCGTGCTATACACAGGTCCACAGTGTCCTCTCAGGATCTTCATTTCTGTGCCTGCGTTGTCATCCTCTTCCTCCTAGCCATGAAGAAGAAAAAGAAACAAGGAAGGAATGCATGTTTATCCATTCAATAAACATAAAAACCTCTGTGAGGAAACCAGGAGGGTGTTGATACAGAAGGAGTTAGATTATTTACTTTAGATGTGGCACAATTTGTGTAACTCTGAGACATAAACATTGCTGATGCATTTCTCTAAGTGAATACTGAAAGAGATGGTGAGACAAGACTTTCCATAAAGGCATTATCTTTAATTTTGGTAGCCTTATGCTCAGTCCGGACGGCATCTTAACCTTAGACTGCAGGCACAGAGGGAAAAAAATATTTAATGATATTTTTCCTTTTGCTAAAAACATATGCACAGTGTCTATCCACTCTACAAAAACATGTGGCTAAGATGTTGAAAACTGATCTTGGCATCTACTCTTTTTGTGTTGTCATTGTTGGAAGTGGATCTCACAGTAAAGGGAAATAATCACAGATGTCTTAAACAAAAGACAGGAGATGGAAAGACAAAGCATATTTGACAAGCTGTCTGCTTAATATTCTTTCTCAACTCTGCATGTGAACAGAAACCCAGCAAGGCTCTAACATTATTTCTCCCTGCAAGCTCCATCAGGATGCTTTCACATCCTCACCCTCCAAGAAAAGCCTTCAAAAATAGCAAATATATGCAGCTTATTTAGGTCAATGTATCTATTTTGGCAAAGGAGAAGATGAACAATCACAAAAATGCTGGCACTGGAGACCTTTCTATCTTGTTTAAGTACCAGGCAGACAGTCAACAAGTAAAGGTTTTTGTGTTTAAAGACTATTCAGTGAGCTGAGCTAAAGGAATCTCCTGATGGAAGGTAAAAGTTTCTAAAAGCCTTGGGTAGCACCTCTTGGCACTCTAAGGCCACAGACTACACAGGTTTCAACAGATCTCAAATGTCCTTGCCTGACTAGCTGGGGTCTCACTGATAGTGCAAGATAACTCTTCCTTAGGGTGCACCCTTCCTCAGGGCTGTCAGGCAGACACTTTTCCTCAGTACTGAATCAGTAACACTCATTCACAGAATCTCTGCACATCAAATTCAACACAACATCCTTTTGTTTGTGAGCGGCTCCTTTAATATTTATCATCTTGAACTGGCCCATTTCCTGCAGAAGGAGCACTTCCTTCCCCGAGAGGAAACTAAACTCCCCAGGGCTGCTGGACTGTTGACAACCAGCAGAAGTCAGAGCAGCAGAAGTTGGTGTGTTGTGAGCAGCTCTATCTCCCACCCCTCTGACCTCAGGTCCCACAGACAGTTTGGCTTCAGATTTAGCGATAGCCCGGAAAGTGCTTCTCATCCAGTGGTTTCAAATTTCATGCTGGAGGTGAGCAAACTCTGACTTGGCTATCTCCTTGCCTTTCTCCACCTCAATAGCATGTTATGTAGGAGGCAGCAAGCCATATTTAGCAATGTTGCTTCTCTTCATGTCAGTGCTCATGGGAGCTTTATGATGCAGCTGGAAGCCAACTTCATCTCTGCTATGGAGGTGAGGCAGGGAGAAACTGCAGGCTCTGGCATGCAAAGCCCCATTCTTATTCAAATTGCTTTTCTACCTCAGATAGAGCACGGCTTACTAGAATCCACAGCATCTCTAGGCTGTGTTACCACATAAAAGGCAAATAGCTGATACCTGCAGCATTTTATACTATTTAATTATGACCATAAGATTCCTCACAAGTTACCAGTCGAAGCCCATTCAAGCTGCCGGTATATTAGACTACAGTTTCTGCAAATTTTGCAAGTCCAAGTACTTAATTTTGTGCATTGAAACACAAGGCTACATGGGCTGTCTGCAAGCAACCTCCTCTTCCCTCCTTGAATTACAGTATCAGGAGATTTGACAAAACCTTCTGCAGCGTTGAAACCCACACTCTTACGTGGTCACAGGTAGCAAATCTTATCTTTCTGTTTGACACTCACTTAGCACAACTGCACACTCCTGTCACAGCTCACTGAAAACAGTACATCTATAACGCTTCTGAGTCACCACATTTTTCAGTTTCCTTCCCATCCAAGTTAGTCTCCTGACCAGATTACCAAGGCAGCTGCAAGTGCAGCCATCAAGTCTCAAAAAACAATGATAGTCTCAAAGAAAAACAAACCATAATCTCACATTCTTCCTTTTTTTTTCTAACCAGTAACAGGTTTTCCTGGGTGTTGTCATCTCTCATCCTGCAGCGCTCTTAAGATATCAAAAGGGAAAATCTCTTATCTGCCTATAGCAGAGATCCCTATCAGGGAATGATGAGGAAGGATGGCTGTCTTGGCAGGATATTTTTTACTGCTCCTTCCAGAATTCCCTCCCATCTGCCATCAAACAAGGTGTCTGCATCATCCCTACTCACTACCATTTGAAGGACCACTGGCACTTAAAAGCAGTACCTTAGAAGCAGAGCTAAATGGGGTCAAGTCTTAGTCTTCACAGGATTTAAAGGCTGACACTATTGTGGTTAGGAACAGAGCATTATTTTCCGATGTTGATTTATGGAGTACCAGCAATGAGCATGGTAAAATTGCAAAGAGACAGACAATGCATCCATTTGTACAGCGACAAAACTCCATTTTTATACTGGACCCAAAGTAAGAGAGACTATAAAGGGGCATTTGTGAGATGCTACTGTAATGAAAACAGAATGACTGTATCCCAAAATAATAAGCCTCTCTTATTTGCAAGAAGCAAGACTACACTAGTGAAGTACACTGCAGCACCACGCTGAACAAAATTTAGTAAAACTGCACCTAGAAGATGATTTTGACCTTAGTGACACAAAGGCTTCACATGCACTACGAAAAAAATCTTGTTCTAACACATTTGCTAAGTCTCAACCTCATTAATATACATATACACATCCCTTCACAAGAAGAATTAATAAACCAAACAGAGTAGGTTTAGTGCCACCCTGAACAACATACACTGAAACTAGCATGATTTTAGGCCTTTATGACTTCAGAAAAGGAAGGATTTGCTTCCTTGTAGAAAATAAAAAACCAGGCTGAAGACAACTTATTGAATGCATTACTATTTAAAGGCATTATCCAAAGCTAATTATACAATACAGAAGTCAACCAAACCAAATTTTAACATCCTCACAAGTTACTCTACAGAACTCACAGAAATAAGGTCAAAGCACATTCAGAACTTTTGTTTTTCATCGAAGTTTGTATCAGCTTTATCCCTGTGAATTGCTACTGATCAGACTGCAGTGACAATCTGAAATACAGCCTCTGCTCACACTGATCTGCAGCCCAGCCAAAGTAGTCTGCTTTGGTCTTGGTATCTTTGGCTTCCTCCCCCATGGCATCAAAGCAAGTGCTGGCCTGTTCCCACCTGCAATGCTGTGGCTGCCTGTGTATTTTCACTTAGGGCTCCCAGATAACTGAGTTAATTTCCTTGTAATCAAGGGACTTCCATTTGCATTTGGTAAGCAAGTTTGTGTTCAGGCTGGTATTGGTATCCTCCCTCAACTTTGAACTCCTGCTCAGGTCACTGTTTGTTTTGTCAGTGGTGGAAATTATTCAGGGCAATGATGACTTTGATCTGTGGTTTTTGACCAGTTTTTGGCTTTAGACCTGTGCACAAAACCTGCAGGGTACACAAAACATCAAATAGCCAACAAAAGCCATTTTCAGGATTCTACTGCCATCTCCTAATATATGTACAATAAGCAAGTCTATGACTACATGCCAAAGAAAGCTAATACACTCCTGATAACCTGGCAATTGCTCACTTTTCCACGGTACAGAGCCAAAGAAAGTGACCTGCTAATTTACCAGACAAATTCTCCTCTGTTCCAGGTTGCTGACATTTGGTTTCCATGGGGGGCAATACACAGTTACATGCCTATGAACTCTTGCAGTTTATAATGAAAACAAGTCCATAGCTCCATTTGGGCTAGTCTGACTCACTTATCTGCTCACTCTGCAAAAAGGGTTAACCTGGGAAGCAGTGAACATGCTGCTCTGCTGTCTCACCTTGATACCTGCCTCTTTTCTCAAGCTGTTGAACAAAGCAATCCCTGATCACAGATCCCTGAATACACCAAGCTCTCGGCACTCTTCCAAAATAAATAGAACCTTGCCACTAAGTATTTTTCAGAAGAAAAAACAGTGGAAAAAAGGGTGTCTCTCCTGCTAAACACTCAACACAAGAACAAATAAGGTTTTTTTTAAGGAGAAGAGTGAATAAACAACCGAAGAGACAAACTATGATCTCTAACCAGATATAAGTTGCTACTTGGGCAGTTGTGCAGAGGGAGGAGGAAGGGTATGACTAGAAAGAGAAAAAAAAAAAAAAGGTCAAGTTGAAGATGCCATCTAGCATTGCATGTGAAGTGAAAGTACACACATCCCTGTCCTTGTCTCCAGCACTCTGCAGTAGGAAGCCTCTGAAGTTTCTACACTTGAGATTCCTTAACAGAGACATTTTGCATAATTTTCCATAACTCTTGACCTCTGGTAAATGAAGGTGATACCTGAAACACACTTTTGGACATACACATGTGATCAGACTTCTTCAGCTCTTTCCTTACTTTGTCTGTATAGTCCTCTTCCTGTGTCTCTGCCCTTCTCTCCACCCTTCTGCCTGGTTGTTCTGAGCTACTTTCCTTCTAGTTTTCATTTGGCACTGTGTTTTCATTGTCTGTACTGCCTTGTTTCATCTTCCCATCCCAAAGAAGGCTCCATGCTCCCCAGGGAAGGGAGCCTGTTCTAGTCACCTGTTCTTTCTAGGTTGCCTGTTTACTGTCATCTGTTCAAGGACAGCTGGAGGGAGGGGACCAATACCAAAGGCTAACAAACTCTGACCTAAGCACAGACTGACTTCGCCTCAGTTTAACATTTACAAATACTGCAGGGAAGAACAAGGATGAGAGTAGATTATAAAATCTGTGCATCAAGGCAGACAGCTTGTGCAACAGCCTCAGAGTTCCCTAAGACATTACTAGATACTCAACAATCATGCTCAAAACAGGTCAGCAGAAGAGGAAGAAGGGGGAAAAAGGGTATCCAGACCTCCTCATCTAGGATGTCACAAGCCAAACGGATGCGGGACACATCAACAAGGTGGGGCTCAGACTTCAACTTCCTGGAGCGCAGGCTCCACAGCTTCACACAGGAATTATCGAATCCAGCAGCGAGCAGCTTGCTATTTGGTGAAATCTCTGCAGTGTTCAGCAACTGCTCTGTGTTATAGAAGGCATAGAAACAGATGGTGGTTAAGGAAGGGGGCCCGTCCTTGACACGTTTAATGCTGTCCTGCAGTAAATCCAGCGCTGCCTCGTTCTGCAGAATGGAAGCTGGCACGTCGCTGGGTTCCAGGCCGTTGCTCTCGTTGCGTGAGGAGCTCCCACCGGCATAGAGCTGGTAGTCAGTCCTCTTGGCAGGCTGCACATCCAGGTGAATGTGCAAGGTCAGGACTTTGCACAGGGCGTTGTTGTTGTCACTTTGGAGGTAGCGAAGAAGGTAGTTGTAGCTGTCCTCTTGAAGGCGGATGACATATTTGTTGTCCAGAAAAGCCCGGAGTTTCAAGTTGGACAGGATATCTTGAATAGTCATGGTAGTCTGCAACTGTTCAATGATATCCTTCTGGCTGGCATTCTGCAAGAACATGCCATGGAAGCGGCTGTAAAAACTGTCCACTGTGCTTTTTAGGCCATTCTGGACCATGTTCAGATGGAGGTAGACGAAGAGGGGATATAGAAGAGGCATCACTTCATGGCTGTGCTGAGAATCTGAATCTATATTGAAAAAACAACAACAAACATTGAATGACTTCTCACACCACTTCTTACTGGGAATAAAACTGAGCAAGGATGACTACTGAAAAAGCCTTGACAGTGACATCGGAGAGCAAGCAAAAAAAGAGACATTTGTTGGCAAATCTAAGCAAACCTCTTCTGTCACCTAAAGGAGGCACAATAGAGATTGCCACATCAGTGTCAGGACAAAATGCAGAGATTTCAAAACCCTTTTTAGGTTTGGGACAGCTAATAATACACCACCTCATAAAATGCATGATAGTTGAATTTTCCCTATTTATTTCAAAAGAAAAATATGCCCTTGTACCCCCTTTGTTTACTGTGATAAATGGACTTTAAAATGTTTGAGTTATATTTAAAAGAACATTCTAAGTGTCTTAAGCCAAAATTATTTACCTAGCTTGTCTGGCCTGAGCTTTGGTGGCTTTTTTTGTCTTGGCTTCAGTCAAACGTGAGTGTGGTGCTTTGGATGGAACTAATTTGTCTTCAGGGGAAAGGAAGCTACAGTTTCCAAAATGTACTGCAATATGCTGTGCTCTTGTTTTATTTCTGTGCCTGCTCATGTACATGCTTTTCTCTCTCTGCCAAGGCAAATCCCAGCAGTAATTCCTAGTACACAGTGTAACAAACCCCGATTAGGCTGTGCTGTACCTTGCAGAGGCTGATCTGGGCAACAGCTCCACCCCTCCTTCCCCAGCTTCTCTGGGGCTCTTTGCCAGCTGCAGGGAGCTGTGAGGAGTGGAGCCCTGCCGAACACCATAGCAACAAACAGGGCCACAACGAGTTACTACCACAGGCCCAAATGGTCCAAATTACTGGAAAACAAATAGGCACTGCTGATCCTCCAACATTTGCTGATCCTCAAAATGCAAAAGGCATTGCTGTTTTTCAACATGCTCTTCCCTCCTGACACTCATCAATGCGCATTCTCTTTCTCCCTTTCCATTAGTTATTTTTCCTTTATGCTGAGCACTCTTCAAGACTTTCACTTTTTCTCACCCTGTGCCTCTCTCTTATTTCTACAGGAGTAACTACAGCGTATGTGTGGTGTGCAGTGTATACATATATATTTGCATACTTGAGCATCACTCTCCTTTCTGTCCCACTGAAACTGGGCCAAAGCCAATGAAAACAGTGGTCTGCATGCAGTAAAAGCTCTAAGCAGCCAGCAGGTCTCTTTTTTCTCCAGGTGCACTAGTCCAAAAATGAAACAAGAAGAAGGACCTCACTTTGCAGTAGGGGAAAAAGGGAAGAGATGGGAAGTTGGCAGAAAGACAAACAAAGAAAACGTTCCCTAGGGAACATATGAAGAGGTTACAGGAGCTAGGTCTTCTAGCCTGATGAATAAGGGGGTATTCAGCTGCTTGCCTCCAGTACCCAGTGGGACATTATACAGGAAAAGGAGCCAGTCTCTTCTCAGAGGTGCTCAGTGGAAGAACAACAGGCAAGCTGCTGCAAGGGAAATTCTACTCAATTGCAGCAGGGCCCCAGACAGGCACAGCAATCTCCAGAGTGTTCGATTTTCTAAACCTGACTGGAAAAGGCTCTGAGCAACCTGATCAAACATCCATCTTGCCCCACTTTGAGTAGGTGGTTGAACTAGAGACTAGTTAGTTAAGTTAATCCATGTCACTAATCCCCTGCCTACTCCTCAGTGGGGCAGGCATCCCAGAAATGGGAAGTGTCCTGCTGTGCCTTGCGGCTGGTTGGGAAGCTACTCCCCTGAATAAACAGAGGTAGTTCATGTGTGTAAGACACCAAACTAGAGTAAGAGGGACAAAAAAGACGAAAGCAGTCAACCTGAACACCAAAACCTAGCACCTCATCAAGCATTTAGCAAGCACTTCACCAAGCACTGAACAGAGCCATCATACTTCTAAAAATCCATTAAACCACAAGGATTTATTTCAAATACTAAAGTGCAAAGGTATTGAACTGCTGTAGGTGGCAAGGCTCCAATAATTCACTATTCTCTGCCTTTGTCTTCCTGCCCCCTTCCCTTCCAAAACTATCAGAAATAATAATCCCTATGTTATGCACACTGGGATCAAACCCCTACACTGGACAATGTTGTGTGCAACAACTTATTTTTCCTTGGTACTGCTCTTTTAAAATTCTATCTGCTTTCTTCTTCCTATGTTGGGGACTAATAGAAGAAATAAGGACATTCCGAGGGGTACCTTTTAAAAAAATTATCGAATAATTATATTAAAAAAATAATGATTTGTCTTCTGCATTGTTATGAAGTAAGAATTTTTGTTTACTTCACTGTATTGCTCCAGTCTCAAAGGCAGTACAGCTAAACTTATGGGAACAGATCCTCCCTTAAAAATCCAGATCAGCATAAAAACAAACCAATTATGGATAAAATTAAAAACCTTAGGAGACAGAGAAGTACAGTCATTTCTCAGTTCACATAAAACACTAACTTCTCAGCCTTTCACATATAACACTAATTTTCCTTCCTGTCCTGTATAAATATGGTGTTGTCTAGAAGACCTACAAAGGCCAAAAGTTTGAATAAGAAAGGGCAAAGAGCCAGTCATCTACAAAACTCAAAGCTAGTCAGCACACAGAAAACAACCAAAAAAAGAATAATTAAATACTTCTATTTTTACTGAAATCTCAAAACACCATTAGAGACATGATTTTTAATTTTATTATATTGCCCTTTGCTCATTGAAATGACAAAAAGGTCAGCTACTTTCTTCTTCCTTGCTTCCTGATTTACCTGTCAGAAAATTACGTAATCGTCCAAACTGTACTTCATATTGCTGTGGCTCCGCCAGGCAGGGAGCTGCAGACACGACGTTGGCACAACCAGACTCAGATTGGACTGTGAAATAAATAAAGTAGAACTTACATGAGGATTTAAGGATTTTTACATGTGTGTATGAAAACAAAGCTTCTCATAAAATCCAAGGTATGCATCCACTCAGATGACATTTCATCTTCAAATCATCCAGGTATGACATAGGCCAAAGCATCTAAACATGGCATTAGCCACCTAGACAGATCATGAGTGAGAAAATACACTGAAATCCAAAACCCACCCTAAAAATCTCAGCAACTTACCTGTTCCACCCAGAACATGTTTTCAAGTTCTCAAATACAACCTTAAATTCCCAACAAACTCAGAGTAAGAACCATCACAGACCCCTTAAAAGTTTTACAACTGTGGTTTTACAACTTTACATTCAGAAAAGATAAAGCAACATACAACTTCCTCCAAAATATAGTTTCTTTTTCATTGAGTCCCTCCAGCTATAATGAACAGGTCTAAAGAGACACTACTTCAGATTCTCAAATTTCTCATCCTAGTCATTATAATTTATAACAAATTATAATCACTACCACTGATTAAGCCTCACAGAGGTGGTGGAGAAAACACTGAATCTCTAAGCAAACACTTTGTAATTTTTAACCAAAATGTGCCCTCCTCCCCGAGAATTTTAGGTTAAGGGGTAGCTGGCAACTAACCACAAACCCAGTTGTTAGGTCTCCACAGACTGTGTTAAACTGTTTTTCAGAACCAGACTCCGGAAAAAGCGGTTCTGAACTGTTTAGAGAGCACTGGCTTCTCCTTCTCTGGCACCAAACCTCTGCTGTTCTGCTAATGGCCTGGAATCAGCAGGGGACTTTGTGCAAGTTTACAGACATGCATCAAGAAACCCCAAGCACAGGCAAATACCAGTGTTTAGAAACTCAAGTTCTGCTGTTCTAAACAGAGCACAAGAGGGCAAGGAGTTTCACTATTTTCCTTTCCATTTTTTTTCCAAATCATAACTCTTGTCCCCTTCCAAACCCCCTATTTTTATTACTTTCACTTCAATTTATTTCAGTCTCCCTTGCCCTGCACCACCTTCCATCCTCTGCCTTTCTACTCCTGATTGATTGGGGGGCTTTTTGTTCCAGCATTTGGCTCATGTACAGAGGCACAAGTCTGACAGCCCTGGAAGTCTATAAACAACATTATCAAATGTTCACACACTAGAGAGAGATAGGCCAGCCTCCAGCTCATCTCAATGCCTCTAATTAGAAAGAGATCAGCACCTGGTACACAGGCAGCCTGTCACTGTTATTCCCCCATTCCTCTCTCTCTGGTAAGACAGAGGTTTACCTTCCTTCAGCTTATGTAAATACAAGAGGTATGTTTGGCGAGGAGCTGAATTCAGCTTTTGAAACAGAGATGGGCTGAGCTCATCATTCTCTCTTGGGCAAAAAAAAAACCCAAACAAAACCAGATTCCAGCACCAACATGATATAATCTCTTAAATCAGTTTAGATATAAACAAATAATAACTTGCTGAAAGGCACGGCTATGCTGAGCTTTCTACAGCCTGGCTGCTTCAGAAACTCAAAGATGGTAAGAACTCTAGGCTCACATACTGGAATTACTTAACAGCTAAAGTAAAAAGCTCTGCTATTTGGATGTAAAATTGAATATAATCAATATCCAGCATGAGAAAGTAAACTGCATGTATGCACACGTAGTAACTCAAGAATACTTAGTGACAGTCTCCAAAGTCACCCATAAAACTCTTTGTAAAAGCAAAGAAATACAGAAATATGAGGGCCTGTCTCTTATGCTATTACGGGATTACATCTAACAGTCAACTCTTCACAGAGATCTGGTGGCCTCATTTCTGCAGGAATGGGAATGGCCTGCTACCTTGCTCATGCTATGCAAGCACAACTCATTGGCCTAGATGGCCTAGACTTTATGAGATACTTTCTGCATGCCACAACTTCCTCTGCATAAGCAACTTAATTCCAAAATTAAGCTTCATGCTCCAGAAAGTGGAGTATCATTTTTGTCTGCCTATCCTGAAACAGTTTGACTGGGCAACCATTATGGCCTATTCTTTCAGTAACGACGCTACAGTTCATTCCCACCCAGCAAATGACAAACGAATCCTACATACCAGACAGTTCTAACAAATTCTCATTCTTTGCCTTCCCAAAACTTTAAACCAATGAGAAATGCCAAAAGGATCAAGAACTCAACTGATTCCAAAACAAGAGTAAAATTTCATGCACATTTTCCACCATGTAGAAATTTCCATGTAGAAATAAAACACTGGCTATATCTTTCCCATACATTAATAAACCTACCACAGTTTCTTTTCAACCTTCCCCAGTGGTCATAAGAACATTTATTGGAAATATCTGCTCCTTCATATCCAGTAAGCATGGCCAGCTATGCAACCTGATAGGAAATTCAAAGGAAATCACTTCAAACTCAGGGATATGGACAGTACCCTCCTGGTCTCATGTGTTGGCTACCAGCAGAATTGCTTCCAGCTAACAAATGCAGGGCTACTGTAAATGTTGTGTAACAGCAACTGATTCCTATTTTAGGTGAGTGTGATGATGTATAATTGTACATTATTTCAGCTAGTCATGTGCTAACAATACTATGGACAGTATTAGAGGAACCTGTTCCTTGGTCGTTCACTCTGTCCTCAGACATTGTTTTCTAGAGAAATATGGGATAATTACAAGGAAGCTCTCTGATGTATTTTACTGCAGATATAATCGGACAGAATCTTGGATAATCTCATCTGGGCTACCTCTCCTACAGAAAAGGTTGGACCGATAATCTTCTGAGGTCCCCTCCAAGTCTCCCATTCACACAGGCTAGTTAATTTAAAAGTCAAACGAAAGAGCTGAACATAAAAAACAAGGTGAGCTTTGCTAAGGAAAAAGCAAAAACATCTTCAGAAAAACACATTTGATCACTTTCCCCAAAATAAAGCACTGCAGGCTTTACAATCTGGTCAGTTTTTACTCTGTTTGGAAAACTAAGATGACTGCAGCAGAAAGTATTTTCAGCATCTGTTGTCAGATTAAGTAACAAGCTCGGGGTTGCTTTTCTAACAGTCATTGATGGAACTGCAGCATGCACACCGACAGCTCACTGCAAGCACATTTGACAAGAAGTAGTAAGCAGCCGAACACATGAGAGAGCCCATTTTCAGTTCTAATGAAAACTGATGACTAAATTCTCAACCGCCATCCACAAAACCCATGCACTAGCAAAAGGATACAGACTAATATGAAATTTAGTAGCAACATTTGGTGGAAGATCATTAAAAAAGACAATATCCAAACACACAGTCATTCACACTCTTTACCGATGTTTTTTTTTCTGCATGAGGCCACATGCTCATGCAAGGGCTTGTAATCCAGTCCATCTCCACTACTTCAGACACTTCTGTATCCTGCTCATATGGCCGGTATCACATTTGGAGGATGTTTTGACACTGACCTTTCTACCCACTTCTCACATGAAATCGCCAATTGAAAAACAATTCAGCAGTTAACTTTAGTTTCATTCTTTCCCCATCTTCCCCAGTACTTTTTCAGGGACTGCAATAAACTTCTGATAGTTAGGCTGAAAAAAGCAAGGAAATGAAAAGAACTAAGATGTTAAGTCGCTTCTAAATAATGAAATATTGTCCAATTTCCTCCAGGCCACTGAGGAAGTACTCCTTGACTCCCTCCTTCATCTACAGGTCACTCATCTTTGGATGGCTAACTGTAGTAAAATACTCTAAAGGTGGAAAATCTCTTCCTGCATCCAGTCTTATTTAGCCACAAACACAGTTATATAGCTACTAATATTTTGCCAAATCAAGTCCTAATACAAGTGACTCCATCACACCCCTTTGTCTGAAATACTATCATAATCTAAGCAGTTTCATTGACCGAAAAAAGTTTCTCCTTGCTTTTTTACCCAAAATGTCAGCCCAGTATTTTCTATTACTTTTACAAGTAAATTTAGTCTCTGTAACATTTGCATAGCTTTTATCCTTCCAATACCTGTATGTGTGCTCGAGCAGCAGCAGAGTTTGTTAAAACAAAAATAATAACTACAATGAAAACTGTCACAGACACAGTTTGGAAAGCAAGCAGTGTGGTAGGATTCATAAGTCCTTAAGAAAGAGAAAGTTCATCTCCCTGTGTGCCTTGTCTTCTCCACTGAAGGTTTTGGGCTTTTTCCCCAAATGATAGAGCAGACTCCTCATAACTATAAAACTGACTATGCCAGAAAAAGACACAGCCTTATCACTTTAATTTCACATGATATAACTCTGCTGGAGTACAAAGGTACAACAGAATTTCCTGCTTTTACTTCCTTTCTCATCTAGGCTCTTCTCCCCTCCATTCCAAAGCACCACTACTCACCAGACTTCATGTTATTTGGGATATAACATATGTATTTTCCACTACCCTCACATATCATTTCAGCCTGGTGTTTCACTGACTATGAATGTCACCTTGTTACACTTCCATTCTCCAAAAGTTCATGTGAACTTAACAGTGAGAAATTTCTTAATTTCAAAAGGAGAAATGCCCATATGTGCAGGCAAATTCATACAGCTGCCAACACACATGCTCACAACTCTGCCAAGTAGTCATGGAAAATACAATAGGATTACCTGTGAGATTAGCTGCCATCTCTTCAGCAGTCTGACACAGCCTCAGCCCTTGTTTTAGGGGACCTTCTGAGTCCACATACTGACGGCGCTTGAGGTAGCAGGACACTGCCATCTGAATCTGTTCTGTGCGTACGCGTTTCATGACCTCAAAAGAAAAGAAAGAGGTGATGAGACTTACAGGGTAAGCTGAGATCAACTTAGACTGTATTTTCCCTATTGCTAAGTACAAAACAGAACCTTCAGGGATTTGCCTCTAAGTACTATGGCCTAACTAGACATTTTGTAGACCCCTGAAGATATTCTGCTGCCTAATTATACTAATTTCACAGAGGAATCAAAAATAGTTTTGAGGATTCGGGACTAAAACTGCAGTGGTGCACTGAAGCATTTTTGTTAAAAACAGCTCATAAAAGGGGAATGTCTCTCCTCTTCCCTGAGTTTTGACAGCAGCAGTTTGAATAATCTTCAGTCATCTTCTGGTTCCTCTGCTTGACCAACCAACAAAAAAAAACCTCCAGAAGATTCAGTGGAATGAGAAATTAACATACAAAGATGGACATTTTGGAAAGATAATGCTTTATATAGCATATCTATTTGGGGAGTCCAAGAAGCAATAGCTTATTGGCTGAACTTAAAGTTTAGAGCCAGACTTCTGGCACTGCACTCAGGTCCCCAGGAAAAAAAGAGGGAAATTAAAAGCAGAGCCTTCAGTCTTTGTCACCTGTCTTGACCTATCCAGGCTTCCCTCCTACGAAAGTTTGAAATGAAAAGAATCCGTTGAAGGTTTTTTAAAATATACATTTAGGAAGCCATCCTCACAAATACCACTTGGAAGCACCACAAAATCAAAAGGAGCCCCATGCTATCTTTTAGCCCCTGGCTTGTAATAAAGGACTCTCAGTAAGATGAATGCAATAGCTCCCTTGCCATTTGTGTTGTCACTGACTGCACCAATCCCTCACAACAGCTATCGACTTTACACAAAAGTTTAGATTACCTAAAGGGCTTTAAATAAAGCAGAACTAAGCCACAGGCGTTTTTTCCTTTCACAACAGCAGGTAAAGCCTGCCTGGAGATAGCTCAACACCTTACAGCCCCACTACCAATGAATGAATGTTTCTTGAGTGCTAGTGCTTCCTGGTTTGAGCAGCTAAATCTGATGAAACATAACTTCTCTGAGAGAGACAAGGATGCCCTTCCTCCCTTTTTAAGAACCATCATTTCTGCCAAAAGGACAGCTTTAAAAATATTATTGCAAGTGAGTTATTTCTAATACCCATGCACACTTTAGTGCTTATTCCACTTGTTAGAACAACAGCCCTTCTGTGAAGTTAGGTATAAATGGATGAAGATGCAAGGTTTCAGCAATAGCTCACTTTCAACAGATACGTGGAATTGCAAACCCACGTGCTTGGGTGAAAACCCTTAAAAAGATTCCCACCTGTTCCCACAGGTTAACTAACTGTTGAGGGTGGGGAAGAGGCATCAACAGCTGGGAGTTTTCAAAGCATTTCCAGATAGAACCATTAAACCAAAAAGTTTTCAACACCTTTTTTCTCTCCAAAAGCAAACTTCCTTTTCATCTTCCCTGCAATTAAAGAAGTTATACCTGAGACACTGTCTCAAGTGTAACACTTCTGCTGCACAAAACTGTAGGAAAGACAGAACTCTTATCGAGACCACAAACAAGAGTGGACACAAGGATGGACCAGCAACTTAGCACCCTCCAAAAAAACCACCTTTAACTAAGTTTCACAATATATTGTTACCATTCTGCATTTCAGCCAGCAGCATAGACTCATGCAAGTGATTCACCCAGGTCCATACTCAGGCATTTATGTGATCTCTACAGTTTCTTGCTCCCCTACATACTCCCCCTTGCAGTCACAGTAGGGGATGTTACCAGCAGTATCTCAGGATATTTTTTTCCTTACTTCCAGGTGACACAACAGAACTACCATAAGGAAATGCATCTTCACCAAGAAACACTCAGTGGCATCAGACACACTGTCACCCATACTCTAATTTCAGCTCTTTGCTTCTTCCTTTTCTTTGCCTTTATACTTCACACTCAGCATTACAAAGAACAATGCCACCGAGGCAAGAAAAGCATTCACGAAAAGTGGAAGAGCAAAACCAACACTCCTACAAATATTCTTTATTGAGCCCGTTATCAAAATTAGAGTGTATTGTAAAATAATCATCAAGATGGCCTACCAAAATGCCTTCAGCCTGGTTCAAGCTACGCCAATTCACAACAGGTCAATTACGCACAATTTAAAGGCATAAAAGGACAAGCTTGCCGTTTTTAACTTTCAATTAACTTTCAATCTTAAGACTCTAGCTCTCATAACTGAAGATAATCTCCAAAATATGTAACAAACTGAAAGCATATAGAGTTCCCTGTCCACGAAATGCATAAAGCTTGAAACAATTGTTCAGAAGTCCCAGCTGTCTCACTCTCCTCGAACCGCCAAAGAGAATAATAATTACTAATGCTATTAACTAATTTTACTGATAAGCAAAATACATAAGGAAAGAGAAAGATCTCATTATGAGACTGCAGAGCTACAATGCAGCATCTTCTGCAGTGCTCCAAACTGGAGCACTGAAAAAAGGTTAAGGTAATTTTTTCTGAGGAACCAAAAACCACTGAAAAAAAAAACAGAGTGGAGGCTAATAACACAAAACACATCGCAAATTCCTCCTTCCTGGAAAAGCTCAAAATTACTTGTGAACTAAGCACTGGGCCAAGGAAATTATTTTCCCGCCTAAGCTACATTTCAGGTACAGGTTTAGGCAGATTCCACGGCCTTGAAATAATCCCAGTACAGACATACTAAAAAGAGCTTAAATACTAGCAGTGGAAACTCTGCTTTTAAAGATTCGGTATTCCTGTGCTGATAGTGGGACTGCAGCCTCTTTCTTCCAACAGACCGAGGAAAGACCTGTGAGCATGAGAGAGGTAATTTAAAAAACACCCAACCACCAAACCAATAAAAGCATAAAACAAAAGCATCTTTCGAATATTCTCTAATAAGAACTTTGTCTCAGGCCTCAGTTGTGAAGAGCAAAAAATAATCTTTTATCCTTTATCACCACAGGTGGAATCTGGGGCCTACCAACAATAATAGGCCTCAATTTTTAAATTTAGTGACATTAGGATAATCTGCAATTGACTAAATTTCAGAATAAATGAGTTAAGGATAAACCGATACGAAGATCACCATAAACTCAGAGCCAAGGGATGTAGCACATGCAGTAGCTGCAATTCACAAGAACAAGTGAGTGAACATGGCAAGTTGACTTGGAGAGAATGGTGGTGCAAAATAGGAAAACAGGATAGCAGGAATAACGGAGAAGGCTTTTGCCTGAGCAGTGGCATTCATGTGAAGAGGCAGAGAGGGAACAGCTGTGATTTTAAAAGAGCATGAATCCATTTGCATTTGGACCGAGATCTGGCTCACCATCCACGAATGAAGCTTTGCCAATTCCACATTGTTTCCCCCCGACCCCCCCGCGGCCCCGAGGCGGTGCCAAGCAGCGCTTCACCGATGTCCTCTGCGGGACCCGCTTTCCTGCAGCCACTTCACACCGCCTCGGCTGCAGCTCCGCCACCCCGGGCCCTTCCCGGGCCGAGCGGGGCCGCGGCACCAGGCGCCGCTGCCTTCTGGGCCCTGCCGGGGACAGCAGGGCCGGGAGCCTGCGGGGCCCCACGCCCGTCCTGCGGGCCGAAGAGCGCTCGCTGAAGGGACGCCAAAGTTAAAGCCTTCTCCTGTCATATTAAAAAAAAAAAAAAAAAAAAAAAAAACGGAAAATAAAAGAAAAAAAGAAAAAGGAGGAAAAAAAAGAAAAGGGAAGAGAGATGGCGCGATAAGAAGACGCTCACTAGACCCACGCACTTTCCAAGGGAAAGGAGGGTACCACGAGCAGAGGCCCCCCGCGAGCTGCGGGCGCAGGGCACGCGCCCGGCCCGTCCGCACCGGGGCCGCCCCGGGGCCGCGCCCGCGCCG
>JAOTQP010000304.1:8727654-8792319 GCA_026413545.1 Cichladusa arquata | reverse complement strand
AGGGAGGGAGGGCGCGGAGCGGAGGGAGCGGCGGGCGGGGGCCGCACCTGCGTCACGGGAGGCGCGCGCTGAGGTCACGGCGGGGCGGGGCCGCGGGCGCTGCACCGGCACCACCGCCCCGGGATACAGGACACAGCCCGGGATACGGGACACAGCCCGGGATACGGGACACGAGATGCACCCCGGGATACGGGACACACCCCGGGATACGGGACACGGGATGCACCCCGGGATACGGGACACACCCCGGGATACGGGACACAGGATGCGCCCCGGGATACGGGACACGGGACACACCCCGGGATACGGGACACACCCCGGGATACGGGACACAGGATGCGCCCCGGGATACGGGACACAGCCCGGGATACGGGACACACCCGGGATAGACACTGGATAGGCACGGGACACACCCTGGGATACACCCCCGAATATGGGACACACCCCGGGATAGACACGGGACAGACCCCAGGACACAGCCCGGAATAGACGCCGGACACACCCCGGGGTAGACCCCGGGATATGGGACACGCCCCGGGATACGGAGCACACCCAGGGACACGGGACACACCCGGGACACGGGACGCACCCCGAGACACGGGACACACCCCGGGATATGGGACACACCCCGGGATATGGGACACGCCCCGTCCCGCCCCCACGCCCCCCGGCCCCTCGAGCCCCCGTGGCCGCCCCATGCGGGTCGGTGTCGCGGAACGCGGCGCGGTGCTCCCGCCCCTCAGCTCTCACCGAACGGGTCAGTACAGGCGAGAGCACCGCGCGGTGACAGCGAGCGGCTGAGGAAACCGTGCACCAGCTGCTCGCACCGCTCCTGGGCGGGACAAGTTGGGCAAGGGAGATACAAAGTGTCCCAAGGACACAGACGTTTGCTCTCCGAATTTTATGCATAAAGTAGACTGAACGTAGTAGACCTTGAGAAAATCATAGTATCTGACTTATATGACCAAGTATAAAATGCAAGACAATACAATTTTAAGTGTTCCTTTGCTGGTGGAATTCTCATTTACATCTTTCATGTTTTCTCCTGGTTGCCTTCAAATTATATGTCTGTCCGTTTTCTCTCATTAATCAGAAATTATGTATTTTTTATTTACCTGCTCTTAATCAAGTTACAACTAAGATCAAATGCCCATACACGTATGGTAAAATTGGTATTTCAGATAACTATTGGCACAACACGCATTCCAACATTTGGTAACTTTCTGGGTAAGTAATAAGATAAGATTGATGGGAAAACTGGACACACCTTAAAAGGAACGAAGAGAGAAAGACTTATAATTTGTTTGGTGCTAAGGATAGAGTGCAAAAATGAGTTTACCAGGGTCAGGTGGGGAGAAATGGAAAGGGAAAACCTTAGGAAGGAACAACACAGACTTCATCTGGGGTCTTGTCACCTAACGGTCACTCAGATTTTCTTGAGGCTTACTGGTGGATACAATTGTTGATTAGAGTAAAATTAATTTCTTCAAGATAAAAAACTCCTTAATCCTCACATAAATACGTCAAAAACCTTATTATCATCTCAGCAGTTTTCCTGGCAGCTGCGCAGCTTCAGGGGACTGCAGAGCGAGGGTGTGAATGATGTGTGCACGGGTTTGTGCTACAGTGTTCAGTGCAGGGAGCAGATGGAGCAGGCACAGGGAGCCCCGGGACAGCCCATCCCTGCTCGGTGCTCCCGGGGAGGGTGGCCCAGCACCCCTGCAGAGGGAAATGGGTGCTGAACTCGTACCTGACGCTGGCCAGATGCTGCTTGAGCCTTCTGGCAAGTGGTGAAACATTGTCAGATGCTGCAACTACTAATTGAGTCTTAACCTTATTATGGGCAGACAGAAGCCATCTTTAGAGCAATCATGTTATGCTGACTGAACATAAATTCAATTAAAAATTATAGTGAGGACAAGCAGACCTCCCCTCCACTTTAGAGTGAAACCTGCATGTCAAATCTGACTGCGAATACCATTGCAGTGAACAGGATAAATTAAATGTGCCTGGATAGACACTAAGATACTACAGTATGTTTAAGTTCTTATGTTGTTCCCAAAAGCCTTTGCCTAGTTTCAAATTTATATTATTTTTCTTCCGTTTTTTTTAATGCTTCACACAATGAGAAGGTGTGTGCTTGAAACAGCAAGATTCTAATTTATTGGGATTTTAGCAGCTCCCAAATTCTCCAATATTTATTTGTGACTTGGCTGTCCCACCCACCTGCCCCGGGAGCTTTTGTTGTACTGAGCTATTGCCTTACTGCTGCTGGTTTCTGGTGTCACTTTGTCACTAAGCTGCACCCCTGAGCAGCACCTGCTTGCCACTCATCCATTTGCTCTCCAGTGAGCCTGTGATGGACAATGAGCTATTTGCTCTCTATTCCTTTTTGTGAGAATTGTAAGAATTCTTAAGAATTCTTCAATTCTTACAATTTCCATTTACAATTCACATTTACCTGCCCATTTATGTGTCCACTTGTATACTTACCTCTCCCTCCAGCCAGCCAAAGGGAGATCCACACTGGCTTTGCTTCCTGCTAAACCATCACACTTTGAAATTGGCTGGAATGGGAATCCATCAGCAGAATGAAAACTTCGAAAAAGATTGCAATTCCTAGCACACACAGAGAGACAGGTGTGCCAGCTTGCTTCACTTGGATCTTGTGCCAGCTCCATAAACAGGAAATGTTATGTGTTAGAAAAGTTTTGTACTGGATAAAATGTACAGCACAGGATAGTCACAACAGCACCCCTGTGCTGTCAGAGGTGAAATTGCCTGCTGTGCTGAAAGACACACTGCCTCGCCATTATTTATTTTTATATTTTTCCTTATGTCCTGTAGTACACTAGTGTGAAATCTAACAAGTTTGCTTACTTATTTCTGCCTCATTTCTGTCTTAACTCAGGCAGGAGTTAGCAAAACTAGATTGAACCTGTTTAAAAAACCTAAAGTATGTTTTAACAAAACTAGAACCCCACTGGTTTTGGAAACTCGGGGTGCTGCCCACTGAGGGCACAATGTGCTTGTTGTAGGGTATGGTGCTGCACACCCCTCTAGTGCCCTGCTCCTTCACTTGGGTTTGGCATGAGGGTTTTCCTTGGCAGATCAGCAACCACTTGCAATCAGCAATGAGTTCCTGCGGTTAATTGCTGCACACAACTCTCTCTCCAACACAGCACGACTTCTCAGTGGGCTTGTTTTTTCAAAAGGTAATCTCATAGGAGGTGGTCTGGGTACAGGATTACTCATGGAAGGACAATCTCATTAATAGTTTCCCCTCCTGAGATAGATACATTTATGTATTTTTGGCAACTCTTCATTGTTGTTGGTAATGTAATTCCACTAGAGACAATGTTAGCCAGAAGTTATCTTTAAGCCAAGCCAGAAACTCCATTTGCCTTTATTTCCCAATGTGTTTATTATACACACAAACTAACAGAGGTTCAAATCTAAAGCATCATCTCTTCTCAAAGCAAGGCAATTTGGAAACTGTAAAACCTGCTCTCACTTTGAGCCTAACATGGATGCCACACAGGTCATTGTGTTTGTCGAACGTTTAAATCTGAGACCTAAAAACCTTAGAGCCCAGACCAAAAAACCACAACAAATGGTTCAGTCAGTTTGCAAAGGAGAGGCTTTGGGGATTTTCCTAGATAGACATTTCAAATACGTGCTAAAACCCTTTTTAATCCCATTTTTTGTCACCAAATAATTTATCAAGCTTTTCTCCCTCTCCAGTCTTACATAAGAGAAGTATTTTAATTACATCTGACACTTCCTGCAGAAAAGTTCATATGAGGAATTCCACATGGGTTATTTCTGTTCCCTTTGCTTTCTAAAACCTTGCCTCTAAGTGTCATAAGCTTCAGTAATATCCCTGACTTCTGTGAATAAACCTGCCGTGGTAAAGGAGATGAGCTGCTGCATGTCTGAGGGACAGAAAAGTCAGTCCCAGTTTCACACAGCTCCTTATTTTGGGCAGGTTAAATGTGAGGCAGCAGGGAAAGGCAGCAGCATGCTGGGCTGTGCCAGCTGAAGCACAGTCAGGAGCTGGAGGGAAGCAATGACTGCCCTTTCCTCAGACACAGGGGTAACCTAGGGGAGGGAGTTCAGCAGGAAGACAGAGCCAGCAAAGCCAGGCTGTTCACAGTGCTGCATGGCAGGAGGATAAGTGGTGAAATAGAAATGGTTCAATCTAGACACAAGGAAAACATTGTTCACTCAGACATTAAAAAACATCCAAAAGGAGCCCCAGAAACATGATTCCATCTTTGGAGGCATCTGGACCCATCTGAACAAAGCCCTGGACAGCCTGGTGTGACTCCAGTGTTGATCCTGCTTTGCACCCTGGATGACCTCCAAGCTTCCTTCCAACCTGACTGAAGCACCTGATTTGTACCAGTTTCACAACAGAAATCATGTCAGACCTAGGGGTAAGCAGGGCATCATTATTTGGTCAACAGACAAACTCATATTGATAGTTTGATCTGACTAACAGCTCTCTTGGGTTTACTTATTCTCTGCTCTAAAATTTCAGTCTGTGATGCTCTGGAGAAAACAGGTACAAGAACAGAGTGTTTTATTGGAAGACCAGTAACACTCAAGACTGCTCCTTGATTGATTCTGTCCAATAGATTATTTTCAAGTGATTTTATTCTCCAAACATATTTCTGGATAGAATCAAACTGCAGGAGCCTATTTGTCTGGCCACAGATCTGTTAGAGAGAGACAAGCTAGACAATAGAGCTGATTGAAAATCAGGAAAACACAACTTCTACTTGGTGATTTCCCAAGCCTTTCCTAATAAACTAGCCCATTACAGCTACAAGAACAAAATCAACTGTTGCTGTAATTATTTCTTTGATACCTCACTGTATTTTCATTAAATTCTTAGAGTAAACAATTAACTACAGTATATGCAAAGCAGCCAGTCAGTAAGATACGTAGGTTAAGGAGGAACTCTGGCATACAACATTTATTATAGCTGCCAAATAATGAATTCATGTGGAAATAAGCAAGAGCACTAAACTTAATTTGTCCCACTATTTTAATGGGAGGTTAGTACATTGGCAGGCAAAACAGCAAGAAGTCTTCCCACTAACTGTGGAAACAGATCACCACTGGCACTGCAAAAGAGCCTGCCAGCATTTGGCACAATGACAACGAACAAAGTGCTGCCAACTGCCCTCTCCTCAACCAAGAAAGAATTGAAAATATATTCTTCTTCTATTTTACCAGTGGATTAGGAGAAAACTGCTAGAAAATTGTTCTCAGTATTTGCAGGTGTTTCATTAAAGAATTATAACAAAAAAAAGGGAAAAAAAAATAATTATTTTTGATACCTTTCATATGGCTACATCTAAAACACACAGCATTTTGTTAGATTGTTGCTTTAGGTAACAAAATTTTAAGGTGCCCTAACTTCATCATACTCAACTGGAAAACTATCCTCATCTCTCTAAAACTGTACCACTGGCTGTGTTTTCTTCAGGAGGATCCTTTTTTTATTTTTAATGCTATTTACCCAGATGAAGGAATATGTAATTATCTTTCATTTGGAAGAAAATAAATAAGGTAAGACAGTTCTCCATCAGCTAAAACTTCTGGGGTATCTGAGATTTACAGCTCTCACTAGGAGCAGGGTTTGCTAATGAAGCTTTTGAAGCCGCAGTGGCAGTGTCTGATTGTAATTGCTGAAAGGTGACTCTTGAAGAGCTTTATTTGCACTAATCAACACCACGTTGTGCCTCAAAGCTAGAGTTCCCTTAGAAGCACTGTCCCTACTGAGTTATTCTGCAATAACTAAACAGGCTTTTCTCTTTACTTCTGTTTTTCAGAAGTAAAAATTTATGTATGTTTTTCAATGGGATTCTTTGGAGCTGCACTCCAAACCTGTTGTACAGTTAAAACTCCACCATTTCTTTCTGGCATTTCCAACCCTTTCTCTTCTGGTGCCAGAGCCAAAGGGACTGGCAAAAGTATTGATGTAAAATACCCAAGGGCTCAGAGGTGACCTGGGAATATCAAACCTGTTAGATGTAGAGTCACAATAATTTCTTACTTTCCTGACAGTGGCCATTTGGAAACATTACATTCATGGTGCTGAACTCAGCTGGACAGTATTAGAGAGTGATTCTGCTTCGCAGATGAAGCAGCTCTGTGCTTCCTTTAAGTTTAGTTGCCAACAAACTGTTCAATTTTTTACCTGTGAAGAGGAAAGCCCTATGAGGAACAGCTGAGGGAGCTGGGGTTGTTTAGCCTGGAGAAAAAGAGAATCAGAAGTGACCTTATCACTCTCTATGACTCCCTGAAAGGTGGTCGTAGTCAGGTGGGGTTGGTCTCTTTCAACTGATAGAACCACCAGGACACAGCTTTAAGCTGCACCAAAGGAGATATAGGCTGGATATTAGGAAAAAGTTTTTTACAGAAAGAATAATAAAGTATTGGAATGCTTTGCCCGGGGAGGTGGTGGAGTCACCATCTCTGGATGTATTTTAGAAAAGACTGGATGTGGCACTTAGTGCCATGGTTTAGTTGAGGTATTAGGGTGTGAGTTGGATTTGATGATCTTGGAGGTCTCCTCCAACCCTGTGATACTGTGAAACACCTGAATTGAGTAGATGTGTGAGCATCTCAGTTACCAAAGTGAGCTTACTGTTCATGCTTCATGGAGACTCTTGATCCACTAACAGCCACCATATCACCAAATATATTTCCAGAAAAATAATGTTGGTGCCATAGAAAAAAAGCAACAACTCACCCCAAACTTGCCCCCAGTATGTAGTTGTGGGTTTGTTTTATCATCTTGGAATAAACTGTCTTAACTCTGCTCTAAATTCCTTTCAGAACAGTTTGCTGTGCAGTCCATGTCACATGATGGAGGACTCCCTATTTTACAGAGTCCTCACCCGTCGATGCTGAGCTCACTGAATTGTTCTAATGCTTGTGAGCACGAGGCAGTTGTGGAGCTCAGCACACAGCACCGTAATGGTGTCTAGCACTCCAGCCTCTGCAGGCCACTTACCAGTGGGTATCCGTGCTTGTGTCATGTATGTGAAAAGGGTATCTACAGCTCCATTTGAAGGATTTTGAGCTGCCTGAAAGCCTGGTCTGATGAATCATAATATCTCAATGCACAGAACACTACATGAAGAACAGCATCATTAAGTGAAAGGCAGGACCCACAGTGAGATGACTTTTGGCTGTAATGATGCTAGGTTTGGAGTTTTAGTGCTATTGCTGTGACAGCCTAAGGCAATTACAGATGTTGCCTTAACAAACAGACCTTTCCTGCATAGACCCATTCCCTGGATGTGTATAGTGCCTGCGGGAGGCTGTCACTGAAGCCAATTATGGAAAAATATTGAAAAGTCTGTAAAGCTGTCTGGCAAGTGAGAAATAAATCCCACCTGTCATTTCTTACTCAATCCCGCTAGCAAATCATAATCCTCAGTCATCACTACCTCGGACCTTAGAGTCGGGAAGGATCTAGCTACGAAGAGCAAGGATTGCACGGCACTTTGGGGGACTGCGATTAGCCCCAGTCTGAAGTAAATGAGTTTGGATCCGTCAGTTCAGCCAGTGCTCTAAAGCCACTGAGCACGGCTGGCACAAGCTGCGACAGCGGCTTAGCGGCGGCGCGCCCCGAGCCTGAATTACGGCTCCTCTGCAGACAGGGCGAAGCTTTCGGCGAGGCTGAGCGCATCGGCAGACGCTGCCGGAGGAGCCATCTGCCCAGAACACAAATAGAAAGCAAGCACTTCAGTAAACAAAGAGGCTTTTGCGAGAAATTAACACCTCCTCGAGCGTGGGACAAAACACACACGGGTCCCAGCCACCAGGACTGGATGTACAGCAGCGTGTTTGCCCTCTGTCAGGAAAAGGTGCTGCCTGTGTGCTGAGCACTGCCTGAGCAAGGGATAAGGCACACTTACACAGATCCCTCACCTTCCCCTGGCTCGTTCTTTCCTTCAGCTCACTTCAGAGAATTCCCCCCACCTGGGCACATTACCAATACTCGGTTTTGGAAAGGCTTTAAGACACAAACCACCAATTACATTATGATACTTGGGCCACTAGTTGCTGCTTGTGCTTTGTCTCTCAGCCCTGGAGAAATATTAAGGAAGCAGAGAATACCTGGAGTTATTTGACCTGGAGATCAGAATTCAAAGTTAGATTTAATTCCCCTAAGACACAGTTCTGTCAGGTCATTGCCACATGAATTTTCAAAACAGCAAAGCCTTCCCTTACTCATTTAAGTATACAAATGCCTTATTTTGGTCATAGATTAGGCATTTCTCATGGGTACAATTTTACATTGGACTGTAACAAAAACCAGTCTCAGAGGAATTTATTAACATTTTGAGGCTCTCTGAAGGTCATATGTGATCACGATTTGAGGCAAAAAGAAGGAGATGTTTGTCTAAAGCAAACAGAAATTTGATTTGCCTTGAAACCCTGCAAACAACTGGGGGCAAAGCCTTTGCTAGTAGGCAAAGAAGGTTCCTGATGTAAGTCAGGGTAACAAACCCCTTCCACAACTGACATACAGAAGGTGCAGGTTCATCTGAGTGTTTCTAGGTCTCATGCCAATGACTGAAAACAATTTTAAGACTCCAAAAACTTTAGAAAAAAAAAACACAAAAAAAATCAGTTAAAAGACTTAGAGCCACAGATGCTGAAGTCATATTACTTCAGGAGGTACTTAGTTGTCATTAGAAACATCTCATCCACATGATTGCTCACAATCAAGTAGTCCAATTTCAGATAAGAAAAAAAAAAGCTCCAAAACTGTTGCATTTTAAATTCAATCTGCTGGGTTTGGCTGCTGGTTTTTGTGTACGTGGAATCGGCAGAATGAGGACGGAGTGGACTCAATCAATCAGGTGGTCTTTTTTTTTTTCATCTGAATGCCCAGAGAATTGTCATCACCAACAGTAAAGTCTAAATGCCCCTTAGCTGAGATTTACAACGTGGATGAATTAGGAACCTCCTATTCTCAAAGATGTGGTATGTTCAATCCATGTCCAGAAGACACTGATTGTATTTTTTCTCATCTTTCTCCTCAAAATGCAAAAATTTTGATTTTCCACAGAATGTAAAATCAAGCATCCCTTCACTCCTGACCTACATTTGCTGCAGGTCATTTAATTATGAATGAAAATGCCACTTCGTTTATATGAGTTCAATTTATGACAGAGATTAAGTTATGAAATTTGTTCTCCTGGCATCTTATTAATACTGCTCTGCTGTAAAATTCCTCAGGCAACAGGCAAAATAATGACTTAAAACTGAAATGAGATAATTACCCAACAATGCAGGCATTTTGCAGACAGACATAACTCTGGATTTGAAAATACAATTTTTAGGACCTTATCCTTTATATAAAAGGGTGTAAAACACTTACAATTACCTTAATTTATTGTCATGACATTTTGGTTTAGATCCAATCAATTCCTAGTATATTAAAGAAAATTTTGTCATTATTCAATAACAGGATTTAGCTATTCACAGCAATTTTCTTAATCTTTAATTTTGAAAAGGTAAGTCTTCAAATCTTGGCAAAATTAACTTTGTGCCATGATGAAACACTTTGATCTATACCGTGCCTTTATTGCATCTGGTATGCTAAGATGCTTTGATGAATAAAAAAAAATGAGCAAATTCAGCACTTCCCATCAACTTCCAGCTGAAAGGCAGTTGTACATGTGCAGAGAGCCAAGTCCTCACTGATGCAAGGCCATGGAAGAGGATTCTTCTGAAGCATCTCTAAAGCAGATGTCATAAACTACATCTAAATCTTAAGTGGACACAATTAATTAATTGATTTGATATAGCTCCCTTCCCTTTCAAATGGAAGTAAAATACCCTTCTCTCTGCTTAGTGATAATTCACACAGCTCAGGATCATGAACTTTCCTAAGTGTCCCTATATAGGCAACACCTGATGTAGAAATAGCACGAGAGATTAATACACAAAAGTGGAGGGAGTTAAACTCCTGGGAAAAGATCTTTAATATAGTACTTTCCTCCCAGCCAGTTCTGCAAAACAACTTGAACCAACCAGGCAGCCTGGAGAAAAGTTTCCATATTTTTCTTATTCCAATTCTAAAGTTGCAAGATTCTAGACATGTAAGGTGCTTAACTTTGTCATTTCTTCACACAGCTCCAGAACAGATATGACTTACTCAGACACTTATGATCAGAGCTCACCAGATGGTGATGGTTGGTGTTTTCAGAGAAACATCACCCTTGTGTTTTTTCTCCCCCATAAGGAAAGCAGGACTACTATCAGGATCCAGACAGGTTAGTCTTTCACAAATGAAAAACATCAATGAAACAGGCACCAAAGGAACACCAGCTTGGACACCAACATATGAGAGATGGCAACCCAGCAAACAGGAACACAGAAACAAAAATCAATTGCCTCCTGAAAGTGTTTTCTGCCTTTTTTTCAAAGGCATGCAAACCTTGAAACGAAAGGCTAATTTGGAACATACATCCCTGCCCCCCTTATAGCTGGTCTTGATGATGATTTCTGAGAGAATCTAAGCACCATATTTAGAGAGCATGACAATCGATCACTGTAATAAATTTGAAAACATTGAAGTGTGCCTCTGATTGTCTTTCCTTTGTTTATTTTTTAACGGGTACTATTAGCAATTTCTGAGAATATATTTAATGGTTCCCCCACAATAAAAATAATTTCCTATCTCCATCAAGTGAGTGTAAAAGAAAGGTGGAAGTACCATCTTTGAGCAAGAAGATTGCAGTTTTCCCCAGCACACTCCACCACCCTGAAAAGATTTCAGATGCTCAAAAGCCATTACAGAGCACATCCAGACAGGATTTACAGGGGTTTAATTCCTCATGCACTCCAGATGTTGTTCTGAGTGTAAATCAGAGTTTATAAAAGCTAGCAAACATTTTCCTTCCAGGCAAAAACACCCATAATGCCATAATATTTACTAAGGTCAGACATATTAAAGAAGTGATGACACGTGGATATATTAAAACAGTTTGTAATTTGTCATTACTGCCTCCCTACAAAAATAGCCTTGGAATGAAAGTTCAGGATTTGCACAGGAACAGTGATTAGATGCTAACACACATGCAGATGTCTTAGATCCAAACTAGTAACATCATATGTGGCAGTGCATTCTAGTTTCTTGTTAACTCTAAACATGAACTTTTAAAACAAACCTGTCTCACTAATCCTTTGTTCCCTTCCTATTAGGCAAATGCAGCTTTTATCTGTGCAGAATCTCACTTTGATAATATTAATTACAAAATAGAGCAGTTGTAGTTGGTATAAAAATTCCAATAATTTACAGAAGGCATCCCTAAAAAGCAAACAAAAAAAGAGATGTTACTGAGCTGGGCCTTCCAAGTGAAAACAACTGAGAGCAGAATAGACAAAGCCTCTGTTCTGTAGAAAGTTCTGTACAGAGAGAGTAGGTTCTTATCTACATGTTACATGAATTTTCCAAGAGGAGATTTACACAAAACAATGCTTATCACTTGGGCAAAAGGAGATGAGGATTTTCAGTAACCTTTACCCAATCAGGCATACTCTTACTGTTTTAGACCCAATGCAGAAATTGTATTCCATTTCTTTAAAAATTTGAACATCATAGTGGTCTTCCTAGCTATTCAACAATTAAAAATAAAGGGTAAATAAATGCATATCTTTAAAATCACTTGTTCAATTTACTGTTAATTAATGAATAAAAACCACAGCACAAAAACTTGCCATTTTTAGGCACATCAACTATGCAAAGAGTTTTCAGTACAATCCATATAGAGAGAGGACAGCTGACTGCAAAAGGCTGAGGTGTGTGAACACAGCCAGCAAGCACAGCCAGCTTGTAAAGACAGTGCAGTCTCTCTCTAGGCTCCTGTCCCCTGCTTCCCACCTTTACAGCTCATAAGCTACACTAGCAATGATCCCCACTCCAGTAGTTCATGGCAGCTTCTTTAAAGCTTCTTCAACGTGTGTGCATGCACAGCACAGTGTGCACACACCCACACACATCCCACAGTGTCACCAGGAGGACTTGGAACACGCCAGTGCCTCCTTTAACTGCAGACCGAGTGCCACTTACCAGGACCACGCAATGAAAGCCCGGCTGACAGCTCAGCTCAGCAGAAATTGATGGTATTGCTGTAATGGAGTTATCAGTGACAAATACCTCCTATGCAACTTCCAGGTCACACTCACTTAAGCAATGATAAATGAGCATGAAACACTGTTAGCACAAAACAAGATCATAAATACTCAATTCTGAGCTTAAAAAACCCAACCACTTCAGACAGCTGTTGCATCTTGCAGTCTCCATGATTTTATGGATGTTCTCACTCTTGTCACAGAGGTGCCACAAAACAAAAGATGACTTTATGCAGAAAAGAAATTAAAAGAAAAGAAAGAAAAAACCCAAGTAATCCATCCAGAGCAAACATTGCATCACCCTACACTGGCTAATACACAATTACCTCAGTGAACCTGACAGAGTTTGTAACAGCTTTTGGAATCCCATGGTATGACATCCATCTGTCCATCCTTCTGTCATAGAAAGCTGCTCAGGATGAGAGGATATAGATTGTGAACATAAACATGTAAAGTTGTGAAATTCAGGTGTCTGAGATTCCTCTGTCCAAACACTGACTTAGGTGGGAAAACAATGGAGAAAACCAGGAAAAGTCCATGGTGAAGCAACCCTTGCAATTGTGTTTTATCCTCAGGGTTATCTCCACAGTCTATGGTTGCTTTTAAGAATTAGCAAAGTTCATTCCTGAGGGTGTTTGCTGATTACAGTGAGATCAGTGACAGCTTGGGACAGACTGGCAGCTGCTTCTGAACTGCAGCAGACAATGGGAGCACCTTCTGCCTCCCCAGCACCTGGGATTTCCAAAGTACAATGCAAAGGGCATCAACCCTTCTGTCCCTTCCCAGTTGTCACGCAACCAAAGCCCACCACCCCTAGCTCATCCAGCACTCAGCCAAACACTGCTCGTGAAAATGGGATCCTTTTGGCTATTTCCATGAGCAGAGTTATCTGGGCACAGTGCAGGAAGCTCCCTGCCCAGCCACAATCCACCTGCTCATTCCTGCTCCCCCAGATGTGTCTGTCAGTCACCATCTTTGCTTCCATTGCTGCTGTTTGATGGACGAAATCCTTCAGTATCAACACATCAAACTTCATAAGCACAGCTACATATAAAACCTTAGAAGCAATCAAATTATATTTTTATCCCATTTTCCTGTAACGCTAAAAAAATTAAGTCCTTACTGGCTTAAAACAACATTTTGAAAAAAGTTTGAAACGGTTTTATTTAGGAGGATCTCAACCCCACTCTTACAAACATAAAAACCCTTATGTAACATGTTAATTATTTATATATTTTTAGGGGTTATTTGCTTTTATTAAGTGACATTTCCCTCATGAAGTTCAATGAATAATCCAACACCTACTTGCTTACCAAAAGCCTGGGAATGTCAGAATATCTGCATATGGCCATATACATGGATGAAACCTCACACTCACACTGACACCCTTCCAATTTACAGTAGCTAATTGCATTTTACATTGCTGTGCAGACAGAAGCAACCACCACAATACTGTACAGGACGAATTCTCAGCTCTGTGTTATGTGTCAATTTACTGCTAGAACCATCTGCAGTGTTATGCCCTGTACATTCAAATGTGCTGAAATTCTTCTGTCCTGGAAAGTACATTAAGTGACAAATTACACAACATGTCTTCAGTCAGAATTTTTTAATTGTATTCCTACAAAATTATGTAAACATTAGCATACAGGTCCAGAAAAATCAATACAATATAATGGTGCATAAACTGTAAGTTTAGAAGAATGTCAGGAACACTTCAACAGTTTATAAATTAATATATACAGTATTGGATACTCCTCATCGGATAAGGAAACCTCAAAACTGAGCAATTTAGGTGCAAGAGCTGTAGAACAACAGAAGTGCTCAGACCAAACTTGACTATGGAGGCAACATTGCAATCTACATGACTGCCTGTTGTTGTTTCATATTAAGCATTCGGTTTAGCTGCTAAAAAGTATAAAACAAAAGTTTTGGTAGGAAGTTTATTTTTATTGGAAATCATATAGCAAACATCCCTAAAATAATAAAAAATCCCAAACCCAGAATACTCCATCATCAGGTTCCTGGAAGAGTGAAACTGAAGCTTTCTAGGCTGTACAAGGAGATCACTGGCATCTCCATTCCACACTACTTCCCCCAGAGCACCAAAGGCATCACCAGCTAAAGGAAATGTTTCAGGGAGTTTGGAAAAGGGGAGTGGTGGGAGGGGAGAAAAAGAATTGGGCTGATATGCAGCAATCTGGGCAGTTCACCTCTTTACTGAACTCGAACATCATGGGAATGTAACATCACTGTTAATGAATTCTGGGCTATTTTGCTTAAAAAAACCAAAACAAAACAACTAACAACAAGAAAATAATCTTCAGCCTACCTGTGATCAAAATCATATTCAAAGCATTCTTACAATGTTGCCTTTTACAAGATCAGGAACAAATAACAGAATCCAGGATATACCACTCTTTTTCAGACAACACATGAAATGGAAAAGGAGTTATTTTCCTTTGTTCCTGTCCACACAAGCATAATTCACAAGAGAAAAAAGTATGGTAAACATATTCTAATGAATGATCTCAAACAAAAGGCATTCTTCCCCATATTGGAAAACACTCACTATCACTGAAACTACAGACTGCATAAAAAGACTAGGATTATCCTGGAAGCACTTGACACTGCAAGAACTCTTCTAACTGCATACCTATAATATGATCATCAGAGAATCTCTTCAAAGTTGAATTTTTCTTTTTCTAGAGTTGAAGTAGAATTTCATTCCATCATATTTGGTACATTTTTCATACCTGACCAATCACTTCTCACAATGACAATATTGCACTAATGAGGAAGTATTTATATATAATAAAGGGGAGGTCATTTCTAGCCATCTAAAGCTTTTTGTTGTATATTTTTCCAGTTGTTTAGGAATAAATTCTGTTCATCTCTTCTACATGAGATCCTGAGTAATGTGAAAAAGGTTTGGCTGATAGCACCAGTATTCCATCACTTGTCATAATTCACAGGGTACATCTATTATCAGCAATGCATCTAGAAGCACTATCATACTTGAACCTAAATGCCCAAATAAGAGCTAATAAAACAATTATTCCTACTGCCAGAATCCGAGCCAACACTGAAACACCAGGAGCAGGAGAAAAGATTTCTGCTAAATCTGAGGACACAGGTTGCAAACACAGAAAAAAGCCTGAAATTCTAGCCAAAATCTTTTCCTTATAATGGATGGGGGAGGAGAAAACTACAGCTAGTGGGAAGAACAGGAAGATACCTCTGTGTCCATCACTTTCCAAGTAACACATCTGCAAGCTGCCCACTTAGAATTAATGCCAAGGTACAGCAGCCTGAAGGTGTTTAAACGACCCAGACACTTTCCTGTTGCTTCCCCCAGAGCAGATCAAGTAGTGATTTATTCTAAGCCAGACTGCCAACAGCTTCCAGCATTTAATTACCATGGTGTGTTTGAGGTTTGGAGAGTTTTATCTGACATAACTCAAAAGGATTCATTGATTAAGAAACTTAGGTCACTACATTTTCTGCTGCAGTTTTCACTTGTATTGCTAACTTGTAATAGCAACTGTGACAGACAAAAAAAAAATCAAACACAGAAGAGGTTAAACTTAAGAATCTGGGCTGAAACTTAAACTGGGCTTAAACTACACATAGACAGAAGTCTCACTGGATTTGCCCGGTACACAGACCTGAAAAAGTTTTATCACAGATGTATCTGCAGTTTTGTGTAAACTATTAATGTACTACAGCAACACTAATTTGGTATTCACAGATAGTAAAAGCACGGGGTTTACATGTTTTGCCAACTCTTTGCTGTTATTCCCATAAAAAAGACACAGGCTGAAACTCCTAACAAGACCTCATGTTCTTAACTGTAGCCTGCAGACTTTCCTCCCACTGATACGTGATTTGTTTTCTCACTCACATATCCCATGGGGATCTTATACTCACATATATGCATACTGAGATAAGGGAGAACTGATATGACAATATAAACACAACTAGCAGACCTTAACTCAAATATTGCCAGCAGCACTGAACCTTGAGAAACCTCCAACAGACTAACGTGTCCAAGACCTTGTTCAATGTGGTAACAGATAGCACTAACAAAATGGTATTGAAGAGTTTAATGTGAAAATCTTTCCCTCTGCTTCCAGCTTTGGTAACATTTCTCATTTTCCCACTCTTGTTTTTTCTCTACTTCTTTATCCTAACTTTTATGTTTAATTTGGTAAAGACCATGCAGTTGTGAAATGCATTCTTGGCTCCCCCAGAACTTTTCAATTTTTAACCATTTATTAAAAAAATAAATTAGACCCAGGACATTTTAAGTTAAATGAATGAAAACTTTGGTAAGAACACTGATGCTACCTTGGCACTCTTAATTATTATGACAATTTTCAGTAAGAACAATCATCAAAATTCTTCTCTTTAACATCATCTGAGTAGTTACATGGCTGTCTGCACTCCAGCTCTAAGCCTCCATAAGAAATCTACGTAAGAGCTCTGAAAAATAAAGGCAAAGGAGTACAGGAAAATCTGAAGTTTTTCAGCAATCTCAGTGAAATATACATGTGTACCAAAATATTCTACTTAACAAGGTATAATGCAAACCAGACTTACCAAAGAATTTTCTTCTGTACACACATGAACAAGGTTTTCATGTATGAAACCATCAAACAAATAATCTCATCTCTCAAAGGTGTTTGTGGGTTTTTTGTTTGGGCGTTATACATAACTACCAATGCATCAATATAAATTAAGCCAGCTCATTCATTATGTCCAGCAACTCACACAATATACCAGTGGGAGGATATAAACATAATTCTGATCAAATACATTTATTTTAATCTTCAAAACACAACCCTTTTTCTTCATCCTCATCATCAGTAGAATCTGCATAGGATTCAATGGTGTTGTATATGAAAGAGTACAGCTTGACATCTGGTCCTGAAGTAGAACAGTTTCTGCATTGTTCATTGTAGTATCTCAGCAACAGCCTATAAATGTCCCCTTCAAAACCAAAAAGAAATCATTAAACACCATGTAAGAACAAGCCATATGAGCAATGTATGATTGCAAAGGAAGGCTAGAAAGGCACATGCACACTGAGATAGAGGCTAGGAAAATCTCTAAATGAGCAGTGACAGAGGAGGCAGACGACTGTGTAATGGGAATGTCTGCAGGCTGCTCAGAACATAGGATGGGCTCCCTCAACTTCCTGCACAAGCTATCCTAACATTAGGCTTGCATACACATTACTTACAAATGTATTGCCAATTACCCAGCTTTGTTCTTCTGGCCCAGAAATTAAATGACACATAACAATTAAAGTAGGATAATGGATACACTGGTTTTTTTGTATTGCACCTGGACAACATGCCAGACCACAACTTGCAGGATCAAGACAGAACCACTAGAAGACAAATGTATATCAAGAATGCCTAAGAATGTTTTCCCTTTTCAAAGCATTACTGAGCTATATCAAAAGCTTTTGCAAATCTTCTACAGACCACATGTAGCTGCATTTTTCAAATTCTACAGCATAACTCCTAAGTGAGTCACAAAAGCATATAGAAGCCTTCTAACTGATTAGCACTGTGCAGTAGATCCTGAATCAGAAGAGTTCCCCATTCTGAAAACAGGTACAAATAAACTGAGACTCATTTGCTTGTGTTCAGGAGTTAGTGGCAAGAATTCATACTGGAGAATTTCTACTCATAGAGATGATTATGTCTCTTTTGTGCACACAAAGATTTCTTTTTGCTCACCAATAGTTTGGCCCTTCTCACAGAGAAAAGTATGCATGCTGTAAATGTCCCGCATCAGCTCCACATCTCCAAAGGTAAAATAAACAATATCACGTCCAGCCTCAGCAGCTGCCAGTATCTGAATTAAGGCTGAAACAACAAAAAAAAAATTACACATGACCACAGGATAAAATAATTTGCTGAAGGAAAAAAACACAGCTTAAGTTTACAGCAAACAACCATAGCATCTGTTTCCATGTGAATGCTGCAAAGCAGTACAAACAATGGTAGATAAGTACTGCCACAATTTTTTAAATAAAGTAAAGAACACTGCACACTGCAGGTCAAGATGTCAAACCATTCTGCTAGAGCTGTTAGTGACAGATACACAATGTGCTTAAAACTGAGAGGGGTTTATTTTGGTCTGTGTCTGCCCCCAAGCAGCATGCAGCCATTAATTAGCTAATAAATGCCTGTGGCAGCATAAGGCAACAGAGCAGCACCTTCCATCCTGGCGTGTGCTGCCCATACAGCCACAGACAGCAGGGTAAAAGCCACCCATGAGCACTTGGCAATTTCCATTCTGTGCCAGCTGTAAGAAGGAATGGAACCAATCCTTTTAATAGGTAAGCTTTGCAAAGTGAGAGCTGACCCAACTTTTAGCTCCAAGAGAAGAACTATGGCTCTGCAGCCTCTTCCTGCATAATTTAAGGTGCCCATCACACCTACAGGAGAAGTATGCAGCATGGAATATGATGGCTTATTCTGACCTGTGAGGGGTGATATCAGCAATGCAATTCACGTTATTTAACTTCCAGCTTTCTGTCCAACTCATTGGCCCAAGCTCCATCCCAAGTTCTGCCAACAGCTAACATTACAATATAGACAGACTTGGTTCCTCTACATGCAAAAGAAAGAAAAATGTTTCCTATCTTGGAAAGTTTTTTGAAGATTTACCTTGAGAAATCATCTGGACTACTGATTCAGCAGTGCTGCTGAGCCAAGCTAATGACCCACTGCAATTGGAAAAAGTAGCTCTGGTCCACTTCTCACCCAGCTCCTGATTTTTCTGCAGCTCTCTGGTGCTCATCAGATATCATTGTGCCAATTTCATTCACCAAACTGGCAGAAAAGTGATAGATGAAGAATAAAAACTAATTGTTTTCTGCTAGAATGGCAGTTGAATTGGCACAGTGAAGGCTTTGGTAAGAGGTAGAGCTGAGGCAAGGGAGGGCACCAGACCACAGAGCCAGGAACAACGAAGGGGGAGAAGAAACAACAAAGGGGGAGAAGAAAAGCAGGACCCTTTTAGGCAGCACCAAACTTAGAACTGAGTGCAGCTTTTTCACCAGCCAGCACTGCCAGGCTGGAGTGTCACAGAGGCATGCAATCAATCACAGGTTCATTTCAGGGAACTACAACAGCCCAAACAATGGACCCCAGCAATTATTTCATCTGCTGCAGCCTTACTTCACAGCCTGTTGGTGCAGCTCTGATATTAATACTTCCTTTTTCTACCCAGTAAGTAGAGTTAATTAAAATGTGATTAATATTGTCTTTGTAAAGATTAAGTTTAAATAAAACAGTGTACATAGTGCATTACCACCTGCTAGTGGAAGCTAAATAGAAAGCTGTTCAGAGCTCAGCTCAAAGATCTTTCACATTTTTCAACACAGACCTATTAAAACACTGCATTCCTTAATCAAAAAAAACCTCCTCTTGTAAACCCATAGCCAAAATTACAAATTACATGATTCACATGTGAAATTAATCTCAATCTGGGAATGATATTTTAATTAAACTACTGAACCAGCTGTGGATTTAGTAAAGCTTCAGTAGTTCAGCTTTTAAAGAGTCTAATTAACTAGCTTGCATAGGGGAACAGAACCTAATGAATCTTATTATTCAGCCCAAAAAAATGCACTTTCATTTTACAAGATATTAAAAATATCCTACCATTTATTCTGAATTGCTATAGATCTTATGAAACAAGGATCAAAATTTCTGTCAAGAATCAGACTTCACAATCTTCTGGACATTAATGATACACAATACCACGGGAAATTTCCATGCCACTGATACAGAAAGAAGCATCACAGGAAGAGCAACAGAGCCTGTGGCACTGGGGTCTGGAGGGATCTGAGCCCCTTGCACCCAGCTGATCCCACCTAACTTCTGGACTTGCACCTGAGGCAATGGCTGTACTGACATCCCTTCTTCTACATTAAAAAACATACACGGGATATTACAGTTCAGATCCTAGATCTTATGCAAATTGAAGTATTTATTAAACCTTCCTAACACAAATCAAGTATACTCAGATCCTACAGTAAATATTAGTCCTGATATTGATAAGATATGCATTTGGCAGCCTATTTTATCTAATGGAAATTAAAAAAAAACAACTGCCAGGAACTCAATTAGTATTGAGAAAAGCATAGATGCTTTATGAATTAAACACATTAAGAAAGAAATGAAGCTGGTAGCCTTATGACTGTGTCACTGTAGCTACCTACATCTGTTTTGAAAAGCAAATTTTAAATACTCTCCAAATGCTTGGAAACAACAAAAAATGTAAATTCCTATTTAGGATTATATGAACCAGGATATGAATTTATATGTGAGGATCCATCAGTTCCTAAATTGATGGAGAAGGTCTTGAATGTAGGCATGTGATATCTGCTGCATTATAAATTCTCTAATTAAATATAAAAGAACACGAGAAAGTGAGTGATATAGCAGGCAAGTCAGGAAAGAAAGCAGCATGACTGAGTGAGTGGAAACCTCTCTGGCATACAGCAATATATTAAGGAGTAACACCAAACATTAACCACTGCCAGCAAATTTGTGAAGCCTTGCAAATTACCAGGTACTTTAAACAGCTTTGCTGAGATACGAATTTTAGGCAGAATCTAAAAAGACTGCTCCAGAAAGGTCAACTGATTTATATGACTGCCAACTGCAATGAACATGTTCTTCTGTGAACTAAAGCTGCATGTTTGTGTTTGGAAGGTTTCAGTGCTACAAGTCCTTGCAAACCCAGCACTTCACCATCACGTGCTTGCCCCAAACTTTAAACTGAAAACAGCATAGAAGTCCAAAGCACAAAGAATAGAGTAGAATGCTTTTTTATTGTTTAAGGCCACGTTACTCATGGCCTAAAGATCAGCACTAACAAACCAATTCTATAGAATGCCATTTCTTGGCAAAACCGTATTAATTAGAACAAAAAATGTACTTGCACAAAAAACATATGGCCCAGGATCAAAATTAAAGTTATTTGATTAATTTGAACATTAGCTAATTGCTACAATTCACCTTTTAATCGGGAGTCCCCTCCAAAGGCACCACATCCCCAGTTTCCTGTGGCTATTGCAGAGAGATGCTGAGGTGAAACGTTGGGTCGAGAGAAGCCACAGTAGGCCTGCATGCACACAAGAGTCAGAGATGGATTTGAGAGACAACCTGGTGCAATACTTTCAAACAATAAAATGATAACAAAAATCAGTACTGTCTTCTAGCAATACCAAATTCAAACTACTTCAATACACCAACAGTCTTCCTTTAAATTCAACATCAATAACCAAAAAATTGAAGGCAGGAAGACTTCTGCCTTATCTGGACCAAAGTTAAAAATTAAGATACAGGTCCTGAGTCCCAGGCATTTCATCACAGCTACAGGAAACTTTTCAGGGTAGCCTGAACAGAAAATTATCCCAAGACTTGAAATTTTCTTTAAATACCAACCAGTCCTCATTAAAAACCATCAGCCAAACCAACACACTATAAATCTTGGAGTGATCTACCATAATTCATTTTAAAAATCCAAACCAAATCAATACACTGAAAATTGTAGGCAGATCATAAATTCACTGGTGTAGGTAATGAGAATTTTGTACAAAGATATCAGTGAAGTTTACAAACTGTACTTAACTGTCTTTTTTAGGTCTAATTTCATTACCAACCATGAAGAAACAAGCTGATGAATGTGACTTTGGTCAAGATGCTAAGGTTTCACAACTAATTTAAATTAGTCTTTCAGCACTGTACATCATTTCAAGAGGGTGCATTCCCTTTCCAGCTGAGAATTAGGGCAGTGTGTTCCCATGTTTGAATTTATTCTAAATGCATCCTACATTACTCTATACCCTCCTGTATTGCAGAAAGCAGGAGGCTTTAACAACAGTAGCATTGAGTTCTTATATCCAACACCCAAGCTAAAGCAGAGGCCCACTGCATCTGTAAATGTAGAATCACACTAAGGAGACTCAACAGCACGTTTTGGTCCCAAAAACTGGCACACTAGCAGATTATAACTGAATAAGCATTCTTGTACTCCACTGCCCAGTAAAAACAGCACTGCCACTGCTAGAACAGGCCAAACACCTCTCACTGCCTATGCCTCATGCTGGCCATGCAAGGCCCTAATTCTGCCCCATTAACCTTCTTATTAACTTAGGAGAATCTGCTTTGTGAACTGGGGACTGATTCCAGATAAAATCTGTGCATGGGATAACAGCAAAGGCCTTGAAAACACTGGCACAGGTTGAAAGCTAAGGTCTCATAACCATAAACAGCTCACTGATGGCAATTAATACTCCCTGTAAAAGTACAACCTTAGAAGCTGGGAAAAGGCTGCTTTAGCTTCAACAAAAGAGCAGCAGCAAAACAAGAATAAAACAAGTGACAGAAGAACCTCGGCTATGCAGATGATAAAGCACCTGCCACAGCTTGGGAAAGTAGCCCAATGGTCCCAAACATTATGCAGCATGTAATCCAGGGCAGAGACCAAGGACTGGGAAATAGCTCAAATATTTTACTTAAGGACAAGATCCCAAATTAGGGATGGCAGAGAAGAGAAAAAAATTATGTCCACCACAGTTCCAGCTTCCCTATCAATGAGCTCTTCAGTCTGGCAACTTTGATGTGTGAGATTATCAAGGACCACAGTCACTGCAAAGTGCAGCTTTGTACACTCACAGCTGACTTAAGCCAGGGTCAAGGACTGACAACTTTATGATATAATGATAATGATTAATTATATGAAAAAATTATTAGTGGGAAGTGTGCTAGTTTTGAATGTCAGCCCAGAAGTTTTGTTTGAAAGATGAAAACTGGCCTGCATTGTCAGTCTTCTTGAGGATTGTAAGGTCTGACTGGCATGTATACACACTTGTAGTTACAACAGCCCTTACAGCTATTGTGACAATAAAGGGGATTTACGAACAGCTGGATCTAAAGAAGACATCAGTACTGGAAAAGGTAAACTCCCAGGCAATATGTCAATACCCCAAGAGCAAAGAAGAAAGGTGGAAGAAAAGCAAATGGCACCATATTTATGAATATGTTGAAACATGAAGCACCTCCTTTTCCACCTTGACTGCACAACTGAGTAGGATTCAACAGCACAAATCATAGGGACAGAACTTAGATTCATCATTTAGAATCACAGAATAGCTTGAATTGGAAGGGACCTTAAAGATGACCTCATTCCAACCTGCCTGCCATGGGCTGGGATGCCATTCACTAGCTCAGGCTGTTCAGGGCCCCATCCAGCCTGGGACTGAACACTACCAGGGATGGGGCATCCATTCCCTTGGCAACCTGTTCCAGTGCCTCACCACCCTCACAATAAGGATTTTCCTCCTAATACCTAATTTAAACCTATCCGCTGTCTGTTTAAAACCACTGCCCCTTGTACAGTCACTATCTGCCCATACTAAAAGTCGCTCTCACTTCTTTTTATAAGCCCCTTTAGGTACTGGATTAGTAGAATAAGGTCTCCCTGAAACCTTCTTTTCTCTAGGATAAGCAACCCCAACTCTCAGCCTGTCATTTGGAAGCAGGACAGGGAAGAGTTAACAAAATGCATACCCAACTTTCATTTGTATTTTTGAAAGTTATATAAAATACCCTTTGAATAGCACATCAAAGGACAAGAAACATATTTGACAATCTTTTGCTTTAACATTGGACAGCAAAGCCCTGTCATATGAGACACAACCAAGCAAGAACTTCCTTAGATGAAGACAACATAAAAATATTTGAAAAGGCTCTATAGACATTAGACTGCAGGTTGTTGTAAGAAGTTACTGGCCTTGTTTAGCTCTCTTCTAATTTTCTCTGGACCAAACTGATCAAGGAAACGTCTGAAGTGAAATGCATCTATAGCAACAATTTCAGTGTAGCGTCGTTGCCATTCATCCCTAAAATCAGAGGGGGAAGAAAAGTAGAAGACATTAGTTGTTTAATATTAGCCATATAAACCCAATTCAAATTTAGCAATTCCCTTCAGAGCTTCTCTGTTAGAAGCAGCTGAAAAGGTGAACTCATAACAGACAATACTTTTTCTTTGTGGGTTGGGAATGAAAGTAGAATCAGAAACGAGACAGGCCTCCCCATAAATTTAGAAATACTCTGGCTAGACTTTGGGCATGAACGTGAAACAAATCGAATTACACAGCACTATTTATCAAGTATGTAAGAACACTGCAAGGTCAGTGTTTCTCTGTCTTCCTCCAACATTTAAATGAGAGTACACTGTGTATGTTTCTATACCAAATGAGTAATTTTGTGTATACACTCTAATGACATTGCTGGAGAAATAAATTCAAGAGCTCAGAGCTTTCTACTCAGATTCATGGTAATGATTCTTATTTTGCCACAAATCAGCTGCACTGTGGCATCTGAGGTATCGTTATCAAACTTCTTGTGACTTTGCAAACCATAGTTCAGTCAGTATCTTAACAAAAATGTGCATTAAACATATGTATCTCTAAACTGCAAAAGATGTTGGTCTAAGAACCTACATATGGGGAGGTACCACTTATTAGCATTCGTATGGCATTAGCAATATAGCATCACTTTCTTAGTTTGTTTGCTCTACTGAAGAGAGCAACATCAAGCAAATATCCTATTAAGGCAAATGCTAGGAAATTCTTAAAAGTTTTCAAATTTCTAACATTTACTTCTTCCTTAAAATACTTATGTGGAACTTTACCTAGGGGTCTTATCTTCGTGGCTCCTTGCCCAGCGGTAAGTCTCTGCATAGCCTGTGTATTCACTGTACTGCTCAGTACCTGAAACAAATTATTTTCCACATTACATGTAAAATATGTACATATTTTTTTCACTTGGCAAATCTTTGATAGGAATCACTGCTTCTCCAAATGAACATGCAGCTCTCAGAAGCAATGGGGATCACGGAATTTCTATTTGCACCATGAATACAAGATTTCCTTGCAAAGCTCCCTTCCCACAGGTGATGAGCAGCACCCACCACAGAACATGAGTGCAGATCTATGTATGCTGCCCAGTATATGATGAGAAGTGGTCAGCACCAACAAACCACCTCTGTAAAAGAACAAAGACCCAAAGAACCACAGTCTGGAACATATTTGCCTGCTTTTGAAAAGGTCCAACAGGGTATCTTGGCAAGTACTAAAGGCTGTCAGAAAGCAGCTCCTTAAGGCCACCAATAATTTTAGCTACTATGCTCTCCTATACCAACTCCCTTTCAAAGATTTATCCCAAGACAGAGTGTATCTTAACTGAGACAAGGATCATAACCTTTCTAAAAGGTTGTCTTTCATATCATTTTACAGACCTTCAGGACCTTGCTTCAAAACCTGGGCATTGCACAAATGATTCAGAGAAATACCCCTGAAGTAATGCCACAAAATCACACCTTTTCTGCCTGTTCTGAGCTCACAACATCTGAGTTTCAGAAGTAATCACAGAATAGCCTGGGTTGGAAGGAACCCACAACGATCATCGAGTAGAACTCTTCAGTGAACTCATGACCTTGGCAGTATTGGCACCATGCTCTGATAAGCTGAGCTGACTTGTTTGGTTCAGGCAGGTATAGTTTGACACAATTATAAACAGTAAGAGTAAGAAGAGAACTGTTAAGTAATCCCTTAATTTGTGATACCAGCTATGCCCATAAATAGAACAGTGAAAAATAGGTTTTAAAGAAATGCAAGCTGACAGCATAAAGCATCTGATTACTAAGACAAGAGTACTGCCTAACACAGATCAGTAATACCCTGAGAATACAAATGATTAAATTTAATCTGAGTTTTCCAATCCCTAAATAAAAATGTAACTGCAGTTAAAAAATCAAAACCATAAAAGTATTAACTTTAAACCTCACTGACAAGGAAATCTGAATGTTTTCCTGCAGTAGTCTCAAGCATAGGAAACAAGCTGTTAAAAACTGTTTACAATGATGCATATACATCAAGATACCTTCCCCATTTACCCATATTAATTTTAACTGACAAGACTTATCAATGCTCATTTAATTCATCTGCCCTGTTATCCACTCATTATTTATTTAGTCTAGAAGATTAATCATTCTGAGGGCACACAAATCTCACTCAAGGCTATTTTGAAAAGTTGCTATGCAAAATGAGTGGGATGTTAAGAGATTGCTCACCAAGTTCACTTCCTGATAAAAAAATCATCTGAAAAATGTGGATAACAAAATATGCCTATGGATTCACACACATCCATGCCCTCAGGCAAAGGACAAACACAGCAGCTTCCATATTCAGAAATCAGTCTTCTAATTGAATTGCAGGCTATCAGCCTTCACTAAGACTTTTCCTGACATGAATAAAATTCAGTTGTCTTGATATGCTCAGTAAAAGTGTCTGAGCATAGAGCAAGAAAAGACAGATAAGGGAAGTATGTGACTCTTGAGAGCTCTCTTTAGAGGACAACCTAGCAAACCTTCCAGCTTGAAAAAGGAAGCATTTCCTTTGGTGTCTAAGATGGGGAAAGAGAAGCCTAGGTCATCGAGAAATTGTACCAGGGAGATAAAATGATAAAGTATTAGGATGGCTTTTTCAAGGTTCATTGTTTTCATTAATTTTTATGGAAGTGTAGTGTCTGAGGACAAAAGCACCAGGAAACAAACAAACAAGCAAATATACCCATATACACACATGTATCTATATAAAAAAATCAATACTGGAGAAACTCAAGGAAATCACACAGACTCTAAAGTCATGTCCCAGAAACCCAAAATTAATGAAAATCAATGAGTTTTTGTAAGTGAAGCTCTGGAAATTTCTCAGACAAAAATGATTATTTGACTGGCAATACTTCTGCCTGTGAACTACTGGGATACAAACTTCTATTGCTGGGAAAACAGAAGCAGTATGGGATAAAGCTAGATATGTTAATGTTTCTGGTCAATCTTTTTTTTTTCCTATGGAAAAAAATAGAGGTAAAAAAGGGCAAACCACAAATAAAGTTCCAACAGAATTTTAAAAACAAGCTACAAAGCCTAGAAAAGCCTACCTAAAGTCAAAAGAATGTATATACAAGTACCATTCAAAAATTTATCCTTTGTGAGACTTGTAAAAGTTATAGCATCAGACAAAAAGTGAAATTGCCAAGTGTCGGTGTTTATGGGACCTCACCAACTTAGATTTGCAATTATTACTAAAAATAAATAAACCTTTTTCAAACTCCACAGTCCAGCTCTACATTTGCATATGATCTGTACAGCATTATAGCATTTCCAGGGATTGGGAAAAATACTGTTCCTCTAGTATTTCTAATGAGCTAGAAATTATACCTCTGAAGAGGCAGGATCACTAGCACTAAATAAAAAGTAGATGTGAAAGTTGCAAGAGTTTAGTTTTGTAGTCACCAACATAAAGGAACATTTAGTGCCATAAGTGAGAGGAAGGTCCTTCTTTCCCTTTCAATCAGTTCTCCCAATCCTTATCTTGTACCACCATTAGTCTTTGGCTCTCCCAACACTGGCACAATCAGCCTGCTAAATCTAGCTGAAAACCAATTTTCCTCTCTGAGTAAATTTCCAGCCAAACCAATTATCTCATCTCATCTCCTCTCCTCTCATTTGCTGCATGGCTAATGTGGTCAGAAGTCTCCAAAACTGCCCTGCTAAGATGTAGTCCCGACTGACCGTTGAGAGATCTGGAGATTTGAAGCAAACAAGGAACAGCTTCATCTGCTCTTAGCACTGCCTGAGAATGTGTGAGCTGAAACAGGGGGGAAAAAAATAAAGAAAGAAAAAATCTGAATGAAAACCACTCACACTTATTCACAGCTCTACCAGAAACACAGCTGTGGGAATCTGGTGCTGCTGCTGACATTTCTGTAGGGAGATGTCTGTGTTGAAGAACTCGACTGTTTGCATGACCAGTTTCATAGTCATTACAGCAGTGATCTTAACCAGACACTGTGAAATCACAACAAATTTAATTTATCTCCCAATTTCTTGGGCTCCTCTGCAAATTTAAGCTACATAGTTATATGCATTAGGCCGTCGAGTCAAGATGCATCACAAAGAATGCAATTTATCAAGAGGATCGTGACACAGAGGAGACTTGGCTAAGAACCAAGGTGGAAAAGCTCAGGGATTAAATAAAAATGATGGAATGGATATTTCCATTAGAGAAGAACTCCATATTCCAAATACTAATTGCAAAACACTGAAAGATAAAATATCAAGAAAGATAAAATGTTGCTGTAGTGAAAAAACATTCTCACCTTTATTTGTCCATGCCAAATCTCCATTTTTGTTTGCAGAGGAATGGAAGAAGGTCTTTTAAAACACTAATTTAGTGTTTCCCCCAATCAGCTATTACCCAGACTGATAGGTCTCCTCTGTTTTTACCCTTCCCAAAGAAGTCTCTCCCAGAGGAGTGCTTAAAATATGTTTATATAGTATCATATCCAAAATACAGAAGTCTCTGATGGCCAAGAACTTTTTTTCTAACTCATTTTTTAAAAATGCAATCACAAAAGCCAATTTATCAAAAACTTTTCACAGAAAAAGCATTAATTCTGGCAGAGTAGAAAAACAAAATAAAACTGTCTTAAAAAGATTACCAGGCATAACACTGAAAACAAAAGATGCTCTGCCCAGTACAATCAATAACTCAGGAGAGAGTAAGACCTGCAAGATTTAAGCTCAAATTTCTACTGTGTATGCATGTGAAAGAAAGAAGTCCTATTGATGGATTTTTCCAAGAAATGTGTTAGAAATTCTTGACTTTTGAGAGAGCTCAGGTAACTAAACTCGACATTTTTGCTATAGGAAACTGAAAAATATAAACATAGTCTATTATAATATTTACCCAGAGAGGATCTCTCTGATCATATATTTTTTCTTTACAGTTGCTCTTTAGTGTAAATAAAGTAGTATTACAGCATCATTTTATTTCTTCAGTCATGAAAAATGGTCAGTCATGTATAGAACTGAGACATGCAAGCATGACCTGGGCTGCTCCAGTTCTTAACAGTGACATTTGGTTTTTCATGCTGTTTTAATCCAATGGATAATAAAACAATCCAAGCTCTATGACAAAGTGGGAAGCAAAAGAAAAAACCCTTTCAGCTAAGCTCTGGACAGACAAGACATCTCCACTCACAACCTCTCAGCAACATACTGGAGAAACAGGTTGTTTTCAATGCAATTAGGAACCCATAACTAACCTACAAGTAACATAAACACGTAAGTGAAACTTACAAGATCAAAATCCTTCAGAGACAGTTCCTAGTTTTCTACCCTTTTCTAATGAATGCAGATTTTCTACCCTTCCACTTTCTCCCCTTTTAGGCAATGAGAAGGCAGCTCCTCTTCTTAAGAGTGTTCAATCCCACTGATCACATCAAATGTTACAAATTCAGGAGAGGAACAAAACCCCCACATCCTTTTATTATAAGAGAAGCAGTATCAGCTAATAGCTGGAAATTGTGGCTGTTGCCTATATTGCCCATCACCATTCTTTCCTGTCAGCTAAAGACACCAAGTCCTCAAACACATTTCCACTGGATAAAATAAGTTTTTCTCCTTTCTGTCACTTATTTTTTCTCCTTTCACAAAACATGTATGGAACAGTGTCCCTTGTGGTGTTAGGTGGGATGAAGTAGGAGGCTCTTTGTCAAATGAGTACCAACACTTTTTTTTCCTTTATTTAATCCTTACAGCACTTAAACATACTAAACTTCAACTTGAAGTTGTATATATAGAACCAGAATTTGATGTGAAACATTTTCTGCAAAGACTAACCTGTGATGATAAGACATTCATTGTGATCCAAGACTTCAGTGATGAGCCTTGCTACAATCAGCTCTGGATTGATTAAAAATCGAATTTCTTCTTGTACTAGTCCTGCCCCGGTCACACCACCTCCAACAAAACGGTTTGCAAAATCAACCTACCAAAAATACATTCAGGAGGATTATGACAGGATAAGCAAAAAAAAAAAAAAAAAAATCTTTTAATTACCAAAGTAAATAAAGTCCTGCACCAATTTCAATTACTGTGTTGAAATCTGCTGCTATCATTTAAAACAACAAGCAGAGAGATTGATAAACATGATCATGCCTCTCTCTTTTTTCCATTCAGCTTCTCAGAAAACTTACGACAAATGAGACACAGCAAAAGAAATTTTGCATCTCAAACACTCCAAATCCAAGTTGTGTGGGTTTCCCTTGAAGAGGCATATATTTCAGAATAAAACACATTTCAGTAAATGTGAAAGATGAAAACAGTATTCGTTTTAGGGACATTGAAAAATCATTAGCTTGTCCTTTGGAAAGCATTCTGTCCCAACTGTCTTCACTGAAGTATCTTTAGGTTAGCACTGTAACAGTTCTATACCCAAAAAACCCTCTAAAAAATTCTTCTTGAAATGTACTAACAACTTCTTATTAATTGTCCTTGAAATGTACTTGAACAAGGCAAATAATTTTTACTATAAAGGTTTCTGCTTGAAATAGAGAAGCTCTGGACTATTTTTTGCTGCAATTACATACTTTGCAAATTACATTTTCATACAGACAACAGTTTTAAAAGGAGTTTGTTTATTCAATAAAGTAATTACTATTCACTCAAATTAACTGCTCACATAAATTTATAATTTTTAAAAGTTACTTCATCTTTCAAATGCTATTAGCTTCTTACTGGTTTTTACTAAGGTAGCTGATGAGAGCACAGGTACAGGAAGGGGACATGAACACCTGTGTAGACTCTGACCCAGGAGGCAGAGTCCAAAGCACACCAAGAGCCAGCCACTACAGCAGCATGTGTTCCTTTTGTCTATCCTGGAAATACCAACACATTTCAGTTGCTTAAGATTTGCTAAACTTGACTGTGACAAAAAAAGTTATATGAAAACCACTCATGTGCAGTGTGCCAGGGCCCCAAGCACTGGCACTGTGCTGAGCAGCCTCCCTGGGGCCCCAACCTTGTCCTGCACAAACACCTGCCCTGTCCTGGGCCTCACCTGAGACACTTCACCTGTGGGCTTAGGCCCATCCCTGTGCTCTGCTGATGCCCATGCGCTCACCAGACATCTCTCACTGTCCTTAGTGCCCTGATTCACCATCTTGCCTTTGTCTGATGGCTACCAACCAGTCAGCAGGGACTGAGATTGCCACCATCCCTGCCCACTGAGGCTGGGGTCACTGTGGGCTCCTGCATTGTCCTGCTTTGGTCATCCTGCTCCCTGCTGGAGTGACTGCTCTCCATCTGAGCAGAGCTATTTTCTTTGTTAAGACTGGAAACAGCCAAGAGGAAAAATATCACATCCTAGGCAATACTTCCTTATACAGAGTGCAAAACTAGAAAAATGAGCAATTGCTGAGTTCTTGATAATTTCAGCACACATTTGACTGCTCAAGTTTCATAAAGTCATTAGACATCTAAAAATCTGAGAAAAAAACATTACAGAAAAAAAAAAATCTCCTCATTTCCTTCCTCCTCTTCCAATGAGTACTTGTCCCTGGCTAAAAAAGTTCTAATTTTTAATTTTTTTTGTAGAGGAATTCTAGAAGGCAGACCTTTTCTTTTATTTTCTTTTTTTTTTTTTTTAAGAAAAGCAGAAACCAAACAACTAATTTGAAAACTCAGACGTGTTCCTTTCTATAGATATGGACAGGACATCCTCCTTATGACTTTCTTTTGCTGACTGCCTCCCAGACTGAAACAATGGTGCTGGCAGCAGCATGAAAGTCTCCTGGGTCACTGACCTGGTCACTGTCTGGGGCATAAGAATAATTTTTTTAAAATAAACTGAAACCCTTGACAAGTCATCAAGATCACAGACTGAAGCTTTTGTCTTGTCAGTCTCTGATCCTGGCTTGAACCAGAAGACCTGAAGCTGTCCAGGACTTGTGATTTTCTGTCAGCCCTTTCTGTAACAGGTACATGTGCTACCTAGATGAGCTGGGGAGCATTGACAGTACTAAGACTGCCCATGGAATTAATCTTGATGGGTTTTTTTAAGCTGCATAACATCTTGTCATTTAAGTCAATTGAGGATAAATAAGTAACTTTGTTAAGCTGGCAGACCATGAAAGTATGACAAAGACATGAAAACCACAAGAACTGTTATATGCACTTACCTGTAGCATACCTTGTCCATTGCTTTCGATGGTGCCTTCATAGGTGACATGCAGTCTAGATAGCTTTTTCTGAGATCTACCATTGAGGAAAAATATTGTACAGAAAGGATCATTTCAGAACGCCCACAAAAACACATTCATTTTAAAACAAAATTCATCCAAACTGCTTACACATCTTAAACATACGGTGGTTAAAAAAAAAAATCAAAAACCCTGACAGGTTAAAGAAAACATGTTTGCCTTGCAGAAACAATGTGGAAAAGTTTAACAGAGTCATTTGTTCAGTTTCTTCACCTTTTACCATAAAACCCCAAATCTGAAATTCTAAGTTTTTCTTGTTCCCCATCAATGAAGCTGCAATACTTGTGCTCATGCTGGTCATCACCCATACTCCATTAGATTTCCTTCCATTTCTTAAATCAAGCCATCTCTCTCTTTTTTCCCCCACTCAAACAACAGCACCAAAGATATGCTACTGTTTTAAAACTTCAACTAAGACTTGTTTGCTTTACAGATAAACATAAGGGAAAACTCAGGACACAAACTATTTGTGACAATTCACCACTGCCCTCCATATTTCTTTCTGCAACAGTCCATAGCAAAGATTGTTTTCTGTAGTACTTCTAGACCTGAATCAATTCCAAATGAATGACATTCAGTTCTTGTGGACTCAAGAAATTTCTTACATTAACAGGATGTTTGACTTACCTTTCCCAATCTGGAAACTCCTGGAGACACTGCCTTGTAAACGTCACCAATCCCGTAGGTTCTACAGGCAAACCAGCCCCAAAGGAAAATGTATTAAGTGTGGGAGCTTAGCCCTTAGATTATCTTAACTGGCAAACTCTGAAAACTACAAACATTCTTGGTAGATACCAAGACCTTAACTTTCCTCAAGAGTGACTCTGATTTTTTCCCCTGACAGCCCATGCTCTAATTGAAGACAAAGTAACATAATGACCAAAATATGACTTCTCTTCCCACTTTGCAGTTTGAGTATTTTAGTTTTTCCAGACCTAGGAAAAACTATTTCTTAAGCGATTTCCACTTTAACAATACTAAATACTACTAGGAAGACCCAGTAGTTGAAGTAAAATGTGCTGCTTTAGAGCAAAAGAGATGGTAAACATCTAAAATCAACCACTGTTCAGTGTCAACAGACAATCCAGAGAGTATTCAACCTATGGAGGAATCAAACAGCAGCTCATATTTCCAAGAAAGTCCAACTATGTCAATAAGCATGCAGTGTTAGCAGATTCCAAATCAAGCAGTTTTTAACCTGGCCAGGATGCAAGTGGAATTCACTGTATTCCAATTGAGAAAAGACTCCTGCCCTTGAGGGAACAAGAGGAGCTGTTGCTCACTGTAAGAAGGATGCAGTATCATTGTTTCTCCTTATTTCACTCAAAACAGTTCAGTTTTGCAACAGGAAGAAAACATCAACCTTTTATTAGGTGATATCATCTTAATAAAAACTTCAATTAAGACTTACTTTTCTGCTACAGTAAGTCTACTGGGATTTGTGAAAACATTGAGAACACTATGTAAAGCACAAATGCATCCTTCTAAAAAAGCCTTAAGTGGTCCTAACCTTTGCTTTAAAATTTAGGTTTAAAAAAGGGTTACTTTCTCTGAAAAAAGTGCATAGCTCTCAAGCATAGCAATCAAGTTCTCTTTCACAAGGGAATTCTAGTATCAGTTGTGGTATTCTTCAAATGAAGCATTCACTCTTTGAGGACAAAGTCTTCAGTATCCCCTGTGCTCATTTACAGAGAACTCAATTATTATTTACAATAAAAGGAGTTGCAAAATTATTACTGTAATTTATAGGGCTAAATTACTTCAGCCTTACTAATTCCTGGGACAAAAAAGAGAATAAGAAATGGAGTATTTTAAAGGTATGATAGGAATTTTTAATTCAAGAAAAGAACATCCAAGAATCTCATTAAGTATTATTTAAAGTTATAATGTTAGGAAATCTAATATAGTAGTTTCATAAAGCGTGTTCCCATCAGAATTCACATGCTCAGGGGCTCAGGGACAGCTGCCTAAATTTAGGATTTGGTTTGCACAAAACCATTATTACTCAAGTATTTAAAAAGCTGGTACACCATATCTCTTCTTGGTCCCACACATAGATCACAAGTTACTTTTTACCTTTGAGATTTAGTTCTATTGATATTGCTTAAAGTCTGACAGCTGAAATAGGATATAGCTGCATTTATTTTGTGGTGAATTAAAATTATGAAGATGGTCAGAACCAAGCAAGGGGCTTTTATATTTAATAGTTTAAATCTGTCTTTCTTTTAAAACAAACCCTTCTGAGAAAGTATGAAGTTAAGAGTAAAATGCTGACCATAAAAGGTCTTTTAAAAAGGACTATTGTAAGGGTATTGCTGCAGATCTGATGTACGCTACTACAGCAAAATCTCCTCCGCCCCAAAAATGCAATATATAAGCTGTGGTAGTTATCACAAAAATAAATCTGTTTTTGAAAGCTTATGCAAATGTTCAAATCTGTGGTAATAACAGATGATCTGACTATACACTAAATTCTCCAAGAGCAGGAGATATCTCATGTCTTGCTATCATTTGTTTTATATGAACTGGGCAAACTTAAAAACAGCTTTGCTTTGGAACCATAGAAGGGAAAAACCTGAAATACCAACACAAGCAGGGGAAAATACCTCAGAACTACAAACATTATAGTCAAGACTAAACATGCATTCTGCAGGAAAAGTGAAGTTTGACTCAAAATCTTTAAGCCTGTGATTTTAATGACTGTATGGTGCCAAGTTCCCTCTACATCCTCACTTTGATGTGGTGAGGCAAGTGGTTGCATATATTACTAGCATTATATAAATACATGTATTTATATCTACACATCTACACACACATTTTATATATATATATCTACAGGGGACTAAAAATATATTTCTGTATTTTACACATACCCCATAGAGATATATATACACACACACACACACACACACATATATATTTATCAGAAAAAATAAAACAGAATGAGCTCTGGGCAAATAATTTGCTTGCATGCATCATACATATGGTAGGAAGTGCCACTAGTATGAATATCAGTATACTTTGCAAGCTGTCTTTTATTAAATACTTCCATCACGGCTGTGTAGCCATTTCTAAATTTAATGGGATTAAATTTTTCATCTATCTGCTTTGCAGCTCAAAAAAAGAATAAAGGATATACTTTTTTCTGTGACTCTTCTAAAATAGCAGAAAAGGGTCTTAAGTTTCTCAGGCTTTCTTGGTGACCTCCCTTCAAACAACCTGAAAAACAGGAAATAAAAGCAAACAATTAGATTACAGGGATACAGTGCAGAGCAATTAGTGCTACCTAGTAATTGCAATTTGATTTTTTGCAATTATTATGCACACATTTCATTCGCCTTGCATTTAAGTACTGTAGAAAGAACTCTCTAGACAGCCCCTCTGTAATTCAAGATTTTAGGACTAATGACTTTATTGACTTGCTATATTTCTGATGAAGATGCCAAGTGAATGCTTCTCCCACTTGCACCAATTTTCTAATACCAAAAAATGTAATTTCAGTATGAACATTTTGGAAAGCTACTAGTTTTATTTGTAACAAATTGAAACGTTTAACAGGCCATTAAGCAACCAAGGGGTGAAAACATGTATGTTGAGTACTCCAAGATCCAAATGTCACCCTCCTTTCAGCTCAGTGAGTTGCTCAGAAGAATTAATGCAAGCTTGCTGCTTTCAAGAGCTGCACTGCACCAGCAGCATTTCTAAAAAAAAGTACTTTCCCCCCACAGAAATGGCTCCATCCACTGGGCAGTTACAGCCAATTCTAACAGGCATTTGTTAAAAACCTAAGCATTAAAAGGAAGGATCCTATTTTTAGCCATTAAGTGAACGCATTCTTTTAAGGTTAGCTGAAATACTTTTACTGCATCATCTATCTTCCAGAAATGGAGCATGCATTACTTAATTTCACTTCCAGCAGAGTGACAAGGCATTGTTATTGGCAACACATAATGGAATTTATCTGGAAGGAAGAACAGCAGTGACTTCAGAAATAATACCCTTTGAATAGGAAGTTCACTAAAAGATGTCTGATTTACTGAAAGCCCTGAGGATACAATATTCCCCCCCAATAAACAGTCTAAGTAAAGCAATGACACAACATTATTCATTTGTTTCTGTGTAGTGGAATGACAATCTGCCTTTAAAACCAGAATGCTGAGATGTGAATTGAACTAGATTAAGCAAAGAAGTGAACTAGATTTTTTTCAGCATTTAAAAGTCTTTACGATATATACAGGCTGAAGTGATCAATTGCATCCAAAATCTATATTCAGTCACAGAGGTTAATTTTATTAGCACATTATTCTTTGAACAGGGAACCAGGACTTTAGGAAGGTAAACTCCAGATATTTACAGTCTATTCTAAAATAGGCCTATATGCAAGCTCTATCAAGGCCTTGAGCTTGCGCAGGTAAAAAGGGGTTTATAAAAAAAGTTGATGTGTGCATGTGTGTGCAGATATTGCCTAAATTACCCCAACCTCTTATCTGGAAGTCTCATTGCACATGAAGCCTTTAAACTGGTTAATTTATCTGTCAGCCTGATCACACCTTTACTAATTATTTTGCCTCTTCACATCAAAGTGACATCTTGTTTACGTTGCAATCTCTTGGGAGAGAGTTCTTCATGTTACAAAGGCAATATGTGATTTAGTATAAAGAGCAGGCTGGGCAGGAAAGGTGCAGAACTATGCCTGAAGTAAGTCAGATCAAGCTAAAACCAGTCACATTTGTGAATGCAACAGGAAAAGCAAGTGATATTTAAATGATTTAAAAATGGCCTGGTCCTAGCCCATCAACTTAAATGAGGACAGCACATAGCAAAGTTACAAACCTTGTAACCTTGAACCTTATTTCTGAAACAATCAATTAGGCAAAATTATGAAAATTTCATTTTTGAAGCCAATATTTTAAAGAATAAAGCTATATGAAGGCATCACTAAGATATTAAGTAACATTATTCTTCAAGCGCTGAGACACAGATCCTACTAAAAATCCACCCAAATCTCTAAGTGGAAACCACATAATTTCCTGACAGAACCACCTAGGGCCAAAACCCACTAATTTCAATTAAAGAACTCATCCAAATAAAGTGCACTGTAAATCAAAGGCAAAGCACTGCAAGTCTCCATTCAGGTGAAGTAATTGAAATCTTACTGACAACTGCATATGTAAGCTTTGTCCAGGACATTCCCACTGCCATGCAGTAACTTCAATTTTTCAGCTACAGGAGCTGAGAAAGCCTCCAGGACTGATCACCAAATTCACCTCTGGCTCCAGACAAGCAGGGGAGTAGCAGTATTAATCAAACAGAAGATCCCCACAAAGATACATTTAAGTATTTGAGGCCAGAGATTTTAAAACATAAGAAAGTAGATGTGTGAACTTTAACAATCGACAATCATTAACGCAAAGTCATTGTGGCTAAATGAAAAATCATGAGAAATAAAATATTAAAAATAGTAAGAACTAATATTGAGAAAATGTAAAACAACTGTGAGTAAACCTACAGTAAAGTTACAAGGCAACAGTTCATATAATTTCAACAACTATTACAAAAACATGCACATATTTTTGCACAAGCATTTTCCTAAAAATTTTGGGGTGGAAAAAGAAGCATTTTAAAAGTGCAATCAATATTCAGGTTTTTGCAGTCTTGATTGCCAACTCAAAATTATTATTTTCGCAACCAACACTTCTAAAGCTGGAGTCAAAGGCTCCAAAGAACCTACTCCCAACTCCTTCCAGTGCTGAGGCAAGTGGACTTCAAACTTGCAAGGAACTTCAAAGAGTGCACTGAAAACAACACAACAGAAAAATTATTTAAGAACATTAAGAGCTTCACAAAAGTGACCTTGGCTTGCATGGGGTTTATTGGGGAGAATTTGAACCAGCTTAAGTAAACAGCTCCCAAATACATCATTTCTGATTAAGGTAAAATTAAAAAACAGTATTTACCTGTAAAATTTAATTTCCAAGGAGTTAAATTGTTCCCCTGATGTTACTCTAAGGACCGGCTCCAGCAGGAGCCATTACAATCACGTGATTTAATCTCCCAGTTCAGTAATTTCATAACAATATTTCTATACCCAGCCTGGGCTTCCTTTGAATGTTTCTTCTCAAAGGGAATAATCATGTCTTTACATTGAAGTTGGAACCTACTGTAAGCCCCAGAAAGGTGTATACATTGTAATAACATGCAAAAATTTGCTGTATGGATCATACCTCAAAGAATAATTCCCATTCATAAACCCATGGCATTCCATGGCTCCTTTTTGCAGAAGTGTGGATACACAATTTTGTACTTGTGATCCCTACAATTAACCATGTGATCTCTTTCCTCCACTACCCCACAGGCACTAAAAAGTATCTTTGTCTTTACTACTGAACTTGAAGAAACACTTGTGTTGTTTCTTGTATTTTAGTGTGAGAACAGAACAGAACAGAAAGATAACAGAACATCTGAACAAGTACAAAACATTTTACCAAAACCTGATATTCTCCTACAAATAGAAGTCAAAGAAGGACTTACACAGAAGTCATATGGATAGAATTTCACCCATAAAGGGACTGGGCAGGGGAAAAGATGGAAAGTTAAGGCAGAAATGAAAATACTAGATAGACATTTCATTCCACCTCAAGAACACAGCTAATCACTAAGCAGTTTTAGTCTAAGGTACTGGATGATAAAATGCTTGGAAAAGAGAATAAACCAAACAAACCTTGCTTTTTCTATCTTGCTGCATTCCAAGCCTATGCTTACCTGATGTGCATATACATGTAGGGGTGGAAATAACATGCTTAAGTATGTTACTGTCGAACTTGTACTGCCCTTCATACAATTGAGGGCTATTTTGATTAAGTGGCTGTGCATCCTCAGCTGCTGAGCATCTTCACCACTGAAATTTCAGCCTGATACACAGCACCCTAAAGGAAAAACTAATAAAGTGTTGAATGGTCCAATAACCTCATCATTTAGGATTGCATTAGTTGCACTGGGGAGCACATAAGAAACATCTCTTCCATCTTTCTCCTGCAATTCCCAACCTCTTGAAATAAAAATGTGGAGTCCCAGGAACAAACGAGAAATATAAAACACTCTCTTTTTGAAAATCAGTATCATATTCCTAATGAAGTATTTTTTGAGCTTTGACTTCCAATACTAAACACAGCTTATCAAAACAGTTTCAAAAGAATTCTCTCTCAGTATGATTTGACATTTTTTATTCAATTGTGCTCAAGGCAATCTTAGTCACATCCACATTAAGGACTGCCTACAGATATTAGTGTATCAAAGATCAAGCAAAGCTGTGTGCATTAATATGCACAGAGAGAGGAGCTCACCATGTAAGATTTGGAATGTGTCTGTAATTATATGTGCTTATCACACAATTGCATGGGACAGACAACCATTTCATTCTCTAAATATATGAAAGCAAACCTGTTTACCATATAGGAAAATCTGGAATTACATTAATTACCCATATCCTTTGCCTTAAGTGTTTTCTGAGAATGCTGTTTTGTTGATTATTTATTGGGTGGGGTTCCCCCCATTCAGAAACAACTATCTGCCTTTTAAAATGGAGTTTTAAATCTCTAAAGCTTCATTTCAGTGAAAAAGACAGGAGATAGGACCAGTCAAGGACTTTTCCTGAAGAATGAAGCTGCAACAACTGTTTCATTGCTATAATTTATGCTTCCCTTCCCAAGGGAAACTACACTCTGTTTTGTGAACAGCAATACCCCAGACCCACTTTGGTCTCCAAAGCACCCCAGGGGGTGTGCAAGACAATCCACTAGGCTACAGAAAGAATATATTTTTGTCCCATTCATTAAATAAAAAACATTTTGAAGTAGTGGTTATTTCATCTCTACCTCATCCTTTCTAAATTTTTTGCATGTTTTATAATGCAATATATTAGCAAAGTAGCACGTGTATGTAATTCCTAAGTAAATAAATACAAATAAATTAGGGGTCCATGCTCAAAAGTGTTTTACTGATAGGTATGTGTGATCAAAAAAGTTTGGAGACCACTGCCCTAGGCAGCTTTAAATGTAAATACTTTGACATCAATTAGACAATGCAAGATGAGGAAACCTTAGCAAATTTAAAATGGGACATTCTTATAACCAATATAAAATATAAACCCTTACTAGAAAATTCTGCAGTCACTGAAAATATTTTTAAGTGAGAATTAGAAGGAAAACTATTCAGTATATTACAACTTTACTTTATGAAATTTGGACTTCATGGAAATCAAAAGCAGAATAATTCAAATGAGGAATTTCTTCCAAAGAGATGAAAAGCAGCAAATTGACCACCCCTCTAACAAAACAAAAGGAAATGCCACTGTTCACATCTGGCATTTCCTGACAGAAAAACAGAGCACAACCTCTCACAAGTCAGGTACAGCAACCTCATTTCTGCTTTTCTGGTGCCTGGTGTGTGCCTCTTCCACTCAATATGAATTCTATATTTCTGTATTAAAAGTGCCTTCCTTCTCTCAGCTTATAAAAGATGTCACTTTAGAATTTTCTAATTTCCTTCATATCAAGCAGGAGAAAAAGAAAACATTCAATATTTCAGCCTCATGGGCAATTTCATATTTACTGTGATGTGTCATAGGTACAAGCTGTCGTCATCTAAGAAGTTATTTAAGAACAGTGCACTATTCAACAACCTTATGTTGAATTAGAATTTCATTTCTAGATTAAATAATGACTTTTAAGATGTCTGTAAACAAAAAGAAAAAATGGAGCAATGTAATTTCGTTGGGAAATCTAGATGCAAAAAACTATCTTTCATTTCAGACACACATCTCCGTGCTCTGTGCTTTTCATTTTGTAGTTCTGTTTATTGTGGCAAGTAACTTGGTGCATTATAAATCTGTTTTAACAAAAGATTTTGGTGATTTGAGTCTTAAAATACATCAGGTTGATATCTGACCTTGATGAAACAGTAAGATGCTAACTGCAAGTACACAACACCAGAGAATAGCAGGTTAAAATGTTTTATCCATGGGATCTAAAACAAAGGACAATCAAGAGCATGGTACAACTAAGTTCAGGACTACATTACTATATTTACTAAGCTAAAAAACATTCAGATTCAGTACTGTTTTAATCACTACAGCACAGTAATTATGCCAGATTCATAAAAATAGTGTCCTTTGAAGTTGTCTATTTAAAGAGTGTTTCCACATTTGCCAAATACAAATGTTGATTTAAATATTTTTACAGAAAATTATATTATATAAAATTATATAATCCATTATATTAAATTATATTATCCATCCATAGCTAATCAGTTCACATACCCAAAGTAGGCATAACAGAATGAGTTTTGTAGGATCAGTGTCCTTTAACTCAGAAAATCTAGAACCACTTATCAGAGGAGCAATACATCTCAGTCCAAATCAGGTTCTCTCAAAGTCATTAGATAATTTATTCCCCAGAGAATATTCATTAGTGTTGTGAAATTGATGTTGTTTATGGAGAGATAACTGCATTACTGGCAAATTAGATTTCAATTCTCCTGCATAAATGTACCATACAGCTTCCCATTTCCTTTCATATATTATATATTCCATAAAAGAAATATATCTTAACTAGTGTGTTTTTCTCCTCATTCCCAATCACTTGAAATTACTTTAAAGGTTTGTTTGATAAAGATGAAGAAATTCAGTCTTAGTGGAATACTGGTGGTTTCAGACCAGAGCATGCACTAATAAATGTGCCAGAAGATCTATCAGGCTGATGCTGTTAGACTTACTGCCTTCAGTTCTGAATTCAACCCCAGTAGCTTTAATGGCAGCTATTACATCTCCAGTTGAACTACAGAGTTTTTGAACAAGGAATATGGAAGAGTTCTTCTAACTTGACACAACAGCTAAAACAGATCTGTAGCAGGTCAAAGACACAGCAGAAGTAGAGCAGGTCCTTCACAAACCTGTGTCCTTCCAAGAGCACTGATTCAATATTGCAGACCTTTGTCCTCACATTTTGCTTTCACATATAACCAAACAGTTGCCTAAATTACCAAATTCTATTGCATCTATAGTGTAATTACGACCATCACCACAATCACCTATTTTAAACTCTGCAACCAACATCATAAATTTAGAGAGTCAATGCAATTCAGGCTCTACATTCAACCAGAATGTCACTTCCAAGAAAAATACATCAATAAGATAAATAAAATGGCCAATTCAATTATTTTTTTCTTTTGTGATGGATCATTTTGGAAAAAAGCTGCCCAATCTATTGTCATCAAATATATATATATATATACACACACACATATATATACTAGTATACATACATATATAGTAGTGTTTTTTAAAAATAGAAATTGAACACTCTAAATTTAGAAAAGAAGCAATATTTTATGCTATTTAATACGATCTAATGTTTGGCCACTGATTGGATGTCATTCTACCTACTCAAATACATAAATATTGAAGCTCTTAAACTATGAATCCTTTTTATCAACTACATTTGAAATGATTTATGTTATTAATGACTCAAGACTCATAATAGGCTCATCCCTGCCAAGCAAGAAAGGGAAGAATTCAATTAAATTACTGAGTACTTAGTTATACACAGGTGACTTTCAGTCTGTAGCAAGATAAGGAATCAAAATGGATAGTCAGTGTCACAACACACCATTAAACCAAGTGCTTCCGTGCCAAAAGAGGAACAGCCACATTGATTCTCCTCTCATTTGGCAAGACTAACAGCAGGAGAGGAGAGGTAAAGCATAGATGATGTATGTTAATACTAACACATACAACAGCCTTCCTCCCAATCAGCTGCACTTATGTTTCTATGAGTCTTAAATTTTAAACCATCTTGCAGTGACTGACTTGTTTTGTCAAACAGAGTTGTACCTTGGGGGGACTAGGGGTGAACTTACAATATGGTGGTTAATAGCACATAAAAACCTAAAGCAGGGAGAAGACTGGGAGGAAAGAAGAAACATATCAGCATTTAAATGTAAAAACTGTAACTATTTTATAGTGGACAAAAAAGTACTAATGTTTAAGTCTGCATAAAGTGACCTGATAAAAGACTGCTGTGTAAGTCTAAAAACACAAGAAAACTTACACAGTTGTGTTTCTAACTTAGAAATCACAAATTTCAGTTCTTCAGTCTCAGAGATTTGAGGGGAGAAGTGGGAGCCTTTTGCATGAATGTAGACAGGGCATGGATAAAGGAATTGAGGAACACCACCCTTGCTAAAGAAAAACCCTGCAAATGCATCCACACACTCAGTAATTTGGCTTTGTTAGGGAACAACAGCAGATTATTTTTGATACCTTAAGAACAAAGTCATTCATTCACAGTCATGTAGCAAATGAATTATGCTGAGGAAAGAACTAAGTCTGAAAAAAGCTACAGACCATAATACTGTGGGGACAAAAGGCTGGTGTGTGAACAATCTGTTATGCCCATCCCTAAGCAGACAGAGCAGAGCAGCAGTCTCCGAAGACTTTACATCAAAACATTTTTATAAGCAGAAAAGAGTCACAAATATTTTAACTTCAGTCATTGCCTACTGCCTTTTGAGTACATCCACCTTCCCAAAAAGCTTTTTTTTAAAAAGCTGAAAACACACATTGCAGTGAACCAAATCCTGTCATCTTTACAAGTCTGAAACAATAGCTGAAAACATGACAGTTTACTCTGTCCTTGCTACTAAAGAAGTAACTTTGCAGGGCCGGCAAACACAGGTGACAGAAAAAAAAGAAGACTCAATATACTATCTATCCTCCTTCTCCCCCCTCATCTTAGATTTTGACTAAGTCAGGTTATATACAGTAACAGAAAACTGTACAGTCTTGCAGGACTCTCTCCACAACCCTTCCTTTTGCTTTTATCCTATCAGTCTCACTCTCACTGACACATTCTCTCAAATTTTATCCACTGCCTGCCACACCTTGTATTCTAACTCACTAATCTGCTTATCAAATTTAAAATACAGGAGGTGTAGGAGTGTGGATTTGGTGCAAAAAATGGTTAAGTAAAACAAAGGAATGGAAAAGGAAACTGTACTTATCTAATAAATGCATAAATTGGCAAACACTGAGGAAGAGCCACTTTTAATCCTCAATAACCAGAGGACATTAGCTTCCCTTCTTTTCTTCAGTTTGGCAGCAATATTGTTGTTCTTGCACAAATAAAAATGGCTTTCTATCCTATGTGACTTAAAGCTGAGCATTACCTCATTCATAATGCAAAAGGAAGGCCTGAAGGTTGTCTGGTCTTTTCCCCTTCTAAATAACATTGTGGGACCTTACTATGACAGCAGCAGGCAGCCAAGTCAGAAAACAACGTTGGACTGACTGGAACAGAGCAGAAAATTCTGAATGCTTAATACTTTTTACTAGTCATTCTTTTGAGTCCACAGCAGTAAAATATTTACCTAATAATTTGCCAAGGTCTTTTATTTAGAAGTAGTTTGCAATATTATGCCCTGAGTCAACCACAAGTAATGCACTGTAATACTATCACCTTACATTGCTCTGCAATGTTAATAGAGGAGCATATGAATTTACTCCAGTTACTCAACAGCATTTTATTCTGTAGATTCTTGGCAAGAAATCATCTTGCAAAATGTAACTGCTTGGTTTATAAAATGTTTAAATTACAACAAAAACCAGCAGCCTAAAGTCCTTTAAAAATACCACAAAATACAGCTAGAAGTGTGCAGTCAAAGAGAACTCCTTCTAGACCTTTCCCTCTCCTCTTTCAATGCTCTCAACATTGGTATTTTTAAATGCACCAGTGGTACTTCTCATGTATTTGTTCTTAGGAATCACTTGAAGAAAAACACATTGAATTATATGGCATAATAATGTCCACCCACACTTCTCTTCCCTAACCCACTGCAGTCTTGGGATAACAACCAAGACACTGACCCTGGTCTCTCTTCTGAAATACACAATATGGGCAAACCTGTGATAGCCCTTAAAGGCAGCAGCCACCAAAACCATAATTAGTTCATTGGCATGCCTGACATTTATTCTGGGAAGCCCTAGTCTAATACAGCTCCCATAATACACTCACCCAAGTGTGTTGGATCACAGGCAACACTGGTTTTATATTTCATCTCAGCTGTCAGAGCACACACACTACATCCGTTAACAGTGAGGAATAAGAAAAACTCTAGATCAATAATCTATCCAAGCTTCAGCCTAATAAAATTAAGGTTGATCTACACTTGTATGGAAGTGCCAAAAAATTATGCATTCATATTTCTAATCTACAAGTCCATGTAGATTAGCACCAGAAAATGTCTCCATCTACTTCCCTCTTTTAAGACTGAAATAAGTACATTTAAATTATAAAAAAGATGTGAAGAAAAACTTCTAATCAAATCTGTTTGTAAGTTAGCACTAAGCAAAAAAATAAATATTTGCTTAGACATTGGAATATCTTTAAGTAAATTCTTTTCATGGCTTTCTTCGGCTAACTTGCAGCATAAAGAAAAGGTTAATTTTCAGACACAGCTCTACAACTGCCTTAAAATAATGGTATGGATGCTGAAGAATGAAGTCCCATTGATCTGATTTAATGTGCAGATCACCACTGGTGACATAAGAGACAACAGAAACGTGGCCAAGGAAACGCCAACCGTTAATTTAAATACACACAGAACACTTGAAGCACAACTAAAATATACCATTTGCAGATGATTGGCTTACGAGGAGGCAGGGAATTGTATCAATCTAATTATGCCAGAGCAAGAGTGTGTCTGTGCATGCTTATGCACAAAAAAATTTGGAATATTAATCATATCTTCCTGTGCACAAGATCCTTGCTTACACAGAAGCACAGTTTTCTTGTCCCTTACAGGTAATAGGAAAAAAGACAAAAAGCAAACCAGTAAATTTATTGACAGAAATATGAAACAAACTAGTTCCTCCCCTAAAGGACAACAATATTTTCATGGCAGGGTTATCAGGTTCATTTACTGCTGAGTGCCATACCTGTTGAAGTTAATGTCTGGATAATTGGAATACTCAGACTTCATCTTCGCATTGCGACGTGGAAAAGTACAGAAGAAAGCATTGGCCAGGAAACTGGCGATCTGCTCCTGTGACATTGTGATGGAGTGATTCATCTTTTGTTTCAGCAGAGGTATTGGCTACCAACAAAAGAAATGAGGGGGAGGAAGGGGCAGGGGAGAAAGGAGGGAAGGAGAGAGAAGAATAATTAGCCAACCCTTTTTGAAAGAAAAAACAGAAGCACAAAATTACATTTGTTATATTAGAGCAAGAGTAATTTAGGCCATTGGTAAAGCCTTTAATCAGCAGCACCGTTAAAGTCAAGAACAGCTTATTCAAGACAATTCAGAAAGGGCTTGCCTGGCAAACTGCAGATTTCTAATCAATAATAAAAAGATCAGGAAAACACAACTTATCAAACAAAACCATCGGGAATGCAGAGGGGAAAAAACAGATGGGATGCTGCAAATCCTGGGCAATGCTAAAAACTGAAATACAAATCCACTTTCAATAGCTGTATATTTAAGAACCCTTAGGGAATGCTTTCAGCTACAATAACCATGCTCTGAACTTTACAAGGAAACAAGGAAGTCATACCACAGATCATAACTCTGTGACTCGCTTTGATTTTTTTTTTCCATCCTACTTGAAGAAATAACACTGATGGTATTTGTAGAAAGTGTGTAATTATTCATTCTTTTATAATCAGAATGAACAAAAAGCTCAACTTCACTTCAGTTTGAAGTTTTATTTTACTCTGGTCAGTGTTTCCTTAATACAAAAAGAAATAAAGGGCAGAGAGAAGAAAGAATTCTCCAACTTGAAGTATTATAAATCTTTCATTTTATCAGGCATTAGCCTTCTGATTCTGAGCTTTGGCACATTCATGGTATTTTATTGTTTTAATTATGTGATAATATGGAGCATGGCAGGGGTACATCATTCTGATTGCTGAGTCCAGTAACCATTACAATAAACCCACCTGACAGGAGAAAGAGAACACAGTTTTCACCTGCTTCCAAAATTCTCAGCCATCATCATCAGCCTAGCTCCAATACAGCTACATTTTCATCCTTCTAGTTGTGAACACAGAACCTGCTGTTGATTTAGGCTGTTGAATACACAGCTCTGTTTACTCCAGAGAACAAACAAGTTTTCCTTCATTCTTATAACCACTACATTCGCATTCACAGAAACTCATTCTGTCTTCTGGCTATTTAATGAACAAGCTGTATCATGATGTCTGAAGTCACACAGCTAGACAGGGGAAAAAGCCTCAGAAGCTCACTCTAATAAGTTCTACAAACCTATAAAAATAGAGTATTTTGGATAGTGTTATATCAGAACAAATTTATCTTTATGTCTGACCAAAAAAATGAGTTGACATTTACATTGAAATTTACATTGCCTAGCAGTATGTGATCTTATGCTAGTGCTCAGAAACTTCATAGCATTTTCAAACAATTTCCCTCATTGAGTTACCAGCAAAAAAAAGGGAAGAAATATTCATAGCTTGAAATTATGTATCTACTTCAGGACCCTCGCAGTATAAAAGAGTAGGGAAAGATTTTTCCCTGCTTACTCCAAACAGAAACAATTTAGAAAATGATAACAAAAGAGTTTACAAACTGTTGTCACCCTACTAATATGTCACCTACTATATATGCTCACTTGACCAGCCCTACTCACTTTTATCAGCTTTACTGCTTACAGAACTAATTCCCATAGCATTAATACAGAATTAAAGTTTGTTTGTGTGCAAGTACTGTATTCTCTAAACAGAATAAAATATGTTCCCAAGTAAATGACAGCTTTATGAAAATACCACCTCTAAAATTAAAAAAATTCTAAAATAAAAAATTGAATCGGATTATTCAATTGTTCCAGCTTCTAAGTGTGTTTTTACAACCTGATTTGTTGTGTGGTCATTTCATTTAAGAAATGCAAGAAGCAACTTCAGCATATAGAAAATGTTACTGAAGATCAGGCTCTGACACTGAGATTTACTTTTTTTCACATTCTATTACATAATTCCAGATGTGTATTGTCCATTCTGCTCCCTAGGTCTCATCTGCCTTCAGCACAAAAATTACAGCTTTTATTAAGAACATAACATGACCCTTTTGACCTTAGCCTCAGTTGCAATTTGCAGAGAAGTGCTCTGCCACAGAGCACTTGCTAGCTGGGTTTGCTTACCTGGGTGCAGATACTAGGGAGACAGAGTGCCAGCTTGACCATATCAGGAAGAATGGACTGGAACAGATGTTGAGCCTCTGCATCTTCAAGAACCTGTTAAAAAGGAAAAAAAACTTTTTACCTCAAAAACAATGATTGAATTAAAAGTTTGTGAAAACAGGACCCATGCAAAAGAAATGAAAAAAACAAGTCCACTCAGCTTCATGCCAAATCTGTTAACACTTTCACAGTAGTGCCTCACTGCATTTACCTTGCAATAATCCACTGACTGAGGTACAGAAACAAGTCTCAAAAGTTGCAGTTGAGAAAACATGTCACCAAATGCCCTTTAAAGGAAGTCTGAATATGTTATCATTTTACTCCTTCCAAGGCAATGAATCAAATACTCATTTGAAAAATCACTACCTAACCACAGAAGTACTAGAATGATTTACTCAAATTTCATATTCAGGTCAGAGTCCAAGACAAGTACTGTGACATCCTCCTTTTAAGGACAGATAAAATGCACTCCTGGCTCAGTGGACCTCTGCAGCAGCAACAGGAAACCCTATGCAAGAGCATGCAATCCTGGGCATTTTCTGCTGTCCATCCCTACCATGTTCCCTCAAGAATTACAGCCACTGTTACATAGCAGGTGCAGCCTGACAGGACCCACATATTGAAGTTGCAATCTTTTCAGTCTCTTCCTATAGGACACCTGGTACTACCAACTATTTCAGCTGCCTCACCCTCTCTTCTAACATACTTCCTGAGAAGGGGAGACCAGAATTGCCATCACTGAAAACAAATGGGCACACCAATGTTTCACAATGCCTCTCAACGCTTTTATACCAAGAACAAGTCACATCAAACCTTTCTCGTCCCGTTCTCAGCTCTCCCCTGACACTGTCTGGCCCACTGCTGACGTGTTTGGCTGCCAAAGCCAATCAAGCCAATATATTCAGAGCAAGTCCAGGATCTCCCTTCCACTTGCAAGTGCCAGTCCTGAGCACAACATCCCACATTCAAGGTTTAGGTGAACCCACCCATATGCCTGTTCATATATCATACACCTATTTTTCAAAGACGCAAATTGGGCAATGCTCTTCTACGAGAAGCTAGGATAGGAGGTTATAAAAAGAAATGCAACATAAAGTGCCACAGTTGCAATAGGTGAAGCAGCACAACAGCCTCAAAACTCTCACAGTCTGCTGAATGAACAGGCTGAAGGGAGATGTAGAGAAAAGCACATTTCTATGCTGTGGAAGTTTTTCCTGTTATCTGTGGATCAGATAACAGCATCAGATGTGAGTGGCTGTTAGATTTGCATGCTGCATTCAAGGCAAAGAGCAGAGACGAGAGAACATACAACTTGCACTACAGCTGGGGAACAGAAGACAAAGGTCACAGCTCAGTTGTCTGCATCCCTCCTTCCCCTGCATCCAGGGAATCTGTATTTGAGACCACTACTTTCTACAGGTTTCTAGACAAAAATCCTCAAAATTCTGAAATGGTGGCTTTAAAACTACACAATATTATTTTTCAGATAACACTTAAAAAGTTGATTTGCTACCAGTTTTGCACAAAACCAGGTGCAGACAGAATGGATGAAACAGCATGAAGGTATTATCAACTTTAGTCTCTACATTACTTAAGACTAATTGTGCAATCACAGGAAGAGATCTTTTTAGTCATATTATCAGGGCTTTGCAATTCACATTTCAATGGAAAGTTTCACATAGACTTCAGAATATAAAAGAGACACTGGCAATTATCTTGAGAAGAAGAAAACACGGTGCCTCTGACTCAAGACACACTGATCCTCATAAACACTGAAAATATTGTTAGAAGGCTAACAACTTCTGCCCTTCCAAGATCATTAAAATAACTACAGAAATATCTTGGCTCTGTTGTCTCCTGCTCCAAGTAATATAAAGGGATAAGAGTACTCAAGAAGTTAAAAACCGAAACACAAACAAATGCTCAAAGCACAAACAACTTCTGTTTGGGGAAAGGGGGAAAATACAATAAAACCAAGCTACACAGTTACTTTCTATGCATTATGTGTGCTGCTTGTGGAGCCATAAAAATAAGGGTTTAATACAAAGTTTTAAAATGAAACAAGAACTTACAAAGAACACCAAGCCCAGGAAAAATGAAAATCATTTGATATGAGGAAGAATCCAAGCAATATACAAATTACTTCTGAAAGTAAATTTATTTTTAAGATGGGAAATGAGCAAGACACATCTCTCTCTCTCCTGTGCCTGGCTGCATATGCACCAACATATTTACACAGCATAAGTCAAACCTGAAAACTATGACCTAACCTTTAACATTATCTGCTCTAGCAGAAAACTTTGCACTGTTCTTAGGCACAATGTTTTTAAGTGCCATAAAGTAACCAAATGAGCATTTAGAGCCTGGAATTTCAGATCTCAACCCATAAAATGAATACGTAAGTTACAGCTATTCAAAAACTGACATTTAACCTCAGATGTCTAGCAGGCTGTCAAATTCTGATATTCTCTTCCCTTCGGGTAACACTTCCTCTCTTTTAAAGTTGACATATAAATAGTGGCTGCTGTGCTTTGCTGACTGCCACAGACTATACAGTATCACTTATCTGATGACACATCATGGCACCGGACTTTGTCACAGCTGTCAAGACTTCAACCTTTTCTTTATGCTTCTTTGAAAACAACATAATAATAGTGTGAGACAATTTCTCCCCAAAACAGAGACAGAGCAGCAATCGCACAGCTCAGCTCTGATGCAGAATACTTAACTATAAAGGTCACTTCTTGTACTCTGAAACCCTACTTTTCCTTCTTACCTTCCTAATGATATACCAGAGTATGCTTTCTTTTCTGTAGTATTTCTATGCATGAGTTCTACTAGATGTCCACTAATGAAAAACAACAACATTTAGAGGTGTTACTGCCCAAAAGTGTTCGCGTTGACTTCTGATTATTTTTACATGAAAATGAAATGAATTTTTAAAAGAGTTTTGAGTGCCAGAGGATCCCATAGCTTCAAATATAAGATCATTGTGTGTTCACAGACCTTGTCAAGAAACTCCTAATTCAGCGTTGCTCTCTATCAAATGGCCACATCCATGTAACTAAAGCTTACCCTGACTGCCCATACACTCTTCCTGTACTGGTAACATTCCTTTGAGATTTCTATGAAAAACAACACCTGCAAATCCCTGTCTGCTTGGCCCTCACAGCCTCTTTTGACCACTCTCCCAGCACACCATCACCGGGGAAGCTTTGCAGACCCACCACTGTCACTGCATATATAGCTGAGTAACATAACATAACATAACATAACATAGCTGAGAAGCTATGCTGAGTGCAACACAGAGCCTGGTGTTACCTGTGACAGTCTTTTCAGGCTTTGAAAGCAGCAAAAAAGGAACACTCAATCATGGAAAGTAAAAGAATTCCTGGACGTGGAGTGCTGACAACACAGCTACATCTGGCAGACATCCCATGATGCAAATGCCCACCTGGAGAACGTAGTATCAGCAGAGAAAACACCTGGTCACAGAACTGAGGGAAGATTTATTTAGAAGGCAACTCTCTTCAGGAAGCAGTGACTTGTACTGGTGTAAAATCCAGCATATTGTGAGTGACATTACACATTCTGCATATTTGATGCTGCTGAAAGAGGGATGTGTTCATTCTATCCCCTCAAACACACACACCTCCCCACACACCACACTTCATCAGTTCCCATGTTCATCTGACAGTTTTCTGAGATCCTTCACCTTGCTGATTCTACAGAAAAATAACCTAGAGGCAGGGATGGTCTGCCCATGCAGTAATAAGTTGAAGCAGCCTACCAAAACGTCATGCATTATTGGATATGTGCAAAGTGGGTGATAAGTGAGAAAGAATCAGTCATGATCCTTGTCAACGGGTTAAAAAGGTAGATTTCAGTTGCAACTCTTCTCACTGAGAAAGCAGGAATGTTCTAGTCAGAATGAAGTTGTTAAAACAAGCACCTCACTTGGAAGTAAATCTGCTAGTACAGGAATGTCTGTATTAATTCACTAATGTGCTTTTAATTGTGTACAACTTTTTCAAGGCTACAACTCTGCAAACATTAAGAGAAAGGACTGAGTTTCTATGTTTAAAGAAGCTAACATTCAGTTTATAACTTAAGGAATTCTAAAATATTAAATGGCTGTCAACAAGTTTTCATAAGGGAAAACACATTTAAGTACCATAGCAATTTTGGTTTTAAACAATTGATCAGTTTCTCCTTTCCTTATTATGCACTATCGTCCTTCATAGCTTCCTTCAGTATTTGAAACAAAAACATAAATACAGTGTTGACTTTATTCAGTGCTCCAATCAGGCAAAATATGTAGGAATTAAATACATGCAGGGGTTATATCCTGAGGGAAAAGTATATGGAGTCAGAGTTGCAAAGCATGACTTGCTTTTTACCAAAGAAATAATTTGGCAATTCCATCACTATTTTCACTGGAGTGACTGATTAAATGAACAGGACTTAAGGCTCCAATTCCTAAGATGCAAATGGCTCAGTGAGCCGTAGCAGAGGTATGAGCTCTTGGCCAAACCTGCATTGCAATTTAGCAAAATGAACATTTATCCTGCAGCAAAGAGGCCTGACTAAACACAGCTGTAAGTAATGGCCTCTTGTCACTATAAACCAGTCCTCCAAAATGCAGTGGACGAATACGCCTGACAGGCCTAATAAGAAGGATCTGAGGTAGCATGGGGTGACAGTGATAGTAGAGAATTTAAATCTAAATCTGACAGCTCATCAAAGCAAACAAACTGCATGTAGGGTACACAAATTTGGACAGCTCCATCTATCACATGGAAAGGTACAGCTATCATGCCCACAGGCGTACTAAGACAGCAATGGCTTAATGCTTCCAATCTGTTTGGTTTTACATCCCCATATTAACTTTTGTGGCAGGACAAGGACCAATTGAATCATGTTGTTGAAGAGGAAAACCAGAGTGCTTCCTTCAGACTGTCTCTTATTTCCTAATTCTAACGGATTTTGACTTTTTTCCTTCGCAGCTGCCATAATGCCCCATGCAGTCAGTGCTCTGAACCATCTACAGTTACTACATTGAACTTTCCAGCAACAAGTTTCCAAATTATTTAATGTAAGATATCATATGGTTAGAGGTGATATACTGAACTAAATAACTGGACAAGCCAAATAACTTGTATGCACTCTATTTACAGTAGGTTCATTCTCCTAATTTCAGGAACAAATTGCTTTTTTTCCTTTTTCCTTCTTCACTATCTCCAATTTTTCACAAATAAAATATCTCTTTTTGTTTTTATAGGGTATTTTGAGGCACATTAAATACTTCAAAGCTAAAACCACCATCCTTGAAGGTATTTTAAAAATGTGTGGATGTGGTGCTTAGGGATATGGTTTAGTGGCAGACTTGGCAGTGCTGGGTTAATGTTGAATTCTATGAACTTCAGGGTTCTTATCAAGCTAAATGATTCCATGATTTTGAGACATTAAACACCCGAGTGTGCTCAAACAATCACAACATGTGGCTGCTCCTTTATTGCACTGTTTTCATTTTCTCTTCCTCCCAGAGCAGCTGGTACTTACTTACTTCTTCTCCTGTCCCATCCAGAAGTCCCATGCTTTTTGCATACACTTAAATATGGTGAAGTCTAAATCCATGACTAGAACTCTGCAGTGCCAATAAAGCAATGAAGTCGCTGGTTATGACATTGAAGTCTTTTAGATGAAAGTAACTAACCTCAGACTGGCAATCTGTACAACTATCAGTGTATTCATGCCCAGACAGAGACACCAGGCTGCTGCCCAGTAACTCATATACCTCTGTAAAACAGACTCATCATAATGTCAAATACTGTACATATCAACAAGACTGAAACATAGAAGAAATGTGGGGTGGGGGGTGTGATGTGCATTTCCATTTTATCATGTCAATGAACTTCCAAAACTGCAGGAAAGAATACTCTCATCTGGCTCTTCCAGTTCTCTTACAAAACTAATTCAGCAGGAAACACACTTAGATGTCAAATCCATCCCATTTATTGAGCACTTGTCTGATTAGAAACAAAAGGAAGGACAAAGTAATCTTTGAAGGAAAGAAGAAAGAAACCGTAACACTGGATTATGCAGAGAAGAATCTTATTTGAGAACAAGAATGCTTCTGACATTTATCAAAATCACAAACTGACACTTCAAAAGGAAAAAAGAAGACAGCTTACAAGGCAGAGGTTAATTTGGTTTTGTTTAATTTTTTTCCCCCCAAAGCCTCATTCATGTCTTCTGCCAATCTAACCCTGGAATAATCTCTCAGGTGTATCATCCTTAACAACTGCTGCTTTTAAACATTCTAAATAAAATCTGAGAGAAGAATGAGTGTTTGTTTTTCAATCTTCTCTTAATGGTTTTAGAAGCCCAGTTTATACTTCCAAGGAACTGGAAATCTAACCTCAGTCACTTTCACTACCCTTCAGGCCACCAATAGCTTCTACATCTATGCTCCTGCAGAGTGGTTCTGTCACGGGTAGAAGCATCATAGCCATTTTCAAAGCAGTGGCAGAGTCCTGGGATGAAAAGTCAAATATGACTTTCTAAGTACTTTCAAGTTATTCTAGGGAAGTAGAACAGTGGAGAGGGCAATGACCTTGTCTCTACAGAAGAGCTATAACATGAGGGAAAGATACAGCACCTTTCATCTGCCAATCTAAATACATTCTGCAATCACTTTTGAAACTTTGGCACAAAAAGCTTCACAAGACAACACAGCTGTTACCCTTATGAAAACTGTATTTTCTTTAACATGCCAAAAAACCAAACCAAACCAAACCAAAAAAGTCAAGCACAGGAAAGAAAAAAAGGAAAGAAAGGATCAAGTAAAGATAAAACTATACCATTGCAGACTTTAACCAATCTATAGACCATTTTTTGCTTGACTGTCAATATTACATATCCTGAAAATGACCAATAATTAAATAAAAATATCCAGTAATTAATATATTATTGGCCAAATAAGACCCTCAGACCATCTTGAGGGCACACAGCTGGCCACCTTTGTAAACCTGCTCTTCAAAGAATGCATGGTAGGAGTAACAAACTCTCCAAGGAAGCCATATAAACAAATTCAGTTTTTCAGATGAAAAGGAAGGAGAAGAAAACCCAGGAATATAGTTACAAGCGACTTCATTTATACTTCATAGTCATCCTAAAAAATGGCAATGTGTCTTTATCACTTCCCTACCCAGATGTTCACCTTTTCAGTGAGGATTTCTCTTGAAAGCTTTGACCATCAGGGTTTGTTTCATGGGACTTTTGTATTCGAACACCTCAATACATTATAAATAAAATATTTAAAAAATATCCAAAAGCAATAAGCAGCTAAGGAAAGATCCACCCCCCACAACAAAAAAAAAAAAGCTTCTCTTAGTCATTTTGGATACATAGGTGAGCAGATAAATGATGAATTACACATAATCCAATGGAAGTAAAGAAATCTATTGAACAGTCCTCTGATGCGAAATATCAGAAGGCAACCTTTAAAGCCAAAATTTTATATTTACTAGGGCTCTTTTCTTTTGTTTTTCAAACAGAAATGTTTTCAATACAGTGAAAAACTATGAAAGAGACTCTCAGAATGTGTCTTTACATAGAACTTTATGAAAGCATTGAGTATCCAGGAGCACTTGGGACACAGTATAGTTATATCTCTGCACCTGCTATGTGCAGTTATCCCTTCTCTGATAATTCCAACTCAACAGTCACTGCAACAGTGCTTATAAAACACCACTTAAAAAATACTTGACTGTTCTGCCAAGACAGTACAGAAAACTAAGAATAAGCCTGTAATTCAATGCTCTTTCTCTAAAATGTTTAGTTTCTAATGTTTTTGAATTTATACAAGATGCATATTCCCCCCACCACAGGAAAGCTCACCTTTTGTTCAATATGAGAATAAATTCCTTTCTGCTGCTGTGAAAAGAAAACCCTTCATTGCACACTCAAAAGACCTTTTCAGTTTAGATTTTAAAAAGGTAATCTGATGTAATGAAAATTGCTTGAAAACATCTGGACTAAAGTAAAATCCAACAAGGAGCAATGGATAGGCTATTTTCAGCCTTGGGACATTCTGTTTCTCACTTAAAAGCCTACATTTGTAGTGCTGATATCTCTATACAATGCTCACTTCTGTTAGTACTGTCCAGACAATTATAAAAATTATTTATCAAAAACCCAGTCACCAGAAAATTTTGGTACTTCAAAATTCCTTCCATTCCAGTTTCACTGATTACAGCAATCACTTTTTCAAGCAGGTCATTCAAACAACAAAACAAACAGGAAAGACTGTCATGGTTCATAAGACCTACAAGGAGACAGGAGTGGGGTGAAGCCTTATTAGAACATAAAGATTTCCCAAGATATGCACATACTTAACTGTAGCAGTGTTCTGTGTTTGGTCTTTTTCAAATTAAAACCTAGAGCTCAACCATAATCCAATTAAACTATACTGCATTTGCATCATCTTCAGATGTTGCATTTACAGTAATTTTTTTAGATGAAAGTTTAAAAAAATGGCAAAAAAATTGGAACCATAATTTCCAAAATTACCCAGGTAATTTGAAATCTTTCTCAAGTTAATTTTGAGGTTATTAAAGATAAAACTATGCACCTACAATGGCTGTGTGGTTCTGAGGCTGTCTGCAATTCTGCAACTGAAGTAGAGTATTTCATTGACAAAGTTCTTAATTTTATTCAGTTATCTCAAAATGCAACCAATTCTTCTTAGAGAGGAAGCAGACACACTGCCAATATTTGCATGTCTGATTGTTTTGCTCAGTTCTCTATCATTCAGTATGCTCTGTCTTAACTCAATTACTTGTATCTGATATTTTCTGAAAGTAACAAGTTCAGGCCAAACATGCTAGTATGCTAGGTAGTAGCATGCATTTAAATGAGAAACTACACTTGGGCCAAAAAATGCACTAAGCACATTCTGTAGATATTATCCCAGGTTTTACAGGTTTGCACCACAACCAGCAACATACATGTGCTAGGTGTTCCAGTGAGCTACATTAGTGTTCTTCTATTTACTTTAATTATTCTTAAGTGCAAAGCACTGACTAAGATTCATTGTGATAAGCTCCATTACTCCTCACTTCCAGAATATTCTCTCATATTTTGGAATCTGCATGCAACACCTGCAGTAGAAAAAGTGGTATTTTAGAAAGTGTGTGTGCACATACTCATATAAATACTGCTAGGCCAAAATTAAAATGACAAGGATTTGTGAAAACAAAAAACAATTTCTAGTACAAGAGTTAACTGCAATTTTGCAAGAAAAGGAAACCAGACTTTTGGAAGACCAAGACACATATAATATGGATGTGTGGTATTTGTGGAAAATAGAAAAAGTTGTATTTATAGATCAATTTCTTTACATATTTATTTTATTAGTTAGTTTATGTGGTTTTAAATTACATTTATGGAAAATTTTAAAATGGCATTAAGCGAAGTTCTAAAAACTTACAAATAGAGACTTGCATGTAAAAGCAGACAGTAACAAAGTCTCACATGCCAGCTGTTCTGGACTCCTAAAAGGATCCAGCATGCAGTAGCACCCATGATATAAGTTTTAGTGGAAAGAAGTGAGAAATGGAACTCCTTTTATCAAAACTAATTACAGCTGTAATTCTGAGACAACTATTTTTAAAGGGTGTAGAAAAATAGCAATATATTCCTCCAGTTTGACAAGTGATTTTGTTTTCTTGCTACATGACTTTTAATCAGATTTTAGAATAAACTGAGATTTGTGTTACAAAAAACCCCCAACTGCTAACAGTCAGTTTTGAGGCTAAAACCAGTGAACTCACACTTGACTAGAAAGGAGAAAGAGGAGCACAGAGAAAGCAGTCCGGCAAATTCTTCCATTATGCTGGACATTCTTTTCTGTAATTAAGTATAAAGAAGGAAGAGATTGGTCTTTTTAGACACCATCATAATTTTTCTTCCAATCTCATAGAAAAATCCAAAGGTAAAAGTTATACAGCTTCTTTCATAATGTAAAAGGATTTCCTGAATGCTGAATTTACATGGGAATCAACAGCATATATACAATCACTGGCCATTAAATAGACTGATTGGCTTCAAACAGCTTTCCCAAAAGACAAAAAGACCACAAGGCACCCATACACAGGCACTGCCGACACAGACGTGGTTTTTTCTATACTAGAAGCAAATCTAACAGCTGGAAACTGAGTATTACACAGTGGAGAGTGTCTTTGTAAAGATACAGATAGCTTATCCCCTTCAAGTATTCCTACTTGAGTCAAGTAGGCACCAAGGGTTTAAAGAGAAGCTGGAAAAGCAAATTTTGAAAGGCATAAGTGCCTTAAGTGATTTGAGCATTTAAAATGTCAATGGCTTTTAGTATTTTTGCCTCTTAAAAAGTCTATTGTATAGACAGAAACCATACCTTTCTGTCAGCAACATCTCATACTGCACACTATGCAGCAACAGACCCTGCATGGCAAGGCCACTTGTCTCAACTCTCAGCTTCAACCCAGCCAAGCCATAAGAACGTAAAAATGGACAATAGTTCCATGTACAACAGAACAACAGTACAATAAAAGCACATCTGCAAAGGATTCCTAGAGAAGTCTAACAGAAAGAAGCACAAGTAATCAGCAGCACTTCCCTATTTGCAGTAAGCAGTACCAGAAATGCCCTGAGTCCAAAATATCTCCATGGGTGTCAATGAGATCTTTGTAACAGCAATTTCTACAAATTCCTTTGAAACCTGTTGTAAGGCCATAGCATCCTCTAGCTCTCGACAAGGGGTTCCACAGCCCTCTATTCAGTATCTCAAAAATTATTTTTGTCTTGTGTTGAAATCCTTACCTGCTAAGAAGACTCATCTGGTGTCCCTTAACTCCTGTACTAGAAGAATGGACAGTCATTTCCTCTTCATCCACTCTTATATTTATTTTGGGCAGCACTGTTATACCCATTACTCATGTTCCTCAACTAAGATGAAAAGGTGAAATGATCCTAATTTATTTAGACATTGTTCATATGGAAACTATTACATACCTTTGTACTACTCCTGACTCCCCTCCCCGTATCTTCTCAATTTCCTAAACTTTCCACTAAGACGAACAAAGACTCCAAACAAACAAAATATAGTTATGGATTCACTGTCTTGTACCTGCAAGATGTACTGTGATCCATTTTTCAGACCACTTGCAGAAGCTCAGAGACAATCACTGCCTATGCCACACAAATTTACCTAAACTCAATTTTCAGATGTGCCACTTTCAGATTTAAACACTCCTCTGTTCCTGAAAGGGCAGGACAGATACAAACAATAAGTGGAAGAGCTCATTGACAGGAATGATGCTTAAGCTCTAAGAGACTTTAAAGTAATATAATAAAAACAAAGCATGTCCAGCACAAAAAGGCCCAATCTAAAGCAACAGACCACACGATTCTATTAAATGATAGAGCCCTACTTTTCCCTTTAGATAAAGTTGCTGTTGTCACAGATCAATCTAAGGCATAAGCCCTGAATGACCAAACAAGTCTTTTTATTTCACACACTTGGGAAAAAGAAATATAACTTGGTTTTGCCTGGAAGTGGAATGGCAAATCTAGAAGAAAGAAAAATAAAAACTGCTGCAGTACATAGCACTGATGAGCAAAAGCATGTAATTAATACCCAGCCCATCATCATTCCCAGAAATGAAGCTGATCTATAACACATTGTCGGTTCCAATACAGCTCCATCCATAGTGGTTTCCTCACATTTCCTTTTCTACTTGTTGCTTACTCTTTCCTAGCTTCTCAGTAAGTTCTGGGAAAAGAGGTGCAAGGATCACTTCCAAGTGACAAGAATTTTGCATGTACAATGAAAAATATTAGCACTAACAACTTTCATCCACTAAGTAATAAAGTGAAGAAATCCTAGGTATGTATGCCAATATCAACAGACAGATGGCAAAATAAATTACCACAAGACTGTGGAAATTCTGCAGAGAACAGCAGAAGTGTCAGATGTCTGAAGTAAACAGCCACCAAGATCTTTATATACATTGTTCTATGAACAAGTTCCATGTCCTATGTACAAGTTCTATTAAATTTTCAAAAGAAACAGAAAAGAATCCAAACTTCCCAATTTACTTCACTGTACAAAGAGGAATTATACTTTCACACATTAACTGACATTCAAGAGAATCCTTTGAAAAGTGTGAGGGCTCCCTCTTCTGACAACACTTTGACCAAACTGCAGAACTTGTAGGTTGTGTTGTCCCTGAAAAAAATCTTGGCTCACATACATGATATTTATTTCCTATTATTTAAGAAAGCTGAGAGTGTTTTAATCTTAAGGGAAAATAAACCTAAGCCAAATAAACTGGTAACTATTGTTATTATAAGAAAATTGACTTGAATCTTACAAAGTAGTGCTTAAAAACAATTTTGTATTTTGACAGTATAACTTGCAAGGAACTACCTAAAATAGAAAGCCCAGCGGAAGACTGATATGACAGTATTTAAGAGATTAATAGATGAGGTGAGCTCTGTCCATTATCAGAAGATAAAGCAACTAACAGCATATAACCAAACACAGACTTATTGAAGTAATATCTGAACAATCCTCAAAACAGACATAACTAGATTTATAGACACAGCTCCCTGCTAAATCAGACTGCAAAATCCCTGGTTAAGCAGGCACTGAAAGTCAATAGTGCCCAATGATATAAATACATACCTGACAATCACAGACTGTTCTAATATTTTTCCTTTAATACATATATCCGCGACTACATCTCCTTCTGTTGAGCTGCTGCCACTCCCTTTGGGCTGACTACCCAGGCCAGCTTTCCTTTTAACCAACCTCGTCAGCCTTGGCTGGGCAAACCTGAAACAGCTCCTCTGTACCCTCAAAATCACAGGATAAACAAGAAAGTACATAGGCCAGTGGTAAGCCCTTAACCATTAACTCACAAATGCAATAAATTCAAAAGCACTACAGCTCACTACAGCCAGTATATTTAGGTCACTTCCACAGAGGATGTCAACTTTCACACAAGACCTGCTCACTTAGACTTGTTTGAAAGCTTTTGTAAATTAACAAGATGCCTTGTTAATTTACAAAACTTGGAAAGTTCACACATCCCTTTAAAATACAAAAATTCAAGCATTTCTCTGCAAAATCTATCCCTTCCACATGTCCTGTTCACTAAACACAACACATTCAACAAAGCAAGCCAGGGCTTGCTTTTGCTCCCGTGGTTTACAAGAGGCGACTCTGTCACAAGCTCTACCCTGTTTCTTATTTAAAATACTGCTGCACACTCTTTTAACTTGGTCAAAAATCTGTGTATGAAACAGATCTCTTCCCTTCATCTGAGAACCACACAAATAAACCATCACTCCCAGGATACAGAAATTTCCTTTTCATCCTCATGAAAGATTGATGCCCGATCCCTAGTTTATTTCCCTATTGTTCCCTCTCCTCTGGAGACAGCTGATATTACTTACGCTCTCTGGCTGATGATCTCTGAATCTAATCACCCACAATTTCCAAAATCCCAAATGCACAGTGTGAACACATCAAGACAAGCTCAGTTGTGTTTGTAGCAATCTGACGCAAATCTGGTACCTTCTGGAGTCGTATTTTTAACTGAACAGCACTCATACTTTAAAACATTCTAATTTAAGCATGTATTCTTCAGTAACACACGAACAGGCCAAGTTAATTTCACTTAGCAGGAGAGTCAACAGGAGCAGAGACTGACTGTCCACAGCTTCTACCACGGAGCTACGTCAGTGACCCCAGAGATGAGAAAGGGCAGCACTAAATCTGCAAGACAGGTGAGCACAGCAGCTCTCACCACCGGGATTTTTATAGGTGCCTTTTGTCAGTAGTAATAATACTGTGCTCCAAGCAAAAGCAAATTCATTCTGTGAAAGAGCACTCCCCACATGCAATGGAGACAGGCAACAGAGAGAATAGAACAGCTCCTCTGATCACACGGCCCAAGCAGACATCTATTTGCATACATAACAAATAAAATTCACTTCAAATCAAATTTAGTTTCCACTGAGTCTCAACAGAGCTTAGCAAGCCCCTCTCAAGAAAACAAGTGTGTGTGTTTTAGAAGTACTTCTCAAATGTTGAAGAAAAATACAACAATTTCTACTGGATCTCATTTAACCTTTTATTATGCTTCAGCTAACATAGTTTCTGATTGTCAATCAGGATGTACATTAATAATAGTCCAGCTTGCATTTGAGACCTACTTTTCCATCTTCTCCATGAAAGTACTAATACCTAATACTTGAAACTATAAAACCCACCCTAGTCTTTCAAAGGCTCTACAGTTTAAATTCACCATCTCACCAAACTGCAAAATTTTCCAGCTATGCCAGCACAGCACAGTCTATACAAACACTACTGCAACATAACATTAAAGTTTTATAAAAAAGGCAAAAAAGACCAACTCTCCTTAAAACAAAAAAAAACAACAACATTACACTGGAACTATTAATACAATTTCTTAATAAATCTGGTTGCCACAAAACAGAAAAAGGGCATTTCTACCACCTTACCTTCAGGAGGCTTAGATATTACTGAAGAACCCAAATTACATGTAAAAAATTAAAATTTAGCCACTTTATAAAGTATAATTATTGTTTCAACTGAAACTACCATCTAAATAGCTGCTCACTTAGATATCTGACAACTGGAAACATTTACTCTTAAAAATGGAAATAAAGCCAAAAGCATTGAGACATATAGGTAAACTTTTGTACTACATTTCTTCCTATTTTAAATCAACTTGTTTTACCTTTTCACAGAAGTCAGTAAGAGCTGTGAAGTCCCATTTCTTGGAATAAGCAACATTGTACCTCAATATGGCCTCCTAAGGAAGAAGCACAACAAAATAGAGGTTATGGATCATTATTAATGGAAGAAAAATCATTTTATGAAATTTCCTTGTTGAAGCAGCAGCACCACCTGGTGGTTAAAACCTGCCACAGAGCCTACCAAAATCCGTAACACTTAATTTACTCTATTAATATAGAGCAAATCCTTGATACTGAGCCCTCTGTTTTGGCTTCAGTCTATGGGGGTTTTCTTCTCCTAAAACATAACAAGGCAAGGCATATCTCCCAACAAACAACATAAATGTTCCCCATCCCATGCCTGCTCTTGTTAACAGTACCAATAAAAGGTATTTAAGGTATAAAAGCAATATAGCAGAAGTTGTACCAGTTTAGGAACTTAAAGAATCAGAACCACAGCAAAATCAAATAAATGCTTTACAACACCACCACCCTTAAAAATTTCACAAGAAAAAAATACCAAATAAAATAACATCAAGGGGAGTCTTCTCAGTTTTGCTGGGGAAGCTCTATTTGTTCATTTAAAGTTTATCTATGGCTTTTGCATCCTCCTCCTTCCCTGTCTTTAAGACATAGCCTAAATTACATTATTCTTCACCAAAAAAACATAATAGTAACTCTAAGCAGCTCCAAATCAATATTCATGTTACTCTAAGACTTTGTGCCAACACAACTGTAAGAGTTATCAAAAGAGCATTCAACTCCAAAATCTACAGACTTTTGTCAGCAGCTTGAATTGTGATTTTAGTGGAGTGAACTGATGCGAAGAGTTACTATTTCCAACTCTCTCACCTGTGCATCCCCGACCATCTGGCTACACAAAACCCTCACGCTATGTTTACCACAGACTAGTATATACTGCTGGACAAACACAGCTTTGGGTAGACTTTAAAATGGCAATTCATTTAAATGATCTGAATAAATTCACTGGTAACAGTACTCATTAAGAACCTTCATTCTTTAGGAAATCCCTTGAACAGCAGATACTTTTTCATAGTCTATTTTTCTAAGTCATTAAATAAATAGAACCAAGCCAGAATCACTGGCAGTATACAGACATACTGAATGTATTCATATGCACATAGACTTGATTTAAAACTGACAGGCTTACCTTCAAATCATGTGAGCAGGTAAATTTGTTAAGTAAGGCAGTTTGGATTAGTTCCCATCGACTTC